>CM052540.1:13204409-13335334 GCA_028533065.1 Trachops cirrhosus | reverse complement strand
CCTGTGGAAGAGCAGCCTTGTGATGTCAGTGCTCCGGGGCGCTGGTTTCTATGGTTATATAAGGGGAAATGGCTACCTTCCTTTTTCCCCCTTTTTGCACATTTACAGTATGCACTTGGCTCTGGAAAGTCCTGAAGTAAAAGACCTTGCTTAACTTAGTTCAACACAGCATTTCTCAAATATATTTTCCTACAGGAACTTTTATAGCTAGCATACTTTCTCAGAGCAATTTAGGAAAGGCCAATCTTATCTCAGTGACCTGCTCCCCAGGAGGGATCATCAAAGCAGCCACATCTCAGTTATCCAAGCAATTTGGAGCCACCTCCCTCAGCCTGTTTGGGGAGGCTGCGCTGGCCTTTCTGGTCTCTGGAACGCAGTCTCCTTGCCTTCAAGCTGCTGCCCTTTACCAGGAGAATGCCAACCCCACGCACACGGGGGTTTGCACTGAGATGTCACGTGAAGGAAAGCTTAGGGGTCAGCACACCGAGGTTGTTCCTGACTCTCCCATTTGTTCCACGGTCACTCACTGGCCTTTATCCGATGCCTGGCACGATGGTTAGCACAGCAGAAGATACAGAGGCAAACCCAAGTTGGGTCTTGCTCTCCGTATGACTCATGCACATAAACAGTGATCATCAAAGGACAGAAAAAGTCAAAATTGCTATAAGAATAATGCGGCTTTAAACACACGCATGCATGCACACACACTCCGTAGCCAGAAGAAGGTTTTGGATTCAGAACTCACTTCCAATTACAGCCGTGGTTGACCCTGGTTGGCCTTGGACAAATTTTCTTACACTTCTATGCTGGTTTTCAAGAGTTCCAGTTAAAAAATTCTTTGATGTAGTCAATAGTTTTACCCACCAGCAAGCAAGGAGCAAATCCAAGGCAAAGAAACCCTAAAGAAAAAACCAGGATTCTGGTGTCCCTCACAGAGTAAATTTAATTTCCCCTCCTTATTTCCGGTGGAGACGGAGAACCAAAGGGAGGTGGGAAAGTGGCGAGTGTTTGGAGGGGTGAGGGAAAGGGACAGGGGAAGAGCAGGGAGGAGGGAGCAGGTAGGGACCTGCTCAGCCTGTTGGTGAGAGGTTTTTCCTTCTGAAGAACCTGCAGGGCAGACAGAGAAAGGGCCCTTGGGCCCCTGTGATGCAAACTCTCCTGGAAGCTGCTGGAGGGCCTGGCCGGGCCCTGCCCTGCCCTGCCAGGGGCAGCTGTGCTGTGTTGCCCTGGTGGCCAGCTGTCAGGCCCTCCCCCTCACCCATCTTGTAGGATTAGCTAGCCTGAAGGCGAGCCTCCTGCCTGGAAGAATGCATCTTCCTACGGGCACCAGGGCACAGGGAACAGGGTCATTTCGCAGGGTTCTGTTGTTTTTCTCAGACCTGTGTTTTCACTTTAAAACCTGATCTGTTTCTGAGAAGTAAAATCCTCAACAAGGAAGATCTGTGAAAATGATCTCTCCCTCTCTCTCTCTCTCTCTACAAAACACAGAACACCGAGACAGCAGAGTCCAGGAAGCTGTGAACAGGATAAGGAGGAGACGGTGTCACAAAGCACAGCATCTGAAAAATGGTGACCCCCTCCCCATTCGAATCTTTTCACATTCACTGAGCCTTGGGATCTTCATCCGTAAAATGGGAATATGGATGCTTGGTTCTCAGAGTTGCTGTGCGAGATGAGAACCCGACATGACCCCCTGTTACAATGCTGCTTTCTATAAATAGTAGCTGTTGCCATCATCATGATCATTATTATGGGGTGTGGGGAGGAGGGAGTTATCCACAAATGGTAATGGAGAAAATGACATAAAGAAAAACAGGAGGTGAGCATGGACAATGGGGGAGTAGACAGAATTCCAGGCGGAGGGTAGCCTGCTAAACAGGAGGTCCTGAGCTTGGAAAGGTCGGACAGGAGATGCTCCTTTGCCTTGGCAACTTCTCCAGTTGCACTTAACCACAGCAGTTCTAGCACAGGGCCAAAAGTGCTCTCTGACCTCACCCCCACCCCCGTGGTGTTCTCCCTGTGTACTGGCTGCTCCTTCATACTCACAGACACCCGCAAAGCTAGGCAAAAGGACGCCTTCAAGTTCAGCTGAAAGCTTGCTCAGTTCCAGGGCTGACTGACACTATGACAATTAAGAAAACATTAAAAACCTCGTTAGTTCCGAGGCCATTGAATCAGATGTCTGTTTCCACAGAGATCAGGCAGGAACTTCACCTTTCAACGCAAAAAAGGAATGATTTTTTTTTTAAGTATAAGAAACACAGAAAGAACATGCATATCCTGCTTTCAAAAGAGCAGGGAACACAGCAGGTGAATGGAAATTATACCCCAGACGGAAGACACGACAGGTCACTTAATGGGTGTTCAGCTTTATAAAGTCAGCATCTACGTCTCTTTTGCAACTGGGGAGTCAGAGGCTCTTGGCAGAGAAATTTTTGCTAGAATTGCTAGGTATGATTCCATTTTCTGAATTCCTCCTACATTACCATGTAGTCTTTTGTGATCCCAGGCTGTGTACTAGACACTCCTTATCATTTTGAATTTACTTTAAAATGCACAAATGAATTCTGCTTTTATAAATGAGGACAAGGGCACTTAAGGGAAAATCTCTTTGACTATCCCACTTGCATTCATGACGGCTAGTCCTAGCTTTCTCGAGTCTGTGCATTCCCTTCCCCAAAAGTAGCCACCGATGTAAATGTGGTTTAAATCTTTCCAAGTCCTCTCAAAATAACTTCAAATGAGTTTGTGTTGCCACTTTCCAGTCCTTTAAAATACTTTTCCATATATGTAACCTATCCACAGGAGAGCTAAAATGTGTGTGCGTTTTCTTAAGTGGTGCCATACTATATATATATATAAAACATTCTGTGTCTTGCTTTTTTTCCCTCAGAACCATTTTTTGAGCTCTACCCATGTTGACACATAAAGATTCAGCTCATTCCTTTTCACTGCAGGAGAACATTCCGGCATGTGAATATACCAATTTTATTCAGTTAGGCCCTGATTGAAGGGTATTTAGGTTATTTCCAGCATCCTGCTACTACAAACAATGCCTCGGCAATCACCTGGGTCACGTGCACCTGTGGATAGATTCGAGGACTTGGAAGCTGACACGTAAAAGCTAACGAGTGGAATGTGCATTACAGATTGTGTTCAGCTGTGTGAGGAGCAGTTTCCCGAAGGGCCTCTAATCCTCGGGTTCTGGGTTTGACCATCTGGTTTTCAGAGTTATTGACACTCAGGCTTGGAGGTGATATACAGAGGCAAAGCCCACTTTTTAGAGCTGGATTCTACGCCCAGAGACATTAAGGGGCTGCTGGCTGTGCCCAGAGCTCATTTTCCCAGTCCCTCAGCCAGCGTGATTGCTCACCTTTGTCCCCAGCTCCACTGGCTCTTGGCAGTGGTCAGCTGCGGCTCAGGAGTGGGCTGTACTTGAATCTGTTGAGGAATGCCCTCAACAAATAGCCCAACCATCAAGAAATGGAGTTAGTGGAAAAGCACCCCAGGGTCCTTGCCCGTTGGTGGGAAGATTCTGGGTTCATCCCACCCCATCTCCCCGGTGAGATGAGGCTGAGCTCACTTCCCACACGGTGGGCCCTTCATTAACACACCCTTGTTGGCTTTCCTCCCCTCCCTTGTCTCTTCTCAGACCCTCTCCTGCTTCCTGGGATCCCCTCCCAAATCAACTACCAGTACCCCAAATCCTTGACCTAAGGGCTGTGCTTCACAAAACTCAGTGAAAGACTCTTCCATCTGTGTGCCAGGGTCTATGCTAGGCAGAGAAGATACAAAAAGTTAGTGATATTTGATTCTGCGCTCTCAACAAGGCACAAGCCAGGACCCAGGCCTTCCGACTCCCAATGCAGTGCTCTTTCTGGTATATCATATCTGTGCATTTTAATTCAATGACATTCCTTTAAAAAAATCAATCTTCCCGGTAATAAATATGACTAAATGAAGATTTATTATAGTAACTTAATTCCACTGCCCCCTCTTTTTTTTGGTAAAGACTTGAGTAACGTATTAATTCTCCAACACAGACCTTCACTGGAAGCCAAGTAGCTGCTCCGACGCTCTATCGGCATCTCCATTTCTCTGATGTATATGTTTCTCCTCCCCCTGCTCTTAGTAACTGTTGATGTTTGGTTCACCCTGATCACTATTTAGCTCTCTGGTCAATTTATCTTATTTATTGACCTGAGCAGGAAATCAATATAGTCTTCATTTGCCATCCTGTTTAATTCGGGGGAATTTGATGCTGTGGAAACTGTGCCCAAGTTACTAAGGCCTCGACAGAAGAGCACTGACTCCAGAAAGCCTTCCAGGGTCTAGCCATCCATGACCTCTCCTCTCAAAGCCTCCCTGCTTCTAGCCCCACCTCTTTAGGAACAGAGCCAGCCGAGAGTTGATTCCTGTGCTTAGTAAGAACAAGTGAACACAGTCCAGTGGATGTATGCAAGGTGGTAAGAATGAGCCTCCACCTCGCTCTCTTGGAACTCAGCCACCTTGCTATGTGGGAGCCCAAGCAGTGCAGGAAGAAGCCCAACTGGAAAGTTACTGGGCCCTCAGCCCCACCTGAGCTCCCTCCCCGTTGGCAGCTAGCCCCGGCCCCCAGGAGTGTGACGTCTTGAACGTTGTCCCACTAGCCCTGGTGAACCACTCGAGCTGACCTGAGCAGAACTGAGACGAACCATGCATGCTGAACCACTCCTGCTGAACCTTGCCCAGTTGGAGATTTATAAACAAAAGAAATGATCGAGAGAATGGGGTTGCTTCTGCCAGACCACCAGGCTCAAACTGGAACTCTACGGTTGGGGCTTAGCTGGCAGCATTTCACTTTACCAAGACATTCACTCCCACAGGCGGGTCTAATGGCAGGGTGCTGGTGGGAGAGGCCAGGCTTGGAAACATCCAAACCCCAGTGCCGAGCCTGCCTCCTCCTCTTTCTAGGCATGGGACAGATTCTCTCTCTGGCACTCAGACTCCTTGTGAGAAGGATTAAATAAAAGCACACAGTTAAAGAGCTCAGACTAGGGTGTGGTATGTGACAGTCATTAAGACTGTAGTTTGACGTTCTCTTCTTTCCACGCAGAGGTCTTGAGCCCATAGGAGACACTTCTGGAAAGGCCTCTTTGCCTCTCCGACCAGCGGGAACCCCTGTGGATATGCTCACCAGCTCTGGCATAGCTGACCGCTCTCACCTGCCTCCAGGTCTCTGCCAGGACATTGTCCATCCCCTCCCTCTGCTTTTGGCTAATTGTTTGAGTCTCAGATTCGTCCCTACTTGCATCTAGAAGTCTCAGTCTGCCTCTCTTATTTGGGATTTCTGCTGTGAGCCCCCAGGCACCCTCTACCATCCTGGCCAGCGTCACACCAGAGTGCCAGTGTGGCCAGCCCCTCTCTTTCATCCACACACGGGGAGGACAGGAGCAGGAACTCACTCGAATTTAGTGCAGCTCCAATGCCTACTGCAGGGCCAGGCATAATGCCGATGTCCTGACTCTGGGAAATGTGGGTCTCTCCAGGATGAAGGAGCAGCAAGGGTTAAGGCTGTATGAGGCTTCTATGTCCTCAGGCAGACCCTCCCATCAGGCCAGTGGTAGCTGCTTCCTAGGACAGACTGTCTAGGGTATTGCCCTAGGCAACAGGCAGGACTGCAGGACTCCCCTCAGTCCCGTCAGGCTGCCGACATCTAAGACACCCAGGTGTTGTGGTTAAGGCCTCGCCTGGCAGCCAGGCTGCAGGTCCTCTCCAATCTTGCCCATGCCACTCATGAGCTGCAGGACCTCCAACAATCTACTTAAATCCCTCGAGCCTCAGTTTCCTTACGTGTAAAATGGGAATAATGACATCACCTGGTCCAGAGGGTTGGCATTGCAGGGATTACTTGAATTAATGTGTGTAAAGCACTCACAACAATGTCTGTTTCGCCACAGTTGAAGAGCTGAGCTCTAGGAGTGCCGATTATCAATCCCCTTGCTGAGTGGAATCTGTACTCTGTAGCAGCAAGGTCTGGACCACTCACATTTCTTTAAAAAAAATCACGTGGCAAACCAGATTACAAAAAGAAACTCCAGACTGAGGCTGTGTGATGGACATCCTTCCGTCCTCCAGTGCATTCCTGTGACTGACTGTATGCTCCAGAACTTCATTTGGTGGCAGTGTCAAAGCTCTGTGTGTGCGGTGTGTGACCATGAGGCCCGCCAAATGCCTCCAGCACACCCCGCCCCCGAACGCCCTCCCCCGCAAGCCCTCTAAGGGCTCCCCTGTGGTCCTATCTTCAGAGAAGGAGGAGCAAGCCCAGCCTTCGGAAGCCCTTCCCACCTCAAAAGCCTCCTGCTACCACCTCCTTCCTCCAAGTCTTGGCTAATTTAGGAAATTTTAAAAAACCCACCCAGGGAGCTAATCTTGGGCTTCACTTCTGGAGGGACCGGGGGTGGGTGGGGAGGCAGATTTTCTCGTACAGAAGAATGTGTGTTCCTTTTGAAAAGTCCTAGCGGAAATAAATGCACAACCTATTGGTGGGCTGTGTGGAGCCACCAGCAGGAATTGGTGAGATACAAAAGGGGCATTTGTAATGGCACAAAACACTTAGCACTTTACCAAGACATGCACAGGATACAAAAGGAGAGGAGAGGCTCGACGAATCCGCCAGGAAAGCAACGTGCCCTGAATGCAGGATGGCCCATCACTGCAACCCGCCACACAGTCTTTATCCTCTAAAGACGCCACCGGCAACTCCAGCGCGCGAGGAGCTCTGAGTGCACGCAGGTGGGAAAGGCCAGGTCTGTCTCATTTGTGCGCTGCCTTTGCCTTTTCTTCCTAAGCAGACAGACCCACCCCTACCATTCCCAGTGCCCAGGGCAAGAACACAAACAGAAACCAAGGTATAACAAGACGAAGTATTATTAACAAGTGCCATAATAAAGTAAGACACTCAACAAATATGTGAATCCTCCTCCACCACCAAGTACCCCTTCACAACAACCTGGAGGGTACGGCTCAAATGCAGCTTTCTTGGGTGTCCGTGGAAGGGCAGGTGCCCTTGGGTGGACCCCCAACATTCGCTATGCTCAGGGAACCCAGAAGCATGGGCACGGGGGGAAGCATGGGGCTGAGTCCCCAGTTTTTTAGTTTTAAGAGCCTAGGAATGAATCACAGGTCCTTATGAGGAGACAGGTAGGGAATGTTTTCTGCCCTTAAGCCCAAACCAGTCTCCCCAGAGCTTTCTCTCACCCTTTTTGCCTTTTCGTGCGCACCCTTCACGGCCACACAGGAGCAGCGATCCCTGTTCTCCACTGACCAGCCAAGTGTCAGATTTCTGCCAATGTCCAGGGAGCGACCACCTGTGTGCCAGGCTCTGTGCTGGAGGCGGGAGATAGCCAGGGAAGGCTGCCCGGACCCTGGGCGTGGGGGGAGGGGAGGGCAGGGAGCCAGGCCCAGGTGAGCTCCCTAAACAGCACAAGTGGTAAGGATCAAATGGGTGATGTGTAAAGCAGACACATCTGGGGAGCAAATCCTGGGCCATCAGCCCAGAAAGAGACCAGAGGAATCATTTGCTCACCGTGAGAAGAAATTCGCAGCAGAACCATCTATTCACCCATTACTTTCTGTGGGATCTGGAGACAAGACAGTGGAGCTGCTCTCCTGGGTTGAAGCAGGTGGGGGCAGCACATGGTGCTCCAGCCCCCCGGACTCTCCCTGCCCCCCTCCCCTCCGTGGGCAGAGGACACCCCCACCCTCCGCCATGGAATTCCAGGAGTCTAGGGAGCCCCATGTGTAATGCTCTTGGTCTTCATTTAGAGGGAGAATGGTTTGTCTCAGTGCCCGTCACCCCCTGTAGACAGTCAGTGTCTAGGAGACGCAGCCCAGACCTTGTTCCTTTTTGCACTCTGGAGCCCAGCACACGCCGGCCGCCCAGGGAGTGCGGGCTGACATAGATCAAAGGGGCGATGCCAGCCCAGAATCAAAGTCGGGAGGGACTTATGTGAGGTCATTCAGCCAGTCAGTAGGATGCTTGAAATGCTTTTTAGAAAAGCAAAGGAAAATATGGGTGAGTCTAGGAGAAACAGAAACCAGGGAGAAAAAAAGGATCAGGCAAGGATGCTAAAAATACCTTTAAGTGAGAGCCTTATGTCATCACTATTATTATTGCAATAAATATAGTAAATACCTATAAACTCCCAAAATTTCTGTGCGGTATTTTTCCATTTTGTTTCTCTAGTGAGCATTTCTCCATTAGTTCTCTTACTGACAGTAACAATTGCTAACATTTATTGAACAACTATTATTGTAGTCTATTAAGAGTGTTGCATGAGTTTTCTCATCTCGCTCTGAGAACAAGCTTTCCTTTTACACAACTGAGAAAACTGAGAACTCAGAGAGGCTAAGAGACTTGCCCCAGGTCACTCAGCCAGGAAGAGGTGAAAGGTGCATCAGAACTCATAGTATGTATTTACTGACTGATTAACAAGAGGAGGTGATGCAGTCAGTAATTTGGAGGGCCACTTCCCTATCCCCTTGGCCTGTGGTCACAGGGCTGCATAATGCATTCCTCTAACTGCAGCTTACAAGCTTGGCTCCCCCTGGGGACAAGACACATCAATCTTCAGTCTGGATCCCCAAGGCTACAAGAGAATAAGCTGAGGCCCCACAGAAAGTTCTCTAAGTAGGCTCCAAGAAATGGCAGCTTGCCCAAACCTCAGGCCCAGGAAAGTCTTCCAACCTCTGTTTCGGAGTTTGTCGCATCTTCATCTGGAAAGGCAGGCCTGCTTTGTGGGCTCTCCCACGGGCATTATGCATGGCTACGTGGGGACCATATTTCACCCTAGAAGTGGCTGCATTTCAGGAGCAGAGTGTGATTAAGAAAGACAAATGGCAGGTAATATCCGTTACCAACACCTGTACCATGCACAGGGATCCATTTGCTCATATGTAAGAACAAGATCATTACAATCTGAACTGGAAAAAAAAACGTGGTGGAGGTGGTGAAGGGTGGGAGTGGAGTGGGGGGAAGAGGGTGAGGGTGACAGAGACTGCAGAAGTAAGGTACCACCGGGAAAGGCTGTGCTGTGGGAAGAGCTTGGTCCCTGGAGCCACAGGACTGGGTCCTAAGGCCAGCTCTGCCACTAACAGACCGAGAGGGCTGGAACAAGTTGCCCCTCTCCCTGAGCTTCAGCCCGCCCATAAGATGCCGACAGCCTCAGAGATCTGGTCTTGCTCAGGTACTAAAGGCTCTAGGAGGCACCGTTTGGAGACAACCACACCCCGCCACACTAGAGCAGCCTCCAAGAATGCCCAGAAGTGGGTGTTTAGGCAGGTGTTGATGGCATCAGCCCTCTCTCATTTTGAAAGGCAGGGACCTCTGGCCATGGAACCTCAAAACTGAAGCATAAAGGTGCACAGGCCGAGATGTGTGGGATAATGGAAGGGACACAGGCTAGGCAGCTGGACAAACCGGAGCCCCGGGGCTTCTACAGTTCCTGTAGGTGAAGGAATATTTGGCCAACATTTTCAGAAGGGGAAGAAAGATGAAAGGACCTGGTATAAGATGAACCGGACTTCAGAGTTAAACAGATCAGGGTGGGTACCCGCTCTGCCACGTGTATGCCCTGTAAACTTGGGCAAGTTGTCGTTCTCTGAGTCCGCCCGTTTTGTCCTCTGGAAAATGGGGGTGAAGATTCATCTCACTGAGCTACTATGAGTATGGAACAAAGTAATGATTTGTGAATTCTTACACAGAGCCTGGCACACAACTGACTCAATAAATAGAGGCTAGCTCCTACATACTTCTCACCGTCAGAAATATCTCCATCATCCCCATCACCCCCATCACCACCACTTTCTTCAGCTTGGATAAGAAAGTTGTCTCTTCTTAGTTTGGTGGTTTCTGTTGGGTGCCCCCAGAGGGAAGCTGGTATCAACAGGCACAAACAACAGAGAGGAGACAGACAAAGGCAGGGTGAGAACAAGCATGCATTTGGCACATGCATTTTGTTTGTTGGAAGCGGCTACTGTGTATTGTTTTAGGGGCTGGGTATATAGAATTGAAAACAATGTAAGAATGTAATGTATAATGTTATAATAATACATACATTATACACAAATAACCTAGGCACATGCAAAGTAGAATCAGGAGACTTGGGTGAAGCGAGGGAACCAGCTCCTTAAACAGCTGGGAGAAGAGCATTTGCTCTCTGAACAGGGATCATGAAGCTGAACTGGGTGTGGAGTCCTAGGACAGTAAACGGGCCGTGTTCATGCGTGAGAGGGAGTAGGAAATGGTGGAGGTACACAGGGGCCAGATCAGAAAGGGTCTAGGCAGTGGAGAGGATATTGGATTCACTCGAAGTACAATGGAATGGGCTTGCATTTGGGTGGGTATGGTGTGTGTGTGTGTGTGTGTGTGTGTGTGTGTGTGTGTGTGTGTGTGTGTGTGTGTGTGTGTGTGTGACATGATCTGGTTTTATTGTAAATGATAACCCAGCTGTTGTGTAGAGAATGGACTTGGTGGGGATGCGTAGGAGTGGAAGCTGAGACCACTCTTAAGGCCACTGTCATCGCCCAGGTGAGGGATGATGCTGGCTTGAACTACAAGACTGATTGAAGGGGTCGAGGCACTTTTGAATAATGAATCTATTTTCAAGGGAGAGCCGACAGGATTTGCTAACAGATGGATACAAGGGGCAGGACTAGTCAGGCATGACTCCAAATGTTTTGGCCTCAGTAATAAGGTGTAATGGTGCCTTTTCCAGGATGGGACAGACCGTGGGTGGAGCGAGCGGAGGGAATAATGAGTTTGGTTTCAGACACGGACTATTTGAGATGCCCATTAGCCATTCAAATGGAGGCATTTATAAGGTTGGGGCTGGAGGTATTTGGCATTTAAAAGCAGGACGCTGAATGAAATCGCAGTGGGAGCGGGAAGTCTGAGGACTGCACCTTGGCGCCCTCTGACATTTAGAAGTCAGGAAGCAGGGAGGATGCAGCCGGAGGGAGTGAGCTGCCTAGGAGGTAGGCAGAGAACCAGGAGAGAGTGCTGCTGTGGAAGCTCAATAAGGAAAATGCTTCTAGCAGAAAGAAGTGACCGGGTATGTCATGCAAGACAAAGGGTCCAGCAAATGGAGACTGAGAATCAGTCACTGGAATTTGGCAAGATGGAGGTCAAGGGGGAACATTGACAATAAAATTTTAGTGTGTTCCTGGAAGGGTGGGCATTGAAAGCATGAAGGAAATGGATTCAAGAGAGAAGAAAGGTGTAGGGTGGGAGGTGGTGAGTACAGGTGCCTCTTTGGAGGGGTGATGCTACAAAATGTGGGAAGAGAATGGAGTGGAGTCCATTTCATTAAGAGGGGTCAAGGAAAGAATTCTATTTTGTTTGTTTTGTTTTGTCAGGTGAGAGGTCTTAAGGCAGGCTTACACAGATTGGCACGAAGCAGTAGAGAAGAGAAATTGCAAGCAGAAAGCCTGCAATGGGGGAGAGTGAGTCCGGTGACCCACGGCAAGGACAGTTCAGAATGTGTGGGCTCGAGACAAGGCAATTCGGAGAGACTTCTTTGAGAAAAAGAATCCCAACCCATGAATTCAAAATTAGGTATGGAAGTGAATACACAAGAAAAGAAATCATAACAAATCGAAAGCCGTTTTAAGATGCACGTATCTTTTTTCTGAGATCTCTTTAGGCCAGGATTTCTTAGTCTTTGCCAAGATTAACATTTTGGTAGTTCTCTGTTGTGGGGAGACGTCCTGTGCATCATAGGATGTTTTTTCCAGCAGAACCCCTGGCATCTACCCACTAGACGCCAGAAGTATCCCCTCTGCCACAATTGTGACAAATAAAAATGTCTTGAGACATTACCCAGCATCACCTTGAGAACCATGCATTGGGTAATTTGCGTGAGATGTTTACATACATTAGTATGTTCCTGGTTTCCATCTTCATCTCAAATATTCTACAACCCCCAGCAGCCTCCACACTGACGAGGGCCCGGCAAGTGAAGGTCTCGGAAGCTGAGGCTGCCTTTGTTTCTAATAAATCCACTGCAGCTCAAGCTGAGTGCTTGCATATAGGGGAGGCAGCATATAGGACACGTGATACCAGTGAGTTAGTAGACCTGAATCTTTTCATTACTTATGTTTCTGTGTATAATAAAAAGCAAGGGCATTCATTGGGAAGGGGTGGGTAGGACGCTGCATTAGAATGTCACGAAAAGCGAAAAAATAAAATAGTCATTCTGTAGAGGAAAAGAGTGGACGAGGATTCCATGAGACATGAAATGGATTAGAAGTGGGGTAGAGAAAGAAGACCAGCCCTCATGGCTCGAGGGTGACATGAGTGAGTGACTTATAAGACAGTAAATGACCTAGAGCCATCTGCCTCGTAATAGGTCAAGCTGCAGTGGCAGGTCAGATCAAATGAGCCTACCAGCCCTTCTTGTTCTGGGATTCTGTGATTTCACAGCAAAGCAACCCAATGCCCTATGGCGCACCACAAATAATTACTCCACAGCACCTTCACTCACAAAATAATGGTCCTGATGGTTGAGAGCATTGGCCTTGGGTGGGGCTTTCCATGTTCCATCTCATTTAATGCTCACAACACGGGAGGAGAGTTTAAGTCATTATCCATCATTCCACACCTGGTAGAAATGGCATGACCCAAACGGAGGGACATTATACAAAATGCCTGACCAGTATTCCTTGTTCTTGTCAAGGTCAGAAAAAAATAAGACTGAGAAACCATCTACAACCAGAAAAGACATGATACCTAAATGCAATACCATGTGTTGGACTGGATTCTGGAACAGAAAGAGGATATCACTGGGAAAATGAGTGCAATGCAAATAAAGTCTGGAGCTTAGTTAATAGTAATGCACCAGAAATGGTTTCTTAGTTCTGACCAATGTTTCGTGGAAAGGTAAGACCTTAAGAGTGGAGGAAAACAGGTAAACAACTAATGGGAACTTTCTGTATTGTTTCTGTAATTTTTTTTTCTGCAAATCTAAAATCAGTTAAAAATGAAAACTCACCTAGAAACCACAACGGCAACAACAATAACCGTGTGACTAGTTCCTGGCATCCCAGCCCCAGGAGCTCGGCTGCTGTGAGCAGGGCACTGGGGTCGGTAGGGGATTATCCCCTGCTCTTTGTGATGTGTCTATGGCCTCCGCTTTACCCCTGTGTGTGTCCTTCTGCCGAGAGGCAGCCTGGTGCAGTGGAAAGAGATGGTTTTGAATCCAGGCAAATGACGGTTTGACCTCAGTTCCCCTATGAAATAATGGTGTTTCTGTGGAGAAATCTCTTTCCAGCTCAAATTTTTGGTTTCCTGCCTCTGTCAAAAGCAACTGATAATCTCGCCTTCTCCTAGGCTTTCTCCAAACAGAGAAAACCATAGCACTTGGCACCCAGTAGGTACTCAATAAACCCAAGATCAGCTTGCTTTCTTCTTAAGAGCAAAGAACCAAGCAAGAGAAAACCTGGCCTTTCTTTCTGACAAAAGCTTTTCATGTTTAATTTATAGGCTGGTTTAGGTAGTTGAAGTTTAAATAATTCATAGCCTTGCTATTAATATTTGTGGTTGTTGAATTCCTCTAATAAAACATTAAGGGATTTCTCCACCCCCCCTTCCCAAAGTGGATTGTGCCTGAGGAATGATTTGTTTTCTGAAATCCAGAACTTGGCTGCCCTTTCTTTTCCTTTCCGCGTCTAACCCTGACTATCGCCTGGGGCAGGGGTGAGAGAGGCCAGCTTGAGTTTAGCTCTTGTAGGTACAGGTGTGCAAACTCGACGCCAGTTCACCTGTGGCTGGGGCCTGGGTGTCGGGGTCACTTTCTTAGAGTTTGCACAGCACTTATGAACATCCATTTCCTTATCAGAGTTGGGTTTGAACTTTGGTCTGCCACTTCCTTGCTGTGTGAGCTCATACAGGTTACCTAACCTTTCTGAGCCATTTTTCCCCTCATGTACAAAAACAAGAATGTGAACACTTTCAGGTTATTTCGACTGCCAGGCTTCTACTTCTTTAAATTCTGCCAAAATACTTGGAACCTGCTTGATCGAACCTCCCCCAGCCTCAACCCCTACCTCGTCATTTGATGTGGCAAATAGACTTCCCATTGACTCTGCATTCCTCTCACCTTGGTTTGAGCCATTTCCATAAGAACGCCAGTCTCTTTCTTGGACAGAACTCCATTGCCTTTGTCCTGACATGGTGGCCCTGTGTTTGGGAAAAGGGGAAGGACCTCTGGGGCATGCCAAGGCATTTTCTTGAAGGAGGTTCCCTCTCGAAGATTCAGGAGAGTCAGAAACACAAGGCAAGCTTCACAGGTGCCAACTGTATTGTTCAAAAAATACACTCCCTTTTATAGCACTTATATTTTATTCTCTACTGCCAGAATGGAGACACACGCTGGGTTTCTGCATTCATAATTGGGGAAGAACAGATGGGAGAGACGCAGTTGGAAGTAATACTATCATTAAAATAATCTATACCGCTCGTAACTCTCAGGCGTGTGTGAGAAGGTGAGTGGAGCCACGCGGACCGAGTTGCTTTATATTCATTCCTCATGGAAATTAGGGGGGATGGGGGGGCTCATGCCTTGGTAAGATGTGAAGATTCACATTCTCTCATAGCGTACCTCTGTGGTGTATCTCTAGCTCCAGGGCCCCGAAGAAAAGAAAAGGAACAGATCATTGGAAATATATGTTAGGCAAAGGGAGAGGTGGGGATTCTATATAGACAGAACAGCATGGGCAAAGGTGTGGGGGCTGAAAAACATGGGGCGCTTTCAATTAATAGCAAGTAGAGCAGCCTCGTTGGGGCACGGTTCTTGTTATGGGAAAAGCAGAGTAAATGAATGAAATAACTTGGGCCTTGGTGATGAGATTCTTGAACGACACGAAAGCTGTTGAATGAGAGTTGCTATGATGTGGTACAAAAAGCACTGGACAGTGAGTCAGGTTCAGTTCAGCCTGTTACTAACTAGTTACGTGAGCAGGGGGAAGGCACTGATGGTTCCAGGGTCTCAGTTCTTTATCTATAAAATGGGCATAGAATAGATGACCCCAGTAAATCTTCAGTAGCTTGCAGGACAACAGCTCTGAACTTCAGAAGGACGCATCTAATTTCTGAGTCTTGTTTCTTTCTGGCCCTGCAGGTCACGTTTAAACTAAGCTTGTGCAGGTCCCTACTGTTTAATGAATAATAACAAGAAGGAGATTAGTAAAATAATACAGCTACCCTTTAGTGAGGGCCAACGTGTTCCAGGCACCTTGAAGGGCTTTACTAATATGGTTGGATCTTCATCATCCTCGTCAGAAGCCCACCATGGAGAGGTGCTCACACCCTTCACATATGACGCTCACAGCGGTCGGAGGATGTGCATGTCACCGAGTGCTGAGTGACAGGGTCAAGGCCACCTTCATTGGCGGCTGCCCTTTCTTCTCTAGCCCCATTGCCATGGCACCGCCGAAGGCAGAGAGTACTGTGGAGGCGTTCATATCCCCTGGCTAATTTAACTATTGCCACTGCCCTTCAAGGTAGATATTGGCACCCCCTCTTTATAGATCAGCCACCTAAGGTTCTTTGAGGGCTCACCAGCCTGCAGCCCTAAAGCCAGCATATGACATGTCTGGGCTTTGGCCTCAGATCAGTCTGGTAGCAAAACTCCGAAAGCTGACTTGGGATATTTGTGTTCGGATCCACACAGGTGGAGCCCAGGATTCGGGGCAGCTCCACAACCCCTTCCTTCAAAGTGTGGGGTGTTCTTTTAAACGTTTTCTCTCAAGGATGCCCATTTTGGCCAGACTTCCAGGCTGCCTTTCCCCTGCCTGGAGGAGTATTCACCCTGAAGACACATCAATTCCTTTGTTACAAAGTGAATACCTAGGCCAATATCGTCACATGTCTGTAGCAACAGCTTTAGACAGCTGAAGGACCATGCAGTTCCCATGGCTGTGACCAGCCGTCTCCTCCACAAAAGCCTTTGGACCAGCAGACTAGCACACAACTCAATCTTTAGAAGTTGATTTTTCACCATTTACTCCTCAGAGGGTCACCTTATTTCTACATGTTGGGGTTTCATACTGTTGCCTCCCCCCCACTATGGACGGCTCACCATCAATAGAAAGTGCTGGCGAGGACCTTTGGACATCACTTTGGGGCATCTAATGCTAGGAGGCCAGGAGAGAGGAGGAGAAATGGACTGAGTGGCCGCTTTATACAAATTACCTCAAAAATATCCAATCGCAGCCCTCTAAGTTAGGTACTGTGTAATTATACCCATTTTACAGATAATGGACCTAAGTTCGGACAGGTTTAAATATCTTGCCCAAGACAGTGGTTAGTGATAGAAGCAAAATTCGAATACAGGCCTTTGGCCTTCCTTATAGCAAAAACCTGTACCCTTTTTGGCTATACCACATGTCCTCATATGTGGACAAAGTAGATGTGGCCCTCCTCTCTTTCATTTCCAACCTCACCTTTCTCACTGATCCAAGTTTTCTCAGTATTTTAGGAAATGTAATTGTTTTAGCCATTTGTGCAACAAAGGTGCTAATTTCTCTTGGAATATTTTTTCTCTTTCCCCTTCCTTCCTTCCTTCCTTCCTTCTTCTTAAGTAACAAGGATTCTTGTGAGCTCCTATGGATTGCAGAAATCCCAATGAACTTAACATGTTCTGCCCACCCACGAAGTCTTTGCACATGCTGTTCACTCTGTCTGAAATGCTTTTCCCTTGCCCCTTTGCCCTATTTACCCTGTACATCTTTCACTTCTCAGATCAATTGCAACTTTCTCAGAGAAGCTGTCTGACACCCCCTGCCAATACCAATTAGCTTTCTCATAGCATTGCACTACTTTCTTCTCTGACACATAGCTCAGTTAGCAAGTATTGATTAATTGGTGAGTTGTTGGATTAATGACAGTCTCTCCACCTAGATCATAAGCTCTGAGACAGCAGGGATCACATCTACTTGGATCATGACTGAGTTCTTAGTTCTAAGTGCAGTGCTCAGAACATAGGTGTTCAGTCTGTATTTACTAAATGAATGAATGATGAATGAATGCAGTAACATACAGATGCTAAAATGCCTGGGTCTGGCAACAATCAACTTTCCTAACTTGTGCTTTAAAGAGGCATAGCTTTCTCCTTGCAGCTTGTGAGAAATGCAGAATCTCAGGCTACATTCCTAACCCTTTGAATCAGAATCTGCATTTTAGCATGGTTCCCAGATGATTCTTGTGCACATAAATGAGCAATCAGCACCGCAAAGGAGAAAGGAAGGTGGAACAAAAGAGTGAGGGAGTCTATGTTAATTAATCAGTTACTTAGTTAACCCGTTAATTCAGTAAAATTGCCTGAGCACTAACTGTGTGCCTGGTGCTGTGCTGGGTGCTGACACTCTGGTGTGAACATAGTGGAATGGTGCCTGCCCACACCTGCTCGGACAGGCACGGTATCCAGAGCTGCAGGGGTGGAGGGAGAGGACACTTACTCACTGGCCTGTGGAGCAGGGAGGGCTTCCTGCAGGTGCTGACTGGGAGCGGTAGGTAGGTAGAGAGGGGCAGCCCTCACACTCAATGGAGATTCTTGTCACGTGTCACTAGGCTAGAGGCTAGCCAATGGGTCAGGATGTTTCTGCAATGATCCAGGCTAGAAATTCAAGCAATCCTTTAGTCCCCTGAAGAGTCTCTCCTCCACCAGCTCTTCCCCACAGGCTGATGCCCCCCTACAGAACCTGCCTGAAGTACTCTGTGAATCAAATAACAGCCAAATCCCATGGGCTTCTCTCAGTCTCCCTTGCTTTTTTCTTATTTACATTCTGCCTCCAAATGTCAATCTTCCAGCTTCTTCCATCTCCCTCTGAGTTTTTTTCCAGGTTCCACCACGTCTCTTCCTAGCGTCTCCCTGGCACATCCATTGCATGGAGTGTTATGCAGCCATTAGAAATGATGTCTTCAGAGATGGCATAAAAACATGAACATGCTTGAGTTATAAAAGGAAGCCAGGTGCAAAATTGTATGGACATGTAATTACAGTCTTATAAAAATAAAAACACCATATATAGTCAAATAAAAAAAAAAGCAACACTGCAGAATGTATCAACCAATATTTATGTTTGCATGGGGCCTTAAAAATAGGTTTTTTAAATTTCTCTATTTTCCATTTTTTTTATGACTGGGGATTTCTTTTATAAATGGGAAAATAAATAAAAACTACAAGTTAAAAAATTGCTGCTGTTTATTTACTATGTCATTTTTTCCCCCTGCAAGTTGGTTAATTTCTCTGACTCTTGGTTTTCTCAGCTCTGACATGGGGTTAAGAGTTGTGCCTCCCACACGGGGTGTTTCGAGATATTGTGCATGGAGTACTTGGCATAGAGCCTGGCGCTAAGCAAAGGCTAAACCCGTAGCAGTTATTATCATTGTGATCAGTTCCTAGATTACCTCTTCAGTCGGGTTTGGATTAAAGAACAGGACAAGTCTGATGTGGTAGGGATGGAGGCTGGAGACAGGAGGACTGTTTAAAAGTCCTGACTGTTGGAATTAATTTTGTTCCTAATTAGTTATGTAACCTTGGTAAGTCCTGTCCTGTCTCTGGTTCCCCAAAGGCTGAGGAGGTGAGAACACAGCTTCCATGATCAACAGAACTTCCTGTCATGTGGCTAATAGATAATATCTCTACTCCCCTGGAATTCACCATGTGAATGCTTTAAAGGTCTTACAAATTCCATACCCTTTTCCCACTGTCTCTTACCCTCCCAGGTGTGCTGACCTGTGAATAAAGGTGCATCTCTGTGAAGGTCAGGAGGTCTCATACTTGCTTCCTAAAAGCTACAAGGCCCCTCCTGCCCTGCTGACCACAGAACAATTCTTGCAGTTTACTGTGTCAGTTTTTTAAAAGCCATTTTGATATGTTGGGAATTAGTGTATGGTGCCATTCAGAGTGTGGGTGGCATGAACACCCCTCCTTGCTCCTCGCAATTCAGTTGTTAAAATTGGCCAGTCTAGCTTCAAATATTACCTCCTATTCCTCCAAATGCCGTACAATGGAAGCGGGGGCTGGATCAGATGCTCTCTGTGAAGTCTTTGAGCTCAAACAGCCTCCTCCTCTCCGGGACAGTGCCAGTGTTGGTGGATGAAGCAGGACCTTTTTCCTGAGCACATGGCTCGATCTCAGAGGCAGCCCCATCCCCTCTCCCCCCAGTCAATCTGTCAAGCTCAAAGAAGCCCAGCCAGCTGGCTGTGTTCTACACGGAAGCTCTAAATAATTTTAATGGCATAAAAGCCGAAGGGTTGTTCTTTAGCTCCTGTAAGAGGCAACATTAACAGGGAATAAATTTAAAGGGGAGGACATGAATGAGGCCACCTAAAGGATCAAAAGAAAGGGAAGAATGGGAACAAACAACTTTCTGGATCTCTTAAAAGATCCTGGGTCAACATGCTACTTGCCCCTTGTAAGCCCTCTTCACATTCATGACGCCTCCTTGCCTTAGAACATGCTTTACTGTGTTCTAAGCACTGTGTTAAGCTCTTGACCATCTGTTGCCTTGTTTCACCCTCAGCCAGAATGTGCTATGCCCTCCACGTGGGCAGGAGGAGTTTATGTGATGTGCTCATTGTTCCACCCCATTTTCCAGGACAACACTAAGGTACCTTGTGTGTGCTCATTTAGGTATTTGGTGCTGTGATGTATGTTGACTCCCTAGGTGATTAGGTTTACTACCTCCGTTTTACAGATGAATAAACTGGAGTTCTTGAAGGCTGAGTTACTTGCCCAGGGTCACGCAGATAGTAGGAAGCAGATCCAGAGTTCGAGTCTGTCAGACCTCAGAGCCTGCCTTATTTCAGACCCCATGTCCATGTCCATGTCCAGCCCTTCTATATTTCCCTGTTTAGGTCTCCTTTGTCTTTTATATTGGACCACCTCCTTCTGAGAATCTTTCTTGATCATTCTTTGGAAGGTGGGACTCCCCTGGGAACAACATAACCGACAGCCCTCTTGTCCTTTACCAAGTCCAAAGCCACCTTCCCCAGAGGCCCCTTATCTACCCTGAGCTGTGCCTGAATTTATTATACTTGGAACTGTTATTGTTTACGAACCATGTGCCCATAACAAACTTTAAGCTTCTCAATGAAGGCCTGTGTCTGATTCATTTTGTGTACGGCCAGGATGCTTGAGTCACAGTGGGTTTTGGATCAATATATGTTCAACAAGGACTAGTTTAACCCTTGCGGTCAGAGTTTCAGGGATTTGAGAGTACCCATCAAAATGTAAAGTAACTTTCTTTTGACCATATAATTCCACTTGGAGGAACTTAAAAATGCACAAACATTGGCCCAAAATATATGCGTAAGGCAGATATTATTTTAATATTTATATATTAAAGCACTATTTCTGATAGCTAAACAAATACACTAACTTAGAGACCCATTTTGGACAGTGGTTAGGTGGATCATGATACATCTGTACTATGGAATATCACTCAGCTGTGAAAGAAAATGTAGATTTGTGTGAACTGATGTAGAGACAACTTGAAACTTTTGTATAAAGTAGAAGAGAAGGTTCCAGAAAAAAATACACAGTGTGGCCCCATTTGGGTTAAAATTTACCTATGTAACTGCAAGTTGACAGTTCTGGAAGTGTGTATATCAAATTGCTAAGCAATGAATACTTTTGGGGTGGGATGTAAGTTTGGTGAATGAAGGGTTTCTGCCTTTTGATTCTGAAAATGCTTCTTAAAAAATGGTGACTTAAAAGAGTCATGAGACAGGACGATAGGAAGAGACCTTACACGGGCAGAGGGGGTGCAGAAAGGGATTTACGTTCAGTGAGTATTCATCATCTTCCAGAGATGCGGATGTTCCTTGCTTCACTGAAAATAGACTCTAAGAGGTGGGGGTCAGCAATGCCACTTCATTGATGAGGACATTAAAGTTCAGACTCAGACACAGCCTGCCTAAATCTCAAGTGTATCCTCTTCAAGACTGTAACACTGAGATTCTAATCAAAGTCCATTTTGTGGATGAAGACACACAGACTCGGGAGGGCTCACCCAGCTGGATGGAGGTCAGCAGCCAAGTCTCTCCTTTGCTATATATCCCTCTAATTGCGTTTCATATCTGGAGGTTGCCACCTCGACCAGCCAATTTACTCTTTGGAGGGAAAGGCTTTGCATTTTGTTTCTTTGCCCCCAGGTCTAGGCTGATCATGTTTCTACAATGAGGTATTCGCCCCATTGATGGTCCATGACTTCTCTTGTCCTTTGTCTTTGCAGGGAATTTTCCTCGCAAAATCAGATTCTGCCTATGGAATGGTGGTGACATCTGCGTTTTTGTTTTTATTTTTTTAGAAAAAGTGAGTGAGCGGGAAGAAGCTGGAGGAAACAGCCCGTTTTGTGATTCTTACCCAGTGTTCATTGATCAGGTGTGGCAGAGCTGTCCACCAGCTTGAGCCCCTGGGGCTGGCAATTGCTTCAGGGCATCTAATGTAGGGCTGGTCTGCACCGGGGATAGGGCCATCTCAAAAGGATCCAGAGGGTGGGCACTAAGAATTAAAATTAGACTCTTTAAATCTCAGACTTGGGAGGAACTTAGGCAGAGGAAACTTAACCCAACTTCTGACCCACATGAGGGATTTACCAGGGTCGTCTCAGCAGAGTGGCCTGAAGCCTCTGCTCCAGGGACAGGGGAGCGCGCCATGTCATAGAGGGCTGTGCTCTATCCTTGAGCAGGTCTCACTAGGAGCGTACACTTGCCAGTGGTGCCAAGACCTGCCTGCTCCCAAACCTCGAGGCCTGAGATGAAAGGCCCTGAAGATTTACCCCTGACTCATGTGTGACTTGGGACAAGTCGACCAAGGTACTTAAGGGGACTTAGCTGAGAGAATCCTTACAATCTAACTTCTCACTTTACAGATAGAAAAAAGACAGTGGATGATTAATATCCAAGTCTCTTAGTTCAATGCTAAGCAAATGCACCCAGTTTGCTTCTTCATGTTAAAAAAAACAAGAAGTCATGGACAACAGGGTGGGAACTGACTATGGGAGGGGAGTTGAGTGGGGTAGGGGAGAGCAACGGTGGGGTGGGGAATTGGGGCAACTGGAATAGAACAGCAATAAAAATAAAACAAAATATTCTACATACAAGTGAAAACATTTTTTAAAAATTAGGAATCGTTTTCTCGATCGCAGTTCCCAAAACAGCTGGCATTTTTGTTTAAGCACTCTGCTCAGAGCTCCAGCCCACACAACCTCACTGCCACCCCAACCAGCACCACCACCTTCGTCATCATCACCGTAACGGGGATGCTGGCCTTAAAAAATCAGATAGCCAGACAGTGCTCCAGAAAAAATGGCCTCACTTGGAAACAAAGAATTACAGTCTAACAGCAAACCACATGCAGGTCCATAGAAACAAAGGCCTGGGACGTTCTTTTATGGACTTTAAAGGGGCTGCTGTAAAGAGAGTCCTTTGGAGGAAGCTGGAAGTTCCAAGTATGGAGACTTTTCATTGGCTGAGTTGTGGCAGTCTCCCATTGGCTAAGCTGTTACTGGGCCAGGAGGAGTCTTCCTCCTGCTGAGGCAGTTAAGTAGCATCCCTTACTGTGGGAGGTGTGAGGTATGCCTCTTGCCGTTGGGGTCAGTGGTGTGCGTTGCGTGATGTGTGAGAGTTCTCTCTTCCAGCCCTCGGACTTCATTTTAAATGAGGTTTCTGTTTATTCATTTTCACAGTGATGATATATTCTGTGTCTAGGAGGTACTAGGCATTCTGTTAAGTGTTTTACATTAACAGCTGCTTCTTAAGAACCTTGTGGGGAAGGGTGAGGAATCTCCCAGTGAGAGAAATGCCACCTATCGTGGTAGTTGTCTTTCAAGTAGCTTTTTAATGAAGCAGAAGATGTGCTTCTTCCTGCCACATCTCATCGTCTGTGGCTTGTAGTCTCAGAGCAGTGCAAGAGTCAGGCTGCTTTGCCTTTGCCTGGAAGGAAACGCGGGTGCATGTGTGTGCGGACAAACACACACGGGCTCACATGAGTGCCCTGATTCACAGATACATTGAAAGGAGCTGGGGGCGGGCTCCAGGAACTGCCTCCTCATTTGGAATTATCAAGAGTCTCTGAGCACTCGTTTGGGTTTCTCAGACCCAAGCCTGGCACAACTACTCCCCCCCACCATTTTTGGTACATATTATAGCCATAATTAATGATTAAGGAAGACCAAGCTTCCTGGTACCTAGCTCGGATCATGCGTGCCTCTGCTTCCCTGCACCCACTCTCTTATCTCCCTCCCTACACAAGGGTACCCACACACACACATTCAAAAGTGTCCAATGTCCCCTCATTGTCTGTAGAGTCAAGGTGAAATATTCTACCCTGGAAATAAGGTACTTAATGATGAACTCCTATTCCTTTTTCCAAAACTTACTTCCCTCATTCTTTGTCATGCTCCATCCAAAGTGGTCTATGGTCCTTTGTCCCCTGGCTGAAATGCCATTCTTTGTCCAATCACCTAGGCCTAGTTCAAATACCACACTGTTGCCCTGGCTGGTGTGGCTCAGTGGATTAAATGCCAGCTTGCAAACTAAAGGGTCAGGGCACATGCCTGAGTGGCTGGCCGGGTCCCCAGTTGGGGGTGCAAGAGGCAACCACGCACTGATGCTTCTCTCCCTCTCTTTCCCCTCCCTTCCCCTCTCTCTAAAAATACATAAATAAACTCTTTAAAAAAACACACTGTTCAGGAAATCAGCAATGTTGTTCCTTGGACCCCTGCTGTAAATGAACTCTCTCTCATCAGAGTTCTTAAAATCATTTTTTTAAATCTTAAAACATATATTGATCCCAATAATTTATGCAGGTGACTGATCTGTTACCACCCACCACCCACCCTCCTTCCAAATCAGAGATTTCTTTTTGGTGTTTCCTATGACTTTGGTGACTTTATCTGTTCTGTCAAGAACCTATGCTTTCCCCTTCTTTTTGTTCCTACCTGGGTGTCATTAGGTCTGATGTCAACAGCTCTGCCTTCATAAAACAAGTGAAGGTACTTCGGCATTGCTATTATTTTTCGTTGGCATTACAAGAACTGCTTGGCCAGCTCTCCTAATCCAATGAACCTAGGTACAGCTGACTCAAAAGCCCAAGCTCTTTATCAATAGAGAACAATTCAGAGATATCCAGTTAGTTACATGCACTGTACTATAGAAGAGGGAGACAGTCATGAGACCATTGCTTAGAAATAACAGAAAAAACGGAATTTGTAAGAGAGTGAGAAGGAAAGAGAGAACAGTCTGAGCAGGAAGTCTAAGAAGGGCAGATTGTGGTTTACAAGTGTGGGGTAAATAAATTAGAGGAAGGTAGCAAAGAGGACAGCCGGAGCAGTCTGCCTTTGAGCAGGCTGGACACGAGGACTAAAGAGACTCATTTTCGTTATTTGTGGATAGTTCAGAAAACCTGGAACATTTAGCTGAGGGGCATAGGGGGGCAAGGTGTTTCTGTCCCCTTCCATCAGCACCTCTACTTTTGTTGGGCCAAATCTCTACCACTTCCCTCATTAGAACCTCCCCTGAAGATACGCGGCTTCTTACCTCCCAAAAGATGGATTCCTATGGTTCAAAGACATAATTCATGTAGAGCCCTTAGCATGCAATTTTGTCACATGGTCATACAGCAATGTAGTGTTAAGCCTTACACTCATGGAGCTTATTATTTTTAGATTCATTGTTACTAAGGGAAGTGGGTGGTTTTGTTTTCCTGGCTTTCGCTGGTGTTCAGGTTCCTTTGTCCGCCAGCTCTGGTCACTCAGTTACCTAACACCACATGCATGAGTTGTTCCAGAGCGCACTGCTTTGGATGGACTGGCTCCATCTATTGGAATTGCCTTGGCCACAGTCAGTAGATAGTTATGACAGAAACCTTTGATACCTACTGGCTCCCAAGGAACAGTGCCTGTCCTCTACGGGGATCCAACCCACTATCTACCCAAGTGCTATCTCCCTCTCTGAACACAGCATCTCAGGGTAGGGGTCTTTTCTGAAGTATCGTTGTCTCCCTGGCAGCCCAGCATTATGCCAGTGGCAGACGCTTAGGAAGTGTCCTTGGAATAAACAAGTGAGTGACTGACAATACATACAACCGGCTGTCAGTGCCAACAGCCCCCTGTGGTGTGTTTCCTTCCCTGGAAACCACACTGATTTAGCTTTGGCCACAGTTCTCTCCACATACTCTTTCATGCCAAGGCAACAACCCCACCGTATCTTCTTACTTTCAACTTGCTATAGTTCAGCATTTCCCATAACACTCCACACCCCATCTCATCTTCCCTCCCCATCACTATCCCAAGTCTCCCAACTACCTCTTTCTTCCAAATGATACTAAATAACAGCTACCACTTACTGAGTACCGATGACATGGCAGGTATTTTATGTGCAAGACCTCGCTGGATACTCCCAACAGCCCAATAAGTAGGTCTATTCCTACCTGTTTTACAGATGAGAAAACCGAGGCTCAGACAAAGGATTTTACAAGACAAAGAGAAATAGCTGAAGTGCAAACTCAGCTGTGACTGACTCCGGCATTTAACCATTTGATATCTTCCTTTAAAAATACCAATTGGCTTCTTCAGATGCTATGCAAGGAAAAGCGCATAGACAGATTTGAATTCTAACGAGCAGTCACACACCCCTGAACTTGCACTCGCTCACGGATCTTCACGGTAACAGCTCTTCCTCCTCTCACTGCACACCTACTTCCAGCTGAAGCGGTTACTTGGGTCTCCCACGTGCGAGGCTGAAGGCTAGGCACTGCTCGGGTGCAAAGTGGGTGCGAGTTTACGAGGGGTTAGAGAGATGAGCAGGAAAAGAACAAAGAAAACTGTATTCAAAGAGTTGACTATTAGGATAACTCAGAGAGGCAGAAGACTGGTGGAGGTGTGCAGAGAGGTGTCGGGAAGGTGCAGAAACCAACACCCACTGTGAGCCTGACTGTGCCGTTGTGCAGACGACTGCGGCGGCCACTTTAAAGCACCTGTTAGGTACGGTGGGTTTTCCTCCCGTTCTCCATCACCCTCTCAAGAGGTCAGCAAGGTAGAGATTCTTTTTTCGGAGTGTTAGGGATCACTCCCAAATCCAGGGAAATAAAGTTCACAGCGCTTTGGGGAGACAAAATGGTACTTGTTCCCCACTGCCTAATCTGAACAGCCCTTTGCTGACTAATTGAATTACTCTGGCCCACAAACTAATAGACAGCTGCTAAAAATGGTTATTGCATTATTAATTCGCTCCAGCAATTTCACATTAAACCTATACTGTTAATAATTTTCCCCTTTCTATTTCTTCCCTCTTAATTAGACTATTTAAAACTTTGAAGGAATAGTCTTCCTAAGCTAAATGGAGGCATCGGGCAAATTGCATTTTTGATTGAATACTTCTCTGATAGGCCAGCAAATGAGACTGTTGAGTTGTTAATTATTGTCAGAGTTCCACATGACGCGTGCTAATGAGGCAGTCAATCTGAGCTGTCAGTCCCCGAATATTAATGGAGCCAATGGGATGTATTGGGAAGAATGCTTGCTGGAGGTCCAGGGTGTCCAGTTTGCTGGCTGTACTTGGAAGCCCGCTGATTTCCCATTGCTAAAGCTAATGGGAACTTGTGATGAGTGCAGAAAAGGGTGGACAGTGAAACAGAGGTGAGGGCAGCCCGACTGGCTCCATGGACTAGGTGGGTACCCCTTGGATGGTCCACTTGGTCAGTGTTCCACATTTATCACTGCTGGCCTGGCTCTGGAGAGCTTACTAACAAGACTGTGTCTTTGGAAGCTGCCAGATATGAGGAAGTGGCTGCTGAAAAGTCTGGAGAAGCACACATCTAAAGACTGCCAATGTGGGCCAGCCTCAGGCTCCAGTGCCGGCTGGCTGTTGTCTTGGGATTTAGTCCTCCTGTCAGCACCAGTCATGTTATAGGTCCTGAGAGATATCAGGTTTTATTCAGCAGGACTGGAGGTGAAAAAGAGGGGATGTTGTCCCACATTGGGTGTCAGAGAACCCTAGAGTTAGTCTGGGACAAAGCAAAGGCTCAGTAGAAGGGCAGAGATGAGAAAAATTGGATTTGATTCAATAAATATTTACTGAGCACTTTGTATGCATGATAAAGACTTAAGGTGTCTGTGCAAACTCCCAGGACAGACATTTTCAGAGCGTCATCCTTGACCTTTACTTCTATTTCGCAATAGCCCACCCCTCCTTCTCTCCATTAGATTGCTTCCCAAGGCTCTGAATCTCTTTCACCGATGCTTTGGGAACTCATTTTCTTTTCCATCCCCACTTCTCCTTCCCTAGTCCATCGCTCACTGGGTTACTGACATAATCTGATTATTACTGGGTCTGTCCTCTCTCACCCTCTCCTGCTGTGATCTCTTTGACCTCATCTCCCACAGTCTCTCCTGGTTTACTCTGCTCCTCAAAGACACCACTCAGGCTCCCTGCCTCCCCTGTAAGTTTTTGTTTCATCATCTCTGAAACAAGGCATCAATCAGCCTGCAGACACACCAGGAAAGGTATCTGGTCAACCCTCCTGGTTCCCACCTCCCTGAGTCTCTCTTCTCTAAGCCATATTATTCTAACTGGTGTTTAATCTTTATTCCTGGGCTCATCTGCCTATCCCTCTGATCATTTTATGATGGCCTAGACGTGGGGATGGGTAGTTTGGCGTGGCAAGGCTACCCATGCTGGTGACACTTATGGAGTTGATTCCTAAAGTGAAGACTTGCCTCCCGTCTCATGGGAGGCGGAATGAAGGCAGATTCCTATCCTGCATGCAGCAGCAGGCAAGAAGTCTGTGAATATGCATAGATTTTAAGGCTGATTTCTAGGTTTTACTTTGCAAATTTGTGGCAGAATGTAATTAACAAAAAGAAAAAAAGAATGGAATTTAACTTTTGGAGATATAATCTGACCACTGGCTCACTTACAACTGATTTCACATATGCTTATTGACAGCTTACCAAACACTGCTTTTTAGATATCTAGGACACGGTGAGTGACCGACAGGCAAGATCTCTGCCCACTGGGAGCTTATTTATATTCTAACTTGGGAGGCAAAGAGCCAACAAGTAAATCAATACCTACCTACCTACCTGCACCCACACAAACACCGATCTCAGATAACAATAAAGGGTATGAGGCCACATCTCTTAAGGCGTAAAGAGACTTGAGAGTCTGACGAGGCAGGTGTGTGTGGGGCTGGGCAATGTTAGGGAGCTACTATGAAGAGGAAGGTTTGAGCTGAGATCTCAGTGAAGAGAAATGAGAAACGAATGTGGGTCAGGGGAGCGTTCCAGGCAGAGGTAACAGCACAGATACGGGGTGAAGAAGGTGAAAGGGTGAAGGGACTAAGTCAGTGCACAAACAAACAACACAACTCATAGACACAGGCAACAGTATGGTGATTATATGGAGAGGGACGGGGTGTGGGGGGAGGACTTGAGGTGGCAAACACGCAATGCAATATACAGATGATGTATTATAGAATTGTACACATGAAGCCTATATATTTTAATAAATAATGTCACCCCAATAAATTCAATTTAAAGAATAAAGGGCCTGAGATGAAACAGCTTGGGGAATTGCAGAAACAGAAATATCACCATATGCCTGAGTCATGAGAATGAAGGGTGGGGGTGCAGCGCACGTGAGCTGAGAGGGGTAGAAGTTTAGAGGCCGTGACAATAGCTGGGATTTGATGCCAAAGTCAATGGGACACTGTCATACGATTTAAGCTGTGGAATGACAAAACTGGGTGCAAGTGCTTTCTAAAGATTCCCATGGAGCACCCCTTCTGGGTGAAACCCAGTGCCAGGTGGTGTGTGTATAACAACGAATTAGATACAGTCACCACCTTCTTAGAGTCCAGTCTAACGGTGGAGACAAACACACAGCCTGGTATGTGATACAACAGCACAACAAAAAGACCAGGAGTGGACCCCAATGGCTGAATAAAATCACATTCCGAACCTTCCTAGAAGCTGGGGGTGGCCAGGAGATTACTTTGTGGCTAACAGGATATACGCGCAGATACATTTTAGCAGCTCCGGGTTCCTCCTGGGGAGACCGCTGGTTTTGCATTCTGCCTCCATCCTACTGCCTGTAGCCTGGCTGCAGTGGCTGCAGTCCCAGCTTGGAGCACGCTGCCGGGAGCCAGACCTTATGGATGGAAGCATACAAAGCTGGCCAGAGTCTGCCGCTCTCAGTACTCTGGAGCAAAGAGCAACCTTCCAGGCTGGACCCCTACCTCTGCGCTTTACCCCAGAGATACACACCTCCACCTCATGTAGACATATGTTTTATTTTGGCTTTCTGTCACTGAAGACTAACTGAATCCTACCTGTGGCAGTAAAGGAGGCAGGGATTTTTTTATGGGCATTCAGAGAGACAGTAGCTAATTCCAGCTCCTTTAAAACAAATGGCCTCAATTTACTCTGTTCTTCCCTCGTAGTTTCTTCTCATTACCTGCTCCCTGTTCTTCCCAGGTCCATGCTGTGGCAGCACTGGGTAAGACTGGCTCTCTGAGACTGTGGCGTGGTTTTGTGTGTGCTTCCTTGCCTCCCCTCTGGTCCACTCCAGGCAGACAGACAAGAGAGAAGCCAGACAAATGTGGGCAGGAGGTAGTCCCTTCCCACAGAGCAGTCGCGCCATTCTCTTTTCATGGTTTTGAGACAGGCAGGCCAAGACAAGTTTGGATTAGAAGCAAGAGCACTTAAGCAATTAAACCACACCATTCAATTCACAAGGCAGGAGGGGAACCGGATGGAAGAGAACCTAACAAATAGGAGATGGCCACATTTTCAAAGCTATTACTTATTGGCCAAGATCATTTCCTGAATTTTAGTAAGGAAAAAAAAGAAGAAGAAGAAAAAAAAATCAGCATTGACTAAAATACCACCACCATTTAAACACAATAGGTAGAACATCCCAATTATGCTAGAATCCACATGAATCTGTGCAAGATGTGACAGAAGACCAAAAATATTGCTGAGAGGATAATATGAATGGTCTGACTGTTCTGAACAGTGCTGTCCTCTTGCTAAATAATGTCTTCAGGCAGAGAGAACAGTCAAGAATCGAACAATGGGTATGTGACCCTGAACTGCACCACCCGTCAATTGATCTGAATGTGGTGGGGTCTTCTTTTTATGTCAATTGTTTTGTGGATCAAGGGGACATCTGGGGAGACCCCGCAGAGGGTTTGGGGTGGTCAGGAGCACTCAGGGAAAGAAATGGTCCAGATGTACTTCAATATTTTAAGAGCCACCACAGTGTGCTGTGTGCCATATCTGCAGGATATCAGCCCTGCCTCCAGCAATGAGGAGCTACGGCTCCAAAGAGATACCTTCACACTTTGAATCAAAAAAAGCCCCATTTCTTTTTACAGTAGCCTTACAGGTGCCCATGTTCTGCAAGTTTTCTTCCAAGTCTCCTAAAGGACCCTGGAGTACCCATGAGGAGCCATGCCAGCCGTAGCTAATATACAGAAAATGCTTTGCAATTAACAGAGCTGAGAGGGCCATGAAGACAACCTTATGAGGAAGGAAATGCCCCCAGTAAGCCTCAGAGCATAATGAAGTCAGTCAGGCTGGTAAACACCTAAGTGATGGCCTTATTAAAAAAAAATGGCTTTTGAATTCATTGAAGTCCGCAGGCTGAGGCACTGTGCAGACAAATGATGGCTGTTCCATTATTTTCTGTTGACATTTATATGCACCCCTGAATACAGTGGCTGTTGGAGAGATAGATTGAGTTTTCTAGACTCAGGCTGTTCTGCATGCACAATCCAGCTCCTTTGTGCAAACTTAGGGAAGTTACTTAAATTCTCTGAGCTTTTAGTTTTCTCATCTGTAATGAGATTTGGGGAATACTACTCATCCCCCTACGTTGTTGTTAAGAGTAATTACAAATGGTGCTAATCAATGGTAATTCCCTTAGCCATCTTCATGTCTGTGCTGGTTCAACATACACTTCCAGGTCTCACATCTTAAATACAACAAGATGCTGAACTTAATCCTGTGATGGTAATCTCACCATTTAACACATTTGGGGACAAAGGGTGAGAAAGCCCAGTGCTCAAAAGCATGGATTTCATAGTTTCATATGCCTGAATTTGAGTCCTGTGCCTGCTATTTTACAATAGCTGTATGATCTTAGGCAAGCAACTTAACTTCTCTGAGTCTCATTGTCTTCATCTTTAACATGAGAATAATACTGCTAGCTCATAGGATTGTTGTGAGAATTACATTAGGTAATGTGTAAGCCTAGCAAATAGACACTCAGTAAACATGAGCTTTTCAAGATTCCCATTATTGCAGAAGCATGTTCCTCCTCGGGTCGCAGTTGGACTTTGAGACGAGCCAGAAAATGAATAAGGCTTCCAGTCACAAGCACTAGTCTTGCCATCTGGATTCGGATTCCATTTCCACCCTCTACTGGATGTGTGACAGGGACAACTTATGTTATTTCTGTTTCTGTTTTCTTCTCTGCAAGATAAGAAGAGATTCTTCTTTTATTTGGGGTTATGCATGCTCTACCCCTTTGTTTTAAGCATTTGTTAGCTTATATATTTCCTTAAGGCTGATTTATACTTACCGTGTTCCAGGAATTGTCTTCCTACTTTACAAGCATAATTCATTAAATTTAATCTTCTTATCAATCCTTTGCGATGAGTACAACTATTATCTCTTTTTTACAAATGAGATATTGAGTGAGAGATGTTGAGCAAGTGGCCCAAGTTCACATGGCTGATGAACGGCAGACCTGGGACTTGATCCCGATATACTCTGGCTTTGGAGTTGGTGCTCTCTTAATCACCAAGCTATGGGCCACTAGGATTACCACCACTACAACCAGCACAATGACAACCACTATCACAACCACACTTACTGTGTGCTGATCAGGGACCTAGTATCACTACTTTATGTGCATGGCCTCCTGTCATTCTCACAACAACCCTATGGGCTGGGTTAAATGACTGGCCCAAGGTCACTCAGTTAGCAAGTGCCAGTGCTGACACTGGATTTAGGTCTCTCAAGGCCCTAAGCTCATGCTCTCAGGCACTTTATTAGGCTGTTGAATGGGAATGCACCCAGTACATCATCAGGCATAAAACTGACATGCCCCAAAAGACATTTCTCTCTTTCAGGACTTTTCAACTGGTAAAGGTTGGACTTTCTGATAGCCCTGGAGCACTGTGGTATCAGTCTTGCCCCACTGTCTACTTTGAAGGGTGAATCTGGGGGCTTCAGATAACACATGGAGGCATACACCTCCCCACCTTGCTATCATTTAGCACAGCTCTTCCCAGGGCCTGGCACCTCGTTTACGTCTGCGGGAAAGAAGAACGGTCAGCGGAGGTGGGTGGTTTAGCCCTGCCTGTCTCCTTAGGGGCTGGACAAATCATTGGATGTAAGAACTCATTCATGAGACTCTAGGGACCTTGAATAAAAGAGAAGGTGTGAATGACCCATCGTTGTTTCGATTGTGTGTGTCAGATTTCTAATTTGGTTTAATTGTATGAATATATGCCTATTATCTTCTCTCAGAAAAAGGTTGGGCTCAGTCAACTCTAACACAGTGACCTTGCTTTCCTTCTGTATCCATCTTCCACACTGAGCCAGAGTGATGGTTCTAGAAGGAAAATCCAGTCATTCTTTCTCCTCCTTACAGTCCCTTCATGGTGTCCAACTGCCCTTAGGAGAAAAGGCAGGATCCCCGAATATGATCTACTGTGCTCTTCATGGTTGGCCTCTCTCTTCGCTCCCTTTCCCATCCTCCCTTACTCCCTGCCGTCAACCTTTACTCCCAGAACAACCTTTAGTCCAGAACAACGTGCATTTCCCAAAGGTACCCCAGTGTGGTACCTATTACTTCCGCTTTGCCTTCTGCCTCCAACTCTCCCTCCAATCTCAGCCGGGGCTCTACTTTTCCCTGAGACGCCATCCTGGGCTATTCAAATCTGTCCATCCCCTAATCCCTTAGCTACTGGCACCATCTATTATCCCATCTCCTAATTCAGAGTCGGATACCCAGTAGGTGGGTCCTCCACAGATATTTATTGGTTGAATAAATAAATAAATGAGCATTTCCAATGATTAACAATTAGCTTACTTTGTGGAGGGTGAATACAGAGAAACATAGTTAAAATTTAGGACAAGATAAAAGTACAAATGGAATTGAAATTGTTATGTTTTATTCTTTTTCTTTTTTAAATCAAGGTTGTATTGTATTTTTTTCCATTACCACTTAGTACCCTTACACCCACCCCACCCCTGCAATCACCACACTGTTGTTCATATCCATGAGTCCCTTTTCCTCAATCCCTCCATCCCATACCCTCCCTGCCCCCTGGGGTTGAATTTTTTTTAAGAGAGAGAGGGAAAGGAAGAGAGAAAGAGAAGAGAGAAACGTCGATGTGAGAGAGAAACATTGAACGGCTGCCCTTCCTATGTGCCCCGACCAGGGACCAAACCCACAACCTCGGCATGTGCCCTGACAAGGAATCAAAATTGCAACCTTTCGGTTTGTGGGACGACACCCAAGCAACTGAGCCACTGTGGCCAGGGTTGGAATTGAAAGTTTTTTCAAAATTAATAATTGTTTTTCTCTAATTCCTAGTTGATCCTGGTACTAAATTCATTTTATAAATACTTATTTTTTATGCTGCATTGCCAGACAATGTCTTAGACTCAGCTGCAAAGATAAATATATATTCTTTGCCTCAGAAAGGTCACAATCTATGGGAGATGCAGATACACCAAAAAGAAACTCATAAAATATGTACCAGCACTTTGAGATCATGCCCTGTGCCAAGTACTTTTCACATACCATTTGCAATTTTCTCTTACAAGATAGGCATTGATCCCATTTTTATAGATGAGGAAACTGAAGTTCCGGGAGATTTAAGAAGGCGACTTCCCCTTGTTCAATCATGCAACGGAGAAACAGAAATATGTACTGGTATTCCTTAGCACCTGTACTCTTTTCTATTATGCTACCTAATTCACACTGCACCATGCTGTTAATACAGTTGAATAGCACTTTGTACATTTGCTGTCATTTTTATGCATATTACCTTGGTCCAGTCTCACAAAGCACTGTGTATGGTGCAGACAAGGACACTATTACAATCCTTAATTTACAGGTAGGAAAACTGAGACCCCAGGAGGCTACTAGGTAACAAATTCCCAGGTCATGTATTAATGCAAATAGGAACAGAAACCAGGTTTCATGATGGTGGGGCCTTTCCCTTGTCTCTTTCCAAGTACACCCCCCAAAACCAGGCCCCTGCCACCCCAGACACGTTATTCCTTTTGTCCACAGGAGACACAGACATTTATTTCTCATGTTCGGCTCTGCCCTAAAGCTGATGATGGCAGTTTTACAGACTCCAGAGACCCTCCGCAGCCCTCCCTGTCCCCAGTCAGTGCTTACATTAAGTTTGCTTTCAGGCCTTTATCCATCGCTCCCCTTTCAACTGAAATAGGAAAGGGCCCCGGAGACCATGGCCAGCTATTGGCCCCATTTGAGGATGGCCCGTTGGCCCAAACCATAGCTCATTATCTGGGCCTTAATATCTTATCACAATATTGTTTTCTTCAGACTGATAGCAATTCATTACTTTTAAGTACACAGGGGGATAATTCCTGAAGAGGACTGATCATCTCTCTGAGATACAGTTCTTGCCATTAAAAAAAAAGAATATTCCCAGGACGGGATTCCTTCAGCCCTCATTGTTCTCAAACCTTTATTTCCCTAAATCAACAAGCATTTACTTTCTTTTCTGTGTACCTAGCTGTGATACAAAGGAACAAAGAGAAATATGATGGGGACCCTTTCTCTTAGGGTAACAACTCTATTTAAAAAAAAAAGACAGATGTGTGAAAAAGTAACTCTAACCCAGAAAGATCATATAGCATGGTAGTAAAAAGTTCAGGTTTGCTGGCAGGCCAGTCATGAGTTCAAATCCCAGTTCTGCCACTTCATTAGAAATGCATCGTTGGGCCAGTGAGTTAACCTCCCAGAGTCTCAACGGTCTCTTCTGGCATGACAAAGACAATGGCAGTACCAACATCAGTGCCTTATTTAGGATGACATGAGATAATATACAGAAAGTCCTGTGTAGTAGCCAACACACAGTAAAACATTCAGTACAAACAATCATTTTTATTATAATAGGTATGTTTTACTGTTACTGTTTTCCGACACGCGGGCCGTCTGCAGAGCTGTCAGCCCTTTAAGGATGCGATGGCCTGGCTTCTTCTGCCGTCATCCTATTTAGCAAAGGGTTCATCACACGTTTACTTCTCAAAATAAAAAACCCCTTTGAAAATCACTCATTAGGCCTTCAGCTAATGACCCATTGAGCCGTCAAGAAAGGGCAGAGCAGAAACACCGCTTTTGGGTGAAGTGGCAGCATGTCGTGTGGTTCCGCTTCAATCGGTGGTGTGACAACAGTTCAAAAAAAAAACCCCACTTTTAAAAAAAAATTAGCTAACTGTATTTTAGACAGACAGACAAAAATGAGGTAATTCATGTCATTCTTTCATAGATGTTTTTTTCCAATTGACTACGGTAATAAAATCCTTAGTGGAAGCCTACTGTGCATGGGCCCTGTGCCGAGTGCTGGAGAGAGGAGCAATACCCCGCGCCTGCGCTCAGGACAGCAACAGCTCCAAGGTGCCAGGGCGGAGGGAAGAAATAGGAAACACGCCAGGTAGGCTTCCCAACGATTCAGCGAGAAATTGGTAACACAGAGAAAACTGGGGCCATTAGTCTGGGATAGAAGGTCGGGCTGAGAGCACACAGCTTAGCACTAGAGTTGACCATTGTATTCTTTAACGTCCCTTTGTTTGGGAAATTATGTTACTCTGAGATACTGCAGTTCTGGCCTGATTTTTTTTTTCTTTGAAGCTCTTTACACTGGAATAATTTTAGGTTTGGAGAAGAGGTACAAAGACACAGAGAGTTTCTATACCATCCACCCAACGTCCCCAAATGTTAACAACTTATATAATGATTTGCATTGGTCAGGGTTCTCCAGAGAAACAGAACCAGTAGGCGATAGTTGGGAAGGGACTGACGATGAAGGGTTGGCTCATGTCCTTATGGAGGCCGCAAGGCCGAAACCTGCAGAGCCGCTGTCCCTCCCAGTTCGGGTTCCAAGGCGGGCAGGCAGCTGCGGGTACAGCCAGTGTCTCAGGGTGAACGCCATCAGGGAGGGCATTCCCTCTCTCGCAGGTGGGTCAGCCGTTCGTTCTGTTCTGTCCTTCCACGGGTTGGAGGACGCCCACCCATATAGGGAAAGCAATCCACTGTATTTTGCCATGTCCAATGAGCACTTTTTGCCCCAATTTTTGAAGGAAAAATAAGGATGTGTATTATACATGGATAGTACCTGAAATGCCTTGTATACGTTCTTGTGTCTTGTAATTATTTGTTACATAAAATTTCTTGTATGAAGTGTTCAAAAATAAGTGCTAAAATTCCTTTATAATACAAAATACAAGTACCGAAATATAAATAAAGACATAATTGAATTTAAAAATTAAAGCAAAAGATTTTTTTTCCTGAAAGTTTGGGCCAAAAACATGGGTGCACATTAGACAGAGGAATGCATTGTACATGGCAAAATACAGTACTTTACTCAGCCTATAGATTCAAATGTTAATCTCATCTAAAAACACTCTCACAGAAACACCCAGAATAATGCTTGACCAAATACCTGGACACTCTGCATCCCAGTCAAGTTGAGACATAAAATTAACCATCATATACCACAGCATACTTATCAAAACTAAGAAATTAACGTGGAAACCACACTATTAACAGACTATAGGCTTTATGTGGATCTCAATTGCCTTTCCATTGAAATAGTCTCTACGTCACACAAAGTGACATCAGAGTTAGACACCCAGGTTGGGACCATTGGATCGGCGCTACCGAAACAGAGCAGGATGTTCGGCCACACAACGTGAGCAGACAAACAGAAAGAACACTGGCCGAGTAGACGAAATATTTGCATCTCCGTCCTGGCTTTGCTACTAATAGACTCCATGCAGGTCCTTGTGCAAATTGCAGCATCTTTCCGATTTTCTATTTTTAAAAAAATCTAACTCAATAAACCAAAACAGTCCCTTCAATCTCTAAAAACTTGAGAATAACACACACACACACACACACACACACACACACACACACTGACCCAGTGTGGTCCTGCTGCTCGGAGGCGCCAACTCCAGGGGACTGTGCCCTCAGGCCTTCAGCTCTCGGTGCTGGTAGGTTCGGTGTAAGCCTTGGCCCTTTTCTAGCCGCAGCAAAGGACCCTCTCAGCTCACCTTGAAATTCTCTGAACCCGTGCCTCTCATCCCCCATGGCTGGGCCTCCTGTCTGACCCGCCCCTCTTCTCTGACACCCGTCCTGCCAACCTCCCTTAGGGGTTTACAGCTTCTCATCCTTCTTACCAGTTTTCATGACTTGGTCCTTGGCTCCGGACCTCTTGGGTACTAGACACAGATAGCACTCTGGGGTCCAGGATACTGGCCCTGCCCTGCCTCTAGCTCCCAAATGCTTATGCCACCATCACTTTTATGTCAGGACTACGTGATTGCAATGAATGACCGAGTTTCTTGCACAAGCTGAGACACTGATTTGCTGCTCAGATATGTGTGTGTGCACACACACATTCCACCTCTCGGGGACAGCTTGTGAGGGCTTCCCTGAACAGATCTTTCTGCACTGAAGAAGCTGCCAGAGACAAGTGGTGTGACTGCTAAAGAACATTTCTAGATGCCTCGTCGAGTGAAAAAGATTGAAACAATGAGAAGCCAAGTTCAGCCTAGAACAAAGCAAAAGGGCTCCAGAACAGCTCAACAGCAGCAATTGCAAAAGACTGGGTGGCTGATGCACTTGACCCAAAGCCTTTATGTTTATAACTCTCCTCTCCATTGTCCCATTTCCATACCCTCTCCTGGATAGATACAAATTACAGGAATGTCAGCCCATTTCCACAACGGAGTCAAAGCCAGAATTATAACTAATGACATGCTTGAGTGGCTAAACCATCTTAAATCTCCACCTACTGTGTGCCAGGTCCTGCTGCCAGTAGGTATGAACTGGGGAGAAAAGGTCAATCAGCCATGATCTTAAATATCAAGGAGTCCATTGATTGGAGGGGAAGGTGAGTGGAAATATTATATAATAAATTATGTATCAATACTGGGCCTAAGGGGGAAGGGGAAAGACTGCAGGGTCCAGGACTCACGGCGCACCTTCGGGTGTCAGAGGTTAAGGTCCACACTGCCCTCCTTCAGGCTCTCGGACTGAAGACAGACAGATGCTCCTTCCTGCTGTGACCACCTTCATTTCCGGCCTAACCTACAAGACTGAGCCTCTGTGGCCTGCTCGTGTACAGCTGTCTCCAGTTCAGCCCACACTGCTAGAGAAGCCAGATTCCACTGCTCTAAAAGTGGGTTCTGACGGTACTTATACAACTGTGTAAACTTATCCAAACTCACTGAAATGTACACTGAAACTGGGTGAGTGTTATGGTATGTAAATTGTATCTCAAAAAAGCTCTTAAAAAAAGGCAGATTCATCTTCTGGATATACTTGTGATTGTGCAGTTCTGCAGATCAAGCTCATCTGTGCTTCCCTAACTTCTTCAAGACATAACCCATGCCTTCGGCCTGACATTCAGAACACAATGCACAGCAAAGCTTGGCTCTGCGCAGCATCTTTGGCTTTCAGAGGGGGGCTGGCCTCCCGCGGACCTGCATGTTCCATCCCATGCACCCCATTTCTCTCCATCCTACTTCAGCCCATGTCATCCCATCCCACAGGGCTGCATTTGCGTTGCTTTAAGCACTTGCTTTAACAATGCATGGCTCTATGAGAAGTGTGGAGGATAAAGAAATGAAGAAAACAAATCTCTGCCTTGCAAGAGCTCACGGCCTCACCAGCTGATTGTGAGGACAGACATGAAAACAGGCCATCAGAACCCTAATTGTAGTGTTTACTGTGTGCTGGGCATTGTTTTCAGTGCTTTTACATGGAAGAGCTCATCTCATTTTTATAACTACCCTGTGCAGGAGGTACTATTATTATTTCCATTTTACAAAGGAAGAAACTATAGGAAAAAAGGATCAAGCAAAATGCTTAAGGCCACAAAGCAAGTAGGTGGTAGAGCCGGAATTCAAACCCAGACAGCCTGGCTCCTGAGTCCGTGTCTTAACCTCCATGCTATAGACCCCCAGACCAGAGGTGGAAAGGTTTTCTGAGGACGGGGTTTCTCAGTTGATCTGTGGACAGATGTGATCTGCCCCCCAGACACATGGGAGGGGAGACAGAATGCAAAGCACGGGCAAAGATATGAATACATGCAGCGGATGCATTTGGGGATCACTGACAATGGATGTGGCTGACAAGTAGAGGGAGGGCTGGCAACGCTGGTGGGAGATGAGGCTCGAGATGTTGTGAGGGACTGGATTATGTCAGGTGCAGGTCCTATATTAACTAGGATGCCTTTACCTCGAAGGAGCAGAAAAGTAAGACTGAAATTGGCTTAATCCATAAAACAGGGATTGTTGCTTATATCAGAAAGTCCTAGGACGGTGAGGATTTCAGAGTCCTTCAATTCAGCAGCCCCACTGTGTTGTCAAAGGCCCCGGTTTTCCATCTCTACACAGGCACACTCAGTGTGGGTTTATTTTCCCAGATGACTCACTTCATGGTCTCAAGAAGACAGGTGGCATGCTCTCCCTCCTAGGAGCACGCCCACACAGCCTTTCCCAACACCCCCTTCTACTTCCCCCACAAGCACACACCTCCCAAACCCTAAGGGACCTCACCAGGCTTGCCATCCACAGCTCACCCCAGGCTAACCCTCTAAACCTGCCCCCAAGACCCTTTTTTCTCTGACTTCTCAGTGAGCCAAAGCAGCCCAGCCTCGGCTCACTTCCCTACCTAGTCTCTCTCCTGTTCCTTCTTCTATCCTAGGCCCTTCCCTATTTCACTGTCCCCAGCTTTAATAAACATTCTCTAAAAATCACCTGGACTTGGGTTGTGAAACCTTTTCTGCATGAAGTACCCACCCACTACCAGCCGGCCCTAGGTAGACTCGCTCTGGTCCAGGTCCTCTTTCCGGTAATGGTATGACATAAACATGTGACTTACCATTCACCCGAAGGGGACACTACTGATGCACTATGAGACGGACCGAACACTTACACTTTCCAACAGTAAAATTGAGGTTGCAGTGATCTTTCCATCTTCCAATGCTTTGTCTCCCCTTCTGAACACAGTGTGGAGCAAAAGTATGGAAAATAATACAATAATGAACAAATAATAATACAAGAATAAACTGTTTTTTACTCATAACTATAAACCTACTTTTGCCCCACCCTGTATTGTTTGTATATTGTGAGACACCCGCCTTGGGCCCTGTCCAGTTGGCAGCTCTGGGACTAATAGACCAATAGATGAATACAAGCTGCCCTTACTGCACCACCAGTTTCGTGAAGTGACTGGGGATGTGTATCAGTGTTATTCATGAGCTGGGCACCTACCATGGTGATTAGCCTTGGAGATACAAAGTCAGAAAGAACACTGCACCTGCCTCTATGGAATTTTTAGTCTAGTTAGACAGACAAACCAAAAGAGAAAAAAGGAAAAAGAAAAGGAAAAAGAAAGAAAGAGAGAGAAGAAGACAGAATATTTTCAGACCTCCTGGCCCAACATGGCCAAGTCCAAAATCAGGGAGCAAGCACTCCTATGGTGTTTCTTTTTCAAGAACAAGGAGAAAATTTCCAGAAAGACCCTCCCTTGTATGCCTCACTGGCTAGGGCTGAGGTTCCCGTACCAGCCCTGATCAATCACTGCCAGGGAGTATCCACCACATTGGCTTAGACAGATCATGAGGGAGCTCTTAGAAAGGGATGGGGCTCACCTTGCCTGGAGTCACAGGGTACATATTTGCACCAAACCCAGGTTAATGAGCAAAGAAAGGGGCAGTGAATGCCAAGTAGGGAGTCAGTGCCTCCAAAAGAAAGCTTACTCTTTTTCCTGAGGATGATATTGGTGGGAGATGGGGAAGCAAAGGCACTCAAAGTTAAGACACAACCTAACTGAAGTTCAGAATCAATCTTATTTATAGTTCTATTGATTTTTACACTAGCCTGCATTCATTACTCCTCCTTCCCTCCCACCCTTCCTTCCTTCCTTTCCTCCTTCCACTTCCCTTCTGTTGAACACAAATCTACTGAGGTTTATAATTGTTTTCAATACTATTCTTAGTGCTGAAATCACAGTCCTGAGCAACACACACACACAGTTCCTTCCTGCATTTTCTGTGAATGACCATGAGTGTCTGTCTCCCTGCAACACACTCCAGCCCACCCCTTCTTGCATGAAGCCTTTTATGAACACCCAAGCCCCCAGTAATCTCTCCTGTCTAACAATAGTTTTCTCCCATCCCTGAGGCTCCTTGCCAATTTGTGTGGAACCTGGTGTGAGAAAACAGAAGAGTCTTTGGACCTTAAAAGCATCTCAGAACTAGAGAGCATCTGTTTATTTTCCCCATCCCCAACTTAAACCCCTCTCTCTTTGCACTCTCTTTTAAAATTCTCTGATAATGATTATTGGTTTTCTGTAGCTAAAGGGGAAATATTAATAAATTCCTCCACTGCACAACTTTCTTGAAATCTAATAATGATCGTCAACTGTTAGCGCTGGGATGAAGGATGAAGATAATAAAACAAGGAGGGAAGGAGAGGAAGGCAATGTAAGGGCAGGGTGAGGGGGATCAAACCTGTCTACTTTGAACTGTTGTTCAGTAAGACTCAGAATCAAGCCTTTGAGAAAGGAAAAAGGATTGCATCATCTCAAGAACTCGAGGTTGAGGGGCAGGAAGAGGGTCCAGGTACACGAGAACAGTGAATGGTCCAGGGCCAAAGCAGACCAGAGGATTAATGCACCACCTTTATCTGTGAAGGCTTTCCCCACCCAACTCCCCACCTCCATACCTGGAATTAGAATCACAGGCTTTAATTAGCTTAAGTGATTGGCCACAAGTATGCACTTTGCCAAAAATGAGATTGCCTTTATATTTCAAGATAGAAAAGAGCAGGACAAAGTTTTCCAACATGAATTAAGCTAATGCAGGACATGAGGAGAGGAGAGGAATGATACGGGTAGGTATAGACTGACCATTGCTATTCCTTGAAGGGAGTCTATCTGATGTGTATCTTGGAAGGCACTGGGTAAACTCGAAAGGGTCTTTGGAATGAGACAGTTCTAGGTATGATTCTTTGAATCATTATCTGCCAGATGTGTGGTGTTGGGAAGTTGCTTCACTTATGGGAGGACTTAGTTTCTTAGGGTGTGGAATAAGATTCCTATTTTCTGTGCATTCTGCCTGTAGGGACCCTTTGAGGAACAAATGGGATAATGAATGTGGAAGTCTCCTAGAGACATCCCAGTTAAGTTGATGAGGTTGGTATTCCTTCCGGGAAGATACTTCTGGTTTCCCAAGGGAACACATGGCTGATCTCACCAAGTAATTAATGTGTAAACAACTTTGATTTTCCATCCCAATGACTTTCTCCTGTGCTTCCGGGTATCCCTCATCACTGGGTTCTTCTAAAATAAGGGAGGAGGGGGAGATGGGCTACACTCTTTTATTCCTCTTGAAGATATCTAAGAAAAGATTTCTTTGATCCAAATTTGACCAGCAGAGAAACTGACTCATTCTCAAAGAATAACGTTTTGATTCAAGCAATAATTTTAGATTCCTGATCAGGACAAAGAATCTTTTCCAAGGAACTATTGGAGAGTAAGTTGCCAACCAGATTCCCTGTTAGTGCGAACACTTGGAGCAGTATTTTCCACAAACAAAATCGGTCTCATGTATAACAATATAATTATCAAAATCAGAAAATGAACACTGATGCATTACTACTGCAGAATCCTTATGTTCTATTCAAGTTTTGCCAAATGTTCCAAAATATCCTTTAGGGAAAAGGATCCAGGCCAGAATTAATTATGCGTTGCCTTTACTTCTCATGTCTCTTGGTCTAGAATGTGTTCTCAGTTTTTTTGTCTTTCATAATCTTGAGGCTGTAGATGAAAAAAGGGGTTCTACAAAAAGTAACCTCACAGAGTGATCTGATTATTAATTCCTAACGAGGTGGGTATTCACGCCCCAGGCATATAACTTTTTAGTAAAAGGTTTATCTTTGCCTTAAGCAAGCCCTCCCTGTTCATTGTCTCTGTGGGTCTATGTTAACTCACCTCTGAAATAAACCTTAACCACCCATAAGAGAGCACATAACCTTTACTACTGCGTAATCCAATCTCCACGTGACCACCCCCAAGAGGGTACACAATCTTAACTCACCTGTAATCCCATCCCTGTGTGGCTACCTTCCACCTTCATGTAATCTTTCTTACTTTCCCTCTTTCCTCTAAAATGCATACAAGACGCTGAAAAATTTACTCTCCGAAGCATTTATCTCAGTCTGTTGAGATCTTGCTTCAGGTGTTATCTTCTGTTTGGCTCAAATAAATTTTCATAAAAATTCTCTACAGGTTTGGATGTTTCTTACAGCAACAAAGCTTTTGACTTACCATCCTCTTTCAATTTGGGTTTGTCTGATGTTTCCTCATTATCAAATTTAGGTAATGCATCTTTGGAAAAAAATATCACCCAAGTCATATTTCTTGGTCAGGATACCCTATCAGGTGGCACATGATTTTAAATTGCCCCATTCAGAGTGATTTCACTTCATTCATTCAACTAAGGTGTTGTCTGCCAGTCAGTCTTCTCTGCTGTAAAATAACTCTTCCCCACTCTATAATTATTTTGGGGGTACTTTGAAAATACATAAACATCTCTTTCTTCATGAAACATTCAATGTATTTATTTATTAAGTAGATTAGTATTGAAAGGTGGTTTCCTATTTTACTGACTGGGTTATAATGTTATTATGATTATGTATATTGAGGCCCAAATTGTACTAAATTTGGCCAAGGGAACCTTCTCCAAGCTGGCTCTTGGGTCCTTTGACATGCGTCCATCTTTCTGACTTTCTTTCTGAGACGAGATGTTTTATTTTCCTTGTCCTAGTCCTGGAATCAGCCAATTCTTCCAAGAGGCTAGATTCCTTTTAGTGAACACGGTATTCAGAAGCGCCGGGATCTGGACAGTCGGTATGCTCATTGCTCGTGTGTGCATGTGTTTGAGAGAGAGAGGGTGGGATATGTGTATTTTGGTTTATTTTTGTACTATAACAACAGTAATTAGATTAGCACTTCTCAAAATATACTTCGATAAACTGTTAATCAATAATCTGTGAAAAAGGTCAACTGAGTTTGGCAAGCACTGGACTTCCTGAGGCTTGAATGCACTCCTGTGCTTGGTGACCATCCAAATGGGCTATGTGAATGCAGCATCTATTTATGATACGTCAGCTCCAGTGCTAGAGTTATTTGTTGCTTCTAAGTGATATAAACTGATATATTTTTAAAGTTTTACTTGAGTTCTCTACAACATATGTGTCATCACTGTTTGAAAATTTGCTAGAGAAATACTGATTCCTCTCTATCTACATATCGCTTTCTCCCTCTCCCTCCCCCCTCCTCTCTCCCTCCTTCTTCCTGAAAGAGCTCTGCTTTAAGGAGTGCCAACATCTTTGCCTTTTGGGAGAAAAAGAAAAAATGATGAGCTGAGACTGGCCACAACCAGTGCAGGTGCTGGAGCCTGCTGGGAGCTGGGTGCAGGGTCAGGGCACGCCCGATTCTGCAATGTGTCGATGTCCAAAGGGGCCGGTCTAGGAGGAGGAAGGATGGAGTCTACCCTCACAGCATCTTACTGGATATAGTGAGGGTTCCAGGGGTTCTGGGGCCTTTACTTAGTGGTTAAAGGCACAGCCTTTGGAACAGATAGTTTGAGTTGAAATCTTGGCTTGCCCCGAGAGAAGGATGTGTGACTTGAAATACAATAATAGTACCTATCTTAGAATGTCTTTGTGAGAATTAGATATGGCAGCTGCATGAAAAACACTTAGCTCATTGCCTGGCATCTGGCAAATGCTCAATAAATGGCAGGTTGTGTTTTTTTTTTCCTTTGTTTGGTGATAGTTGTTATTTCAGCATCAGCTGAGAGTTTGCATAGTCTCTTGGGGAGGTCCACAAAGTAATATGCAAGGCAATCAGAAATAAAGGAGATAGTTTTATGAGAAGGGACTAAGAGTTCTCAGTCTTGACACCAATGGTATTTTGGGCTATTCAGTATTTTGTTATTGGGGTGGGGGTTGTCCTGAGTATTGCAGGATGTTTAGCAGCATGCTTGGCCTTTACCCAATAGATGCCTGTGACACCTTCCCAATTGTGGCAACTAAAATCATTTCCAGGTGTTGCCATATGTCCAGGGGGTGGGGGCAAAACTGTCCCTGGTTAAGAACCATTGGGCTTAAGGAAGCTATTTCCAAGTGAGCTAAAAAGTGACTAGGAACTCACACAAATAAATCATTTGTTCAGTAAATGTGGCTGTTAAGAAAGGGAGAGAGGTAAGTGGATAGCTGAGAAAGCATGATTAAGAGAATTACTATTGTATTTTCAATGATCATTATTTATTTTTAATGAGATATGGTCAAGCATGTTTAAATACTGAAAAGATAAAAAGGCCAGTACTGAAGGAGAAATTAAATATTGTCACAGGCAGTTTTTTTTCATCTGAAAAGCATCGTTTTCCATCTTGTTTTGGTAACATCACCCAATTTTCTTTTTCCTTCTCTTCTCCAGTATTATCTCTTTATCACTCCACATGGCTATGGGTGGGGGAAGCTTCAGGAGCAAATATGGAAGTAGCCTGCCATCCTGGCCACAGCATATGCCGAACTTGACCAATCATAGTGCCTGACTCCCTTTATCAGCATTTGTCCCAGCGAAGGGCATGAGCACCTGGCTGGGCCAATACAAATCCTTCCCTGGGATTTTATACAACATGGGGAGGAAGAGAGATGCTCTCCGTTTCCTTTATTTCAAGATGTAAGACAGATGTCTCGGAACTTCCTGGCATCCATGCCTTATACCTAATGGGGGGCATGAAAATAATGTGGGCAATGCTGAGACAGGAGCGGAGACAAGAAAGGGAGGGACAGAGAGAGCTCTGTTTTTCTAGGTGTTGGGTAAGTAAACCCATTGCCATCATAGACAACTCCAGTCATGACCCCCACTAGGTTCCCATTTGTAGGTGAGCTGGTGAGCGTTGACTTTTGTCACTTACTATGAAGACAGTCTGGTTTCTATTGCAACAGTAAAGGAGGCAGAGAGTATAACAGGGTGAGGTCCTTCAATAAACTGGAGTGTATGAGGTCCAGAGCCCAGGCAGAAGAGTTTGCCTTAGGCTACAGAGGGCCAGGCCACGCCCTGGAGTTCAGTGGAGAGGGGCAGATGTAGATGAAGTCCAGGAGTCTGTTTGGAGACAGACGTTCAGGGAGATACTGCACATTCGGCCAGTGGGGACATGTGAGTATGCTAACTATCACCAGCAAGTTATCTATGATCTAAGTTATCTAAGAAACTTTTGTTTCGGTCGCTCAAGAAAGCATTCCAGAATTAAAGAGAGGGCTACTATTTTACTCATCACTTTGAATCCACTATATTTAAAAAATCCCTCTAAAAAAACAAATATTTTCAAACTTGAGTATTATTATTATTATTATTATTATTGTTATTATTATTATATTTTTTGTAACTTATTTAACCTCAGGGTTGAGACCCTGAAGTTTCAAATATTACAAACCAGAGAAACTTAATTTTTTTTAAGTGTTACATTTTTTTGCAACTTACCTGAAAACTTCTTTGGACAAAACTGTGGGCTGTGCTACTGTGGTCATTGAATGAAATAACAAGGAAAGATCAGCATTCATTAATTGCCGTATAACTGCACACTATTTTTACTGCTTTTTAGTTTATTCTTAATGCTGTTTAGTATTTGACAGAACTCGAGAGTTGTATGACAGAGTCCAACCATCCCTATCACTGAATGGAGGGTTACACGTGATGTATTTCTAACTACTTTTTCTAGACCTGCTGCAACCATCACTAATCGACTCTGGCTTTCATTCTGATTGAGTTCACATGCGGTCTTAGAATCCCTCTCAACCTCGTGCTCTGGAGAGTGTAAGGCTAGGTTGAAAGATGCAACTTATTTGCTATTGTTGATTAGCTAAAAAGCCCTTGAGTTTTGCTCCTATTCATTTCCTGGTGAAGAAGAAACAGCCCCCAGTGTCGCACCAGCTAAGAAAGACACCGGAGCAGCCTAAGCACCCTGCGCTCTGTCTCAGCATCCTCGCTTGCCCGTTAAGAAGAGGTGTGATGTGATGAGAAGCACAGGCTCTGAGGCCTCAGGCTTTTATCTCTGGCGATGACATGGGCAGTGTGACATGCTGGATAATGAATTGCCCTCTTTGCAGAAATGAATAAGTTGTGGTTGGTGATGCAATGATCAATTTGCTCCATCACGTTAAGCTGCCCATTCATCATCCATACCTGCTGTCAGGAGCCGAGGGCCGCTGATACTGGCCTCAAGCCTGTGTCTCCTCCGCTGAGCAACAGCTTTTAGAGCTGCCTCCCCAAGGCTCAAGCCTGCTTTGGATTACAGCCTCCAATGGGGGCGCAACTCCTGCTCGGCCACCCATGACTCCAGAAGAAAAGGTATCTGTGCTGAGCTGGGCCGTGGAGGTGCTGCCTGTAAAACATGAGAGCCCCTCGACAGGTGACCCAGGTGGCCTCTTCCACTCTCCCATGGCGTGACTGTGGGCAGCCCCACGTCACCTCTGTGCCTCAGTGTCTCTCTCCTAAAGGAAGGGATGGAGGGAACTGTGTCTCAGATCTCCTCCATCTCAGGCCCAGCAGTTCCTCCACAGATACCTGAGCAGAAGGCCTGTTGGTGATTGCAACTCCCCATTCCCTGAGGCAGTAACAGTGCTTATGGACTGATTGTTTGGCATCAACGAATCAGTTCCTTGACTTTCCACGGCTGAAAAGAAGATGCAATTATCATGTTTTACTCAAGGAAATTGAGGCCTACCTGGCAAGGTTATGTGAGATGCCCAAAGACACACCAAGAGGCTGCGTTTGAGTCGGCATTAAATCTGACTCTGCTTGAGTCCAAAACCCTTGTGCGTTCTCCCAGGAACCACTCTGCAAGAGGGCAGACCGTGCAGATACTCTGACCACGCCAGTTTTCCGGTAGTTCCGCAGGTACTGCGGAGGCCGGGTGAGTTAGTCATTTTGCACCCTCAGTTTCCAGTTTGAATTTTCAAGCTCCTGGTTCTGGAGTCCAAGCAACTGGACAATAAGAATGTTGAGAGACTTTACAATGTCCTCCGGGGTAGCTGCTGCCTACAGGGTATTTTTTTTCTTAACGAAAATGTTTGGTACCCCATACTAAACATGTCCTGAGTCCCAGGCCCTGCACTAGGTTCTCAGCATTGCCTGGTGGCTGTGATGGGGAATGAAAAAGGCCGCTTTTCAGAGAGGCTGATCCAGAGCTTGTCAACCCTGGCTGAACATTAGAACCAAATGTGAGTGGTTCCTTCCTTCCTTCCTTCCTTCCTTTTTTTCTTTTTTCAAGCCACTGGCTAAGTACCACCCCAGACTGACTAAATCAGTATACTGTAAGGTAGGGCCTTCAGTTTTATTTATTTATTTATTTATTTATTTATTTATTTATTTATTTATTTTAGAAAGAGGAAGGGACAGAGAGAGAAATATCGGTTTATTGCTCTACTTATTTATGCATTCACTGGTTGAATCTGACGTGTACCCTGACTGGGAGACGAACCTGCAACCTTGGTGTATCGGGATGCTGCTCTCCCCAACTGAGCTACCAGGCCAAGTAGCTTCTTACTTTAACATGTTAGACTTATAGAAAAGTTGTAAGAGTCAGTGTAAACTTTTCTACATCTACTGATGTTATTCTGGAAGCTCTAGTCAGAGATATTAGGCAAGAAGAAGAAATAAAATACATCCAGACTGTTAAAGAAATACAACTATCTCTATTCATAGATGACATGATTTGAGATACAGATATTTCTAAGGAATGCACACACACACACACACACACACACACTCTTAAAAAAGGATTCAGGATAAAAAGTCAGCATACAAAAAACAAATAATTCTTCTATACACTAACAATGAACAATTTGAAAATGAAATTAAGAAAATGAACCCATTTCTAATAACATGAGAAAGAATGAAATACTTAGAAATACAAAACAATGCAAGACTTTTACCCTGAAAACTAAAACAATGCAGAAAGAAATTAAAGCAGATCTAAATACATGGAAAAATACCCTGTGCTCATGGATTAAAAGATTGAATATTGTTAAGATGGCAATACTCCCCAAAACTGACCTACAGGTTCAATGCAGTCCCTATCAAAATCCCTGCCCTTTTTATTTTAATAATAATTGGAAAGCTTATCCTAGAATTCATATGGAAAAACAAGGAACCCAGAATAGGCAAAATAATCTTGACAAAGAAGAACTAAACTGGAGAAATCATGCATTCTAGTGTTTCTTATTTTCTCTCTATCTCATTTTCTCTCTGTTCTCTCTCCCTCTCTCCCTCTCTCCCTCCCTCTCTCTCTCTCTCTCTCTCTCTCTCTCTCTCTCTCTCTCTCTCTCTCTGAACCAACTGGCAGCTTTTAAAAACTGCTCCTGAGTGCCACCACAAAATAGTGTACGTGTGTAGTTGTGAATGTGTGTGGTGTGTGTTTGCACGGTATATATACTCACCTATTTTTTTCTGAACTATGAGACTTAAAGCTGTGATGCCCTCTTACTTTTAAATACTTCAGTGTGCATTTTCTAAAAACAAAGATATCTTTTGTAACTATAATACAGTATGGACTTCAGGAGATTATCACTGCTGCAGGACTATCACTTAATCTACAAATTTCCTCAAGCATCCCCTGCTCATGTCCTTTATTGCCAAAGAAAATCCCAGCCTACTGGAAATCCTTTCACAATGTATACATATATCAAATCATCACATTGTACACTTTAAATGTTGCAATTTTATTTGTGAATTCTATCTCAGTAAAACAGAAAGAAAAAAAAAGAACACCAGTTTATATGCTGCCCCCATGGTCACAGTCTCTTTGGACTCCTTTAATCTGGCTAGCTCCTCAGCTGGCTTTGTCTTTCGTGACCTTGTCATTCTTAAAGACATAGGTCAGCTATTTTGTAGAATGCCCCTCAATCTGGGTCTACCTCATGTTTGCTCATGATGAGATCCAGGTCATGGGATTCTGTCAGGAACACCCCAGAAGTGATGCTGTGGCCTTCTCAGCGCATCATGCTAGGAGACTGCTTGTAGAGAGAGGATTTGAGGCTATGTGACTATTCTGTTCCACTCAAACTTTTACCCACTAGTTCTTGCAGGCAGCCATGAGTCTTAAAAACTTGCCAGGTGAGACATATGTAGCCAGGTTTGAGAACCATTCACCTGACCTAACCAAAGAAGGTAAGGCCTGGCCTCCTAAAAGAAGAGACATTTAAATTGAGAGCTAGAGGACAAGTAGGAATGATTTTACTCATTGGAAACCAGTGGCAGTGTTGAATGTTGTGCATTCACAAAGGGCCTGGTGACAATAAAGCATATAAGATACCTCAAAATGAACCATGGCCAGCTGGCCGGGCATACAGCACATTGAAGGATGGAGGCAGGAGATACAGGCAGGGGGTGTGCAAGGAGTTCAGATTTCTGATAAGGACAGGGAGAGACTACAAAAAGGGTTCAATCAGGAATGACATGGGTAGGAATTTGCATTGGAAAAAATATCCCTTAGACTGCCATCTGAGGCACGGATTTGAGGGTGGCAAGAAGGAAGGCAGGAAGCGCAGTGAGAAACTGATGGCGGTGCCTAGGGCGAGGGAGCGGCGACCACGCAGGAGAAGAGGGGTCACGGCGCTCAGCAGCCCTGATACACAGTAGCACCGTGTGGAGAGGGTGAGTTCGGCAACGGGGAGATGTCAGATGCTGTGGACAGGCAGACACAGGGCTTCTAGGCTGGACCTCCAAGATCAGATAAGGCTTCCTGGAGGAGGTGCCGCATTCTGAGCCCTGACAGATGAGTAGAAGACAGCCAGATGAACAGGCAGATGATGCCTGTGTTTAGGCAGGAGGGACAAGAGGCGTGAGGAACCAAAAGCACTCAGTATGACTGGAGCCTCTAGGAGGGACCTGGGGATGCAACTGAAGACAGAATCAGGGCTAGACCCCAAGGACTGGGTGTCCCGCTGAGTTTAGGCTTTACCTTCTGGCAATGGGCAAAGGGGAGTGATGGAAAGGCTGAAAGCAGGTCTGCAGTCTTGAGGAATGTACTTGAGCTGCAGGCAGAGAGGATGGCTTACGGTAGGGGTTAGAGAGGCAGGAAGAAAATCTAAGAGGCCGATTTGCCAATGTTGTGGAAGAAATATCTGCCCAGTGTCCACATGGATTGGTGCTGAAGACGTGGAAGCTATCACCATAACTCACAGCGGAGGAAGCATGGCCAGGCGGGCCCAGCAGGGTCTTCCCAGGCTCTAACGGGTCTGTTCTGCAAACCTCCGGAGGGCCAGTTAAATGAAGAAATCACCTTCTCACGCAGAACACAGGGAGGAAAGCAACCTGTTGGCTGAGGATAGCGCCAGGGGGGAAGAAGCCAGGGGCTCACTCAGGTGCAGAATGAAGACAAATGGGCAGTGAGTTCCGGAGAATACATCCTTTCTCCGGAACACTTGCCTCTCCATCAGGGCCCCCACGCAGGCCTGTCAGGCTAGAGTGGCGCTTTTGTGCATGTGCCCGCTGTGCTCCTGTTGCCATGGTGATGGGGTCATAAGTCACGTCTGCTGCTTCTGCACAGAGGCGCTGTTTTTTATGCCTGCCTGGCTGGGATTATAAACTTTTTTTTAATGTTCAAAATCCATCACAGCAAGGGAGGGTGGGTGCCTCTGGCTCACTTTGCAGGAGCGGTTGCTGTCAGCCCTGCCTGCAATGCTACCACTCGCTCCCACAGCCGGGCGCTGGACCCAAGCAGCCCAGGCTCTGCAGGGTGCCCGTGGGACCCAGAGGGAAGGGTTCCAAAAGTTCATTCTTGGGCCAAGGCACAGCCTTGTTCCTGAGACTAATTCCTGTCTCCCCAGGCTAAATGTATGCATGCCTGCTTTTCTCTTCATGCTTCAGTTTCTGGCTTTTTAACCTGCACCATACCCTAACCCTTTTAGAACTCGGTCTTTAAAAGCGTGCAGTGGAATGGACATAAATTTGAAATCATACCTCCTGAGCCTTAGCGTCCTTATCTGTTCAATGGGGCTAATATAATGTTATCTAAGATAGGGCTTCTCAACCTTGGCACTGCTGAAATGTAGGGTTGGGTGATTCTTTATTGGGTGGGGCACTGTGCATTATAGGGTGTCTAGCAACATCTCTGGCCTCTATCCACTAGATGCCAGTAGCACCTTTCCAGTTGTGGCTACCAAAAATGTTCCCAGAGATTGCCAAATGTCCCATAAGGGCAAACGCCAACCCCTTTGAAGCCCATTTTACAGATGAAGAAAGTGAGTCTTTTCCTCTCTGCCTATAGAAGCTCATCTTCCCCTGAAGACCGGCCCTTCTGAAGAATGTGGAACCCTGGACTTCCCTAGTTCCCATCATGCCTTCCAAATGCTGTGTTCACCCGCTGGACTGGACACCCTCACAGCTGACTCGTCCAACGTCCAGCACCTGTGCAACCCCAGGGTGCACATCCAGATCCAAGTCACGCGCCTTCTCAGGCTGTTCCATTTCACTGCGGTCAACCCGGTCCTGTTGTGCAGAGGAGGGCGTGGACAAGGCTGCACATCCCCAGAGGGGAGGAGCGGGAGAGTCGGGCTATGAGCCACACCCTCTGCTGCAGGAGCTCTGCACCTCCGATGCCTTGCAGGGGCCTGGCATGGCTTGCTAGGGCTGGCTGCGACAGACATGCATGCTTCCCCAAAACCATTCTCTCCCACTTTCTTACTCTTAACCCACTTAAAAATATTTTGGTAATTTGGCGAAACACACCTAACAAAAATCACTCCTTAGCCATTTTCCAGTTCAGTGACTTGAAGTACCTTCCTAGTGTTATACCACGACCGCCACCATCCACCTCCAGGACGTCTCACCTTGGGAAACCAAAACTCAGGGCCTCACAAACAACAGCCTCACGCCCCATTTCTCTCCGTTCGTGGAAACTGCCACTTTCCTTTCTGTCTCTGTGATTTCGGACTACTGAAAGTACCTCCCATAAGTGGGACCATACAGTATTTGTCCTTTTTGTGTGATGGCCTATTTCACTTAGCATATAATGTCCGCAAGGTTTATTCATGTTGTAGCCTATGCCAGCGTTCAATTCCTTTAGGAGGCTGAATAAGATCCCATTGTGTGGGTAGACCACATCTCGCTTATCCCCGCAGACTTCAATGGACACTTGAGTTGCTTCTACATTTTAGCTATTGTGAGAAACACTGCTGTGAACCTCTCACTCTTTTCTCAACCATCTTTGAGTCACAAGCCAGTAAGTCAATCATCACGCATTTACTGAGTACTTACTGAACGCAAAACCCCACCAAGGGAAAGGTGAGTACACAAAGGGCATGAACCACAATTCCTTTTGAAAAGGCAAGATTTTAAAAGATCCTCATCAGGATTCCCGCACTGAATTAAATTTGGGCTGAATCACCGTAATAGCGTAATAACAGTAATAGCCAACATTTTTGTGCCAAACACATCCTGAATCGACTCACTTGATTTTCAACAGCAATCCTATGTGGTAGGTGCAGTTATCTCTATTTTGCAAATGGGGAACCTGAGGCAGAGGGAGGTAAAATAACTTGCCCACAATTACCCACACAGTGAGTGCCAGAGCTGGGGTCTGAGTCGGGTTATCCAGTGCTGGAGTCGGCACTGTTAGGGACTGCACAATGCTGAAATTGAGTTTTAAAAGGCTGGGTTGCTATTAAGTTCTTCTTTTCTCTCACTGCTTTTTCTCTTTGCAACTTCCTTTTTCTCCTCTGCCAGTTCTAGGTGATCTTACATTCTATTTGTCCAGGATATGTTCCCCCTCTGGTATCCCTAAGCATGCCCATCCCATCCAAACCCTGCACCCACCCCCATGAGGGCCCCGTGAGACAGACACGGAGCTCGGTGGCCCACTGGCCTGACAACAAGCCAACAGAAGAGGCCAGGTCCCACCTCTCCTTCCCAAACAAAATGTGTGTGCTTTGAAAGAGAGCCCCTGGGCACCAGGTCCCTCTGTCTGGGATGTCCGGTTTAATGCGTGTAGCCTCTGAGCCTCAGCGGACTAACGTGGTATTACCTGAAGTGGGCATCAGGGGATGCTGGTCCTGAGCCTGCACCTCGTCCGGCAGTGCTGGAGAGACTGCGGTGTGCAGACTTCACATCCTGAAGATTCATGATGTTCATTAACGTATTAATGTCCTTGGGAAGACTGCCACCAAGGAAATCAATGTAGCAACTTCATTTATAACAGACTTCTCAAACCTTTCAAATTAGGGAACCCTCTTTTTGCTTATGTTGTCGTGTTTACTAACCCCAAAGTAATGGTGTTATTCGGACCGCTCTGAGACGATATGGATTTTATAATATAACACAACAAACACTGTGAGGCAGAAAGTGCTAATGGGGCTGCGTGACGCTAAGGACATTTTTATGTAAGGGGATTGAGTGATGCTCAGAGATAGTGTAAAGATGCTTGTTGAACAATTTATTGCTAATTCACAATATCCCCATGACTGTGCCGAGATGGCCGCACCCAGCTGGGGTCATCAAAACATTCCGTGTCCTTTCTCTGTGCCTAGAACCAGGAATGCAAAGACGGTGAAGATTCAATCCTTGACCTCCAGGAACACACAGATTACCAGGTGGGGGCGGAGTGGGAGTACTCATCCAGGACTGAACCATAATGCAAGGCAACATGCTGTCCATGATTAAGGAATCCATACTCCAGCAGCTTACACAAAGCAACGAGGGGGCTCTGCTTCTGGAGGATGGAAGAAGAACACGTTCTGGAATGGCTGTCCTGAGGAAGTGATGCTAACGCAAGGCTGTGAAGGATGAGGGGTAGTGTGCCAGGTTCATGGGGCCCATGTAAGTAAGTATTAGGACATTTCAGGCAGAGGGCAGCACTGGCAAAGGCATGGAGACAGGACGGTGTGTGGCCTTCAGAGGACGTGGCAATGGGGACACGGTGGGAAGTGAGAGCACAGAGCGGGTGAGGGCCTGATTCTAAAGTGCTAATATGCACCAGGTGAAACGGTTTGGATTTTTATTCCAAGGCAGTGCAGGCCCAGGAGGGATGTGGTTGGGGTTCTAAATGGTTTTAGCAGGAGAGAGGCACGGCCTTTCTGTGCAGAGGCTGCACGGGGCATGTGAGTGGGGGTGGGGTGGGGACCAGCCACAGGGAGACTCTTTAGGAGGCTCTGAGCCTGGGGGTGTCAGGGAAGATGGAGGGGCATGGACATATTGAGGATCTTTTGAAGGCAGGATGGATGGGCTTGGTGTTCACACTGGATCTCTTCCATTTGCTCCTCCACAGCCACCCTTGGCTCCTCCTCCCCATGCTTTGTGCCTCAGTAGGCTGACGTCGATGGAATGCCTCAAAGGGCTCTCTTGTCTGGGTTCCCTCTGGGCCGGCCCACTGGGGGCACCAGCAGAAGGTGTGGCGGGAGGCGGATGAGTGAGTCTGCGACATTGATTCCCTTGGCTTCTTTTCCTGCCATGTCCCTTGACCAAAGGTCACAGCTCCTGTCAGGCAGCACTCTCCATGGAATCCTCTCTCCAGGTTCTGGTGACCCCCACCTTCACCTTGACCCGCTGACCTGAGCCACGGTGTACTGTGTCTGTCTTACTGCTTTCCCAGAACTTCCTCCAACTCTGTAAATGGCCCCTTTTTAAACCTTTCCCATCTTGAGCATGCCATTGGCTTCCTGCTGGGACCCTCTTTAATACTGGTTTCCTTGGTTAATATCCAAATCAATTAATTAGTCCCTGAAATATCCGAATCATCTTTCTGACCAGACTCCGCACTGGTGCGTGTGAGTGTGTTGGGTGATAAGTGGAGCGGTACTTACCAGGTAAAGTGAGATAAGGGAAGAGTGGGTCTTAGAAGTCAAAATGATTGCTCATCTTAGCTCTTCCTGGTGCCCACCATGCCTGAGTTGCTGCTGATATAATCTAAAGCTTAGTCTGTCTCAGTGAGTGAGACCAGGGCAAGGATTTCTAAGGGAACATCATGAGACCGTGGCGGCAGAGGGGATTCTGTCGACTCACAACCATTGCTGTGATGGCAGCAGGCCACGTCCAGGGAGCTCACCATTGTCCAAACATGCCCTGGAACATTCAGATGCAGTTCAAGGCCCCTGTGCTGTGGGCGGGCTGTTTACAGCTTAAGTTAGAGTGTTCCATTTTTAATACATTACAAGTGACAATGATAGTGCCAGACAGTATCGAGGAAGCACCTGTATGGAGGCTTCAACTCTGCCTCAAGCCAGAAATTTATTTCAGGAAACTTATTGGCATCAAGATGAGATTATCCAAATATACCCCCGAGAGAACAGATAGATGGATAAAAACAGGCAAATGGAGTAAGACAGCTCTGTTTCTAACTCATCCTCAACAGCCCCATCCACTTGACTAGCTTTCTTCTGCATCTCAGCAAGTAAAAAAATCTCTCTTCATTACACAGGTGAATACAGTCGTCAAGTAATCAGATGCAAAACTGGAAGGACCTCGGGAGACCACCAAGTGCAGAGATGGCAAATGCCTGCCCCTCCTCTCACAGCCCCCCTCCGATACCGAAGGCAGGCACCAGGGATTGATCACGACTCGTTCCCCAGCTGAGTCTGTCTGTAGCCTCAGAAATCTTTCCAACAGGATATCCTGGGCAGCCCTAACTCATTTATCTGAATTGGCAGTGAGATGTCTGATATCTGCCATCTCTGATTTAGTTCAGACTCTAAGGTAAATGGATAAGTGGAAGCCCAGGGAGGGTTTTGAAGGCATGGGTTGGAGCAGATGTTTAGCTCGTGGTCCTCCCACTTCCTCCCATGGCTTTGCCTGCACTTTGGGGTCCTGCCCCCTAATCACAGATGACCGACGAACCTGCAGGGGAGCTCCTAACCCGTGCCAGGCCAGTAAGATTCCTTCTCCAGGATTTTTCAAACAACAACTCAAGAAAGAGAAGCGTTCGCTCTTTAGTGGTAAGAACACAGGATCGTGGGAAGCTGTGATTACCACACCATGGCCACAGGGTGGGAATGAGGAGGGAGAGCAGGCAGCCATTCTGGAATGATGCTGAGGGGCGAGACAGCATCCTAACACTGTGAAGCTCCCTCCTCTTGCCTCATCCCTGTGGCTCTACTGACCTCTCACCCTTCCGGTCATGACCACGGCACCCTTCTAATATAGTTGCCATTGAGCTCATTTAAATTGGTGCTCTCCCCTGATGAATAAAGGCCGGAAAGGGTTTCCACCTGGCAAGGGAGGGCGACATGGCCAGATGATGGATGAAGCCAGGTCTTGAGATCAGAAACCTATGGTCAAATTCTGACTCATCTTCTCACCAACAGTGCTGCTTAAGGTCTTAGAACATCAGCTTTCTCCCCTGTAAAAGGGGAAGTGAAAAATAGCATTGACCCAGGAAGACGGCTGTATGGGTCACGCATGAGAAGGTTGGGTGGAAGGCCTCTGCCCAGTAAGATGTGCCCAAAAGGCCCCTTATCATTGTCTTTAGTTTGGATTTGGGACTGAAACCAGGTGTTCTGATGCCCAGCTCATCCTGCTTGCGAAAGAATCATACTATCTCTCCCTTCTCTCTCTTTTCTTCTACAGGGAGGCAGTCCCAGCTCAACATCAGAAGTCCCATTTGAAAGGGTTTAACTACTAATGCAGATATAACAAGTCATTTCTCAGTTTCACTGTGTCTGCAAAGCCTTCCATAATTCAACATCAAATATTTATTATTACATTTATTAAAGTTTTAATAATTTAGCATCCCCTGCATGTAAGAGAGGAGCTTAGCTAACTGGTTCCCCTGTATCCAACCTGGGTCACTTTAATATTTATATTCCAAAGTTTCCATTTTAGTTTCATTTAGCAGCGCCCGTGTCACGGGCCTTTCACTGGAGCTGACAGTTGGTGCACGCCACATCCTCCCCCGTGGCCAAGGCTAACAGAAATCTGGGGCTGAACGGCATTTGAAGAGATTTACCGAGTTTGGGCAGAAACTCATCCTAATAGACTTCACTTTTATTATGATTGCTAAACTAAAATGGGGGGAAATATATTTGTCTCCAGGCTCGCTGGCTAAATGACAGGCAGCGAGGCTGTGAAGAGATGTGGGTATACGGCAGATCTGTTCGGTAGGGTGTGTAGAGCTCTTTCTGGCAATGCTTCTCAGAGGGGCTTTATTCTCCTGATGGAAGGCAGGCGTACGGTGGTGGTGGTGCAGGGCAAATTCCGATCCCACACTGCATGAACCCAGCCGTGAGTGCCACAGGACTCCCCGTTTCCCTGGTGGGCTCCCCCTTTGCCCCTGTAATACTTCGTCCCCCACTGGGGTGGCATGCACACCCACAGGCACAGTGGATGAGATGGAAAGTCTGATGAGCCGACTCCTCAGTCTTACAGAGAATCCTGCCTCCACAATAACCAGCATTTACTGACCGCTCACCACACAGCTGGCATTCGAATCCTGACTCTGCTGCTCACTATCCATGATATGTTGGGCAAAGAGCTTACACTTTGTGTGCCTCGGTTTCCTCGTCTGTAAACAGGAGTAACTCCATCATTAGCAGCGTCAGAACTAATGCATGAAAAGTGCTTAGACAGGGCCTAACAAAAAGTAAGTGCTCAACACACCATTATTATTGGTGACTATGGGGCAAAGAGGTTAAATGTATCTCATTTGATTCTCAAAAACATCCAAAGATATAAGAGCAATCACCATTCTCATTTACAGACAGGAAACTGAGACTCAGGAAGCTTGAGTAACTTAACCAAGGTCAGCTAGGAAGTGGTGGAGCTGGGATTTGAACTCAGGCAGTTTGTCTCCAGAACCCTCTCCATTCTCTTTAACAGAGAGTCCTCTTTTCTGTGTTTCCAGCAGATAAGCAGGTTGCCTGTTGAAGTTCTTTTGCCCTCTGGGGCCATCTGCATGTCTACATGAATAATTGGCAAGGAAGAGGAAAGTGGCAGAAGCATGATGGGGTTGGGATGCTAATAAGAACTCAGGAAGCCCACCTCTAGCTCAACATCCCCGCTGGGAAGAGAAAGTCACATCTAGGTTGACTGCCATGAGTGTGCCCACCTGCACGTGCACACACACGTTAACTGACCTCCAGGAGGAGGGAGGCATCTTGAGCATTAAACCAAACAAAGCCTTTGTCAAGATACTTCCTCCCAGACTCTGTTGCCTGGGGCCTTCCCATCCAGGTCCTATTATCCTGTAACATTATCATCACAGGCCTTGGCCTGACCTCACTGCTGCCTGCTGCACACATCCTGAGGGCCTCCCGTTCTTTCCCTCTTTGCCTTTGCCGTTGATGTCTAAAGGGACCCAGGGGAAGGATGACACATCTCTTCTCTGTGTGGCTTCTGTACTGTGAACTCCAACTTGAATCACCTGACCCCACTGCCTCATGTGGTTCATATCCGCTGAATAACACTTACATGTAAGATACTGTACTAGTTATTCTATACATGGGATGCAATCCTAACAACCAAATCTGAGGGGAACACAATGACCTGTATTTTGCAGGTTTGGAAATGGACGTTTAGAGAGGTAGACTGACTTGGCCTAAGACGTTCATGGAGCACACTGGGGGGCCAGGATTCCCACCCAGGTCTGCAGGACCCCAGGCTTACTTACACTCTCTTTCCTACCCTGTCTTCTCTTTCTGGTTTCTATGGCAACCATGCCCATCACACAGCGATGCACCCAGAGTGCTTCTGGGGAGGATTTTGCCTTACGTGCAATGGTCCACACTTCCTGAACATACTGCATCTGACTGGGGCGCTGCTGGGCCAGAGCCAGGTTCTGGTATCTGGAGCGGACAGCATCTGCTGGGGACCCAGGAGGGGCGAGCTCCTCCTCAGGAGCCTTCCGAGGTTTTGCTGACTGTGCCAGGCCAGGGAGCACAGAAACAGAGGGGACAGAGAGAAAATGGCTTCTGTGTCTGTTTCCTCCCCTCCTGCCACCGTGCCCCTGGGCACAGCAGTCCAGGCGCGCTGGACTGGAACTTCCCTCATCAGGCACTTGGACACCAGGCCTTGTCCGTGGGGAGAACGTCTGTGGGGGGTTGGGTATTTGTTGTGCTTATTGTCGTTTGTCCCACATGCCTTCACAGCCTGTCCTACTTCCCTCAGGGAACTATCCTACCTACCACCCACCAGCCTTTCTGGTTTCAACAGTGGCTGGTGATGCATGTCTGGCTAATGAGAACACTCTCCCCCAAAAGCACTGGGATACTGGCAAATGTCCCCGATACGGACCCAGAGGAGGCATCCTAGCCTAGCCATGAGGAATATGGAATAAGGAGTCAGAGTCCCAGGTTCAAGCCCTGGTTCTGCTGTTTACTGGCTCTGTGGCCTTGGGCAATTTCTAGAACCTCTCCGTGCCTCAGTTTCCTCATGCATTACATGGGGCTGACAATGAATGACTGAAGGTTAAATGAGCCCATTCCACAAAGCACTAGGAGCACTTCTGTCTTCTAATGGCACTCGTTATGGTACTTTGGGCTCATCCAGATAATCCAAGGTGATCAACCTATCTTAAGATTCTGAACTAAATCATACCTACAAAGACCCTTTTTCCAAATAAGGTCACATTTCTAGGTTCTTGGAATTGGAATCTGATACCTTTGAGGGCCATTATCAGTCTGCCATGGATGGAGACAGAATTTGCCTTTCAAACAAGTTTCCAGGTGATGCTGATGCTACTGGTCTAGGGACCTAGTGACCTTGTGACTTCCTGCTAGTTCAGAATTCAGCTCAGAAATCCCCTCCTGTGCAGGGTCTTCCCTCCAATCCCCAGGTGAGTTTAATCACCTCCTCCCCGTGTCCTTTCTCTGCTTCAAACTCCCCCTCTCACCAACTGTCACAAAGCGTGGCATCTTTTTGCCTGCAATTTTGTCTCATTCAGTGCACTGGGATCTCTGTCTTAATATTTCTATATCTCCCATCCTTAGCCTGGTACACAGTAGGTGTTCAATCAATTCTTAGTGTTGAAATTGAAACACCAAAGGAACAAAGCCATCCTTAATTCTGTTCAGAATGAATTTGGGGTGAAAATGGTCACCAAGTGAGCAATGCTAGCTTGCATTCTGACATCCGTAATTCTTTCCATCATGTGCAGGGATCCAGCAGTATTTCACCAATTCATTTTCATTGATTTGAGATCACAGAGAAATCACTGAGGGGCTCCAAAAGCTGGGCTTCGTGGAGGATTATTATTCCAACTATAATAGCTACGTTCGCCTCCCTCTTATAAGAAGAACCAGCTCTAGCTGAAATTGTGAGGAAGGCCCAGTATGTAGCAACGAGTGTTGTCTGCAACGCTTCTCTCTCTGCCAGGATCTTATTTCATCTCTCAAGTCAGTCTCTTGTTCCATGCTCCTTGCTACACCACAAGATGCCTTATTCATATGTTTACTTACAGTCCCTGGCACAGTGCCTGGCACACAGGAGGGGCCCAGCTAAAGTTTTCAGAATTGAAAGGCACTATCTGCAAGTTAACCAGAGTTCGCGCCGCTCCTCCACCTTTGTAGCTGACATCATTAGCATCTCCAGTGCTAAAAATCTCATTCCCAGCGGCTTCCCGCTAGGGCAGGCTGGGCATGGGAGCTGTCCAGGAGAGAGTTCTCATCTTTGGCCCTTCAGCTCTTCAGACTTCAAAGCCTTCCCTCCTGCCTTAGATTCCACACAGCCAAATGCTATCCACAATCCCAGGTTAATTGCCAATGTTCTGTCTCCAGAAAATACTTCTCTAACTCCTTTGGTCAGGATTTTTTCCTCTCCTTTTCCAACCCCCCAAGGCACTCTGTGTGTACCACACATGTGCCTCTTCATTCATTCTGCAAATATCTCCATGCACACAAAGCCCCCAGACCTACCACGCTGTACTAGATTTCATATATTCACTGAAGTCTCCCCTAAACCCATGAAAAGGGATTGATGTGAACTCTCAATACTAAGACACTATTGATTTTAAGATGCAGCATAGATTGGGTGTAGCCTTTTGCCAAAAGGCACAAAAAATAACTAAAAAGATGAAGAGAACAAAAACAATGCAACACTATGCTACAGTAACAGCAAATGTAATAACTAAGGCTTCTAGAGACTTCACCATGTGCCAAACTCAGGGCTTTACAATGTATCATGCCATTTAACTTCACCACCCCCTATGAGAAATGGATACTATGTGCATTCTCCACAGGGGCAAATGGCTACAAAAAAGCTCACGCAGGACACAGGTGGTGGAGCTGGCGTCTGAACTCAGGCCGTTCATTTGCACTCCATAGCCTATGCCTTTCAAACAATGAATGAGTTTACATAATAAACTTTGTGTATGATCAAAATATAGCACACATAGAGAAAAGGTTGCAAATTATATCTGTAGAGCCTGGTGCGTTTTTATAAGTTGAAAACACCCATGCAACCACCACCCAGAGCAAGAATTAATTATTACCCACATCACAGAAACCTTTTCATGCTTTCCCGGTGCTATTGCCCCTTCTGCCATGCCAAGGTAATCTCTATCGTTTCTTCCAACTTCGTAGATTAGTATTTACTGGTTTTGTCTTCACATAAACATATACAGTTGACCTTTGAACAACACGGGAGTTAGGGGTACCAACCCCCGTGCCCCCCACACAGTTGAAAACCTGCACGTAACTTTTGACTCCCTCCCCTCCCCAAAATAGTAATTCTATGCTTGGTGTTTGGCTTCCATAATCCGATGTGATATTTGTGACATTCATCAAGAGTGATGGGTTGTTGTGTTCTGTAATATTCATAATTAATAGTATTCCATTGTACAATATGATCATTCTATAATTCCAATACCTACTTTTTTGCCAATTTATGGATTTTCCCCAACTTTTTAGCAGTACAAATGAGTATTCTTAATTGGATCATACACATTTTTGTTCGGTGTATTATTTGGAGTGGAACTGATGGGTTACAGAAAATCAGGCTATTCAACAGAAGTAGATATTACCCAACTTGTCTACAAAGCGGTCATTCCAACTCACATTCCCACTGCAAGGATGCAAGAGTTCCAGTTGTTCCCTATCCCCACCAACATCGGTTCTCATCAGTTGTTTTAAATTTAGCCACCCAGGTAGGCAGAGCCCATACAGTTCACTGCTAAATTGCTCTGCCTCCCATAGAGCAAGATTCCATACTTACATAATATTCTGTCACAGACAAAAGCAAAAACCAACTAGCAAAGCACATTTAAGTTTTCCTTTCCCATCCTACTGGAACGCTTATCTTTTTCTCCCTGACGCTGCTTTTCCATGGCTTTTTTTCTAATCTCTCTGTTGTGAGTCTATGGCATATTATTGGCTATCTATAATTGTGATCTGTTATTAATTTCTGACATATCATCTGATTAGAACTTATTAATTCTTTACATGCCCATGATACGCTCGCCTGGGCAAAAGCATGTCAAACAAGTTTTATTCGTGCAGCTTGAAAAACTCAGCCTACCCAGCACAGATTTCTTTGACTGGTGATGATCACACAATCTTTTTTCCACCCTTGCAGTGAAACCAGTGGGCATGTGAGAGGTAAAGTGAAGATAAAACTTAAAAGGCTGTCTGTGATTGCTTCAAGCCCAGACAAAGGCATATGGGCACCCCAAGCAGGATAATAGCTTAGTGCCTAATCAAACCAAGGCTCTTAAACTATTTGTACAACTTTTCTTTAAAGGAGATGCTTGCTGGTTTGTTGAGAAAGAGTTGAGAAGGAGGCCCATAGCTGCAGATTATCATCCCCTCTGCAATCCTGAGCAACTCCGCTCTGGCCCCAACTTGGTGAAAGCTCACTCTCCATGTAACCAGGCACAGCATCCTCAGCTGGAACTTGGAAGCATCTAATTGTTACTGGACCATGCCCCTTAAAGGTCCCACTGTTTCAATGCATTACAGTATCCCTTCCAACTACATCCAATACTCTCCCTGAAATGCATTCTACTACTTATACGTTTCTTGTTTTTTTTTTAACATTTCCAAAGCTGTTTTAGAGTCCCTGAAGGCCGATATTCTGGGCCCCTCCTTGGCTGGCTGGCTGGCTATTTAACAAGATTCAGATTGAAGGAGGAAAACCAGCTATTTCACCCAAAGATCAGGGTCTTTCTCAGCAGCGTGATATAGTACATGACCTTGCCAACACCACCTTCCCCCTCATCACCAGTTTCTACTTGAACTTTACTGTAGTAGGAATTCAATTCATCTAAAATTGGTATAATGTAACTTTGGGAGTATGTCATGTACCAGCAGTTACTTATAGTATTTAATCACTATAACTCTTGGGAGGTGTTTCAATGGAATAGTGAGGAACAAGGGTTCTGGAGCTGAAGGGATCTGGGGTGAAACTTGACCTCGTCACTTAACTAGTTAAGGCATCACCTTTATGACTCCGATTAGATTTGACTGTAAAAGCCATGTTGCAAAGAAATGGAAACGTGGCAAGTTGAACATGACCAGGACCACATACTTCCTACATGGTTGCAATGGGACCCTAACCCAGAGTAAGAATTACCACCCGCCAGTCTGACATCTTTAGCACCACTGAATTCACATTCGATGTCAACAGTACAGATCTCTGAGGAAAGTTAGTAGAAAGTCTGGCAGTTGATTTCCGGCAAGGTCATTGGGTCTCTTTGAGAACAGTCTTTCAACCAGATGGCCTTTGCTCCATCTTTGAAACTTGTAACGCAGAGCAACCTTAATACATGCCTTACTAAGGTGTCATCTACTTCAGTTCTATCAAAAATGGAAATAATAAAAACCTACCATGAATTAATTTATACGTGCCTGAAATCATCTCAGTTCTTAATAATTACCATTTCATTTCCCAAATGCTATCCCTTTCATAATCAAGTCTTTTTTAAGACTACCTCTTTCAGGAAATACCAACAGCCTGAGAAATCATGTCAGGTTCACCCCCCACGAAAAGCTGAGAAGATGAGAAAAACCGAACTGTAAAGCGGGAGAGTCGGGGTCCAGAGGCCTCCGATCAGACGCCATGGACGTGTGACAACACCCCGGTTCAGAACGACCCAAAGGCAGCTCTGCAGGGGCACGCTGTGTCAGTCTGCAGACTAACACTCACTGGGACCAGGGGTCACCAAGTCCCGGTTCAGGGGCCAATCACTGGCTCATGTGTGTAAGCCAGTTCCAAAAGTACAATCGGAGCCCATTTTTTATAACATTTAAATTTCCAATATGTTTCTCCTCGTCAAATTAAGAGGGGGAGGGGAGAGAAAGGAAAAAAGTGCAGCAGGAAACTCCAAAATAGTGCTAGGATCCCATCTAAGACCGCTGGTTTAATTAAATCAATAAACATTTAGTAGATATCCAATATGTGCTGGGAACTGGGGATTAAAAAACTAAATAAGTTATTTTCTTTGACTGTGTTAGATTATCCACATAATGGGATAGAATGATATGTAAGTGACTAATCAGAACACAGCAGAGAGAGTCTATAATGAGGTTAACTACGAGGTTTAAAATGTGGGAGGAGAGATGTAGTCTCCATCCCGTCTTGACAAAAGAACAAATTTGACCTGGGCAGTTGGAACCAATGAAGCAGCCCTAAGTCTGCTCCCAGGACCTGAGCCCCGGTAGAAAGACTCTCACCCTCCAATCTTTATTTTCCTGACTCCCCAGCATACTATTAAGTAATGGTCTTTTATAAGATAAGGCCATTCACGATCCCACCCTGTGCCAGATAATGTGTGAGCCTCTCTCATAGTTCACAGAAGCCCCAAAGGAGAGGCACGGTGTTGGAGTCCAAGGTGCCAAGGCCCATCCATGGAGGGCACTTTTAAGAGTATGGAGCAGGCCTGTTTAACAGTGTTCTTTCCACCATCTACAAGGCAGCTGCCTACCTCCTCGCAGGAGTTGCTGTGGTCCTGAAACAGAGGGGCTGCCAGTGCCCCAAGAAGTCCCTGCTGGAGGATGCTGGAGATGACTTCCCTACCTGACATCAGCAGGGTCTTCGGTGACGAGCACGTCGGTCTTGCAGCTAGCCAGCGGGTTGATGGACAGCTCCACAGGCGGGACCACGAAGCTTTTGCTGACCGGAAGCCAGAGTCCTTGGCCCAAGCTGAAAGTAGACCTGCAATGTAAGAGTTTCCATTGGGGAACTCCCTAGGAAGCAGAGTGAAAACAGAAGCAACGGGTCCCCTCCTCCCATTCCTTCCCGGGCCCTTTCTCACTTCCCCACCCCACTGAGGCCCCTCCATTCTCCAAGGCACAATCTGGGCCCGCTTTGCTCACACTTGGATGGTCATTTCTTACAACTCTTAATCATGCAGCCCATGTGTGTGTGCAGGTCCTGACTCCCAATACGCAGCGGGCTCTGCGATGACACGGACCATTTTAGCTCTGCTCTCCCAAGCAGTCCTGGCACCCAGCAGCGCTCCCTAAGTGACTACTTAGTCAGCAGGGCGTCTGCACAAAGGTTATGGGCATAGACTCTGACTCTGTTTGAACCAAAATCTGATTTCCAGTTCTGCCACTTAATTTGCTGTATGCCTTTATCAGCTTAAGTATTGACATTTCACGCCAGATTTCATGGAGGTAGCGGGAACAGGTTCTACAGTTATAGAATATTTTTAAACCGCTGGAAAATCAATAATGCCTTTTCCAGTTTAAGTACCTGAGTCTTTAAGTCTAGATGCCACCCAGATAAGAATTAGATCTCCATAGTAACCTGGGCCACGATGATGCACCTGTGCCAACGAGAGCTCCTCTGTGCTCACGACAGCCCGGGAGGGCCCAGGTTCGATCACCTAAGCACGCGTGGCCACACCTCCCTAGCAGACCCCTCTCCGTGCCCAGCAGCATGCCCCAACAGGATTCTCAACTCACCTGAGAATCTTTTCTGGGGCTTGTTCCCCTGTCACCAAATCATAGCCCCTCTCAAGTGTGGTATAAGGCCAAGGCCTGCAGGAAGAACAGCAGGAGGAAAAGAAAAGGAGACAGGAGAGGATACCAGTCAGAAGTAGGTAGAATTCACATGTGAACATTGCTTAAGAGTAGCTATATAACAGAACCACATTTTGCAGAAGTAATTATTGGGTAAGACTATGTATATTAAAAAAGAATGTCTCCATTTCATAGGAGGACTCAGCACTTTAAATTCCACTTTGTCCATTTTAGAGGTATGTATAAAACACTGATTCTCTTTATCAGTCCCCTTAAGGAAGTGGTTTGGGAGGGGGAGTTAAACTTCAGCATTTGTTCTCTAGAAGAGTCAGCATGGACCTTGAACACTAAAGTGTGATTCAGTGGGAAGCAGGATTCACTTCCATCGGGTTTTGCAGAGGTAAAACTGTTAGAGAGAAAGAGTCCTCTTCGTGGAATGTTTTGGGGCCTCTGGTAACAGCACAGAGAAGGTGGGGATGGTCCTTCACTGTCCCTGCCCCAGTGTCCTTTGCCACTCACCCTTCACTCTGTCCCCAGTCACTGCGCACACAGAGATGCCTGTGAACTGGGTCAGGGGCATAGCCTTCATGGCAGCTACACTCTCCTGTAAGCAAAAAGAGAAAACATTCTTGTGAAATACTGTCTGCTCAGAATAGTCTTCTCCCCTGGTTTCCTTGCTTTCTTACAAAATAAGGTGAGCTGCCTCATTTAGAAAAGGCCCATGGGAAGAGGGTTTTCTGGTCTACTCACCACAGCTGTTAATAAAGAGTTTATTCATTTGCTCATTCACTCGTTCATTCAACAAACCCTGACCACAACGCCTGGCTAGACTCTCTGCTTGGCACCGGAGACACAGAGATCAAGTGCAGCCCAGATGCTGAAGGAGCTCATGGCTTCATGAAGGAAACAGAAGGTGACCTGGCAGCCACAAATGAAGGGCCTATATTCAAATATTTAAGTTATGATAAAGTGCATTTGTACTAAATGTGTTATCAGAAAATTGAATTCTCTCCATGTGAATAATCAATCCATGTTCATTCATAAGCCCAAATCAAGTGTTACCTCCTATAAATATTTTTGATTTCCCCTTTTGGAAAAATTGTTTTCATTTACTATCTCCAGATTTTATTTTATTTTTGTTGTTGCTAGCTTACTTTAATTGGTTTTCCTCTCTTCTCCTCCCTTCCTTTCCCCTCTTGTTCCCTTCCATCCACCCACCTATTCACCTATCCACCCATCCATCCATCCACACATCCATCCATCCATCCATCCATCCATCCATCCATCCACCCATCCACCCATCCACCCATCCATCCACCCATCCATCCATCCACCCATCTACCCATCCATCCATGTGTTCATACACCATTTTTTCCCCTGGCCATGTCTTATGCTTGGTTGCATGAATTCTTGCCAGCATCCTACTCCACATTACATGTACTCCTCCCATTGGGCAAACTCATTTGGGGTGGTGAATAGATGTCTCATTTCCTAGTATATCTTCAGAGTTCAGAATCCTGGAAGGGTTTTCAGAAGCTCTCTGTCCTGCTCCACTGTAGAGTCCTTAAGGTTTTGATTGAATGGAAATCAAAAATAGTAATTCCCAGGAATTATTATTGTTTCCTAAGGTGCATTTGTAAAATGCTCACAGGTGCTTTACCAAGATTCTATGCATTAAAAAATGTTTGGGAAACACTGTGGCCTTTCTCAGAGCCTGTAGAGCACGATTCCGCATGGGGGTGACACATATGCCATTCTCCGTAAACGTGTCCCCTTGGGAAGCTTGCTGGTGGGACAAGTCACAGGGTTAGCAGTCTGGGAAACACAGCTTGGGAAATGCTGGTAGGAAGTGCCCTGGTTTAGCTCACTGCCTAGAACACAGTAGGTGCTCATCACTGTGAGTTGAATGAACAATGATGTTATGGCTCCAGTAAGTTTACAGACCACTGCTGTCAAGTCACCTTCTTTCTGGTCTTCTGGTGGTCACACTCATGCACACCCCAGATGAACCCACGGTTCTTCAATCTCACAGGCATTCGGTTTGGTCTGACCTGAGAGTTTGCAAACCATGTTTCTCAGAAATGTACGTAGTTCAGTGGGGCGGGGGGGAGATTTAGGGACTTTGCAACCTTCAGGTTTTAATTTTCTTTAAAAATTATTTTAAAATCTCTTTTATAGTAAAAACTAAAGGCAAAAGACTCAGCCTGTTCTATGCTAGAATTTAGGACACTGGAGAGCATCTTCACATTACGTTTTATGCAGGCCTCATTAAAAAACAAACCTCCCGTCACCTTCGTTTCACTGGGGAGGACACTGAGACTGTGAGTCGAGGTGCTAACAAGCCTACACTGTTTACAGCTGTGTCTCACGGATCAGGATTTTCCCAACCTTGTGCCACTCAAACAAAACACGGCAGTAGTGACCGTGACGCTAGGGTCGTCCAAGCTGTACGATTATCATCCCATCACTCCTGATTTCAAAATGCTTGCATTCGTCAAATAACTTACTGCTTTCACTGATTCACTAGAAATGTTACACATTTGACCTTAGACAAAGTATTCTGAGTGTTAAAAAAACCCCTCTCATTTGTTTTATATATTACAATACCACTGAATCTTTGTAGCCCTTGCATTAGCAAATGTCTGGCAATCAGTCTGGCCTTAATAAATGTTAGTTGGACAAGGTAGTAAGACAGACTAGGGAGTGAAGAAGGAGTCAGAGGTAGTGTTTGAAATACTCAGAATAAGGTTGTTAAAAGACAGAAGGAGAGACGAGCAGATGGCGAGATCTACCTTCCCCTTCCCTGGACGCCTGGGAAATCAGGAGAGAGCTGTCTGCGGGCAAGGATGGTCACTGCGACCCTCCCCTCTGGCATCATCCCGGCGCCTTCCCCTGAATGTGGGCACTCTAAGTACATGCGACCTAACGGAATGACTGTTCCTGGAGCTAAAACTATTGGAAGGGAGGGCTGAAATCTTTGAGATTCGGATGAGAATAATTTGCCAGAGTGGGAGGGGTCTGAGTCACTAATGATGTGTTAAAATGCAACAGTCCCTTCATGAAATATTCACCACTTTAAACGTGTCTAATATCAAAGATTAAAAGTCCTGGGATTTGTCCTCGAGACTCCCAGGACTGATTTATGATCTGCCACAAGCCACAGTCCTCCCGATTCATAATGGGAGAGGTAAAAGGGTTACCTCTGGCACAGGGACAGAGAGTCAGGCTGGAGCGCGAGAGGAGGGCTGCTGGGAAAGGGCAGCAGCTGGGGTGCCTGTCTCTCCTATCAGTGACTCTGCCCAAAAGGGCACAGGTCATTTCCCCTCCTCTCCCTCCTCTTGGGAATATTAGTGGCAGTGAAAAATCTATACAAGGATGCTGTTCTATTTTCCTCTTTCTTTCTCATGTGCTTACTGGGCAAGTTTCCCCTGCCTCTGAATGGCTCATTAATTACTGATGCTCATTATACAACAAATATGTATTTTGCAAATGAGAGGCGGCCACCCTGGAGGCCCCCCTAAGGCTGCCTGGAGAACGGGGGAGCGAGGCAGAGGGAGAAGTGCAGGAATGTCGGCCGCAGACAGACCTGGATTCCAGTGCTCCCTTTCTCTCTCCCTAGATGTGCGGTCTGGGGAAATGTACCTGACTTTCCAGGGCCCAGTTTTGCCATCTGTAGGATGGGAGTGGTGGCACTGGCACTCTCACAGAGCTGAGGTCAGACTACACTGAAGTAGTGAAGGGTGAAGCTCACGGTTCAGGTAGATACATTTATTTCCTCCCCTTTCCCTGAATTCTGACATCCGCTGACACGTTAACTCTAGGGACTTTGTCTAACTGATTTGCTCCTTACTGCGCCTCAGTTTACCCACCACACAATAGAAAATCGGAGTAGATGCTCCTCAGTTCTGAGCTCCAATGAGAGTCTGTTGTTTGAGGTGACTTTCCAAATCACTAACCCCTGCTTTCTGGACACTTGGTTTTAGCCTCAGCTCTGATCTCTCTTAGCAGTTGGGCCAGGTGTCTGCAGCAAGGTTTCCGTCAATGCCACGGCTATCGGCTTTATCGAGCTCTGTTCCCATTTCACTGGCTCAGCCTACTCTCCACTACTTGCATCTGAGCATTTCATTCTTGCAAGATGTCAGCCTCTGACTGCCAGAGTTCAGGGTTAAACCCTTGCCTGAGCGAGGCCTTGCTACAATCCTGCCTCTGCATATGCAAGGCAGCCAGGCTGTCAAAGAACAGCTCCAGGGGTGCAGGGTGACCAGGGTTCCCGTGCTCCGTACCCCTGTCCCTGTGAAAGCCCCTTCAAGGAAGGGATCACATCCATCTTGCTCACCACTGCATCCAGTACCTGCTGCACTGCTGGTACCTAAATAAAGAAGCGGGTGCATTTCACAATCATAATGCCTATGCCAGCAGGACAGGGAAACATTTTTTTTTATTTGCCTGTTTTCCCCACTAGCCTGGGAGTTTCTTGATCACAGAAACCTTTTCTTAATCATCTCCATATCCTACTAATTAGTATAGTACCTGATGAAGGGTAGACAATGCATTTGTTAAATGAATGAATAGACGGGTGAGTTAGTGAATATATAAATATATGCTAAGTTTCATAAATTCAGGCTGACTTCATTTAGAATAATGACAGATCTGCTGAAGACTAAAAAGAATTTTCTTACATCCATGGTATGTATTTGCCAAGGAAATGAAAAGTGTAAACGTGAGTGCTGATAAAATGTCTGAAATAGAATTCTATTTCATATCAGAGCAGAAAAAGCTCTTAAAGATCATCTAGTTCAAAGAGGCCCAGCTTTATTTTTCAGAAGGAGAAAACAAGCTCAGAGAGGAAAGGCATTTGGACAAATCCCTAGACTTGCCTCTGGACTGGGCAGGATTAGAACCCAGGGCTCTTGGCTGTGACCTCAGCATCCTTTCACTGAACTGGCGGTCTCAACCCTTCAACATTATCACTGGCAAGATTTTCTAGGAATTTTCCCTCTCTTGGTACTCCTCTGACATGTCCGAGCTTCCTATAATGACAATGTATTGCATTTATAAACTGGAATTAAAAAAAATTAATATAATGAATTTGAAATATTCTTAACAGATTAAAAACATACATTTATATGTGATTGATAACACAGAACTTACAAAAACAGTTTAATCTCTTCATTGAAGTGGTTCCCATAGGCGAATTCACTTAAATAGATTGTCATCATGCTAATAACTAGAACTCTATTGTCAGCTATAGATGAGTTGCAATGGTTCAAAAATATTTACTTTTATGTCTCCTAGGTTCCACTAATTGAATTCTCATTTTTTGTTACATGCATTCTTACTCCATTAATGCTTGGGATAGAAAATAACAGAATCCCTCGATTACAAACAATCTGCGTTAGTCTTGTATGGGGTTCCCCTAAATCACTTCAAAGCAGACCGTGCCTTCCTGGGAATCATGGAAGGCTGGTGGGCTGGTGAAATGTTTCACACTGTGCGCACTGGAATCATCTGGCTTTGGATTTAAAGCAGGATTTCCTGCCTCTCGGCACTTACAATTTGTATGAACTTGATCAAGTGGCCTCATCTCTCTGAGTTTGTTTCCTCATCTGTAATGAGTGGTATCACCTGTCTGCTGCAAAGGCCGGTGATATATTTGAAAAGTCCTCAGAGGACTCTCTGGCACACTTCTTCTTGCTGAAAACATCATAACTATTGTTTGTTACTATCGTTCCTGAATAAAAGGGGCTGATGTAGTGTCTTGTGGTGGAAAGAGAAAATGCTTTCGAGATGAAGGATGGTCTCCGTTTCAGTGTATGCCCTTTGTGAAGAAAGGGGCCTCAGATTCTTTATCTGAGAATTAAAGTTGCAAATTAGAGCAGTTTTAATGAAGTAATCTGCAAGGTGGATCCCCGTGTTGCCGGAACCAGCACCTGTTGCCTTTCTCTGTGGTTCCTCCTACAGACAGAGACAGAGGCACAGGGGCCGCGGGCATCGGCCAGGGGGTGCTTGCCCGCTCTGCCCCTGCCTCACCCTGCTCAGAGGAGCTGGTCACCTGCCCCGAGGGTGCTAGATAAGCGCAAAGCCTTCTCCCCAAGTCAGCCTGGCTGTCTGGCTCCTCTCCTCCCACCTGTCATCCTCCTGTGATTCCATTTTCACTTGCTTCCAACGCGGTCATCACTTATCATCACAGGCCACAGACACAGGCTGCTGTTCACTTTCTTATTTACTCTTCTTGTCACTGTGGCTTGGAAGGACACCTCCCTGGGCCCCCAGAGCACTAAGGAAGTGTGCAGGGTACCCTTTCCTGTTCAGACTCTGAGTGGGTGACCTACCTAGAGCCTTTCCTCTTCACTTCCGTGCTGCTGGGGTCCAGCTCAGGGCCATGCATTGGTGGGGGGCGCACAGGCTAACCATAATGTGACTAAGGGCCTGCTTTGTCCTAGGACTTATGGAAGACACTGAAATTATTATATGTCATCTCACAGGTCACACCCATGACTAGTACAATGTGGAAGGTGTCCCCATTGTGAAATAAAACCGAAGCTCAGACTTGACTAGTCACTTGCCCAAGGTCATAGTCAGGTCTTCAAAGCTCATGTTCTTTCACATAATCACAAGACATCACAATAATGGGCATAACCATAAGGGCAAGAGAAATGAGAGCTGCCTTTAATTTTGACAATGATCATGGGCTAGACCATAAGGGTAAGAGAAGACGGCAACCTCCAATCACATCTTGCTGATTTCTGAAATTTCACTATATCTAAAGGTTAAGAATTGCTCTTCCAAAGAGCCACTGTTCAAATGAAAATACTCTATGCAGGGCTGTACTGAATCCATAATACCTATATAACAAAAGGCGGTTAGATTGATTTTCTACTAGTAGGGGTCAGACACAGGGGTAACATCATACCTTCTGCTAATTGAGCATCTACTATGTGTTGACCTTAGCCAAATAATTTCTAGTATCCATGACAACAAAAGGAGGAAAGCTTATTGGCTTCACTTTAAATAACAGAAAGTTGAGGCTTGGAGAGGGTGAGTAAGCTGCCAAAGGAAGAGAAGAGTGAACATCCCAGCCCAGCATCTTTCTGATTCTTCCTTCCCAAGCTATGTGACTACTCTTAGGGGATGCTCTATAAAAGATGGAAAAGGGCACAGAAATAGGAAATCAGGGGTTTTGAAGCTAAATCTACCCTGTGGAAGATTGAATTATTGGTGCCAAGTCCTCATTTCTCTATAGTAATAGTCTGCATTCATACTCCTGTCATAGCTGATGGTGAGAAGAATACAATTTCTTCCCTAGGCTTTCTGTTCAGGCTTGCCCCGTGACTCGATTTGTCCAACGGAATGTGGCAGTCAGGATGTAAGCTAAGGTTTAAATTGTGCAGTGCGGCTAGGCTTGCTCTCTTGTATCCCTGCCTCTTGTCACAAGCAGACCATGTTCTAAGTAGTAGCTAGTCAAAGAGGGATAAGGGGCTTGTGAACAGAGCTGGATACCCCGTGAACTGGGAGCTGAGTTCTGATTAGATCAGCCCAGCCAGATATGTAACAAACAGCAAAATGCTTACAGTTGTTCGCAATAAAGTGTTGTTGTTGTTTGTTAGGCAGCACGAGTGTAGCCAAAGCTGCAGATGCACCTTAGATGTATATATCACCATCTCCATGAATAATGGCCCCGCTTTCTTCCCAAACTGGAAACCTTAGAAACATCTTCGACTGGACTCTAATTGTTTCACCCACAACATGCAAATGGTAGCTGAGTCCCCCTGATTCTATCTCTTTGTTGTCACTCAGACCCACCGTTCCCCATCTGTCCACACTGCCCATGCCCCGGTGAGGGCCCTCAGCGTTGTCCATGTGCACCACCATGGAAGAAGCCTTGTCACTGGGGACCTGCTTCCATTGCCCTCATCTAAACTCACTGGATGCCAGTTATCTTCCCGAAGAACAGCTGCACCCACAGTTCACCCAAAACACCCTCAGTGGCTGCCAGCTGCTTTCAGAGTAGAGTTCATACACCCTAGTCTTACATTGGAAGCCCTTCATGACTGGCCCCTGCCAATCTCCCCAACCTTACCAATTATTCTTCCTCCTTTGTACCTTTCCTGCTCTAATTTCCCTGAGTTTAGTCACCAGAACAGAACCGTCTGAAACCCACCTGCAGACCAGCACCTGCTCCTTGCAGCAGGTCTGCCCTGAGAAAAGCAGAGACTGCGAACAGGAGAGGGGCAGGTTCAACAGAGGGGAGACCATGGGGTGAGTGGGACTAAGAGGTGAGGGGGAAGTTAAGTGACAAAATGATTCCTTGGTAAAGGAATGAGATGATCTGGGCAGTTTTAAATGCCAGCAGTATCACCAGGAAATACATTTTATAATGCTGACCCTTGGGCAACCTGGAGTGAATTACTTTACTTTTCTTGGCCTCAGTCTCTCCGTCTATAAGATGAGTTGCTAGTAATCAGAGACACCCAAATACCTTCCTAACCTGTATTCAAATTCTAGTCCTCATTCCCTCCTCCAACATACTCTAGTCTTATCTTTTGAAGTCAGGATCCCCCTAGGGACTGGAGGAGAGGACAGGATATGGGTGGGAGGGCTAGGAGTTGGGGAGGCAGAAACACAGGATGGAGATGAAACCCTTGTCTGAGGTATCATTGGCAAGTATGTTTTCCCATACAGTTGGTTCTCTTTTTATTTTAATACTGTTTTCTTTAGTCATGCAGAAGCTTTTTATTTTGATGAGATCCCATTTGTTTATTCTTTCCTTTATGTCCCTTGCTCTAGGGGACGTGTCAGTAAAAATGTTTCTGCATGAAATATCTGAGATTTTCCTGCCTATGTTCTCCTCTAGGACTTTAATGGTGTCACGGTTTGTATTTAAGTCTTTTATCCACCTTGAATTTATTTTTGTGTATGGTGTAAGTTGGTGCTCGAGTTTCATTTTTTTGCGCATAGCTGTCCAGTTCTCCCAACACCATTTGTTGAAGAGGCTATTTTTACTCCATTTTGTGTTGCTGCCCCCTTTGTCGAATATTAATTGACCACAGAGACTTGGGTTTATTTCTGGGCTCTCTGTTCTGTTCCATTGGTCCATGTGCCTGTTTTTACGCCAATACCAGGCTGTTTTGATTACAGTGGCCTTGTAATATAGTTTAGTATCAGGTACTGTGATCCCTCCTACTTTACTCTTCTTTCTCAAAATTGCAGCAGCTATTCGGGGTCGTTTATGGTTCCATATAAATTTTTGAAGTGTTTGTTCTATGTCTGCAAAATATGCCATTGGTGCTTTAATAGGTATTGCATTGAATGTGTAAAAAAAAAAGAAACACGGGATGGAAGGAAAATAATAAGAGAATAGAATTCAGACTCTTATGAAGTGAGAATTACTTCTTTAGAGGTCTACACAGCCAAACACGCTGTGTGGCCTGGGGCAGGGCCCTCCCTCCCTGGGACTCAGCCTCTTCTCTATCTGTATAGCAAACAGTTTGGTGTTGATGACATGTAGGCAACCTCCCCTGCCCATCTCTGACATCCATTTTTTCCTCATGCTGCTGGAATAAGACGTTTCAGCCTTGTTCTTCCCAAAGCACTTGAGAAAACTTGGACACCAGCACTCCAGCTGCTGGTCCCTTATTGTAATCCACCAGCATACCTCTGGGAGCAAGAACAAGAAAAACAATAGAGGCCAAAAGGTTTTGGTGGCACAGGAGGGTGATCGGATCTGATGGAGATCAGAGTCCTTAATTGAGGCTACATGAAGACTAACTGGGATTGACCCAGCCCATGTGGGCAGCCATGTGGGGTGGCCCGGGCTCTGAGAAGCCACCAGCCAGGTCACACCAGGGCCCCAACCTCAGGGTCTCAACCAGGGTGACCCCACTCCACTGGCTCCATTATCTCTCTTCCTAGCCTCCTCCATCTCTGGGTGCACCATTCACACAATTATCCACAAATTCATGCTGGGAAGAAAAGCATGTGGGTAAGAGACTCCCTGAAAATTATGGCTGATTGAGGGGGGAAGAGGGTAAAGAAACCTCACTACTAGCCTGCAGCAGATATAAATGCAGACGTCTCCAACATCCAGGAAGGATCTGGGATTGACCAATCTGGGATTGGTTGACACAGTTGTGTCACAGTTCCAGTTGACCAATCGGGGATTCCTGACACAGATGCACAGAGTGGGGCCTGCTGGGCGGGGGTCACCCTTTCTGAACCATTCCCCACCCTTTGCCCCAGAGCTGTGCATCATCCATGCTGCTCAGGTGAACCTGGGAGGGATCAGTGGGACAAGGGACACAGCCTGGTGAAGGGGATCAGCATTGGTCTGGGAATCAAAAAGACCCGAGGCTGAATCCTTGGTCTACTATGCAGGACCTGAGTATCCTGGATAAGTCATTGTACTTCTCTGTGCCCCAGTTTCCGCATCAGAAAACGGGCATCTTAAGCCCAATTTTAAAAACCGTCACAAGGATCAGAGATATATTACAAACAATCGGTTGTACCACATCCATAGCCAGACAGGGAGGCAGCATTCAGTAAGTGGAGGCATTGTTGTGGCTGTTGTTGCTGTTATTACTCCTACTGCCATCACTGCAATCATTACTGTTGCTGTTGCCCAGGCTGGGCAAACCCTGGCCCTGACCTCCCCGGTTTGTTGTCCTTGTCCCTTCTGGTTGCAGCTCCCCTCCTGAGCTTCCTGCTGTTAGTTCTTCTCTTCTCCTCACGTGGTTCTTGCCTCATTCCAATTCAGATCTGACTTCTACAGACCACTTCTCGTTCTCTGGACCACTCCTCTGTGCCTGGCACAAGGGGGATCAGGGCACAGAGATGCATCCCCCCCAATTCTCTTCCTTCCAGTCACTGACGCTCAAGGGTGTAGACTGAGAGGGAACTGCGTCACTACCACACGGTGTGGTCACAAGGTGTGACTTGTGATGGAGGGGGAGTGTGTGCAAAGGGCCCCAAGGTCAGGACACATCAGGGAAGAGGAAGAGTAATAAGAACGAGGGGACACTGAGATTCCTAACCGCCAGACAGTGTTGGAAGTTCTCTGTTTATACCAACTCATGTGACCCCCCATAACAAGCCTATGTTAATAGGTTCTATTTTCAACCCTGTCTTCCAGATGAGGAGACTGAGGCCCAGAGGGGTTAAGCAACTTGCTTGCCTAAGGTCAAAACGCTAAGAGGGTCAGAGCCAGGACTGGAATCCAGCCGGCCTGGTTCCAGAAACCCAGCTGTACTTCTTTTCTCTCCAGGGGAAGGAGTTTTCCAGACACAGGCAACGACAGGTGCAAAAGTAGGTCACAGTGTGAATGGGAAACTGCGGGCCCTTCTGTTTCTCCGAATCAGCGGGGTCCCCGGATCAGCTGCATCAGCAGAGCCAGAGGGTTTAACAGACACCGAGGAACCCTGCCCTAGTTCTGCAGGGGTGAGGCAGCAGCCTCTGGGAACGCTCCATGTCCCCTCTGCAAAAACAGTCATTCTCAAATGATGGGTCCAAGAGCTGTGCATGGAAAGAGGCAGTTTACAGCAGAGCAGATGGGCACAGGAGTCAGAAAAGGGTCTGCACCCTGCATTTGTTACCCAGTGTCTCCAGGACTTTGTGCTTCCTGTCTCTGGCCATGACTCAGTCTCCTCAACTCTGCAATGAGGTTAATCATGCCCGCCCCATCCCTGAACAACATGAATGATGCTCTGTTCTTCGTATGGGCTCCATAGACATAACCTGCTCTTGCTGTGGTTATGATCAGGCAGCTGGCTGTCTTACTGGTCATGCCTAACTGTAGCCCTCATCCTGGACCCCTCGGTTATGAAAGGGAAAAGCCAAGAGCTGCTTGTGGATAGCATTAAGCTGACATGTTTGATCCAACTTTTTTCACCTTTAATCCATCCAACCATTCTGTGACACAGGTGCTAATGTCCTCCTGATTTTATAGATGAGGAAGTGGAAGCTCCCAGGAATTAGAAATGACTGGGCCCTAGGACACACAGCAAGAAAGAAACAGGGTCAAGATTCAAGCTCAGGCCTGCTTGACTCTGGAGTCAGACCTGACCACAATAGACCAGGTAAGATAAAGGAGGTTCAGTATGACCCTGCATCTCACTGAAAATGGCCCACCTTGGAGGCCCCACCTGGCCACTTACCACACCTCTAGTGGAGCTCACAGGGATATAGGTGAGACAAGGTTATGTGGTCCAGGTCAACGCCATGGGACCCTGCAGCTGTTACCCCACCAGCTAATAAGTGGCCTTTCTGAAGCCCCAGTCTCCTCCGCCTTACCTAGAAGATGGAGAACCCAAGCCCTGTCCTCTCCCATTCACAAGGATGCAGTGAAGATAAAATATAGACTCAGTCTATTGAGAACACATGATGATTTATCATGCACTTGTTCCCTGCTTGAACAAAACCTGAAACAGCAAAGTGAAAAATACAAAATAAATTAAGCAAAGAGTAATTACTCATTTTGCAGAAGAGTTCTTTACAAAAGAGGTGCATTGATGGCTTTTTCAAGCATCAGCTATCTTTATGAGTTTAAAACCAAATTCATTTATAAAATTAAAGTAAAAGGAGCAATTATTTTCCAGAGGCGCACTGAGCACAGCAGACCATATGCATGCGACCTGCTCATGCCCTCAATGCCATGAAGCAAGGGGCCCAGACGCCCCCCCCACCCCCGCGATGGGACCTTTGCTTTTGTCTAGTCAGGGATTGGAAAATGAAGAGAGCCCGTGGACAGCACGTGACTTGTGCTTCTGTTTCAGAGGGTCCCTCGCTCAGAGTGACCTCAGCCTCAGCTAGATTGGCAGATGGTCAGGGGCAGGGCGAGCTTCCATGGAAACTGGAGATTTGTCATTTCCAGGTCTTTCCATCTGGAATATTATACCATTTTGCATAATGTGTACATTCAGCAGAACCCAGCTAATTTTCACTTTTCTAATCTCACTGCTGACTATATTCACATTCCTGTTCTTGCTCTCCCTGCCCCTGGGCCTCTCTTCTCTTTCGTGGTTCTCCCCATCCCCCATCTCTGTCTTTCATTCTCCGTCTTTGTGTTTTTGTAGCTGCCTCAGTTTCTCTCTTTGGTCTCTGCTTCTCTTTCTCTTTCCCTCTGTGTGTGCTCTGTAGCCCTTGCTGTCTGTCTGCCTTTCTCTATGCCCTGCTTTCCTTTATGGCATTGTCAGTGAAAAGACCAGAGTCTGAGTCAGAAGCCCAAGGCAAACCCCCAGACCCACCCTAACCTCCTCCATCCACAAAAGGAGTCAAAAAAGGAGAGTCCATCGACTTCAGGAGTTAATCTGAAGATGACGTAAAACATGGCATGCAAGGGTGCATCAGACAAAGGTTATGTTCACCTCCTGTTAATTCCATCCCCCCTTTTCTTCTTCCTCTTTTTCTTGATTTCTCCCATGTCCCTCCTCTTCTTCTCTCTTCCCTTCCCATCACCCCCCATCATTTTTGCCTTGTTCTCCCACAAGCACACTCAAGCCCCACCCCTTACCCCAGGCCCTGGCCAGCCCCTACTTTCTGGCAACAATTTAATTGAAAAAACAGTGCAAGTTCCCATCAGTTTCTCTTTTTTAAAATTGAATTAATTGGAGTGACATTGGTTAATAAAATAATATAGGTTTCAGGTATAATACATCATCTGTATATTGGATTGTGTGTTTACCGCCCCTAGTCAAGTCTCCTTACAAACCATTTTTACACCACCCTGATGGGTATATGACGGAGAATCGTTGTGAATCATTAAAATTAAGCAGCGTGTGTCCAAGTGGCCTGCTCCAGGCTTCACTAGGGAGTCAGGATCAGCCATTACGTCCATTTTCGGTCATTAGAGAGTTCGCAGCAGGCTGTGCACGCTGTCGAGGGAGGGGCCACCTGACTGTGCTGAACTTGTGTGAAGCGGCTTGAATTCTGGATGCCCTGCCCTGAGGGACAACCCTGGTGTGCACCCCCGACCCCTGTGGCCACTACAGAAACATTTAGTGAAGTGTCATAATACTGTAACCAAGAGGCTTGGACGGAAATACACACAACACACACACTCCTCATCAGAGGCCTCCTGTCGAGAGAGAGGATAAAGGGTAGTGTGGTGCAGTGGGCTGGCTCCCTGACTCTGGTATGGAACCACTAGAAAAGGCCATTGCTATTGCTAAGTGCTGTGTTTTAAGTGGTTTTGTGGAATCCCCTTGTGCTCAGAATCCGTCATCGCGCCTTCCAATCCATCATGGTTAAGCCTTTTGTGGGTTAAGCATTGCCAACAGTGGAGGTCCTTTTTGCCCCTAATTCAATAATTCCCATGGGTTGGATATGTGTATTTGCCATATAATGTAGCAGGTACTTTGTATTGATTATAATCATCACAATAATCTAGCAAAGGTGAATACCTTTTCTTCTGATGAAAAAGAGCAGGAAATTAAGGCTTGGGGGGAATTAAGCAATTTGCTCAAAACCATACCACTACTTAGAAGCAGAGCCAAGGTCTGTCTGAATTCAATGCCTGGACTCTATCCATTTTGCTTTGGCTGCCTCTCCAAAAAAACAACACAGAGCCCACCAAGTGGGCATCTTGACCTTGAGCAAATTAAAGGTGGTAGCAGTGCCTTGTCTGCTTCCCTCCTAGTGACTGACTCAATCTGGGGACTCAATATTTGCAAAAGACAGACAATAATGAAACTTATATGGAACTAGCCTTGCCCCCGATGTCCTGCACTGAATCACTTATTTGCATGAATGAGTGGATCTTATCATAAGCCCACAAGACACATCTGGAACAGCTCTGCCAGAAGCCAACTACCGCCTTCATGTGTTGTAAAGACTCCTGCAGGCATTGGCTCAAGTTGCAGCTGGGAGCCTGCACCCCAAGGATAAAATATTTTGACTGCTTAAAACATTCTCGAATATTAGGGAGACCAAGTTTCAGCACGGCAGTCAGGAGACCTCCACTATGCTGCTAAGTTACCCAGTGACTTGGGTGAGGCTGAGAACTTCACCCTTGTCATCTGTAGAAGGAGCAGATTGGACTAGATGGTCTACATGATTCTTCCCAGGCCTGGACCTCTGTCCTTTGACCCCTCAATATGCCCCTGCAGAAGAATCTTTAGAGGCTTCTCAGGAAGAGGGTTGGAGAGGCCACTGTGCTGAAGTAACAATGTTTCCTCCTCAAGTTTGAGGGGGCACTCAGGGTTGTGCAAGTGCAGGGTTGACACCCAAGAATGAGCACATCTCTAGATTCTGTGCCTGAGACGCCTTACTCACCTCACTTGAGTCCCTACCCTACTGGAATAGTTTCGGCAAAGCTCTAGTCAACTCTCTCCCTTGCATCACAATTTTGTGCCAGTGTTTCCCTTCTCTCTCCTCCTAGTTCGCCAGCATCTGTTATGAACTGAATGTTTGTAGCCCCCCTAATTCCTATGTTGAAGCCCCAATCCCCACTTCGATGGTACCTGAAGATGGGGCCTTTGGGAGGTAATCAGGGTTAGAAGAGGTCATGAGGGTGGCGCCCCCATGATGGGATTAGTGGTCTTGTAAGAAGTGGAAGCGAGAGAGAGAGATATCTCTCACTGTGCACATACACACACGGGAAAGGCCATGTGAGGACATGACGAGAAAGTGAGAACTTGACCACTGCAATCCAGGAAGAGAACCCTCACCAGGAGCCAATGCTGTGGCATCATGATCTTGGATGTCTAGTCTATAGAACTGCAAGATATAAGTTTCACTTGTTAAAGTCACCCAGTCTATGACATTTTGTTGTGAGAGCCTGAGCAGACTAAGAAGTGTCAATCTTCTCCTGGGTCCTTTCTTTCTTTTAATCCCCACCATCAATCAGTTGTCTCCCACACGTGCCCCAACTGGGGATCAAACCTCAACCTAGGTATGTGCCCTGACCGGGAATCAAACTTGCAACCTTTTGGTATACAGGATGATACTCACAACAACTGAGCAACCCAAACAGGATTTCTGGGTTTTTTTTTTAGAAACAGTGTGAAAACTGGTCTTGGAGCTCATACTCATGGAAGGAAGACAGTGATTCTTTATCTCCGATGTCAAAGCATGAAAACAACTGATTAGACAGAAAGTCCCAACAGACAGAGGGCAGCTGCTTTTGCTCACTACCCCCAATACAGAGCACGATGCCTGGCACATAATTAGTGCTCACTAAATAACTGCAATGAATTAAATACAATATCTGGATTCCAAGCACTCTTTCTACCTCCCTGGCTACCTCCCTGGTCCACGTCACCATCATCTCTGGCCTGGATTATCCCATCATCCTTTTAGGTAGCCTCCTCCTACCACTCTTGCTCTGTCCCTACATATTTTTCTCAATAGAGTGGCCAGAGAGAGCCTCTTAAAAGGGAAGTTAGATGACATAAGTCTGCAACTCCTGATTGAAAGTTGATATCCTTACAGTGTTCTCAAGGCCCCACAGGCTCGGACCCTTTGGCCCCTCTATGACCCCATCTTATATTCTAGTATCTGGTGAATCTGACCCATCTTCTCTTCCATGATGTTCCTCAAATACAGGAGGCATAATCTGCCCTCAGGGCCTTTGTACTGGCTGTCCTCTCTGCCTGGACTATGCTGTCCCCAGACATCTACAAGCATGCTCTGTCCCCTTCACCTCTCTTGAACAGTCTAATTAAATCTACAATCACTCCTTTCTTCCATATTCATCACCCCTTCTTCTTTCAGTCCTTTTAAAATAAAAACAGCACATCCTCTTCTAACATATATATAATTTCTGTATTTGTTACTGCATATATTCTAATGACCTGTCTGCCCCTGTCCTCTCTAGAACGTGAGCTCTGCAATGGTAGCAATTTTTATCTGTTCTGTTCATTGTCAGCACCTGACATCCTGATTACATTAGGTGCTTGATAAATACCAGTTGAATGTCAAATGAACAAATACATGAATGAATGAATAAATAGTGAAGCCAGTTCTCTAACTTGGATGTCAAAGCAGTAAGGCAATCTACAAGACCAGAGGCTGACAATTTTTTTTTCTGTAAAGGGCTGGCTGGTAAACATTCCACGTGTTGCAAGCCATAGGGTCATGACCACTCACCTCTGCTGTTGTAGCACACAGTCATATGCATTATGTAAACTAGTCAGCATGGCTATGTTTTGACAAACCTTTATTTATGAAAAACAGCCGTTGGCCTGTGGGCTGTAGTTTGCTGACCCCTGCACTTGACTAAACTCTATCCAGCCAGACACTGGGTCTGGTTTTGCTCCCTGTCGAATCCCAGTACAAAGCATAGTACCTGCCCCAGCACTGTTACACAATACATGTTTTGAATGAAATGACATGTACATGAAATGTAGTTCTGCTCTTCACACTGCATGACAGCACTGTGTACTTGAACTTGCTGCAATAATATAAGTGTTCTGTATCTATGCTCACTGATATGTTAGCCACCACACGTAGCCAGCCATGGAGAACCTGAAATAAGGTAAGTATGAACTAATTTACATATGGCTAATAGCTACCATACTAAACAATGTACCTCTATCACAATCGTTCTTTTACTTCATAACCGAACTCCAGTCCCTCCTCCTTCAGAAAGCTTTCCCTGACTGCTAAGGCTCACAGTATAAAAAAAATAATTCTATTTCACTTAGCATACTATTCTCCATTCTATCCATGATGTCACAAAAGGCTGGAGTTCCTTCCTTCTTTCTGCTGTGTAGTATTCCATCGTGTAAATGTACTACAGCTTTTTGATCCACTCATCTACTGATGGGCACTTTGGCTGTTTCCAACACATGGCTAAGTGAACTAAGCCAACTGGTGAAAGACAAATACCATATGATCTCACCTGTAAGAGGAATCAAATTAACAAAACAAAACTAATGAAGAAAATAGAACCACAGGCATGGAAACATGGAACAGACTGACAGTGACCAGAGGGGAGGAGGGAGGGGGATAATGGTGGAAAGAAGGGAAGGGACTAGTCAAAGAGCATGTACGAATGACCCACGGACATGGACAATGGTGTGGGAATTGACGGTGGGAGTGGGGGGCGGGCAGGTGGGCAGAGGATGGCAAGGAGGAAAATTGGGACAACTGTAATAGAAAAATAATTTTAAAATCTTAAAAAATAGCATAAGTAACAATAAAAATAAAGATGATACAAAAAATTCTACAATGCTCATTCAATTCAATTCATGTTTTGATCATCACTGTAATAATAGCTCGTTTGTTGAGCTTTGTGTACAAAACATCGTACTAAGTGCTTAATATGCTTTATCTAGGCCAATCCTCATAATAACCCTCTGAAGACTGATATGTTGATATTGTTAGCATCATTTTACCATTGAGAAAAACAGAGGCTCAGCAAAATGCTCAAAGTTGTGCAGGTCCAAAATGAAGGTGCTGGGATTTGAACCTTAGTCTATGTGAATCCAGAGCTCAAGTTTCTGACAACCATAACATGCTTATTAAGAGTAGAAACTTAGGTCAGTCCCAGTATGCTATGTGAATGTTTACTGTCCTTCAATATGTCAGGAAGCATGGGTCATCCCCTTACTACATTCTCCGAAGCCAGAGTTGGGCAGAGCATTGCTTTCGATGAAGTTTGCAGTACACAGAATTTGAGAGCAATTAAATAAACTCTAACGCAAATTCCTTTTGTGTGATAAATGGAGAAATGGAGGCCCAGAGAATAAAGTGACATGCCAAAGGTCATACCATGAGTAAAAATCACAGATCTAGGAGTGAAGCCTAGGGAATTTTTCTCCAGATCGAGTATTTCTCTTTCCATTCATTCATTCCATTAGTCATTATCAAACACCAACAGTGTGCTAGACAATGGGCTGGTTTTGGGGACAAAGCAGTGACACAGACACAGCCCTTGCCTTTACACAGCATACAGTCACTCAGAGAGCTAGTAATTAAACACCACACCACACAAACAAGTTTATAATTACAAGCTGCAATTATCTATTGATAGTAGAGGCCAGCGGTCAAGAGGTTAAACTCTGAAGCCGGACTTCTTGGATTCTAATCTAAACTTCACCTAGACTTCCTAGATGTGTGACTTTGGGAAAATCCATTAACTTATGTGATTTATTTCCCTCATCTGCCCATGGTGATGATAGGGTGTTGCATTACAGACCTTTCCCAAGGACTTGTCCGGTAATTATGAGTATCTCACAGTTATTATTGACAGTGTTTTCCCCTTACTGCTACATAAAGTATTGGTGCACATATATATATGGCGCACACAATAATTTGTTTCTTGGTTTAGTTAAAAATCTGACTGTGTCCACTGCACAGGGTTATTGAGAGAATTAAATGAGATCATATGTGTGAAGTGCTTGGAAGAGTATGTGACACATAAGTTTGCATGGTTCAATGTGCATTATATTATTTACTGTAAAGGAAAAATTGAGTACATGAATGGAGCATAAAACATGGGGGAATAACTGAGTGTAGAGTGTCAGTGAAAACCTCCTTGAAGACGTGACATTTAAGTTGAAACATGATGGAGACATGAAGGAAGGGACAATGTGGCTCATAAGAAATGGCTGTAGCTGGACAGCAGATTCTGCATGCAGAGAACAGCACCTGTCAGATCCTGTCAGATTGGCTACCGAAAAGGACTCACCAGCAACATGCGTAGAACACTTCACAACACGAATTATGTGTCCTAATTACACTCCCAACTCCAACCTCTACTTGTGTCGCCATCTCCTTTTTTCATACCCTGGTTTGTTGATAATCATTGCTCATGAGCTATTACAATATATTTAGAAGTTTCCTGGAATATTTTGAAACAGTAGGACATATACCATTTTTTAGAGGTCTAATATATTTTTGTAATACATTTGTTGAATAAAATTAAATATAGACTCTCATTTAAATGCCATTAGACTATTTTTTGTGATAAATTATACTCTTAAAAGCTGAGAGTGTCTCTTTTTTTTGAAAAAAAAAATACCTCCAAAACAATAATGAGAGAAATCTCAACTTATCTTCCTGTATGAAACTTTATGAGATTTCATCAGATCTCTCACAACCTGTTTTTTTTCAAGCTCAGAAGCAAAGATTGCCTTGAAACTTCAGTGCGACTGGCAAGTTCCCAATAAGAAACCATTTTCCGTAGTCTGTTTTGTGGCCCATTCTAACCTTCTTGTCCTTCCCAAGGCTTGAGCAGTCGGTCCTATTGCTTGCCATTGTGGGCTCTCTGAAATTTTATGACCTCATCTTTGACACGGATTGTCCTTTTTCAAAGGCCCTCAACCCTCTTCCACAACATAACATTTTACAACCCATTTAAACCAAATATAGCAAGACTCCCAAACAGAGGTATAAAATGGCTTCCCTGCAAGTCACACATGCTGTCACAGTTCCACTGTTCAGTTCTGCACTTTTCCCTTGTCCCCAGTCTAATTGGGTCATTTTATTTTTTCAAGTCAACTTATTCTATAAATTCTTTGTCCAAAAGATTCATACCTGCCTCTGAGAATTCTGTGCAAATACCTATCAAAGCAAGAATGCCAGAGTGCCTCTCTCTTTGCTAAGCAAACTCTCACACACTGACTCCTCAAAACGGTAGCTTGTCACTCATTCTGGGTCCAAATCCCAGCTGTGATACTTAGTAAATGCATGACCTTGGGAATGCCAATCATCTACTTTAAGGCACAGCTTCTTCTATGGAAAATGGAAGCAATAATAACTACCTGGAAGTGTTGTTATGGAAACCAAGATAGTTATATAAAGTTTCAGCATGATGCTTGATATGCAATAAGTGCATAATAAATTGTATACGCTGTTCATGAACCTCGTGATGTCTCATCAAAACTCCACCATGATTCTCTTAAATATAAGCTACATCAGGCCATTGTCTAACACCCCCATCTGCTATGTATAGAAAATGAACCTGCACCAAATGGATCAATCTGGAGAGATAAATGAGATTTTATAATAAACATTAATTTCATGGACTTCAAGCAGAACAACCTTGGTTTGTTTTTATTGCTTGAATGGCTTTTGTTGGAAATGGTTTTTAAAAGTTTGATTCCATTATCTTGCATGTCTGAATAAATAAGGCACAAGGTCCATCAATTGACAATCAGTTCAGACGAGGTTTGTTTAAATCAGGTTCTAGTCAAGTTCAGGACCAAGGAATGATGAGGTACAGAGCGCATTATGGATTCTGAGAATCAGCATGCCTCACTTCATGAAGGATTGATTTCCCCAGTTGAGGCCCACTGGAGTAACAGCATAGTTGGACACAGACCAAGCCTGAACAGATAAAACATAGAGCTGACTTTAATTTAGTTCAAGAAAGACTAGTACCCATCTCAAGAGAGAAGGTGACTTTCCAAAGAGAATTAGCTATACCAGATAAAAGTCTTCAGCAAAAAACACTCTTAGCTCAAACGACATTGGCAGTGCCCAGAGAGCTAGCCGTGGTCCTGCCACCAGAACACTGCACCCAATCCACTGCCCAAGCCTTGACATTTCAGCAACTGAAACTTACTCCTCATTCATCCATTCAAGAAAAATGCATTGGTACAGGATCTGTTGCAATCCCTGTGATACAGCAATAAATAAAGAAAACAAAGGCCAAGTTCTTACAAAATTTATGTTCTCATATACAAATCTCTCTTTTCTGGTGTGACAGAAAGTCGGCTCTCTCCTGCTTATTTAACTGCATGTCTCACCTATGCACTACTCAGCCGAAACCCTACACATCTGCTCCATTACCTAGAACCACCCCCTCCCCGGGTTACAGTCTCCTTCAAGGCAGGGACATTCTCCATCTCTGTGAATTCTTGGACTTTACAACTTTGTAAAGTCCTTGTGTTCCTTTAAACTTAAATAATACAGGGCTCAGCAGATCATAGAAACAATTTGTGAACATTACAAATATTTAGTAGGATGTAGGATATATATATATAACATAATTACACAGGGTGTATTTTCATTTCATTTCCATTGCAAAGGAAAAGTGTCTGCTGAAGACATGAAAATAAACTGAATTTGATGGTGAACATGACTGAAGTTCATATCAATTTAAAAGAAAATTCAATCTATTCTGAATGTCACTTTCAAACTGTTTCAATCATACTTATGCTCTAAGTTATTAGTGCTTAGGAGGTCAGAGAAACATGAATTTTGAGCTGGAAAATATCTCAGGAATTATTCAGGGTCATAATTTGTATCTTGCCACTAACTTAACTGAGTGACAGTGGGCCACTGACTTAGCCTTGGTGGCCCTCTGTCTCCTCATTCTGTAAGGGTAGATGGTCTCTACAGACCTTGATTACATTAAAAGCATGTGTCCACTCAGCTCTTTGTTGGAGAGAAGGAATATGAAGTTCACAGTGTGTGACATTACCAAGATCAAATGGCAAATCTGTGGCAAAGCTGGCACTAGGATTGAGAGCCTGGCATTTTTTTCACTGAACAAGTTTAAAAGTAACATGTGGACTAAATGAAAGTCCAGCAGATGGGAATGTCCATATTATTTAAGTTTCATGTCAGGTGGTCAGGTCCCCCAGAACACGGACTATAACTTAAGTTTTTCTTACATACTCTAACACCATAGTGCATTTCTGGATTAAAGGTGTCTCATAAAATATTTATTACATTATTTAAAATTCATTAAATTAATTAAGTCAAGACACAAATGACTGAATAACTGATTATAAAAATAACACTAGGCACTATGTTCGGAGCATGCCCTGTATATTAGGCACCACACCAAGAGCATTTTAAATTTAATTTTTCATTCTCACAACATCCCCTCAGAATAGGAACTACTCAATGAATTTTTACATGTGTAAAAAAGAAGGCTCTTATATGTTCAATGACTTGTCCAAGGCCCTCCAACCAGGAAACAGAGAAGCAAGGGTCTGAACCTGGTTCTGTCTTACTCCAAAGGATAAGTCCAGTTCCATGCTGGTTCACTAAATGCTTGAATGAAGAAATAAATATGTGAATGGGTTAATGACTAAATTAATTAGTGTTCTGCTGTTGTCTCATGTGGTTTGGGCCATAGTATCAAAGCTTTTGTGTACAGAATTTAGCATGACACCACACATGCGCAGACCTTTAATGAAGACATTTCATGATGACATTGTTAAGAGACAGCCTGATCATTTGAACTGTTTGGTGCTGCATGTTATGGGACTATAGCGAGTCATCCTTGAGTGTTCACTGTGCATCTTCAGAGAGGTAAAGAGTGAGGGTAGTCTGCTCTGGAAAGGAGCAGAATGATACCCTCTGGAAACACTGCAAGCCCTCACTGAGCCTCCACTGAGGCACCTCTTTAGCTTGGTCCTTGACTGGTCTGTTCTCATCCCATCCACTGTTTGAAGATAAATGTGCAATGATCAGGAAAATAAGCAAAGGTTTGTAATATTTACTAATTTTGTTGGTATAAGTACCCCCATAATGGCCCATTTCCATGCTTTCTACATGACATAACTGAATAAAGAATTGGGAAGAGATCAGAATAATCAACTCTCATGAGTCCATACAAGCCAGCTCTAGCACACCATGGATCCAATCACATAATTAGGCCTATGAGTGGTGCTGTTAAAATCCCTGGACAAACACACCTGAGTGGGACTATGGCACACAGCAGGAACACCTGGCCAGGTCCACCCATGCATCAAGACAATTATATATTCTCCAGCAGCAGCATCTCCCGCTTTCTTCCTTTCCCCACACTCAGTTGGGAGGAAGCACCCTTCCAGTTGACACATTCAATAAAACTTTTAAGGCATGATGGACAATGTCTGGACTCCATGACTTCGTTCAATTCCATATAACCCACCCACAGAAGAAGAGGATTATTTATGTGAAGCTAAGCCAGCTTCAACAGACCTAAGGCTTGAGTATGTACAGGGCTTGGGAATTTAGTTTTTTCATGACATCCCACAAATCCTAACTCCTAATGGAAGGCAAAAGAGGGGAGGTCCAGCTGTTCCCTTGGGGTGGGGTGTTTCCACAAACAATCAGACAGGTGTGCAGGGTAGCCCCCCATTTCAGTGGCCGACATAGTTTTACTAAGTCCCTCGGTGGTTCTCACAATCTTCAGATCCTTGTCTCCATGAGTTCTCTCCATTAAACCTTTCCAATTTCATCCCCTGCCACTCCCCGAGTCCTCTTCCTCCAACTCTGGTGCAGCACACTCTCTAGGTAACAGCACAGTATGCTGCTCTCTGGGTTCTGGAATCATTCTAAACTTTCGTCCTCTTTTTTCAATCACGAAGTTGCGTCTGCTACAGCACCCTTCCTTCTCACGCTCCCTACCGATTATATAAGGCTCGGTGAACAGGACATCTTCTCCATGATGTATTTCCTGAAATCCCCATCTAGAATACATTTCTCCCTGTTCTCCAGGCATGAGGTACTTTATTAGTGCCTGCTCTTGATTTACACCATATTGTGTCTTTTATAATAGCTGTGTATGAGCATGTTCTTTTTATTTCTGTGAAAATGCGGAATCCATGAAGGCAGGAACATTGTCCAATTTGTCTGTGATTTCTCATAGCACTTAACACAGAGACTTATGAGTTTAGGAATTAAGAAAATCTTTCTTGAATTGAATCTAATAAATTGAAGTAAATTTTGCAGAGTGGGTCTGAGTCAAGCCCCATGAAAATATATGCAGGGAGCTTATGAGCCCATTTCTACTCTTGTAGAAATCAAGACCCTGAAACCTCGCCCCCACAGCCTTCCTCTTCTCCGGTTTGCCTCCTGCTCCCCTCCCCCCTCATCCCTCCACCTCTCCCAGAGCCACGTGGGCCTCCTGCTAGTGCTAAACCAATGACAAGTTCCTGTGCTCCTCCTGCCCACAGCACTGGCCCTTGCTCATCCACCTGCCTAGAAAGGTGTTTCCCCTGATAGTGGCATGGCTTCCTCCTCTTCAAAAGTGCCTCCTCAAATGTCACCTTCTGAGAAGCCTTCCCTGACCACTGTCTATGTAATAACAAGCCCCGCCCCACCCCCAGCTTAGCAGCCATATGCTTTGTGCTCTCCCCCAGCCTTTCCCATCACCTGACAGAATGCACACACTCTCACACACACTCACACACACATCTGCCTGCTCGTTTATTGCAGCACTGTCCAGCAGAACTTTCGACGGTAATGGAAACGCCTATAGCTGAGTTGTCCAAGAGGTAGCACTAGTCACATGTAGCTATGGAGCACTTAAAATGTGACAGGAAATGAATGTTTACTTTTGTTTAATTATAATTGAGTTAAATTTAAATAGCTACAAGTAGCTAACAGCTACCATGTGAGACAGTACAGATTTAATGTCTCCCTAGAATTTAAGCTTGATTAGGGCAAAGATTTTGCCTTGTCTGTTCACTGCTGTGTCCCCAATGCCTAGAAAAGTGTCTGGCTACTCAATAAATATCTGTCAAACGGATAAATACATGCTAGGAGCTTTCCATCATTAGCTCATTTAATCCTAAAAACAGGCTCGTGGGACAGATACTATTTCCATTCTGTGGGACTCAGAGAGAGGAAGTGAGCTACCGAAGGACACCCAGGTAGTCTGTACTGTGGCCAACGTCTCCCCACACAGAATGAGTACGTTGTGAGGATCTAATGCACGGTATGGTAAATACAATTAACCACACTGTATTATATATTTGAAAGGTGCTAAGCTCTTAAATGCTGTCATCACACAAAAAGTGGTATGTGAGGTGATGGAGGTGTTAACTCGACTATGGTAATCATTTCATACTATGTACATGTGCACATATTAAATTATCACACCATGTGCCTTATACTTACATAATGTTTTATATCAAGTATATCTAAAGAAATCTGGGAAAATGATATAAAGAACGCACAGCTAGGGAGAGGGAGGCAGGATCTGAACTCAGGAATGTCTGAGGACATTCAGACACTTTGCTTTGTTAGAGTTGAATGGGATGCTCTCTGTGGTCCTTTCTAACTCTGAAATTCTGTGGTTTCATGAGAGTTTTCTCCCTTGCCAGCCCAGGGCAGCATATAGTTTAAGCACTAAATGGATTGATGGACCTTTACATGAGGCTGCTAGTCAACCAGTCACAAGCCATGATTCTTCAGGCAGAAGGAGTGCAAACCATCCCTCAACCCATATCCTCCCTCCCTCCACCTCCAGCCCTGCCCAAGGCTCACCGGTCTCTGGGTCGCAGAGCTGCTCACAGGCGTCTGTTGTCCTCTGTCCACAGAGGTCTCTCACCCATGGGGAGGTGGCATTGATCTGGTAATACAGGGACAGCTTGGCCGGGTTTAGCCAGTCGGAGATGTCCAGGTAGCTCCCTTCACTCACCACAAAGCTGCTCCCTGTGGATGAACAGCGAGAAAGACAGCTACTTTCTCCCTGATTTTAGGGTTCAGATGCATGTCACTGCTCATGCTGCAGGCCAGGAACACAGACAGGTGTGTACAAGTCACCCCCCCACACACCCAAGCTCCCCTGTTCTCACTTGTCTGTACACATTTACAGAGCACTCACAATGTGCTGATTAAGGTGTCAACAGCCAGCAGAGACAGAGACAAATCAGACACAAGAGATACTTCAACTTAATGATTACAAGTCAGGTCCCTACAACTGAAAGAGACTTGGGTGCAAATCCTGAGTTCAGTCTTACCAGCCACTGATTTTTGGCAAGTCACTCAAAACTTCTGGCCCTTGCTCACATCTCCTATAAATTGGAATATTAATGGGACCTGCCTCCTAGAGTTACTGTGAGAATGAAGTAAACCAATGTACATAAAGTGCTTAGCCAGTATCTGACTTCTCCTAGCAAAGACTGAGTCAATACTAAAGTTTAAAAGAAAAAGAAAGCTAATGTCCCCGCCACCTAGGCATCTCCTCTGGAACAGGGGTCACTATGCCCACAGATGCCAGGTGGGCAAGTCAATGGGAAAGATAAGCTGAGTACAAGGGAAACAGCATAGCTTCCTGGCTTGCTGGCTTAGCTTTTTTCTTCCTTTTTTTTCCATGAGAGAGGGAGATATTCAAAGAAATCTCTAGCACCTCTAAGAAAAAAAAGCAGCATCTGTGGGAAGGAAAACACTAATGCTGGGAAACAGTAGGGGAAGATGAGGTGAACTGGCCACTGCAAGTTCTGTCCAAAGGGGGCAGCTGCAGCCTGGCTGTAGCCAGCTCTGGCTGCATGGGTCTGGAGGCCAGCGGAGGCAGGTCTCCAGATGTGTTTCAGGGGAGACTGAAAATTTAGGTTTTTATTATAATCAACCAGTGTTTAAACAATGGCTTAAATTTGTTATGGAAAGCTTGTGTAGGCCAACCAAAAGACCCCAGCTTTGCACTTCATGTTCTAAAACATTCTTTAACACACACACATACATATGTGTGCACATGTACGTATATGGTGTGTATATATGTGCATATACATGGATTGCACACACATATGCACACACATATCCTCTTGCGGGGACAAGGAAGAGATGCCCATTCAGGATGGCTGCATATAGTGTGTAAATGGTAGTGTATGTATTTTTGCAATAAGCCCAAGGAAAAATTTTACAGGGAAGAACCGAAGGTTCAGATAGGACCAGGCTCCACCAAGCTGGACTTGGAGAGCTATTCTAGATTCACAACAGATCTAGGGACCTCAGCAGCAGGAGATGTTAAATTATTTTATAATTAACATGACTTAGCTTCTCTCCCTGTACTTTCTTCTCTCTTTCTTATTCTCCACCAACAAAATATTTCCATGTATGCAATTTAAGTTTCCAAAGGAAGGACTCAGTCAATAGGCATCATATGGGATTGAGAGCAACCTTTCAGTCAGGTCCCATCAGACCCTCCTGGTTGACCAATGGTTAGGCTCCTCTAAGCCCTGGTGCCCTGCTGTGGCTTAATGGGCAATGGCCAGAGAGGTGGGACTTACCTGGCTGCCCTGAGAGTCTAAGATTCCCTGAAAAGGTAGGCATGGTAGGCAATGTTACCTTTTCTAATTCAAACATCAGGATGTATATCATCCTATAGAGTAAGTTCTTAAGTGAAAGCACAGCAGACAATGCAATTTTGGGTGAGGATGAAAGAGGAGCACATGGGAAAGGCAAAAGAAGTAGATAACATCAGACTCAGAGAGAAGAAAATGACCGTATTTGAAGTTGGCCTTAAAAATCTTTGGCAGCTAAACAAAAAAGAAGTCTGCTGGATTCCATATTTCACATTTCTGGCAAGGGTAGATATGCAAATCTATCTGCAAAGCCATATTTATTTTCCCCTTTGGAACAAAGCCCAAGCAGAAACATGTCACATGGGTCCTTGTGTAAGGTACCAAACATCAGTATCAACTACAGATTTTTCTTTTAAAAAGCACAGTCATGCTATTTAAGTGGATAATTTTTGGACTTATTCTCACTAACGATTGAATTTTGTCCCAAGGCTGATCTTGTCTAATCCCACTATTTTAGGAAAGCTACAGTGCACTGATAAAGAGAACCGAGTCAGCAAGATGTGCATTCAGAACTTCACTCTGCTACTGACTAGTTCTGTAAACTTGGGCAAGAAAACAAATTCTCAGTCATCTCATATGGAAAGTGTAAACTCCAACTCCCTCTTCACAGGGTTAATGTAAAGATTAAGTGAGACAATGCATTTGTCTTAAGTCAGGTTCCCCAGGTATCAGACTCAAAGGCACAGACTGGCATGCAGGAGGATTTGGAGGTATACACTTGTAGAGGGATGAGCAAAGTGACATTGGACAGAGAGAGTAGTCGAGTTGTCGTACAGTTGCAGCAAGGACCTCAGGTCATCTTCCTGGGAGCTCTGGGGATGGGATGGTCCTTCAGAGTCTTTCCAAATCAAAACAAGAATGTCAGGCCATTGTGCCTCAACATCAGCCAGTCATAGGCTGTGGGCTATCTCTGGGGAAGAGACACAAATTTGAGTGAAATAGTCCCTTTCAATGGAGGACCATTCTCCAACAAAGACTTGGAGAAATGCTGGCAGCTGGGAAAATCAGTACCCACAATCCTGGCAGCTAGGAAAAATGAGTGCCTATGTTCTAATGAGAGATCTGGACACAGAATAGCTCCATACAATATTCACTACAATATGGGAAGTCCCCAGCACATTGTGAAATCTCAACTCACAGGCGCTATTTTGCCTACTGTTTGGATTTCTCACAAACTTGGAAGCTCTGAATGCAATATCAGTTAACATATCTCTCTCAACTATGAGAAATGTGAGTCTCTTTGGAAGGAACTAACTAAAAAAAACAGGTAGTTTTCAACTTCTTGAAAAAGATATTCTAACAAAGTCAACTGCTGCTTTAATGACAGAAGGGAGTGGCTATCCTTTGAACGCCCTCTCTGTTGCAGTCCCTGGGATGAATGTGTTATACATCCTGCTTACCAATCCTTACAGGAGCCTTGAAGGATAAGTATTTCCCCATTTTTACATAAGACAATATGAGGCTCAGAGAACAATTGATTTAACCAGATTTGTACAACTAGTACGTGGCCAAAGTAGAAACCGGACCCAGGTTTTTCAGCATCCAAAGCTGGGATCTGCCCATTATTTCAGGCTATCTTGAGAATCAGGGGCCTTGGTTGGGATCTTTTGCCTTCTGTGGTCCTCCCACTCATCTGTGCACACTCCTTCAGTGTACAGATCCCATATCCTGCCGTGTGGGAGGGCTTTTGCTTTCTCTGATAGACTGTGATTTCCTACAGGGAAGAGGTCATGAGTTATTCATGAATCGTTATCAATCAAGCCCTCAGCGAAATGTCTGGCACATACTGGCAATTCAGTGAATGTCTGCGGAGTGAATTAATGAAATCAAAGTTCCAACCCTGACTACAAGGAAGTTCAACTCACTTCATCATGGGACTGTGAAGTAGGTATGCCTCCACATTGATCCCAAAGTTTAACTTCTTTTCATCCTGCGAGAGCCTGAATACAAAATGAGCCCTTCAGAGTCTCCCTGGTTCCAACCAAAACTCAAACTTCACTGTCATGTCTCTTGAGCTCTTATTCAACCCACAGGCTTGTGATGTGGATGATTAAAGTGGAGATGCTAGAGGGATTCAGATGACAAGGCAAGGATATATGGCACAGAGATGGCACATCAGATAGTGAGAGGAAGTAACTGTGCAAATGTAATTGCCGAGACTTAATTCATGTGTTCATGTCACCAACATTTACTAAACACCTCCTTGCACAAGGAATAGACAGAGAGAATGAAAAGTAGACGGACTCCACCAAGAAAATAAAGGACAAACAAGGGCGATCAAATATGCATAGATAGCTATAATCTGACCTAGAATGTGGTAAGAACAGCCTGAAAGGGGTGGGCTCATCTCACTATAAGGAGAAGAAGAAAGGGGAGTCAAACAGAAATCACTGAAATGTTGGTTGTTAAGTCAGACCTTGAAGGATATGAAGGGTGACAACAAGCTAGGCAAAAGCTGAGGTGGCATTTGTACCTTAAGGCTCACCTTCCCATTTGGCTCATAGTCTGCTTAATATCTCTAATAATTAGAAGGTATTCCATTCAACTAGCGGCTACATGAGGGGCCTGTCCAGAAAAAAATCAAACCGTTGTTAATATAATGAGAACTGTTTGCATGACATCAATGTAACCTGGCAGCCAAGGAGAGTGGACTGGAATGTGCATGCGTGAACAATGATGACTCCACTGTATTAGTCAGTGGGAGAAGTAGACACCATCAAGTGAGCGTGTGTACTGTGTGGCCATTGCATTAAAAGTGACTGAGCAAGTAGAGTAATACATCTGCATCGAATTTTGTGTTAAGCTTGAACATTCCTCTGTAGAAACTATTCGGATGATTCAGAGGCTGCAGCTTTGGGCAACTGGTGCCTGACAGCTTCATCATGACAATGCTCCTGCTCATGCATCATGTCTTATGAAGAATTTTTTTGGCAAAACATCAGATCACCTGGGTGACTCAATTTCCCTACAGTCAAGATTTCTCACCCTGTAACTTCTGGCTTTTCCCAAAACTAAAATCACCTTTGAAAGGGAAGAGATTTCAGACCATCGATGAGATTCATGAAAATACTACAGGGCAGCTGATAGCGATTAGGAGAGCTGTGTGAGGTCCCAAAGTGCCTACTTTGAAGGGGACTGGGGGGTCATTTTCCTACGTACATTGTCTCTTGTATTTTGTATCTTCTTCAATAAATGCCTCTATTTTTCATATTACATGGCTGGATACCTTCTGGACAGACCTCATAAATGCTGTTACAGATTCATTATTTCATTCATTTTTATATTTTTCATCTAACAAAAAGAATACTTACTACGTGCTAGACCCTGTCCCAGGATCTGGATTTTACCATGAGTAAAATATGGTATCTGTCCACTGAGAACTTAAACTTGAAGAAGGGAATCCAAAGATGCCAAAGCGAATGCAAATCATGACTGCTTTTTATTCTCTTTCTTACTACCTCATCTAGAATGCACATTTCTTGAAGGTGAAGACCATGCCTTATTTACCTCCATAATCTCCACAGTACTTAGGCTGTAGCAGAGGTTCACAAGATGTTGAGGGGTTGTGTGTGTATATATGTGTGTGTGGGGAGACAGAGAGAGGTATCACACAATAAGATCAAATAGTGGCAGACAAACAACTCTCTCTGGCTAAACTCTAGCATTACTTTGGACATAAATACATAGGAAAGGAACAAAAATGCACATTCCCTATGTCTCATATTTCTCCAGTTTTCCAGTGGATCCCTGTTTCATTTTCTTGGCTTTGAGTCAAAAGTACCCTCCTTTGTGTGGGTGCTCTGAGATTCTTTATGCTCAAATCAATCTCCCCAGAGAGTAAGGACTCTGAAATGAATCTTTACCAAAATCTCAACTTCAAAATGTCATGTTTCCTTATTTTTAAATATATATATATATTTCTCCCACTGGCTTGTGGGAATATACATCATCTAATTAGCCAAATGGATTTTCAGTTCAGCCCAATCATTTCCTTATCTAGCATCTGAAGCCTGGCGTTGCTCGGGGGACTGCACAGGCACGGAGGTCCTCATTAACTCTGATCTTCAATTACATTGATTATGAGCCTGCTTCTGTAATTGTGCAGCATAGATCAGGGGTGAGCTGGGAAGCTCAGGCCATTCCATAGTGTTCTAAGAAAAGCCAGAGGCAAATTAGCCCCCAAAGAAACAGAAAGCTACAGATGAGAACTAAAAATACCACGGGAGGAGGTATCACCAAACAAAACTGCCCGGAGAGCCAGAGCGAAGGTGCAAATCCCCTTCATTATGCCTTAAGTCACAAGACAGACCCCTGAGAATCATGAACAGAAGGTTTCAAAAGAAGTCTCGGGACACAGTGGTGAATGGGGACAGGGGAATGAAAGATTCCATACATGGCAAAAAGATGCTATTCACAAACAAAGCTCAGGGAGTTTTTCTGGCCAAAATTGCTTCTCCTTTTTCCGCCCTGTTTCTGGGTGCAAAATAATTAGAGACTTCCTATCTTCTGTTACATCGTGTATCCCCAGATTCCATCTGTAACAGTCTTGAACCTGGGAGAAATATCTTTCCAGAAGACATCATGAAAAACAAGTTGTACTGAAGTAAAAATGAGGAGCCCATCTACCTTCCACCCCATACACTCATGGAGAATTAAGTCAGGCTTGAATTCATTCCATCACTATCGACTGAAAGCTGTTTAAAGAGTGAGGACTGAAACTCTGCGAACATGAGGTGAAGAGCAACAGTTGGAGGGTTTGTGGCAATGGGCAGAGAAAACCTGGACAGCTGGGAACACTCAGTCTATGAGAGCAGCCAGCCTCTCGGGCCACGGGGTGCAGTGGGCTCTCCTACACTGTCTCAGAGCCCCCAGACACCCACCTCTATGCCTTCACTTCCTGATCTCCTCGCAGCTCTCTTCCCTTTTGCCATTTTCTTTCCCTTTTCCTTGGGTCAACTTCAATCTACTCCCCTGTATCATCTCTACCTCTTATGGGCTGGCAGTGTCCACCTCGAAAACTCTTATGTTTAAGTCCTAACCTCCGGGACCTCAGAACATGACTGCATTTGGAGACGGGGTGTTCAATGAGGTAAATGAGGTTAAATGAGGTCATTAGGGTGACCCTACTCCAATATAACAGATGTCCTTATATGAAAAGAAAATCAGGACACAGAAACACAGAGGGAAGACCATGGGAAAGACATGAGGAGAAGATTCCCTCTACAAGTCAAGGAGAGAGGTCCTCAGAAGAAACCCACCCCGCCAATGCCTTGATATTGAGCTTCTAGCTTCGAGAACTGTTAAAAAAATAAATTTCTGTTGCTTAAGCCTGACTGTATGTGGCACTCTGATATGGCAGCCCTAGCACGCTAATACACTAGCTGTCTTATTTGACAGCTATCTCTTAAGCCTGCTATTTTCTCCATTTATTGACCTTTATTTTGTGTCATGGATCCCTATGGATCATTTCTCAGGAGAAAGTTTCCAAATGAATAAAACGTAATACCTAGTAACTGAACCAATAGCTGAAATACAGTTCTATCCGTGGAGCCCTCAGGGGGTTGTGGAGCACAGGATGAAAACCCTAGTCTGAACGAAGCTATTTTTATCCCTTCCACAGAAGCCCAGTCTGCTGTCTGACCTGGTTCCAAATGCGTCCAATATCCCAGGTCCAACAGAGGGAGTGGCAGTAAGGTAGGAGGGTAAAGTATGTGAGTGTGAAGCAGATGACAAAGAGAAGGAGAAAGCTAAGAAAACACTAACCCATTCCAGGGGCTGTTTTAGAAGGTCAACTTCTTTCTTTTGGTTCGTTACATGAACCAATTTTTTAAAGCTCTGAAGAAGAAAAGAAAAAAAAACTCTGAAGAAGAGATCAGAATTTTATAATGCTAAGTTATATATTTAATTTTCAAGAGTGTTAGAAAACTTTGAGTTCCTCCAGTTCGGTTTCTCAACTTTTTTCTTTTCTCAGTATCACCCACTAAGGAGCGCTTTTAGACTTTTCTCCCTAGTCACTTGCCACCCCTGTAATTTCAGTACCGCAGATACACTGCATATCTGTTTATGTGCTGTGTTTTTGCTGTACATAAAGAGAGAATAATTTTTGTGCCTCTCCAAGAATCAATTTTCATATTTTAGGAGGTATTGTTGTGCACATTGAGATCAGGGAAGGAGAGGGATGGGCCCGAGATCCCACTGGGATTAGTGAAATAACTAAGCTGGAACCTAGACTTCACGACTGCCAACATCTTCACGCTGTGAGGGAGGTGAGGGTCAGAGAGGTGAGCTGACTTTCCCAAGGCAACAGAGCTGGGAAGTGCTGGCGCTGGACCAGAATCCAAGTGCTGTGACTTCTAGCTCAGGGTTTGTCCAAGGATTTCTGGCTGAAGATCAAGAATGGATCTGGAGGAGAAATGTGAGCTGTCTGTCAGCAGGCTAGAGCTCCCTCACTGGGGGTGTGAAATGATAATACCCTTCGGAGGTAGACGAGGAATTTGTCACTAAACATCCCTAAAAAGGAGCATGGCGAGGAACAGGCCCCTCATATTTTTAAAATGTTCTGTGTTAGAAAAACAGCGATATCCAAATGAAGCTGTATCAAAGCTGCATTTCCTCTCCCAAACAGGGGGCTTCCCTGAAGAGGCAGACTGTGCATGTACTCCAGGCTATTGTTATGTTTCTGCCACTTCCTGTCGTCCCCACAGCAAACTGTGATCAGAGCCCTGCTAAAAGGGCTTGCCGCGGAACCATGCGCCCTTCTATATCCCTGGTCTTGCTTCGAAGTTCAGTTAGAGGCGTTTAGGTCTGGGGGAAAAAAGGTTTAAAGTGTCAACATTTCATAAAGTTATTGTTCTCCCCAGGGATCTAACAATGTGGTACCAAAGTAGGCAGTGGGAAGAACAGAGTCCTCATGTCTCTCCTTCTACTTCAAGTTATTTACATTTTTGAAGAAGAATTGTGGTTAAAGGAAGGAACCTATGGGCTTTAATTTAAGAATTTACGTTCTTTTTATTTAACTTCCTGCATCATGTCATTGGGAACGTATGCATCAAACCCAGTCGCAGTGCTGGATTCCTTTTTGATCAAAGATCAGTAATTCTTGAGTGAACACAGTGGACAGTTAATCCCAAACCTCACAGGTCCTCTAGCTCTGACTTGCTAAGTTTGAAAAGATTCCCTCTCTGCCAGCTGCCAAGTAAGACATAAGCTTAGATGGGAAGCAAAGAGCTGGACCCTGAAGTTAAACAAGCATGGGTTAGATCCTAGCCCAGCCCCCGAGCTGCTGCATGACCCTGGGACAATCACTTGACCTTGGTGAGCCTCTTCCATTTCCTTATTCGTACAATGGAAATACTTCATATTCTATAACCATTAAATAAAATGTATTTGAATTGCCTACATATAGGACATGCCTGTGTTCCAGGGACACTATTCCAGGGGATAAAATTTACGTAGCCAACAATGTATTTTACATATAGTTGTATGTCTATCTATATATACCATATAAATTGTTGTGCATTTCATATATGTATATACATTTGGATAAGTGTGTGTGTCCAGGTATCTATGCATACATATATGTACACACAAGCTAATATAATTGTATGAATAATTGTATCCTGTGAGGATGGTGTTTCCCAGAGTTGTGCAATGTAGCGGTCCTACCTGGGACAGAGTAAGACAACAGCTTCATTTAAAACAACAAAACAACCACCTTTCTCCTGCCTAACCAGTACGCTTGTTTTTCCCTATGATGATTCACAACTTATGCCAGCAGCATCTCCTGTGATTTTCTTAATACCCAGGGTGAACTGGGTAGGGCAGGGGTGAGGGAAGCTATGTTAAGATGCGCTTCAGGTGTGGGCTAGCACTGTAGAGACCCCGGAAGGGTGCCTGGCACATAAATGTATAGAGAACGTACACAATGTGTGGCTAAGACAGGACTGGCTGACTGGGCTAGCAAAGGAAATGAATGCACTGTGTGACTTTCCAGATCCACCAACCGAACCATGTTCCCCACCCCGCTCCCACTTCTTTGGGTTCACCCTCTTTTACAAAACACACTTCTTACTGTTCCAAAAATATCTGCGCAAACATCAGGTCCTGTTTGGCAAAGACGGCTCGCAACTGTGAGCCCTAATAATAACCACATTAGCAATGCCTCCCAGATCTGTTTCACTGTTTCACTAATACATTGTGGGTTCAATGTCAATTGCCAAATTAGGCCCAGGCACCTGCCTGCTTTTGTGGCTCCCACTGTGAGTCTGTGTGTAGGTGTGTGTGTTCCTTCTTCTCTGGCCTCCTTCCTATTCTCTTCTCTTTTGTCCAGGAATAAATTAAGTGGGAAAAACAGACCTTGAAATTGGCACACCTGTATTCAAAAAGTGCCCTTACCACTAACTCTGTTTGACCTTGAGAAATGCTTAATATTTCTTTTCTCAGCTTCCTCATCTAAAAGTGGATGAATAATATTTACCTTGCAGCATTTACATTGAATATTAAATGTGACTGTGTGAGTACCTGACTTATTCGATATACTCCCCAAATGGGGGTTTTTACTGCTGTTATTAATCTAATTGACCCTAGGAATAACTCTGGAGGGCAGGTGTTACTTTTAGCCCCAACTTTACAGAAAAGGAAGTTCAAGAAGGTTAGAGGTTGTTTTAAATTGCACAGCTAGGAGGTTGGTGATTCCAAAAAAGAACGCAGTCCGCCTGTCTCTCAGTCTGGAACTCTATCTGTAACACCAGGTTGCCTCCTGTTCTTCTCACTCCACTATCTGCACTAGTAAGATGTGTGCGTGCATGTGTGTGTGTGTGTGTGTGTGTTTGGTGCCTATCAATATCCATCTCTGGTTATTCCTCTAAGTACTCAGCTTCTTGTCATGGCTGAAACATAAATCAGACCATGTTGAGAGTGTGTGACAGAGAGAGAGAGAAATGGCAGAGAGAAGGTGACATAATATTGTAATTCAATACTTAATGTCTCCAAAGACATGTCGTACATCCTCAAGACATTTCCAGAAGATATTTTCTGGAAACTGGACAATAATTCAAATTAATGCTAAGCCTAAATCTAATTGTTTTATGATGCTACCAAGGGCTACACAGGGCAAAGCTTCCAAAAATCAGAGGTTTCAAGTTATATTGATGGAATAGATTTCACTGCCGGGCACAGATAAGAATAGCTGCCTAAAAATATAATATTGCTATCCGGAGCAACATAATAAAGGAGACTCACAGCTTAGCCATGGTGTGGCGTTCATAGCAGTCAGCCCTCTACCAGCCAAGCCCACAGGGAAAGGTAGGATTTTTATTTGAGGGCCACATGAACAGGATACAGGATGGCTGAGATCCACGTTTCTGCTCTGGGAGATATGAAGGATGAACTTTCTCATTCTGCTCCCAGATTGGGTCGGTGGGATGTAGCAGGCACCGGGCCTTAGAGCCAGAAGGGACAGATTGCAGCCGTAACCCTGCCACCTACCAGCCGATGGACTTTATGCCCATTACCTGGCTCTGTGAGCCTTGGGGCTCCTCTTTGATAAAATGAGGATGATAATGCCTACCCCTCACTCCTGCGTACAAGGGCACATGGAGATGGTTGATGAAGAAAGCACATACCGCCCAAGAACATATAGGATCTTATCTCAGGTTTTGAACAAACAAACAAACAGCAAATTGGAGGTGTATGTGTAGGGATAGCAGCCATGAAAAATTCTGGAACAATTGACACTGAGTCACCCATCCAACAGACTAGGACCAGGAATATAAAAGAAAGAAGGTATATTTAATATTTTCTTCATTCACTCCTGTATTACTTTTGTAATAAGTGTTCTGTTGCTGCTGCTACTACACTAGTGCTACTACCAGTATAATTCCAACAACTTCAGAAGGTTTGGGGAGGAGCAAAGGATAGACTGTGCATGTGTGTGTGTGTATTCATAGTATTGAGTCCTACACATAGTAGGTGACCCAATGTGCTTGTTATTTCTTGTTTTGTCCCCAGAGACTAAGGAATGCATTCTGTCTCCCTTGGACCACGACAGGTGTTGGTGGGAGGAAGGCATCACTGGACTAAATGCTGCTGCTCCTTCCTCCCAGGCATAACATCCTGAGCCCACTCTCTTGGTCTTTGCTCAGGTTGTTCCCATATTCCTGGAGCATCCTCCTCACCATACATACCTGTCCTTCCAGACCCAGCCCGCAAAAGGCAAACCTGTCCTCCCCTTGTCCTCTCACCTGGAAGTGGCCTGTCCTTCTTCTGCTCTCAAAGGCGTGGTATGTACACCTCGCTGCTTACATTAGTGTCACTACTAATGTATGCGAGTTTGGTGCACACTTACTGAGTACCCCCATGTGGCAAGGTGTGGGACATGCTGATGTGCTGATAACTGTCTACTTTGGAAGAGAGTGAGCTTTCTGAGGTCGATCCATGACTAACTCATCTTCAGTCTGCCATTTCTTAGCATAGTTCTGAGTACTTAGCAGGCAATGAGTAAACAGTCTGGATGAATGTATAGATGGATAGATGGATAGATGGATGGATGGATGGATGGATGGATGGATGGATGGATGGAGTAACAAATGGTACGTTCAGCTATTTGAAGAATACTGCCTTAGTGTTATCAAATGGAAACAAAAGAAGGAATCCACATGGTTTTCTTCCCACACTCTCCAACAGTGCTTCAGATTTCACCTGAGCCCCACTAATGAGCCACAGTAGCAGGCAATTTCTTTTCAACACTTAAAACACTGTGTAACAGCTTTATATCCAGTCTCACTTGATCCTCACAGCATAGGATATTAGAGGTTCTAGAGTCAGACAAATTTTGTTCAGTAGTTGTGTGAGCTTGGGCCATCTTATTACCCTCTTTGGAACTCAGTTTTCCAATTTAAAAAAATGAGAAAAATAAGTTATTTTTCTCTAGGGTTATTGTCAATAAGAAATAAGCTAATTAATGTAAAATATTTTGAGTGGTTAGCATTACATTACACTATACCCTTTATATATGCATGTATGTGCTAGAGAATTATTATCATTCCCACTTCATAAATGAGGATGTTGAGGGAAGTCATGATGTTCGTTGCCCAAGTCACACACAGTTACTTAATCCCAAATTGGGACTAGAGTCCAGATGTCCGGCCTCCATCTATTATACTTCTGTTGTCACTTTACTTTTCAGCAGGTCAGTGGCTGTGTTTAAGTCTGAATGTATTTATCTGTATAGTCTAGAAATGTTCGTAGAGCAACCTATACATGCCAGGCCTGGTTAGGAGAATATCCCCTAGATATTCTGCAGGGGACAAAAAAGATACAAAACTACAGCATTTGGCTGTAGAGAGTATACAGTGTTGGGTAGGAGATGGGCATTAAACAAGTAAATGCACCAGCACTTATATAACTACAAATAAGGCCACTGTGGAGAAAGAACCAAGCTGTTGTTAAGTACCAAATAGGGTGTGTGTGTGTGTTGGCATGGGGAAGGCAGGGTGGTGGTATCAATGAAAGAATGTTATTTGCAAACATGCAACTAAAATGGTATATGTGATGTTTCTGAGCTAGAAAATAGGTTGGGTTCTGTTTTCAGTTGGAACTAACAGTATAGAACATAATACTAACTGAATTGGGGGATACATAGGTCATTTAGTGTTTATTTATGCTTTTGCTCTTAAACTTAATTGTGCTTTATGGGGTGCTAAGTATCTAAAAGAGCACAGTTAAATACTCAAACCATGATTTTGCGAATCCGAACCAAACTCCATGGTGCTGTTTTCACAATTTACACAACAGGAATGGGCAGTAGCGGAGGCCACATAAAAGCCCAAACATAAACTGACATAATTTCACTTTTTCAAATAACCAGTCAATTTTCTGTGTTTGCTGTTGTTAAATTCATTTAGATGATGAGGCCCTTTTGTCTTTTTACAGAGAGAGTCTAATACAGTGTTTAGGGCAGAAACACGGAGTCAGGCAGCTGGACTCACGGTTTGGCCCTGACACAAACTAACCGATGACAGTGATCCAGTTACATGGGCCTTGGTTTCTCAGCCATAAAACTGTGGATAGAATCTCATAGGAATGTGGGAAGCGATATATGTAAATTAAATTTCTGTTGTTTCAGATTACTCACTTTCAATGTAAATGAGGATGTGTGTGTGTATATATGTATATACATAATTTAAAACAGTACCTGGCACATAATAAATGTTTAATAAGTGTTAGTTATTCTTAGCCTATTTCTACCTACACATATTTGAGATCCTATTGTGTAACACAAGGGGATGTTGTCTTGTGCAAACACAATTTGGCAAAAACAAACACAATAACCAAGATTCCTGCTTAAACAACATATTAGCTTTGGAGATCACAGTGTAAACAAAAGCTCATTCTCGTTCTGCAACTCTTTTGTTTTCTTAATTGCCTGCTCTTGCTCTGGACCTCAGCCAGGAGTCAGTCTTTAGCCACGCTGTGGCTACAGACACATCAGACTGTATATGTGCATACACGAGAACACACAGCCTCCTGTTGCTTCTCATGGCTGCAGAGAAGTGACATTAAAAGTGAGTGATTTGAAACCACTGAAATTTAATTAAAAACAAAATTAAAAGTTGTTCCAAGCCCAGTGCTTCAGCCAGCAAGACTCAGAGGAAATTAGTAGGAGCTGCTAATAGCTGGATCCAATTCACAAGGCTCTATGAAGAGACAGGCCAGAGGAACAAAGTGGTGTACTCTTTAGATGAAACAATTAAAGATCTCTTCTGAGACATAATCACCAACAGTATACCAGGGCAGAAAGGAACATTATTTGCTGGTGTGTTGCTTTTTTGACTTTCTCATTTTCATTATGGGAAAGTGGCCTGAGATTCCCCAGGCAGCATTTTCTATGGCAACAGAGAAGGACACTGATTTTGAAAACCAAATGAGTGGAAGGTGGGAGCAAATTTCTTTTAAAAAATAATTGTCACTCACTACCTGAAAGTCTACCTTACCTTTGCAATTTCAAATACTCAGGCCACTAAGTAAAATTCTAATCCTGCCCTAATTATGGAGCTCGAATGATGAGCCAACAAGGGTCGGCTGGAGACTGGGGACTGGGTGCTGGGATGATTGAATGAGCTGGCTTCTGGAGTATCCTCGAGGATGGAATCAGAGCGGGCAGTCGGGCAGTGTCTGAGACAGAGCAGAGAGGCAGGTCTAAGAGAGGCCAGTCTGTCTCTGGTTCTCAGAGCAGCGTGGGGACAGGCAGAGGAAAAGAAGCAAAGCTATGTGGACAACCAGGAAGATACAGGAAATAAGCCTAGAGCAATCAGTGAGAGGGTGGGGTGGAAAGAAGACTGGGTGGGGCGGGGGCGGGGGCGGGGGAGGTGGGGAGAGAAGAGAGAAGAGGTTAAAGCTGGGGTGCTGAAACTTCTCCTGAGTGCCAACTAGTGGGAAGCCGGGCGGTGGGGGGGTGGTGTTGTTTTTTTTTTGTTGTTTTCCAGTGAAAGAAAGTGGTGTTTCCTGTATGGCACTACACAAATGAAGCATGAGCATCTTGTGTTGGAAAAACCCCAGCTCCTCAATCAGGGGTTGGGGGTGGGTATTTTAAGGTGGCCGGAGCTGTACTGGGTTGTGATGAAGGTGAAATGGGGAGCTTTGGGAGCACGGAGAGGGGTCCCCAACTCCTCTGCTGTGTAGCCACATCTAAACTGAATGTTGAAGCACCAAGAGGCAGTGGTTAGAGGACAGTGGGGGGAAAAGGAATTCCTTTTCTTTAAGCAAAAGAAAGGGAATGTTTGTAAAGGACCAAAAAACAGAGCCCAGGCCTTCAGGAAATGGCCACATCATTTGGGCAGAGTGCAAAGGGGATAGGAAATGGCAAAAGACATGGCTGAAAATAGATTCTGCCTCTGATGTTCTACAATTTAGAAAATTTGCCCAAGCTGCCTGCAACGCAACATGCCTACATGGTGCCCGCACCCTGGCACCCCCATTTTTCCTCTTAAGGTGGCAGGAGCTGCCATTTCCAACTGATGCTAGATTTCAACGGTGGCGCCCGCTCTGATCGCCAGGCTCCTGGGCCGCTGCTCAGGCCTCGGCTGCCCTGGCAGGTCCTGTGCCCAGCCTTCAACGCTGTCTTTAGGTTTTGGCAGGAAATGGCCACGCCTGGAGCCTTCACCCTCACAGGTGACATCAGCATCTGTGTGAGGGTGGGGACAGATCGCTTTCTCTATCCTCTGTCTGGGCCCTGACAGAGCAGTGGGACATCACCTGAAATAATAGTCAAATGATTCAAACCTTCATGAGAGCAGCCTTCAGAGATCTGGAGAATTAATTTTGCTCACAGAACACAGTGGCATGTCTTACTAATAATGTGCATCCAGGCAGGATTTGTAAAGGTCTTAATCCTGTGTATTCCTCAAAGTTGCTTGCATTTTTCCTTTTCTTCTTTTCTACAAACATAGCTAAAAGGTGAACATCTGATTCTTGACCGCGCATAAGAAAGCTGGTACTTGAGCGGTATAGTAATAAGAGTAAGAACAGCAAGCCCTTGAGTGTGTTTACCGTGGGCAGGCTCCTGCGTTTAACAACAATTGGACCTTCACAGTCAGACTGATTCAGAGTGCATCAGGCTCCCTGTTTTTCAGAAGATGAAGCTGCATCATGGGGAAGGTGGAGTCAGGATTTACACACAGGCACTCTGGAGTCAGTGCTCATACTCTTAACCACTTCCCTTCACTGCTGGGCAAAAGTGTTTTTTTTTTTTTTTTAAGATTTTATTTATTTATCTTTAGAGAGAGGGGAAGGGAAGGAGAGAAACATTAATCATGGTTGCCTCTTGCGTGCCCCGCACCGGGGACCTGGCCTGCAACCCAGGCATGTGTCCTGACTGGGAATTGAACCAGCAACCCTTTGATGCACAGGCCTGAGCTCAATTCACTGAACTACACCAGCCAGGGCAAGTGTTTTTATTTTGAGGTCTGGAGTCACCAACCTCTCAGGGATCTGAGAAGACTAAACCCAAGGAGTCTTTGACCCTTCCCCCTCTTGGCCCCTTCCTTGCAGTTTGTTGCTGAATTTCATTGGTTCTAGCTCTACAGGAACTTCCTTATCCTCTTTGGCACTTCAAATACCCTTATTCAGACATTATCACAGACTCAACGCAACAGCCCCCTAACAGGCTCCTTGCCTTCAGCCTGTCTCCTCAGACGCACCTTCTGCATCCTGTTCAGTCAGTCTACATACCCTTATTGAACACAGAATGTGCACTGGAGATTTTACAGGAACAAGACCAATACACTCTCTGCCCCTAAGGGCTTAAAGTAGCATTAGCTGGCACTGTTGTTTACTGAGTATTGACCAGTGTTAAGCACCGGCCAAGTGTATCCTAGGCAGTCATCTGATTGCCCTTTGATGTGGTTTACTGTTATTATGCCCACTTCACAGATGAGCAGACCGAGGCTTACAGATGATATAACTAGCTCAATGCTACGTAGCTAGGAAATATCTGAGCAAGGCACTGAACCCAGACAGAGTGTGATCCTGCAGCTGAGACTCTTAGACATCGAATAAGCAATTTTAAATGAGCTGAGTGCCAAAGGAAAAGTTCGGGACCATTTAACAGGAAGACCTTTCTTAGACTACGAGGGTGATAATGATGATACTGCCAATAAAAACTAATATCACCGAGTGCTTCCAGTTTGCCAAACATTCTGCTAAATATTTGACAAATATTATCTCATTCAATTTTCCATAGAGGGAGATGCTGTTATTATGCCTGCTGCACAGATTAAGAAACAAGCCAGGACAGTTGTGTAACACTGGACTGCTAGGAATTCATAGAACCAGCATTTGAACCCAGAGGTACCTGACTCTATAGCCTGCTCTCTTAGTTGACATACTGCACTGCTTTTTGAACAAGCTATGTGACCCCTCAACTCCCTTGTTTAAAATCCTTCAGTGGTGTCATGACCACAATCACCTCCACAATGAAAGCCCAACACTGAGACCCCTGCTCTTCCTACTGTTCCTCCCCTTTGTCCTGTGCATGCCGCATGGAGCCCCTGGGTTCCTGCCCCTCCCTGGCTCATGCTGTGTCCTTTGCCTGGAATATCTCCCTTCTTGTCCTCACTCTTTTCTACCATCTCCAACAGAGCAAGCACTCTCATGCCCACTCCTCCCTGACCATCCAATTTCTTCCAATGAGACAAATCCTCTGCGCCCTAAAGCTTTACTCAGATCTGTGCAGTGGGAAACCCTCCAGGCTTCCCTGGCAACCTTGCTGACTCTTGTCTAGATGTGCCCCACCTGGTCCAGATTATGATTTGTCTTCTATTGTAGTCTATGGCTTTATAGCTACCTTGTCTTTTTTAAAGAAAATGTGTGAGCCCTTTGAGTGCATAATTAGCACTTACCGAGCACCTGTTATGGTATATTTTCATGTCACCCTCGATTTCATCCTCATTACCATCCTGTGACACAGGAACTAAGAGCTGTACTTTTATAGGTGGTGAAATTGATGGTTCAAAGGAGTGAGGTAACTTGCCCAAGATTTATAGTTAGTTAGTGAAGGAATGCAGATTTGAACCCGAGGTTTTCCGATTCTAAATTTCATAATGCTTTAGGACTGATGGTGTCTGAGTTTGTCCTAGAATATGAGGTCCCAGCACTTAGCAAGAGTCAGCAGAAAACCTTAAGTATGGATTCACTGACAAAGACCAAGTGGGAACCAAGGTTAAAGCAGAGGGAGGGATATATGGGGTGCAGGGTTGTTCCGGGCTTCAGGAATGATTCCAGCTAAGGGTGAGATACCCAGGCCTTCAGCAGAGGCTCAGAAAGTCACCAAGAGCTGCCAAAAGACCCAAGACTGTGCAGCTGCAGATATAGTTGGCTTAGGTAATCCAGAGGAGTGGCTGGGGAGAAAAGCCAAACAGCAAGGGCACCAGAGCCAGGATGGAGAGGGAGAGGGCAGAGAAGTGGGAGGGATGTACAGGGAGAGGGTGGAGAGGCCAGAGGGATATGCAGGTTTTAATTATTCCTCCCATCTCATCATTTCCCCTCTGAATATGATGCATACTCCCCCTCCCATACTGTTGCTGGCATCTGAGATGTTCAAGGTCCCTCGGCAACTGAGGCTGGAAGCTAGAGATGGAGAGGCATCTATCCCACCACGGTCTGGATACCCACCACTTCCTTTTTCATCCGGCAGCCTTGGGAGCTTTCAGTCCCTGCACAAGCTTGGCTGTGATCCTTCTGTGATCCTTCTAAGCTTTCTTCAAATGGCAACTTGTGGGCTGTAAAAGGTTTGCTTAGCTGCCTCTGCTCCCAAGATCCTTGCTCAGGGGACCACCTGGCTACAGACTGGCGCAAACAAGAGTCGGAAGAAAGAGGACTGGGGATGCTAAAGAGATGGTTGCATAAACACTCTGAAGGTCACACACACAATGAGATGAGTAAAGGGTAACTCTGAACCGCAAAGTTTCTCATTCTACTTTTAGAATGTTAGGGCAGGGAGAAATTTTAAGTACCATCTTGTTTTCTTCCTACATTTTACAGTGAAAAAAAAAAAACAACAAAAAACCAAGGGCTGGAGAACCACAGACGTGGCCAAAAGTCATGGTGAATTCACGGCAGAGCTAGACAACAATCTTAGTCATCGAATTCTCTGTCTACCACATTTCCTGTAGCTGCTAACTCAAAATAATTCTTCTCAACCCTTTCCTGCCTGTGTGATGTTCAGGAAGCCATGGAAATTTCTTGGGACTTAGTTTCCTTTAAATTTAAAATGGGGATAATGCCTGGATCTACTTCATCAGGTAATAGAATTAAATGACATAATACTTTGCAAGGCACTTAGCACAGGGCCTGTCACTGAGCCATGCTCTGTAAATGTTACCAATGATGAGTGCTGTTATTATCATCACAGTTTTAGGGAGGCTTGAATAGCAGGGTCCATGTCCCCTCTGAGAAGCCTGCTGTCACCTATCACCCACCTCCAGGTAACATAAGTGACTCTAAGACCCAGCTCCGGCAGTGCTTCCTCAAGACATCCTCTCCTTACATCCCTTCTGATCTCCAGCCTGGGGCAGGGGAGTGGCTGCCCTTCCTCCGCGGTCCCACAGTGCCCAGTACAATCTCCACTATGACCACACTGCATTTCATATTTCATCTTCTGGGTGCAGGGGGAGGCCAGAGACTGTGCTTTACCCACCCCTGCCTCCCTAACATCCGAGTATGCTGCAGATAAGGTGATGTGTGATATAGTCACGTGCCACTTAACAACGGGGATACATTCTAAGAAATGCATCCTTAGGCGATTCATCACTGTGCACACATCACAGAGTGCACTTACACAAATCTAGATGGCATAGCCCACTGCACACCTAGGTCACTGGGTATACCACCATTGTACACGTGTCCCGTCGCAGACTGTTATGCTGAGCATGACCGTATTTGTTGACCACAGGAAGGGAGAGAAGACGGAAGGGGAAACAGCAGGCACTATATATGACAATGGATTAGTATTATTACTGAGGAATTTTTAACTAGTAAATTTTCCTGCTGACCAAGCTAAGTCTCCCTGAAGTTGTACCTTCTACTTACTTGCCTAGACCCACCAAGACCTCCTTATAACCCTTTTACTGTCTTCATAAATAAAAAGCTATGAACAGAACTACCTTGCCATAATCGTACTTGCACCATTGGCCAAGTTTGTGCACACTTATCTGTCTAGAAACACTCATTTAATGCAACAAGTGTTAAGATTGCTTTTGGATGAAGAAACTGGAGCTCAGGGGTGTGAATTAATGTACCCAAGGTCACAAAACTGAAAAGGAGAAGGCCTGGGAGTAGAACTCACATCTCCTAGGTCATAGACCAATGCACTTAACCTCTGTACTATGTTACCTTCTCTCTCTCCCAGCACTGCACCACTGACTCAACCCTCCATTACCATGCAAACACCAAGCCAATAATAATGGAACATCTAACTCTGTATGAGTCAGTGGAAAGTCTTAATGCATGAATTCAACCACAGAGCCCAAATGGGAGTCAGGGTGCTCCAGCTCATCAAAGCTCCCACTCACCATTCTCTCCTCCCAGCCCTAAAATCAAAGTAGCCTTCCTCTCACAACAGCAGAATGGAAGTACTAATGAGAAAAAACACATTTCCCTGCCTCTTTCAACCATCTTCTGCCCTCAGTTCTAGAAACATATTTTTGGACTTGATTTGCTATTAAAACACAGAAATTAGTCTCTAATTCTGGACGTCAAACTCAGTTATTCCTATTGTTAAGAAGGGAAATTAGTAACAATTCATCCTGGTTGGACGCCAAGCTAACATCTTAGCAGAGATTGTCATTAAAAATCCCAACCAAGCTGGCTGCTGTGATATCTTTAAAAGCTTGAACATGTTCAGCTGCTTTGGATGGGTTTCCAGGGTTTGTTCTCCCTCAGTGCCCTCATCACTTTAAACTGGGGATCAGTTAGTATTTAAGGAAGGCATGGCTTGAAGCAGTTTTCCCTTCCATGATTTTGTGGGTTTGGAGTTTCCTAGTGAAGAGGTTTGAGGAAAAAAACAAAACAAAACAAAACAAACAAAAAAATCCTAACAATTCCACTGAAGGGGGTATCCATAGTTTCCTGCACTAGCTCCAGGCCATCACTGAGCAGGTTGTTCATTAAGTACAAAAAGGAGAGAAAAAAAAGTTTTCACAGTTTATAATTATGTTACCAGTTCCATTACAGATCTCGTTTTAATTCTGACTGAAACCTAGCCTTGCCTTCTCCCAGCGCTCTCTTGTGAATAGTTATTAAATCTGAGCTGGAGTTCAACCTATTCTTCTTGATTTCAGCACATTAATATGGTTTATTGGTATTTCATCACCACCTCCCACCTGGGTGTTCTGAATCTCAGCTCAATTTATATTTCCCCCTCTTCCTGGGCTCTGGGATAAAGCTTGTTTCATTTTGATGTTGGGGGAGAAATGTGAATTTGATTGAAGTTTCTTATCTTGGAGGATGGGAGCAAAAACCTGAGGGAGCGGAGTCAATCACAGAAGAGGAGGCGGCATCAGATTTCTTGCAATGTCATTCCCTAGGTTATCTCTTCTTAGAGCATCTGGTCTACCCACCTGCCCTCCCTCCCTTCATTTGTTTCACAGACAAAATTATTATATGTCTATTGAGTTAGAAGCTCTGTCGGGTATCACAATAGGTTAGGACAGGAATAAGTTTTGGCCCTTGCCCTTGAGGACATTTAAGTGAAGCTACAGAAATAATTTCTTTTGGGTACTAATGCTACATGCCCACTGTCCTAGGTGCTGAACATAATCTGCAAAACAAATATAATCTCAATCCTTATGGAGTTTACAAGAGGGTGAAGGACTCCAGCATCAACTAAAGAAGTATATAATTACAAATTGAAATAAGTGCAATCACAGAACAGAGCAGGGCTCGAGGAGAATGATTAGTAGGGGACCTAATAGAGGTTAAGATATGAACGAAAGAGGTCAATCACTGTAGGGTAGGATGAAATTTGTCCAGGAGAAACTGGATAGGAGAGGTGGGGAGAAATTTTTCAGGCAGTGAGAACAACCTTGGCAGAGGGCCTGAGGCAGGGAGTGGCCAGGGATATTTAAGGAGCCAATGTAAGGACAGTGGTATGGTGAGACTAGAGAGCAGGCAGCGGCCTGATCTTGCAGGAACTTGAAGGTTGTGTTAAGAAGTTCAGTCTCTATAACAAGTACAGTAACAAGTACTTGAATGGCTTTATGGGAAGAAGCAGCATGTTGAGATTTTTTTTATTTTAAAAGATCACTCTGTTTGCAATGTTGAGAAAATATTGGAGGGAGGCAAGATTTAATGCAGGAGGACAGTTCTTAGGACTACGATAGTTGCCCAATGACATACAGTACATAACAATAACAGTGATGGAAAGAAGACCATGGGATCCTTAGAAAGAAATACAGTTCTATGTAATTTTCAAGGAAGAAGAGATTATTTTGGACTGGGGTTTTCTTTGGAGAAGTTTTGGGTGTTTGTTAAAGAATATTTTCTAGAGGAAGGAGAAAATTAAAGTAAGGCCTTAGAGATGGGTAGGGCTACAATATATGGAAATAGGTGGGGTACTCTTGGTGGAGAGCAATGTTTAGGCAAATGTACATAAAGAGGTAGATACAAGGTAAGACAACCTGTTTGTATAAACAGCATTAAGGGTGTGCAAAGAAGTTAAGGACAAGAAGGCAGAGGTCACACTGTAGAGAATATTCACTCCTAAGCGCGGTCCATGGTGTTCACAGGTCTGCAATCAACACTGGGAGTGTGGGGTGCAGCGTGGGGAATATAGTCACATGTATTAGAATAACTATGTACGGTGCCAGGTGTGTACTTGAATTATACAGTGGATCACTTGGTAAATTATATAATTGCGAGCCACTATGCTGTACATTTGACACTAATATAAAATAATATTAAATGTCAACTGTAATTTAAAAATAAAATAAAAAATAAAACACAGCCCCAGATGATTCCAGAGAATAAGGTGTCCATGAAGCTATTGTTTTTAGACAAGTTGCTTGGCAGTTTGTGAGTCAGCAGCCACCTGCAGTGTGGTGTCATTTTCCTCTCTCAGACTTGAAAGTACTTCTTCCATATACCCAAATCACTGCAAACGAGCTCTGAAGTCAATTATGAACCTCATCCTCATGAAAGGCACAAAGCCACAGATCAGCTCACTCTCCTGGCTGAGAGACATGAATAAGGGGCGGAAGCAAGTAAATGTAGACCAAGTTCATTATATACAATCTCGTGTTCAAAAGCAGCTACATGTGTGATGCACTAATAAACAAGGCCATCTAATGATGAACATTTTGACTCGATGACTTCTCAGGCTGGCAAGGAACCTTTAGATCCCAGCTCCTCAGTCATAGGAAACAGAGAATTGAGTATCACCTTAGTAAAATCCAACACATGGTGCTAACAATTTAACTCAACCTTAAAAAAAAGACATTTTGGTGCGGAGATTTTAAGGTGATGGGCACGTTGACATTAAAAAAACATTGTGTGTATATGTAAGTGTGGTTTAGCCAAGTGAAGTATTCAAGAGACATCCCTGGTCTTCACCCATTCCTGAGTTTCACTCCATTTCTGATCTTCGGCAAAGAATGGGTGATGCTCATGGCAGAGGTGGTAAAGAATAAAGGGTCTGCAGGTCCTAAAAAATGTGTTTTTTAAAGTGTTTTAAAGTTTAAAGTTTATATTCAGGTAAAACAGCTCTGAATCAAAATACCATGTACCCAAGCCCAATGCATCCCTACACTTTTCTTCTACAGCTTCAGAGAAATCTGGTCATCTATTCTCAAAAAATTCCCTATGACGGGGAACTCATTACATTGCAATGGCCCCCTTCCAATACTAAAAATATATTATAACAACTACTAACATTTATACAATTTATGGAGCCATTACTAGGTCTCAGGTACTAAGCTAAAAGCTTTATGGGCATTATTTCATTTATTCATCACAATAACTCTGTAAGATACGTACGGTTATTATCCCTGCCTTACAGATAATAAGGCTGAAGCTTAGAAAGTAAAAATACTTTTAGACTAAGGCTTAATCTTCTCCCATCTCTGACCATCCTCATCACCCATATACTTCTAATTTTGCTCCCTAGGGACTTCCAGAATGAACTAGAACCCTTTTCAAGGTAAATACTAATTTTCATGGCCATTTTTGAGTAAGTGTGGGGCATGGAAGAATCTTGGACCAGGGGTTCAGGTACACCTGGGCTTTCATACAAGGCTTCCCTTCTGTGTGTTAGTCTGGTGCAGTCACTCAACATCTCTTGGGACTGCCAGAGAATGCTAAATCCTGCCTCACACTTCTGCTATGAGAAGTGAAAAACTAACTTCATGTAAGGTATTCTGAACACTGAAATATTTATAATAGACATTCCCAGTAATATTAAGTTCATTTTTTTCTAGGTTCTTTGAACTCTTATAGAATGATTTTCCTCTACCCTTTCCTTAAGAGGTCGCTAGGTATCTACAATGTTTTTCCAGTATCTTGACTACAAATCCTTTCCTTTGGATAACTTCAAATATACCATTCACCTTCTCAAAACACAACTCCCAGAACAAAACAGAACAGAAGAGAATGGAAAAAAGGGAATAGAGAACTCTACTTGTAATGTTATCTGCCTGCACTAGAATGGACCACCTTACCCACTTAATAAGGATAACTTAGTCCTCTAAAAGCTGTATCTCCTAATGGCCAAAATATTGGGTAACTATACCCTGACCTACATTGAGTGCCTCAAGGGATGCATGAACTAACATAATTTTTTAATATTAAGCAATTATCATTCATTAATAATGCTACCTGCATGGCCATTTGGATGACACCCAAAATCATGTGATGAAGTCTGCTTTATTATAAAACTCATGCTGTGTCATTCACACTTTATTCAGTGCTATGGGTAACCACTGCAGTTGTGCCATGAGGCAGCTCCATTATTGTGACATTGATAAAAATCTAAGAGGGAAAAAAACAAAGCCCCTTAGCAGGGCCTTAAAGGGTCCCAAGGAGTGATTACATCTGTGAGATAGAAGGAAAGTAACACAGAGAGATTGATACAGCTCTCAAACTTCTGTTAAGGGATCATCTAAAGCTCTTGTTGAAAACATTAATACTTGGGCTCCACTCCTAGAGAATATGATTCACTATTCTGGGGATCATCATTCCAGAATGAACGAAATGCAGATGATTTATAGACCACAGCTGAAAACACAGTGCTACATTCAGTAAGTTTGGAAGCCAACCCCGTCCATCTCTTCACTATGTGCTTAGCAGGGCAAAAAGCCACTAGTGGCCTTGAGAAGGCTCAGGAAAGGAAGGGGTAATACTTGCCAAGGGTTTGGATAGGGGCTGTGTAAGTATTTATTGTTCTTGCCAGCTGGGCTCTGAACAAGTGCTATATTGTGCTGACCTTTCCCTATAATGGGCATTAAGTATCAAGTATAACTATGTTGTAACACAAGGGCAGAATGGCAGAATTCATTTTCTTCCTGAAGACCAGAACCATTACTCAGCCCCATCCAGTACTTCAGCACCACGGACAGCTCAGCGTACAAGGCTAGCCGGGAGCTCTCTCCGCTAAGAACGGGCTGGCAGCTTTGTAGCTAGCTTCAGTTTCATGGGGGAAGGTGAGAAAGGCAAAAGCTGCCTTGGCAGTGGTCCAACTCAGAGAAGTAAGTCATTCGCTTAGCTACAGAAGTGGTAGACAACAGAATGAATATTTGAATCCATGTTTGTATTATTCTATAGGCTCTACTCTTAGTCATTGAACTATTTACCATGACCTTGAGCAAGTTACTTAGCTTCTTAAGACCTTCACGAAAATAAATATTGAAAATCTGAATGTCTCCAACGTGTTCTAACTCTTATTAATGAGGATAAGACTCACATGCCTTCAATAGTGGTCAGAATCTGACCTATTGATTTTTCCAATCTCATGTCCATCATTCTTACACTAGCATCCCCATATTCCAGACACACTCAGGTTCTGGTGATTTTTCCAACCCCAAGAACCATGAGATCTTCTTAAGTGGCTGCTTCTGTAAATATTATTCCTCCTTTCTCCCTCTGCCATTTCCCACTCACATGTTTGCCTGTCTTATGTTTACATATGATTTTTGCATGTCCATCATTAATTTTTATGTTCACCTATGATGTGATAGGCATAAGCCATGATGAAGTGGGAGCAATCACAGGCTGTATTAACAGAAGTCTAGGTGTTCCAGAGAAAGGAGGTGGAAGTTCCACCATGAAGAGAAAATACTGAAGGAATTGGTGCTAGGTTCTGAACACTGAAACTTAAAAATTGGAGATAAAATTGAGTTACATTGAGATAAAGCTGACAAATATAGGGTTAGAATCTCAAAAACATTCAATGTATAGCCAATGAGAAAATATATATTTTTAAAGAAACCAAAGGTACTAACATGGTGGTTACCTCTGGGAGGACCTTAACTGGGAAGCAGCATAAGAAAGCTGAGGTGCTGGAAATGTTTTATGGTTTGATTTGGATGGACTCCTGTGTGAAAGTTCATTAAGCTGCATACTTAAGACATGCCTTGTTTATTGCATTTATGACAAACTTCAACATACTTGAAAACACTAATGCCAAGTAAGATCGAGGGTTTGGAGTATGTTAAGTAGAAGAACTTTATGGAGGACACTTTAGCAATAGATATCAAGCACCTTAATCAGTTTCTTGGACCATGCTTTGTAAACAATTATAGTGACTACAGTGTCTCATTAATTCAAATTAATTGAGTGAAGAGTAAATGGCAGGATATAAGATACTTATGAAGTACATTTACAGGGAATGAGATATGAGTATTCTTCAGGACATTCAGGAAATTCCAACAACGCTCATATAATCCTCTCTGTCATATTTTTTAATTACTAAATGCAATTTTGCAGAGGGGCATTTTTAGTTTGGAATAGGGTCCACAAGCATAAGAAACCATAGGTTCTATGATATAGCTCAATCTTTCTACACTCACATTGGAATTCTTTCTTTATTTGACAGACCATATCCTTGCCCATGGAATAAAAGCAGTCTTTAGTTGCATTGAAATAACCCAGGACTCTAAACGATAAGGGCCTCTTCCAAGGCATTGGAATGTTCCTTTGGCCCTGTAATGCAATCCTAAGGTTGGGTTATACATAGAGGATATTTGACCAGCCAAAGGTGCAAGGTGCCCAGTAGGTGTGGGGCATCTCCAATGCTCAGCTCTTACCATCTGCAATGAAGTGCTCAGGCACATGCAGAGTCACCTTCACGGTGAGTGGACAGGACATCTGGCTGCCACACACCATGGCCAGGATGCAGGAGCTCACAGCAATCAGCGTCAGGGCTGTCTTGTTCACTGGGCTTTTCAGCAAACCTAATAACACAAAGACACACAAAGACACCTAAGTCTATGAGGTGAGAAAGTGGGGATAGCATTACATCTGGAAATTTTGTTGACTTCCAAATGGGAAGAGGGAAGAAGGAAGCATATTCTTCAAAGTCTGTGCTTGCAATGACATCTCAGTGGCCCCTTGTTTGGTTTTGTTTTAACTCTCTGACAAATGGGTTTATTATTTCTTTGGTAAAGACAACAGAAATAAAGCTTCCTGAAAGTCATGACAATTTTCACTCCTCCACTCCCAATTAAGATGGCCATTCTTGTTAATGATTAGATACTCTTAAACTGTCTACTGTCCTTGGGAGCTGGTGAGAAGATACTGTGTTGCTGAATTCATAGGGTGGAATGAGCATAGGCTTTAGAGGCTGACAATTGTGGGTTCAAATTTGGATTGTAGCCCTCATTGGCTGTGGGACCTGTTTCTTCAGTTTTCTTATTCACAGGGTGAGGATAATATTATACAGCTCACAAAGTTGTTGCAATGATTAAATGGCATCCTGTCTATATTGAATATAATGTCCATTACCTAAAAGGATTTCCATTTTAGAAACTGTTAGAAGCTGATCAGTTCAAATCATTTTCACAAGCCTTTACTGATCACCCACTATGGGAGAAAAACACATAGCAGAACAAAAATAGTTCCTGCTCTTCAGGAGATTAGAGGCTGGGGCACAGGAGGCTTCTCCACAGCTAAATGGAATTCAAAGCAAGTTGTGTTAAGAGATAGTAGAGAGGGTATAGGATGGAGAGGAGAGTTTTGTCTGGGAAAATTAAAGACAATTTCACAGATTCAATGGAATGAGTAGACTGGATCTTCATGGCAAGGAGACCACTGGGCCAGCAAAGAGAGAATCCATGGATTATGTCCTGAGCCCCACTGTGTCTCACCGTCTAGGTTTTTCTATTCATATCTATTTTCCAGGTTTGGATTATCATTTTTAGAGCAAAGTCTCCCAAATTTCTATCACCCACTGGGCTCTTCTTTGGAGCAAACCTTTGTGCCCAAATCTCCTAGACATCTCTCTGTTGATGTCCCATGGGCATGACAAAAAGAACACATTCAAAGTTGGTCACATTAACTTCTCCCGAAAGCCTCCTCCTCCTTCTCCTGGGCTGTCCGACTTATTGAAAGTACCACCATGTAAACTGGTCAGAAACCTGCATTTTGTCTTTAAGTCTCCTGTTTTCCTCTTTATAGCATCTAAGCAGCCATGCTGTCTTACTGATTCTATGTCCTTAGCATCTTCCCCTCTTCACCCTCACCTCTTCTGTTTTGTTTGCTTGTGGGATGAGGGGGGTGTAGACACTCCTTCCCATCCCATTTCCTGCTGAACCCCTTGAGCTGTTCTACAGCATCTAGCTACAGGATGTGACCCATGTTCATCAGCCTGGACCTGAGGTCTCAGGTCTTTCATGACAGATCCTTAGGCCTGGACCTCCTGTGGCTGTCTAGCACCCAGCCCAGATGTGGGCAGGGCTGCATTGCTACAGTGCCACCACCATCAACACTCTCCATCCTGCTAATGTTAGCACAGATGTTATTTCTTTTCCACTTGTTTCCTTGCCGCCATCACTCACCTAGATTAGTAATAAATATAAATTCCTCTCCCTTTAGGCAGACAAACTGCCTATGTCTGATGTTTTCCCCAAAATACCTTATTCCAACATTAGAGTCTGGTAACTAGAGTAAACTCCCTGAAGGCAGGCACTGTGTCTTTTGCTCACCACTGCATCCCAATGCCCAGCACAGTATCTGTCAGTAAATGCACCATAATTTCCAGAGATAAAAGTAACAGTATTAGCAACCAAACACAGTTGCTGAGCAATCAAAAAGCATGCCAACCTTAAACAGCCAACACTGCCAGACTGATGGGTCCTAAAGGATCAAGAGCCCATGTGACAGCTCACTTGGGGAGTTTTTGTATGGATATCTACTTTTCTTAATAGACAGTGAGCTGCTTGAGAGAAGGGATCCTGTCTTTTTGATGCCTCTTATTCCAACCTCACAGCCTGGAACCTAGAACTTTCTTAATTTAAAAATAGGATCCTTAACTGTAATGCCAGTCTTAGTAAAATGCATAACAATGGTAGAGACTCTTCTTATATTTGTGGTCATTATATTTGTTAAATGAAAGAGTAGATAAAATTAAAGTGATGGTTCTGGTGTCAAGAGATGAAGAATCCCTAAACCTAAAAAGAGAACACATTTTATCTCTCATCTGGGAGCCACAAGAAGCTATTTCAAATTTTGATAATATAAACATTTTAGTAGCTAGATAGCATAGAAGCTAACATCAATGTTTTCTACTAGAAAGAGTACAGACCAGGGGTTGGTGCCTTGCACAGGTCTTTCCTTAAAATGTCAACATATTACCATGAGTCTAGATATTTAACAAAAGTCCCAAATAACAGTCAGCAGCAGCAGCACTGAGTTTTTGCTCTAGACTCTCTGGAGTCTATTCTGAGGGGAAGAAGATGCTGGGATGAGTCCAGCATGAACAAGTTCTTGGGAAGTAAACCAGGTCCAGAAAGAGAGTGCAATATAGTTAGAAGCTCCTGGCATTGGTGAGGCAGATGCCCTGGATGGACAATGCATGTCCAAGAAGGCATCTCTCAGACTTGGCCAATATAGCAACAGAAATGGATCTGATCAAGACACTCCATTAATTAACCAACCACCAGACATACCTCTGAGGCTCCACAGGACTGGTTTCTGAAGTGGGGAAAGAGGGTACAGCGGCAAGAATGGAGTTTGTTCATACCCTCTCCCTGGACTCACGTTGGGTGAATTGCATCCCGTATGCTATTTAAACCTTCACAGTAATGCAGGGTCTTTAAGATGGAAGCCCTGATTGGGCAGCTCAGTTGGTTAGAGTATCATCCTACTTTGCCAAGGTTTTGGGTTAGATTCCCTATCAGGGTACATATAAGAAACAACAAATAAATGCATCACTAAGTAGAAGAACAAAGCTCTCTCTCTTTAAAATTCAATAAATAAAAAAATTAAAAAGTATATGTTAAAAAAAAGAGACAATGAAGTAAGGAGTAAAGTCACCTGAACTTTATAACCCTCAGTTTTCTCATCTAAAAATCAGGAATAAGATGGTGTATCCTTTAAGAGTGTTGCAAGAACTAAATGAGACAGTCAACACCCAGTGCCTCACATGGTTTGTGGCACATGGCCAGCCCTCGGCAGATGATCATTTTTAACCCAGACAGTGGTATTCATCTTGTCACTGAGGGCAGAAATCAGGACTTACTTTTCTCTTGGTCCAACCTATTATCAAAACATATTGGGAACTGAATTATTCTTTAGAGAAACTGAAGACGAAATGAGTGGAGGCTGAAGGGAGAGTTGTAAGCAGAGGGAGGAAGAGGGGGAGGGCAGAATGAGAATAAACTGTGTCCCGGGGCAGTCATTTACTCAGCAAGGGCCTGAATCGCCGCAGTTGTCTCTGAAATCCAGGGAGAAGAAAGCATGCAGGTGAAGTCTGCACTCAGGCCAGATGACAGTGGAGTAGCCACAGGGACTTGGGGAGTTTCCATGGCAACTGGACCTGGCAGAAACTTCACAGTGGGACTCAAACAGAGGTGACTTTTTAGGAGTTCCTGGCCCAGGGAACTGAGCAACAGCTCTTAGCACTGAGTATGTGCTGTAGACAGTGGCCAGGTGGAAACTACTTCTCTCATAACATCCACCCCCTCCTCATCTAGGTCCTGTACTGAATTGTAGGAAGCAGGGGCAGAGAAGAGAACCTCCATTGTTCAAGTGCTTACTATGATCCAGACACTACGACTAGTGTTTCCATCCATCCATCCATCCATCCATCCATTTGTCCATATATACATGCAGTCAACAAATTTTTATTAAACATCAACTATCTCCCTGTACTGTTCTAGGTACAGGGGAAATGTTATTGAACAAAACAGCCAATGTCCTTGAGGCTTACATTTCAGTGGAGAAGAATCACCTCATTTAATCTTTACAGTGAAATGTTACTACTACCCTGTTTTACAAACAGGGGAGCAGGGCTGTGAAATGATTTGTCTCAGGCCACCCAGTGTGTATGTGGCAGGGACAAAATTAGAACCAGTTCATTCCATTCCGTGCCCCAAATCATACTGCCTCCTATTTCATGTAGTTGCAGAAGGAGCATGGCTTCTGGAGCCAGACATGCGTATGTTCAAATCCTGGCTGAACCATAAAATCTCCAGGGGACAGGTACCCATTGATCCAACCCTGATAAGACAAAATGTCTCCATCTGAAAAATGGGAACTATGGTCTTATTTCAGAGCTGATGTGAGAACAAAATAGGATAATGCATGTAATTTTTTTAAAAAAGAGCTTGACAAATGAGAGTTCCAGATCATGAGTTGAGCAACCTCAGGTGAGCGGGGTCACAGTTACTCCTGGTTTCCGTCGCAGTTTGCAGTTCCCTTCCCATCACCTTCAGGGGAGCAAGCGACGCTCTAGGAAGAGAATGTCATCAGAGCATATCGATCGCTGGAACTGGAGAAAGTTAATAACCTAATTTCCTTTCATTCTCCCTCCCTCTTACCCCTCAACTCCTCGCACAGCTGAAGAGGGTGGCACAAAATGCATTGCTGGAGAAATTCAACAGGAAATAACTCAGCGTTGTTGATCCATGTGCTGCCTATAATTTGGGGTTTGATTGATTCTCTGTTTGGAAATGCCAGGTTGAGAGAAGAAAATCAAATTTAAGTTAAATTTGGAATTAAATCAATCACATTTTACGATGAAGAAAATAGATCTAACCCCATCAGAGCACTGTGTGTGGAAAACTTAAAACTGCCACATACCCATTGATTCCTTCCTTCTGATATTTCTGGGGCACAAGAGGTAATTTTGTTCCCTACACCAAGAAGTGATTTCTTTCTTTCAATGGCATATGGGGGTGAGGCTGGAGGGGAGAGCAGGGGTCAGGAATTCCAGGACCCTAAGACATTAGGGTGGAGGATCTCAGGAAGAATAGGCTGGGACTTGGTTCTACACATAGGAATTTATATACAAACTCTTCCATTTAATAGCTGTTTAAGTTTTGGCAAGTTACCCCCACTCTCAGAGCCTCGGGGCTCTAATCTATAAAACAGCAACACTAATCTCTAGCAGTCAGAGAAGTTGTGTGGATTAAGTGAGACAAAATAATCACAATGCCAAGCACACACACTCAGGGATCTATGTGCTCTTGCTAGCTTTCCTTTCATCTCAATTCCTCAAAAATCTCACTGTCCAACACTGGGTATCTACATGGATATCAGCAGGACATATGGTACCTTGGCTTAAGCTAGAACTCCGGCTTTTACACGTAGCTGTGAACCCTCATGGAGAAGTTGGTCACCTAAGCTTCAATGTCCTTATCTGGGAATTGATTCATTCAATAACTAGTTAATTTATGTACATTTCCTGTGTGCCAGACATCCTATCTTGTGCCTTCCTGTAATTTCCGGTGACTACAAGTATGCCTGAATATATTATATGCTCAATAAACATCTATCCAATGAGCGAATGAATGAATGAATGTTTGCATGTTGTTCCCCATTCTACCAAGAGGCGCTAGTACTGGAATATTGCTATTGGTTCTTTTCTAGTCAAGGGTATTTGTTCTCTTACCTCAGCCCAGAAATCATACAAGGAGCCCTTAAGAAGTCGCTAATCATTCTGTATATCAGGGTGACCACAGCAGATCACGGGTGTGCCCCGTTAACCTTGCTGAGTGCCTCCTGGGATTCCTGTCACCTCCGTGCTTCTCTGCTTATTTCTGGAAACTAGAACTGGGACACATCGAGTGACAACGGCAAGTGTCACACTGGAGGCAGCAGGAAAGAATATTTGAAACTGGGGCTTTCTCAGAAATCTAGGAACAGTGGCTCCCTCTCCTCAGTCTGACTCATGTCTGGGTTCTGCACACACCACGTCAGTACGATGTGCCAAATAAAACATCCTTTCCCCCGCCTTGCCCACCTGGGGCCAGGTCTCCTTTCATCATGTCCTCCCAATCCCATCCATGAGCTAGTTTCTTATGTTCTCTGGGTCCCTCACCTTGGCATTCTCAAATCCACAGTATCCTTTAAATCATTTGTAATTTACCCAACCTCCCATCTTCCACAGGATTTTCCTTGATAAAATCTGTGCAAGTGTTCATCCAGCCTTTCCGCACTTGCAGAGACAGCAAATTCCACCCTTACCATGCAATGATTCTACTCTCAGACAGTGGTACTGAGCCAATTTCTGCTGCCCATGTCGAATGGGACGCACTAACACCTCCTCTTTGGGGCAGCTATTCAGGTAGTTAAAGGGGGAAATTATGCTGCCTTGCGCCTCCTTCCTCCAAACCAAACACTGCTGGCTTTATTTTGCTGAAGTTATTTTTTGAGTCTCTTTAGCATACTTCTTTTAACAATGGCTTTCATAGTAAATTATATGCCATCATCATCATCACCATCAGCACCACCATCAGTGTTAACATTTATAAAAACATGTGTGAGCTAGGCAATATAACTAAAATTTTTACATGCAACTTCTCACCTATCCTTCACAGAAACTGCATGAGATACTCTCTATTCTCAGCCATGCTGACACATGGGAGAACTGAGGCCACTAGTTGCCAAAGGCTACGCAACCCAAAGGTAACAGGGAGGAAATGGAAAACCACTTGAATTCATAACTCATTTCTCTATCAACATGCTAGACGTGGCCCGATCGCAGAATAATCAATCCTCACCGCCATGCTGCCTGTAGACCTCTGCTTGCCCTTTGGTCCTCTGATGACTGTGGGTGGACTTATGGTGGCCTCATCATCCCACCCAATGTTGACCTCAGGTTTTCAAAGGCACCTCTCTTAATTACCAATAGGAACTTTATAAAGAGGCCAGAAGGTGAGAGGGGCTAGCTAGACAGTTTTTCTCTTCTTCTCTGACCCCAGAATATACTATATGGCCTCAACTAGTTCAGAGTGCTACTTGGAGCCAGATCGTTATGCGTGAGGTCATTGGGGGACAACTTTGGCCAGCTCTGCTCCAGGAATAAGAAGAGATTCTATAGTGCGGGCTTGTATTGTGGTGCCCACTGGCAACAGTTGTTGAATGGGGCTACAGAAGCTGGCTATTCAGATTTCTCTATGGCACTTACAGATGGTGTGCCTAGGAATGTGAAGGGAAGTTCAAGGTGATAGCAATAGAGATGGGGCAGTGGTGTCGGTGGTGAAAATGGCCCAGACAGTGCCATATTTTTTCAGTTCTTACTTTTCCAATTATTCCCAAATATCTCATTCCCCCTTCACCCCAACCCTATGCAGTAGGCCTTGCTATAGTCTCCAGTATACAAATGAGGAACCAGAGAAGGAATGGCAAACTTGTGTTTACACACCAATGGAATAAGTGGGCCTGGAAGCCCCGTGTCCTGACCCACAGCCTCGTGTTCTTTCCATGGCACTATTTCCAGGTCTCACTGGCCAGGTTTGAAGGTAGGATTCAAATCTGTGCCTCCCACCTCCTGACCCACTGATCACACAAGTATATCCAAATGTCCCAAAGAGCCAGTGTAATTTTAGCCACAAACCAAAATGTATCATGGAAAGTTTTCCATTTTCAAAAAAAATTTTGACACATGCTATATTTTACATCCATCTCTTGAAGTGCTAGAGCACATCATATATCCTGTACTAAACATCTTTCAAAACACCTGCATTGAATTCCCTTCAGCAGAACTTAACCCGGTGTTTTCTAAAAGTATTAATTATACTGCAGAACTATTGTTCTCTGGAACAAAGTAGAGAAAACAATGAGCTAGTGTAACAATGTATATAAAGGTTGCTGTTCGTAAATCAGCATCTCCCAAAATTACCTGAGGCCCCTATGCCAGGCGCTGTGTTAAAGCGTCCACGTGCATTCCAACTTCTCAACAGCATGGCAAGTCAGGGAGTACTTACTGCCTCCGTGCGAAAATGGGAAACCCAAGCTTCACCATCTAATGCCAACGCCTGCACCCTTCTGGTCCCCAAGTGTTCAAACATAATGAGTTTTAGAGCCACTGGAAAAAGCATGCGAGAAAGGAAAGGACACACTGCCCGGGGCCAGACCTAGGTCCCTTCTGTTCCAGATCCCCCAACACTGTTTCTCAGTGCACTCCTTGGGAGAGCTGTTGTGTTTTCTCATCTTCTGGAACAAAACAGTACCTCTCAGGCCTCTCCTGCTCCCTACGGGGCTGTCCCCAGTATCCTACACATTCCTGCATGTCATATGGGTCCAACTAGGATAACTTGATCAGTGTCAATACACAATCAAAGTGAACCATGCCAAGCTATTCCCACAAAACAATCTCAGCAGATTGGTGTAAAGTCTAAAGCACAGTGGATTAAGGTAATGGAAGAACACAGACTTTGAAGGTGGAGAGCTTTGGGTTCAAATCCCAGGTCTGTCATTTTCCAGTTGACCTTCAGCATGTCTCATTATCCTAATGTGTAAAATGAGAATAACATCTACTCCACAGAGTTGTGAGAAAGATCAAATAGGAAAATATACATTGCACAGTAGGTACTCAATGAATAGTAGTGATTGGGGAACTCAAGAGTGGGACAATTTTAGTTTAATGTGATAGTTAATAAGTCTAGTAGTTAATGCATGTGAAAAGCTATTATTTCAGGAACTGCAGGTACCACCCTGCAGAGGCCCACCCTGACTCCAGGAGACCACAAGCAATTGACCTGTGTGCTCCAGAAGAGACCACAAGCCATCAAGGTGGTATCTGAGCCCTTGTGTCCCAGGGACAGACAGTCTGCAGCTAGGACACAGGACACAGATAAAGAAAATGACCAATCAGTGGATGAGAGGATGTTAGGGAAATTGCTGGACTGCAGCTTTTATTGGATTAAACTCTTTCTTAAATTCCAAATCCCTTACCTACACTTTCTTGAATTTCAGTCCCCTTACCTATACTTTTGTCCTCTTATAAAAAAGGTTGGCTTGAAAGAAGACTTAAGATGGTCTGTTAAGATACAAATCCACTGTCTTCTCAGATTGCTGGCCATCTGAATAAAGCATCCATTAAGATTCAATCTCTGGACTTCCGGCCAAGATGGAGGCATAGGTGGACGCACTGTGCCTCCTCGCACAACCAAGATAGGGACAACAACGATACAGAAACAAGATAACAACCAGAACTGACAGAAAACTGAAGTGTATGGAAGTTGGACAACCAAGGATTTAAAAATAGACACTTTCATCCAGACCGGTAGGAGGGGCGGAGCCGGGCCAGGCGAGGGACGCGGAGCGGAGAGCTGAGCACCCGGGGCAGCGGGCAAGTCCGCAGCAGGCAGACCCTGGGCGCACAAGCAGCAGTGGCTGGTGGGCCCTGGCCAGGGGGTGGCGACCGGCAAGCCTAGCAGACCCTGGGCGCACAAGCAGCGGTGGCTGGTGGGCTCCAGCCAGGGGGTGGTGACCAGCAGACCCAGCGAGGCGGCCATTATGAAGCAAGGCACTGCGCGCAACTCAGGGTCCCAGCACCGGGAAATAGAGCTTTGGGTCACTGACTGAAAAGGAAGGTCCCGCGGAGTGCACAGGCCCACCCACACTGGAATTGGTGCCAGAGGGGCCTGGTTGGCTTGCGGAAAGTGGCGGAAGGGTCTGGGGTCCTACAGAAAGCAGAGCAAGCGCCATTGTTCCTTCTCGGACCCCGCCCCCACATACAAC
>CM052540.1:13153707-13203909 GCA_028533065.1 Trachops cirrhosus | reverse complement strand
CAACAGGGGAGTGGGAGGAGGAGAGTGGGGGAAAGATACGAAGAATAAGTAGCAATGAAGGTAGATAGAAAATAGACAGGGGGAGGGCAAGAATAGTTTGGGAATTGTAGATGCAAAGAACTTATGACACATGGACTGAAGTAAAGGGGGGGAATCTGGGTGGGAGAGGGTGTTCAGGGTGGAGGGGAATGAAGGGGGGATAATAGGACAACTGTAATAGCATAATCAATAAAACATATTTAAAAAAATAAAAAAACAACAACAAAAAACAAACAAAAAAAAGATTCAATCTCTGTCTCTGCTTATTGGGTCTGGTAGGTGACAGGCAGTGTGAATGCTGGCTTTTCTGGTTTCAGTAGCTTTTATGATCATCATCATCACCACTATCATTACTATCATCATCCTCATCATCGTCATCATCATCATCAAAGGTAAAACCAATAAATGTAGAGACTGACCTTTGTTTTCAGGAAATCGCCTGCATAAATTTGGGATGGGTCAGAACGGGGAGAAAGACCATGTGGACTGACGGATACTGCATTTCCACTAAGAGAAGGTTCACACACATGCTAAGCCTCTAGTGGACCCTTTGATTCCATTATTCAATCAGTTCCTCACAACAACCCTTGGATCCTCATTCTGTGGGTCAGAAAAGTTGAGCTGGGGGAGAAGTGGTATGTTCATGGTCACACAACTAATACACTGCAGAGCTGGGATTATGACTCAGGTCTGTGTGATGCTCTGAATAAGACACAGACAAGGGGCCCACGTTCTGAAGACAGTAACCAGTGCTGGACTGATGATTTTGTCAGGAGGGAACAGCAGTTGGAGGATATGAGACATTTAGCCTTGAAGCAAGGAAGTCTCAGAGGGGCCTGTAGATAGGGTTATTATAGAAGACATCCAAACCCAGAAAAAAGGGAAAGGAAACAGATATTCCACATGAGAAACCATTGGGAACCAAGGCACTGGCTTAGATGCTCAACGTGCAACCTTTCACTTAGTCCTGAAAGCAATCCTCTGAGTTAAGTAGCACGATCTCCATTTTGTAAATGAGGAAAATGAAGTTCTGAGCGTTCAGACAATTTTCTCAAGCTGCACAGTTAGAGGCAGGGCTGGGATTCAAGGCAGGTCTGCTTGGCCAGAAACATCTGTGTTCTTCGTGCTTCAGAGCAGGCTTGTTTACCAGCAGTTCCCTTGCGGGTCTAAGAAACTGGGAGGACCTTTGGCCTGAGGATGTGGATTCCAAGATCAAGGGTCTTACTTAGTATCCAAATCCTCATTCTAGCAAAGAAAGGCACTAGGGCCCCATGGGGGGCAGAGGACCCTGCCTTTTCCTAGGTGTGGGTTCAGCTGCTAAATACCTGGGGATTTTGTTCAAATAAGCACATCCATCTCCAGCTCTTTAATTCGAGGAGGGAATTTTTTTCCTCTGGCTTTCCAATCCATCGCCCCCTCTTTAGACCACTCACATTTTAGCAAGAGCACATTTGCATTGTGTTTAAACAGCCATCTGGAGATAAACCGCTTTGCCTTTAGACCTTTGAGCAGGGAATATAAAAGAGGATAAAAGAAGAAAAAAGAAGCGAGGAAAAAATGTTCCTGCGAAGTATTTCTGCCTAAATACATTTCCACACAGAGGCCTCTGGCCATTTCAGGCTGACATTCTGGGCCTAAACCTTTCAAGCCTGCTGGTTTAAATATGCCACCTCCAAAAGAACAATAGTGATCTTAGCCTAAGGGACACTGCCAGGCCCACATTCTGTCTTGTTCTGCAGAGGCAAGGAAGTGCTTTGGAGGGAGGGGGAGGGGCTGTGCAAAGAGCTCTGTTCTCAGAATCTATAGGCCAAACAGGAATACCTACCAGCTCTGCCATTGCTCGCTGTGTGGCCCTGAGCAAACCCCACCCCTCTCTGGACTTCCTGTCTCTCCATCTGTAGTGGGAGGAAGTCCATTCATTCAATAGTATTTATCGAGGGCTGCACTGAGCACTGCACTGTGACCTGGGAATCCAGAGATCTGAGTCATCAGGGGTCTCAATGTCCAGAGAGGCAGCAGACTTCTGAACAAAAAGTGTAATGCCAGGGGACCACCATGGTGACCGGTCAGTGCAGAGGAAGGGGCCCTTAGTCCAGGTTTGAGAACCAGGAAACCATTCCTGAGAGCTGAGACTTGTCACACAAGGGTAAGAATGGAAAAAAAAGCTGTGGTCCAAGAGAAGGGACCAGCAAGGGCAGAGAGGGCATTAGTGTGGTGGGAGCAGCAGCTGCACGGAATACGGTGTTGGCAGAAGAGGCCAGAGAGGTGGGTGGGGAGCAGCTCACATGGGAAGTCATGGCCCAGTGCATGGAGGGAGAGCTTTATCCCAGAGGATGTCCCCAGTGCTTTCTGGCCAGCCCTCTGGGCATTGTGCAAACCTAAAATACACCTCATCCATTCACTTTGTCAACAGGGATGTGGCATCTACTAAGTTTCAGACACCAGGGTGCTGGGGACACTGGGATCCAAAGACCTTGTCATGATGGATGAGATCTACAGCTGGGCCTCTGGAGTGGAGGGCAAGGAGAGGCCCTTGGGTTAGAGGCAGAAATCTTATTCCGCTAAGACAGTCTGTAAGCACAGCAGGCACATTACACTCTAGGAGGCTGAAGAACATCCTGGATAGAACTTGAGACCCCAAGGCTTGGTGATAAGCCATTCCTCAAATCTGTGAGATGAACAAGCATGAGTCACCTGAAATGAAAGAGAGATCTGAGTGGGAGAAAAGGAAAGAGGTGAGGGGGGCCAGGCACACAGTTCTAGAATGACTCCCAATGGTCCTTGCCTCCCAGTATTCACACACCGTGCAATCTCCTCCTTTAACATTTCGACTCTGTTAAATAGGCTACAGCAAAAAGTGGGACATGTCACTTCTAAGACCAGTGTCCGAAAGATGGGCATGTCCATTTTTCCCCCACTCTCTCTGCCTCTTCTCATTTTCTGGCTCTGATGAAGCCAGATGGCAGGTTGTGACCCGCTCCATGGAGAGGCCTACAGGATGAGGCCGGCAGGTAGCATCTGGGTCTCAGCCCTCAGGAAAGTGAGTCCTGACAACAAGCACATGCGGGATCTGGGAAGCAGACCCTACCCCAGTCGAGCCTGGAGATGAGCCCTGGTTGATGACTGCACGCAACCTCCTGGAAACCTTGAGCTGGCGGACTACTTACATGAGCTAGGGTCCCTGGCTCACGAATACATGTTTGTTGCAATAACAAATGTTCATAAATAAATGCTTGTTGAGGTAACCCATGTTTGTCATTTTAAGCTTCTAATTTCAGGGTAAAATGTTACACAGCAGTAGATAACTAATACTGGGACCTGCTTAAAGGAGTAACTGGTGAAGAAAAATCCTCATTCCTAGCAAAATATTCAGAGACCTTCAGGTTTAGAAGAGACTTCCATTCATTTGACAAAGGTCCCCCGAGCACGTGGTGTGTGCACTGCCCTGAGCAAGTTGTAGGACTTCCCAAGGAACCAGGCACAGCCCAAACCTGGGGGGACCACAGTCGAGTAGGTGAGGTAAGGCGGTGTTGTACCAGGATAACTGCCAGGTTATCTTCATCCCTCATAACCTGGTAAGAGACAAGAGGAAGGACCCACCGAAGTGTGCTTGACAAAATCAGGGTGGCTTCCTGCAACAGGAAGTTCCCTTTATCTCTATAAAGTCACTTCTTTCTGGAAGACTGTTTATATATCAATCCTGGAAGCTAAGTTTGTGAGATGGAAGGCTTGTGAGTTCTGCAATCAGACAAATTAGGCTTGAAACCCAGCTCAATAATTTCTCAACAATGTGGACTTAAGAAAATCAATATAAAGGCAGAGCTAGGAACATGTCCCTTAGGGTCCCACAGAGCTGTAATCAAGCACCAGCATTGCCCAGATCTCGTTGAGGATGCTGGCACAAATAATTTCATCTTTCCAAGTCTCAGTGTCCCCATTTGCAAAACAGGAAGGATTAAAATACCTGCTTCACATGATTACCTGAGCTAAAGCAGTAACTTTTAGCACAGCGGCTGATAATCTGAAAGACAAAGTAATTTTTAGCTAATATTGCTGAGAAAGGTACTTAATTTCTTCATGTCTCATTAAGCGCTGAAGTCCTTAGCACTTTGCTTGGTATATACTGAGTGCTCAGTATAGGAAGGGTGACTGTTAGCTGCTACACCTATTATTATCTGCAGAGTCCCCAGACCCAGTGACTTGTCACAGTTTCTCCTATACTAAGAGCTAGCCAGCATCGATGCATCCAAGTCACACATCCTTGTGCATTTATAACAATGCTCCCCACCCCGCCCCTAGGAGCACTCAGCTCCTTGTGTTGGAATGAAAGGGCACCGATTATTTCTGCAGTAGCAGCTGTGCTGAGGCATCACTCAGGCAGAGATGACAGGGACACGCTAGCCGTGGTTCCCTAAGTTACAGGAATTCAGATGCTGCGCACAACCTGGAGCTTCCGGCATGTGCCGTTAACTTTACGGTACAGCCATAATAGTAAGAACATTAGCGCATATTTATTTATAAAATGTCCACACCTGAACAGCCTGAAGAGCTCAAATAGAAGCCCTACTAAATTTTATAGAAACCTCCGTAGGTTTCTATATGTGAGAATGTGAATATATGTGTAAGTGTACAAGAACTGACATTAGGATGTAGGTAGCCTTAGAGGAGAAGTAACAGCAGCCCTGGGAATCATAACTGTGAATTTCTCCTTCCATTTCAATCACCTACCAGGATCAGCATTAGCGATGTTGCTTCCTTCTTGGTTTTCCAGTAGTCAGCAGCTCAAAGAAGAGAAAATACTACTGCAAAACTCAGCAGAGCTCAAATTCCCAGATTCACCAGTTTCTGGCTACATGACCTTGGCTGGTCCTTACAGTTTGGGAGCTATCAGGTTCTTCAAATAATAAAACAGACATAATAATACCTCGGTGTACTGTAGGAGCTACACACGTGCTCCTTGTCTCCTGTCCTCCATATGCTAAACGACGAAGGACAGGGTTACAGACAACAAAGTTGCAGGCAATGTCCCAAATGACTATTTGCAAAGTTTATTTAATAAAATCCTATAACCAGGGAGAAGGGAATACAGAACCTGCCACTCCCCTGCCCGCCTGCGACTCCACCTTCCTCACGGGCTTGGACCCTGCCTCCTTTTCTCTGGCACAGGGCCTAGTACTTTGTGTGGCAGCTAAATCAGTATTTGGTTAAGGAAAACATGGATAAATGAATAAATCAACAGAGTCCTCAACCAATCACTCATTTCAGAGAGAAGGAGCAGGCTTCCTGGGGCCTTTCCAAAGGAGAAGGAACCACAGCGCACTCTTTACCTTGTTGGTGTAGAAAATGGGGTAGGCATGAAATGCAGCCGAGGTATGATTTTGTTTCAAAATGAAATGATAATAGCTACCAACATTAAATACTTCTCTGTGCTGAGTCCTAGACTCTTGCTTTATATGAAATGATCTCCTCTCATCCTTATAACACCCGGTGATAGTTACTTTTACTACATCCACGTTACAGAGGAGAAAACTGAGTGCATGTGAATGACACCACCTGCCTATGATCACAGAATTAGTAAATGTTGAACCCAGAATGGCTGACCCCAGAGTTCAGCCTCCAAAACTCTGCCACCCTGCCTCCCATGGACAGCCTTCTGACCCAGAACAGGAAACCTCCCAATGCAGCTGACTCTCTAACATGGCTAGGCAGAGGGAATCGAAACAGAATGCAGCTACCTCTCCAACACGGCTAGGCAGCGGGAACCGAAACAGAAACAGACATAGCCCCACCCTCATGAATAGGTCAGCGTAGTGAGGGTGGGACTTCACAGATGTGGATATATCATTTGTGAAGATTTCATTTACATTCAGATTCTTCATGCTAGGATGGAGAAGAACAGGGTGGAAAGAAAAATGTGCCACAAGGAACGCTTTTACAAAGGGACAGTTAAGCTCAGTCCTGATGGTGGAAAGGAAGGGTGTTCCAAGCAGCAGGATGGGTATCCCTGGGTGGGAGAGGTGGACAAAGTGATGGCTGACAGGAGAGGAGTCTGGACCGGGGCCAGGGCCGTGCCATGGTCTGAATGCCAAGTCAAGGAGTTCACTCTTAACCAGAAAAGAGCAGGGGAATCAGTGCAGGGGGCTGAAAAGGAGGGGCATGATGAAGTTATGAATTGTGATGCTCTAGCTGGCTGTGGGAACAAACAGTGTCACCACCAGTGTGGTGGTGAGGAGCAAGTGGTGGCATGACTTGATTGTGGCAGCCACACTGGGGATGAAGATAAATCGTCAAATGGAAGGTGCATTTGGAGGTAGAGTTGCTGGTGTGTGATGGACCAGATCATCTGGGAGTAGAAAGGGAAGGAGTTAAGTAGTGCCTCACCATGCACACCCAAACTCTACTCCCAGGCAGGACTTCTCCACCGGGCCAGCTCATTGCCACAGAGAAGTGCAGACAGACGCACAAAATCTCCTGGATGTCACGTCCTTCCTAATTCAGGGCTGAAGACATTTCCCACTCTCTTCTCCATTTTCATTATTCATTTATTGTCCAGCTGTTCATTATTTAATTGACAAATATTTACCAAGTCCTTGTATTCCCTGTATGGGCCAAACTGTGCAAGGCACTGCGCATCCAGGGAAGACAAGTTCGTGAGAGGTGTGTCCTTGGTTCATGGGTGGAACTGGGGCCATGGAGTGCTGGAACTGGCTCCTATTGGCTCACTAGAGCGAACTGTTCAATATTTAGGGCTGTTCCATCACAGTTGTTAAAGCCAGTGGCTTGACCGTGAACATGGTAAGAGAATTTATACCAAGGAAAACACTGCACCTAAGGCTTTTTACCTTTTCCCCCAGACAGCCAGCTTGCCAGCATACGCCTGGGTTGGATCAAGTTACCTCAATGGGGCAGAGAGTCTGATGGTTTCTCTTGAAAGCTCAGAGAAGTCAGAAGTATGTGCAGCAACCTAGCTCACAGTTACAACTGCACACCGATTCTTCTTTAGGAACTCTAAGAATTTCAGGGCCAGATGGCAGAGGATGGAATCAGACAGACCTGGGTTTGTGTTGCCTCGAGCACTTGCTGAGGATCCAGATCAGGCAAGTTCCTGGAGTATTCTGACCCTCATTCCCCTGCATATAAAATGGCAATACTGCACGCACACTCTGATGCTTATAAGTGCTTTGCATAGTGCCTGGTACTTAGCAAGCACTCACTGAATTACATGTGCTATTATAATCACTCTTCTTTTCCTTATTATTTTCTAGTCTACCCTGTCACCCCATTGTACTCTCGATTATCCTTAGTAGCATCCAGCTGTCACTTGCTTACTTCCTAGAACAGTGATCCACCTGCAAGGCAACCCATTCCATCTCTAGTCAGCTCTGGGTATGAGAGAGGTCTTTCTTAACCAGAAAACAGTATACTTTCTACCAATAGTCTTTATGTATCTAATAGTGTGCAGTGCACAAATTTGCTACATGCACATTAAATTATTCAAGTAGTCAATGATGAATATAAGTTGTGTTTATTGACACACTTATAATATAAGGAAAACACTGGTTCTGGAAGTGGAAGACCTGGGTTTACATTCCAGCTCAACATTTACTAGCTGTGTGACTTCAGAGAACTTATGTAACCTCTCTTTGCCTTAATGACCTCTTTTGTATATCAGTACTCTGAAGACTGTTCCCAAAGATTAAGTTAATTAACACTGACTGATGCTGCTCAGTGGGTTGGGCATCAGCCCAAAAACCGAAAAGTTGCCGGTTCGATTCCTGGTCAGGGCACATACCTGGGTTGTGGACCAGGTCTCTGGTTGGGGGTGTGTGAGAGGCAACTGATTAATGTTTCTCTTACACATCGATGTTTCTCTCCCTCTCTTTCTCTATCCCTTCCCCTCTCTAAAAATAAAACGCTTTAAAAAACTAAATAAATTAATATGCTCTCCCTGCTTAGAATAACATCTGAAAAATATAAGCTAAAAATGCCTCATGGTCCAGAGGAGGTAACATTGTTTCTGAGAGTCCCTGGCTTGCTTTGTGATGGGTACTATGGGTATAAAGAAATGAATCTGAAGCACAAAATCAGCCATGCACGGCCAAGTGCTTCAGTGGCTGATGCCATTTTTAAAGGAAGAAGCTAAAGTCCAGGGTGACAACCTATCTGCCCAAAAGAAGTACGTGTTTTGTGCATAGTAAGCATCATCAGGGTCCAAAATTCAGAGTCACTGCAGCTCAGCATTAGAACCTACTCTCCCCATTCCCTTGCAGGCATAATGAAGACAAGAGCCGCCCCTGCCTCATAGGTGGCTGTGGGGATCCCACAGAGTAGCATTCATAACGCTTGTGACACAGGGTCTGGCGCACGGTAGGTGCTCGGCCAATTATTAGCTTGAGAATAAATACATGTGACTTCTGCTGAGACCCTAGAGCAGTGTGGGATTAGAACAGCCCATATCCATGTGTATTACTTTCCTCAGCTGTACCCTCCCCTTTACAAAGCATTAATTCTTGCTTACTCATATTCAGCCCAATTCCAATTCAATTTATTCTTCTGTTATCTTTATGAAAAAATAGGCCCTCCAAAATCTGCCTTGCTGATTTGTCGTCTAGTTGTATTATTTAAAAATTTACATAGACTCATTGGGGAGAAGCCGCCTGTCTGTTTCTAGGTGGTAGCTTTGCACACAGATAATTTAAAAGCATCTTAAGGGTCCAGCTTAAGTCCTTGACATGCAGAAGGGAGTCAAGTGGGTAAATCCTGAAGTTAGTGGGAGGCTGTAAATCATGTGTTACAAATGCACATTATGTGATTTGTTGTATAAATTATTAATGCCGGGCAGGGCTATGGCTTGTTTAGATTCTCTGTACAAGGAAATAAATACTGTCATTCTGGAACTTTCAACAGGAGAATGAAGAGGGACAGGAGACTTCCTATTTGGTCTTCAGATTTCTCACCGCCATGCAAGGGGAGAAGGAAGAAGGAAGAGAGGAGGAAAGCAAACATTTGAAAACCTACTCTGTGTCACACAGTATACTAGTTTTTTTACCCTCATTATTTTGCCTAAACCTCATTACAATATTGTTGGTAGTTCTAGACAAGGGGCTCTGGGAGGCTGCATTACCTGCCCAAGGCTATGTAGCTGCTAAGTGGGAGACCCGGGACTTGAAGCCAGGTTTGAGTTCCAAGGATAAGCCCTCTCTCGTGCAGCACGAGGGACTGCACAGAGCAAGGAGCTGGCCCTACAGTGAGGCTGCTGAGTGCCCAGCCTACCTCCAGCACCATGTCCATGGACTTATCAGGGTGTCCCCCACCTCTGCCTCCCTGCCCATCCAGTCACCATTAGAGCATCCTCTCACCTTGGATAAGCACAGGGCCACCGCTGCCTCTGGACAGCCACTCTCAAACCACTCGGCAACACCCAGCGCCTCAGAGGGAGCTCTCGAGAGCACCTGCACATTACTGAGCAGGCGCAGCTTTGCTTGCTCCCTGGCTTGGCATCCCTTCTCAGGTGACTTGTTAAAAATACAGCCCCTGGGCCCTGCATAACACCTACGAAATGAGACATACGATTTTAAAACACCACCCCCCAAAACAAACTGTTAGCCACTGTTCCTGCAGATGGCAACCCAGAGAAAGGGTGTTCAAAAGCCATGAGTGATGAGCTATATATTCAACGGAATCTATGCGCAGACCCCAAGCCGTGCTCCGCGATGCCTCGGAGCAGTGGTGATGCTGTGTGTAGGTGCACACACACTCACATGCATGCTCTTCCAGCACGCCGTACAGAAGTACTGAAGATGTATGTCTTTAAAATAGACTCCATACAGGATATTTATGTGTAGTGAATGCAATACTACTCATATTTCTCACATATAACAGGTTAATTAGGCTTGTGGATGAGACTGGAAACTTAATTTTTATTCATAACCCTATCGATTTGCAGGATGACGATGGGTTCAGAAAACTCTGGAGGAACTGGCCTTGGCTCCAAACCACCACCTTTATTCTGCCCCGCCTCGGGCACACCCCAGAGCAGAGGGTAGGTAGAAGGCTGTGTTCAGCCTCAGAAGCTAACCCACCCTACTCTATTCTCTCATTTCATGAGCATTCTAGATATGAACAATTGTTACAAAATAGCCTTGATGCCCAACCACATGAACCAAGATTTTCATTATAAACTTGCTAGGTCGGGCACAGCTCTAATTCAAATATATCACGTGGTAAATCCCCCACTAGAACTATTCATAGAAATAACCACAGCTTATAACCTCTCACCCTGAAAGTGCACTTCTTCAGTGTAAAGAACCACTCTGGGTGTGTCAGGGCACCTGGGGGCATCTCCATAACTCGGTGATGGTTTTGATCCACTAGGGAGGAAGGTCAAGTTCTGTGGGCTAAGCCTGGGAACTTTGCCCCTGTTTACCTGTTCGTTTTTATGAGGAAGCACATTTTGTGGGCCTAAAGATCCTAACAACAAATTTCTGGCCACCCAGTGGGCTCCGAGGTTGGGCTTCTAGAGGTTGTAGCAAATGCTTACAGGGGTGTTGCGAGCCATAGGCCCACAAGAGCCAGATAAAAAGGCAGTGCTAGCGGAGAGCTATAAATAGCATGCCGGTGACCCTAACAACCGCTTCTCTCCACTGGGGCTGCTCCAGCAGCTTTCTCTCTCCGAGACATGAAAGCAGCTGAAAGCATTGTTTTCCCGAGGGCTTTTCGACCGCCCTGAGTGTGTGGAGGGACTTTGCTGTTTCTAATTATCTCCCTTTATGTTCAGGCCGAGACTTGTTAATACAATAAACTGGTGTTTCCAGAATGCACTCGCAACGCACAAACATCTCAAGGTGTTTTACAAGCAGAAGATCATGTTAAATCAAATCAAATTCCGGTTAAAGAGTAACAGTAATGTTAGAGAACCGTTGTCACAGTCCTGCCAGGGCCACTGGGACAGCCGGTGTTTCCTCCGAGCTGCCGTGGTCCAGCCCCTGTCCAGATTATTATTTTGAAATCTTTTGGGCAAAACAATCTTTGCCTGAGTTCAAGATCACAGGACATTAACATTGGAAAGACGTTAAAGACCATTCCAGCTGAACCCTATTGTTTCAAATGGGGAAACCGAGGTCGAGAGAGAAAGGGCACTCCTATATCACCCCACAGCAAGAATCCAAGCTCCTCGAGATGTCCCCAAGCACCCCTGTCATTGACTCAGGAGCCCCATCTGGCTGCTTTCCAACACCTATGACCATTTTCTCTGCTTTCCACTTACAATTGATTCAATCATAGCCCCCGCCCCGAAGACAGGTCCATCTGGAACCTCAGACTGTAACCTTATTCGGAAAAAGGGTGTTTGCAGATGTATCTCAACACATCTTGTTTGGGATTTCAAGATGAGAGCATCCTGGATTTTGGGCAGGCTCTAAATCCGGTGACTTGGGTCCTTACAAGAGAAAGACAAAGGGAGATTTGAGACCTTCAGAGGGGAAGCCCATGTGAAGACAGAGGCAGAGATTGAGGTGATGCATCTACAAGCACAGTAGGAAGGACCAAGAATTGCCAGCAGCCGCCAGCCAGCAGCAGCTAGCAGAGAAGCAGGGAACAGATTCTGCCTCGGCCTCCAGAAGAAACCAGCTCTGCCAACACCTTGAAGTTGGACTTCAGCCTCCAGAACTGTGAGAGAGTAAGTTTCTGTTGCTTTCAGCCTCCACGTTGGATGTAGTTTGTTACAGCAGCCACAGGAAACTAACATCCACCTCTTCCTGGAATGTCCTTGTTCACCTCTTCCATGTGGTGAGGACCTACTTTTCTTTTAAGGCTCACCTTTAACATTCCTGCCAGGCTGTGTGTGAGCCTTCCTAACTGGGCCCCCAGCCAGAATCAATCCCAACTTCCCTGGTGTCCGTAAGTGTATTTGCCCCTGAAGTTCGCCTCAGCATCTGTTACCCATCATTTTAATTGCTTGTCCCTCTCCCCAGCCAGATGCTGGGTTCATCTCCAGCATAGACACAGGGATTCAGTTTTGGGCCCCAGAACCAATCGCGCCCATACAAGGAAAGTCTGTGGGATTAATGTGAGCTGAAATGAATGATTTAATGTTCCAATGACAGAGATCCATGCCCACTGCATCTCTAACCTCCCCCTCCCCTAACGTAAAGTCTATTAAATCATAAACTTACAAGACTTTCAGGCCCAGACACGAGGCAGTGTAATGTCATACGAGCACCAGCTTTGGGCTTGAACATATCCAGGTGCATGCCCTGATTCTATCACTTCCTCGTAAGCAAACATCTCTGAACTTCAGAGCCCTCATCTTTAAAATGTAAATAAAAGATTAAATGAGTTCATGCAATTATTCTGGACAATAACTCCTTTCACACCATAATGCTACACTCCCATTTTACAGATTAAGACCTTAAATATAAAGGATATGAATTATTCAGGATGTCATAGGCAGCAAGTGCCACTGGAGGACTTGAACTTAGGACTATTCAAGTTCATCTATTGAATAATACATGATATAGAACCCTAGAGTCTGTAGCACCCAACAAGATCCCCCTAATCTATTTGCTGAGTGATAACATTTTTTTCTATTGTTTCCACAATGAAGCATCCCCAAAATAGCACCCAGCCTTGAATTTATTTTGTTGCCGTCTTCAGGCTCATTGAGAGTCCTCTAGATTGTATCTAATACAGTCTCTCGAGTCTCAGCTGGTTTGAGACACTGTGAATTGTGATGCCGTGAGTATGAAAACAAATGCCTTCTGCCCAAACCAACATCTTTCAATTACAGATTATTCTCTCTATTTGTAAGCACTTTTCCTTTGGATACAGACAACTTGCAGTCTGGCGCTAGTTAGAATTGAGAAGAACAGAGAGAAAGAGAGTAGGGAGGGAGACATGGGGGAAGAGGAGGCAGGGAGAAGGGAAGGAGAAAGACAGTGCAATCACCAGCATGAACAGATGCTCAGAGCTCATCTAGTTCAGAGCCCCAGTAACACCATTCTAGGGGCCCGGTCCTCGTGGATCTATGGGCTGGTGTCCAGATCGAAATTGGCTCCTGGAGTTGTGAAACATGATAATACAGACACAGTCCAACTTTTTTTTTAAACAATGGATGAAACTAAGGTACAGAGAAGTTAAACGGCTTCACCAAGCAATCAGCAATGTAACTGCAGAAGCAGGGACTCGGACTGCTAATCCAGTGCTCTGCAGCCTACAGAGGTTAGGGATCCCAGTAAAAATCTGGAGGTGGGAACAAGAGGAATTTTGCAGGGAAGACAAAACAGAGTTAGGACTTAAAAACAAAGAAAATGACAGAAGAAAGAACTCGAGAGATGGAAGTAGGAAAAGAAGAGCTCTACAGAGGAGAAGGACAGAGAGGGGGAACAGGAAGACAGGCAGTGAACGTGTGAGAACAAAGAAGAAGTCAAACACAGTAATTATCGTGTGGCCAAAGTCACAGAAAGAAACCGACTGGGTCAGACAGCTGTTTAGACACTCTCGGATGAAGGGGCTTTAATGCGCCCGCACTGCTTGTATCCAGGAAGTGCTTGCTCCCCATACCCCACCCCGTCCCGCCCCTATCCTTCTGCAACTGGGCCTGGCTGACCTTGGCCACCACACCCCCAGCCCAGCTTTCTGCCTCCAGGAGAGCCTACCGACTGGACAGGCATTTCTCTTCACTCCTCTCCTGGACATCGCTAGGTTCGTCTCAGCTAAGGCTCTAAGATCTCCTCTCCTTCAGAAGGTCTTTCTCTCCCCTCTTCCTCTTGTGCGCCCTCCATCCCAGACCGGGTTGGAAGGCTCTTTGTATTGCAATGACACCCCCTACGCCCATCGTATTATTTATCACACAGAACTTTAAATCTCTGTTTTAATGTCATCCTCCTCCGCCCAGTGGACTATAAATTTTCCAGGGTCATGAACTAGATTTGAGTCATAGCATATCTCCAGTACCTACCACAGAGGAAAACATGTATTCCACACCCAACGCATGACTAATGAAGGCGACTGAGGAATGCATGATTGGAAAAGGCGCTCCTCCTCTCGGAGGAGTGAAAAATTATGTCTACAACCACTGGGGGGCGCTCCTGGGTAACGCCAGCAATAGACCCTGGGGGAGCAGAGGGAGCCGAACTTCTCTCTTCCAGGCACTTCCGCAAAACACAGAAGGCAAGAGTAATTCAAAACCGGAGAGATATTTCCAGGCATTACCAGGTGAGGCTGAGGATGGAACAAAGCCTGCCCTGGTGGACTGAAAACCAAAATGAAAGTCAGAAACCCTGAACTCTGGTCTGTGGAAACGGTTAGCTTGGTGGCCCGGGGAAGTCACGTACCAGCTAAGACCAGGTGGTGGCCTTTATTGTCGCTGGCCCTCGCCTGCCAGGAATAGCAGGATGAATGAGCAATAAAGCATTCTGATCTACTAGGGAAAAAGTACCTTAATACAAGGAGTGGGATTATCTCGGCTTCTTATTCTAATTGGCTACATTTATTGTATCCCTACGACAGCAAACACAACTGCAGACACAGGCAGTACAGGTGCCAGCAAGTGATCGCCCCTGGTCTCTGGTTTCTAGAGGGGTGCACAGACAGACAGGACTGACCGTGACTGTAGAAAAGAGACAAAGACTCAGCGATAAAAGAGAGGCGGGTAACACGCCATGGTGACATTTTGTCTGGAGGGATCAGCCTCAGGAAGGTGGTGACATTAACTCCAACCACACCTAGAGGTCAGTGAGGTTTTGCTGCACAGAATCGGTGGCATGGCACTCCAGGCTGACGGAACGGCACCAGCAAACAGGTGCAGGGCGTCTTGGTGGATGTCTGAGCAGAAGAGGGAACCGAAGTCAAGGTCAGAGAGGCAGCTTTGGCTCATGTGACTACAGGTAACAGTAGTAGGAACTGAAGGAGCCACGGCAGGTGGAAATGGCTGCAGCTATTAGGGGCCACGGCAGCAGCTGCCCTGATGGCACAGAGTCAGGGACTGTGCTGGGGTCTGTGTGCACAAGGCCCCGCGGAGTTCTCAGTAATTCTGTGCACACGCATGCATGTGAGCAGACATCTATACAGACATACATATGTACATCTAGTGTACATCTAGCCATATGTCATTTTCATTTCCATTTGGTAAGAGAAGAAAATGAAGCACAGATGGGTGAAGTAACATGTCCAAGGTAACAGTGAAGCCCGAATCTACAGGCAGGCCTGTCCATCTCCAAAGGCAACGCTTCTGAGCGCTGTGCTACACGTCGCCAAGTGTCAGGCTGAGAGTGGGGAGTTTATCACAAGGGCCAAGAGGGAGCCGCTGAAGGTGTCTGAGCGAAGAACACAACCCGACAGTTGCTTTCAGAAGATGCCTCTGGTGTCCCTCACACCCCCGCAGCTTTCCTTGGGTGACTCCTACCTTCCTCTGCCTAATGAAGCCCCTGCTGGGATGCGGAGGGGCAGACATGGTCCATGGGCAGCAGCCCCAAGTCTCCCAGAGGAGCGAGGCCAGGATGGGCCCAGCCCCTCTGAGGCATGACTCCAGCCTCCCCACTGGGGCTGGGACGTGATTTATCGGAGCAGTAGGGCCAAGGAGCCTGCGGTACAAGGCTGCCAGCCCAGGCTGGGGTTTTTAATCAGCTGAGAGAGGGAGGAGTCAAGCCCTCTCACACGGAAAGGAGAGACATCAGGAAGGCTCATAAATCCAGAAACAAGGATCCTTGGCCTGGAGTCTGGCAGTGGGGGGAGGGGTGAGCACACTGTTGATCGTTTTTTTCCCTCCCGTGATCCCCCTTGCTCTCTGGTGCAGAGGCTACAGAGAGGACAGGAAGCTATAGCACTCTTTACACAGGAATCCCTCCGGATGCCCCTGTTTTGAGCCTGGCCATGTGACCAAAAGTCAGGGAACCTCATTCCTAGTTTCACTTCAATGACCAAGTTGCTGTGCAATTTGAGGCAAACTACGACAGAAAAGCTTGCAGGCTTTGGAGTCAGACGTGAGCTTAAATCTCTATTCTATGATCCTTACTAAACCTGTGACTTAGGCAAGTTGCTTTCCCACTCTGTGCCTCAGTTTCCCCATCTACAGAAAGAGACCTGGTACTGCAAAGGTTGAATGAGATAGCATACAAAATGTGCCTGACTCACAATGGATGCTCAGTACAGAACTGCTATTGTTAACTTCTTTGCCTCCCTCTGGGCCTCAGTTTCCCCATAGGTAAGATTCAAAGTTGCGCTACATGACTTATAAGAGCTTGTCTAGCACTGATTTCTGCTGGATATTTTTAGCTGAATACAAGAAGACTTGGGTGTGGGCAGAAACGATATTATTTCCATATCCAAATCTAGGTTGGGGGGCTCACTTGGGAAGGAGTTTGCAAATGTGTTTTGAGGGTGTCGAGAAGGCAGGACTGGGCTAAGACTGGATAAAAAACTTCAGGGATGCACACTGCATGCCAATGTAAGCAAGACAACTCTGAGAGTCAGAGCTGTTGTCTGTGTAGATAGTGAATGAGCTTCCCATCTCTGGAGGAAAGCAAGTAGAACTGGGACAATGGTCTGGGGCAGATGTTCTGAATGAAATGTAAACATTGGATAGGATGCCAGAGTTTTTCCTTTAAGGATGCAGAGTGCTGAAAATGTGGTAATGCTTAGGTCTATTATTAACTTACTATATAGTTTTTTCATTGAATTCTCACACCCCAGAGAGGTAGGGGCATTAAGTCCCTGCCTTACAGATAGGAACCCTGAGATGCAGAGAGTTACGTCGTGTGCTCAGGGGGCAGGGACAGGACCCCTGTGACTGAAACCCTTAAGCCCCTTACTTTGTGTTGCACAGCTGGCCTCCCATCTCTGATTCTACACCTGATGGCAGAGCCCCAGCCTGACTCACACTGATTGCAGCTGTCCTTTCCTTCCTCCCCAACCTGTCTCTGTCCCCTGCCTGCTCCCCCACATGTATTTACGTGGGGCTGCCTGGTAACAAACGGCTCGGCTCCTTACCATGCGGAAGGCGACAGCCGGGCGATTAGTAAAATTTGTTACCAGTGTGTCTCTGAACAAAATTAAATTAAAAGTGCAGCTTTGCTGTCAAGATAAGGGCCAAGCTTCTGAGATAATTTTTCACTCTCAAACACTCAATTACCCAGTGAGGCTGGATCAGATACAATCAAAGGGGGAAAAAAGGAAGAAACAGAAAGTTGCAGGGGGGGTGGGGGGGGGGAGAGAGAGAGAGAGAGAGAGAGAGAGAGAGAGAGAGAGAGAGAGAGAGAGAGATCCTCCAGAAATAGATGTAAGAGTTGTTATCCTGTCTCTGGCCAGGGACATTAAAGAGGCTGTTGCCATGGTGATGGGGCTGGACCACTTCAGGCAGGTGGGTGGGTGTGGCCTCTGACTATATCCTGTAATAAAAAAGATGCTCTTCCTCCCCACTGCCCCTGCCTTAGGCCAGATGGTGTCATTTTTCACCTGAATTATTTCATCCTTCTCCTAACTGGTCTCCCTCACCTCACTCTTGTCCTGGCTTCCATGAAAGCCAGAGTGACCCTTCTATCACAGAAATCTGAAACCATCACTTCCTTGTTGAAACCCTTTGATGGCTTCCCGTTGTCATCATGAGAAAGTCCAAATCACTTAGCTAGTGTCACCTCCATCTCTCTGCTCCTCAAATGTTATGTTTCAGTGAGATGAACTAGACATCTCCCTCCCTCCCTCCCCTCCTCTCTTCTTCCCTCTCTCCTTTGGACACGAGAAATTATTTTGAGGTCCTAACTTTGCCAGGCATTCTGCTTGATCTCACTCTGTTCAGTCCTGTCTCAAAGAATCTCCTCCTACCTTCTTCCCCTCAACAGTCCTGCCTTTTTCCTCAAAACTCAGCCTATTTCCTGTGCCAGTGTGCCTGCTATGATTCCACCAAACCACACAGGTGCTCTTCCGTTCTGCCAACACAGAATTCGCCAGGACCCCCTATCACAGCCCTTTCCACCCTCTGCTCTGTCGTAGTCGCCCATCTGATTGTCCTCCCTGACCAGACAGTGGGGCCCACAAAGGGCAGAAGCTGGGTTTCACTGATGTCTGCATTCCCAGGGCCCACACAGCAGGCTTCTGGGAAGAGTCATGCACTGAACTTACCCTGGGCTGAAAGGGTGGGGCGCCTGCTGGAGACGCCCCTCAGAGACTGCAGGGGCCTCTCCTTTCCTTGTTTCCAGTTCTCTGCCACTATTTCTTTAGGCACCTGTTTCAAAATGTTCCTCCCCTGGAGAGCCACCCTACACAACCCGAGACCTTCACTCCAAATTGCCTTAGCAATTAGCACATGGCTTGCACTTCGACTTCTTTTTTAAGTACCTTGCCATTACAATCACAGAATCGCAGGGCCAAGAAGGACACTATAAAATGATAATCTATTTTACTAGTGAGAGACTGAGGCCACTGGATTTGATTGATCTGGTATTCCCCATTATTTCTTGCTCCCTCTACTAGCTTGAAAATGCCTTGTGGGCAAGGACCACCAGTCTTATCCATCTTGATGTATTTTCCTAAGGCGGCACTGCTCAACCATGGCTGCACCTGGAGAGCTTTAAACAAAAATTGAAGATGCTCAGGCTCTACCCCAAACCTATTAAATCACACTCTGCACTGAGGTCCAAGGCTAGACATTTGTTTGCTCGAAGCCTCAGCACATTTATTATGTATATAGGGTTGGGGACCATGCTAAAATGGAAAAGTACCCTTTACTTAAAACATCATTCAAGGACCAATTATATGATCATTTCATGGTCCAGGACCCTTTCCACCTGGATATTCAGTTTGATTCTTCTTCATCCTTTCTTTTCTTTTTCCCACATTAGGCAAAGGTGAAATACTTTCGTGCCTCCAGGGATCCCAAGACCAGACACAACGGCTTGAATGAATCATGAGGCAGGGATGGACAATGCTCTTCAAGATTTCAAATCAATTTAAAGACGTAAGACACCTTTAAGACAATCTGACCTAGCTGCTGAGACACCATCTCCCTGTGTATAACGTGAAGTGGCAGGGCTGGGTGCTACCCCTTATTCACCACTAACTGCCTTCCAGGAACTGTGCTAAATGCTGTATATGTTTTATTTTACTTCAACCGCAAAACCCCTCTTAGAAGGATGAACTCGGAGTTTACCACTACAGAGCTGAGGGAAGCAGGGACCAGCAGGTTAGAGTAATCTTCAGTTCTGCCAAGACTCACACCTGGCTGCGTTTGGTCCCACAGACCATTGTAACCCACGCTGTAGACTCCAGGAACAGTGTGGCTTTCAGACTGTGCACTGGGCTGTCTCCAGCAAACCCACTTGCCTGAAATCCCTTTTGGGAATAGGCAGGGTATAGTTGCTAGACAGAAGGATAAATAAATGCATACACATATAATACACTATGATTCACCCACACATGCTGTTCAAATGAATTGTTCCCTTTGTCCTCGAAAGTAATCATTGTGATATTTAAGTTCAACCCTTCTTAAAAACTCATCCTTCACGGTTATTTGGCTGTATAATAGTCCATGAGGTTTATGCGTTACGATTTACTCAGTCATTCTCCTATTGTTGGACATCTGGGCTCATTCTAATTTTTCAGCATTACAGATTATGCCACAATGGCTATCTTCAGGTTTAGAGTGTCATGAAAACTTGTTACTGTCATGGGAAAAAATACGGTCGTGACATAATGTTGAGTGAAAACGAAGTACAAATATGTGTTGATTACAGTTATGTGTTGATGGGAAAGGATATATATGTAAATGAGGATGGGGAAAAATAAATGAGCTCTTTGGTCTAGAAGGTTCTTGCTGGCTTCCTTTTTTCCATTTTCTTCTAATAGTATCGTTGCATTATTTTACATTGGTGAGAAAAGATAAAAACCATATGCATGCCACCCCCAAAATGGCTGAAATATGTCAGTTCCCTGGATGTCCTGAGAGTGGGAAGATGACCTCAGCGGTCATTGGTCGGAACTTCCGCAGACAGACAACAACCAGAGAAGAAGCGTAGTAAAGGTTGGAGCCATGTCTTATTAACCCCTAATTCCCCAGAAAGCCACACTGTTCCTGGGATCTGCCGTGTGCATTAGATGAACATAAGCACAGATTTCAGGGGTTGTAGAGGCCGTACATGCAATTTTTTCAAACACAGCCTCCCACCTGAACAGATGCAGAACCAAAGAGACTTGCCCAAGTCTCCCCAGCATTTGAGTGCAAGGGCCACAGTGGACTTCACCTTTTTTCTAGAATCTACTCTAAACAGAAGAGGCAGATGGTTAGCCAATTTGCTCAATGGGAGCCAGGCACAAAAGGTTCTTCACCAGTCCAACACAGAATGGGTTTGACTCAGCGACCTAGGGCACTGCACATTGTCTTGCTTGTTGAGTTAGCAACATATCTTTCCTGAACCCCTATGTCCTGCAGCCTCTTAGTTGGTCTCATGACTAATGCCTCTGAGCTGTGGCATCTGCTCCCTTCCATGGAGAGCCGGGTGGTTTGATTGTGTCTGAGATGTTGAGAGAAGGATGCTGGCAACCCAGAACCCATGACAGAGGGGGCACAGCCTCGGTCTCTTCAGTGCCTGACCTACCCCTCCCCTTAGGATAATCAGTCTCCTCCTCTCATGCCTTTATTTACCCCCCTATGGGAGGCCTCAACTCCCCCACACTCTGGATAGTCCTCTCCTCTTGAACATGGGAGGGACTGTAAAGATGATGGAATATCACTTTGTGATTAAGTTATGTTCTATAACAAAGATGAAGGGATTTTTTTCAGGTGTAATTACGGTCCGAAATCAGTTGACTTTGAGTTAAACGTAAATGAATTTATCTGGATAGGTCTGGCTGGAGCTGGTGAGTCCTTCACAGAGATGAGGGCTTTGAAGGAAGAGAGTCAAAGTGTAAACGCTGCTCTCCTGGCGGCCTTGAAGAAGCCAGCAGCCATACCACGAGGGTCCACGAGAAAGGGCCTGAAAGTGGCCTGTACGAGCTGGGAGTGGCCCCTGGCTGACCGTGGCAGGAAACCCGCATGCCTGCCACGAGGCTACAGGAAATGGATTCTGTCAATGACCACGTGCACTAAGAAGAGGACCCCCAACCTCCTCTGAAAAAGCCCCAGCTGACTCCTTTATTTGAGACCCTGAGCAGAGAACCCAGTTATGACAAGACTGGACTCCTGACCTACTTCAAGTAATAAACATATATTTCTTGGAGATGTTAAGTTTGTGAAACAGAGGGTTAATACAGAGAGCAGTGACTCCTACTGCCCTTTCCCCATCAGACCTCTCCTGAGCTCAGATCTGGTTGGCAGTGTGCACCGGGACACCCCACAGGTACCTCGAAGGCAGCAGGGCTAACACTGCGCTCAGCCCTTTCTCTCCTGAACATCTGCCAGTGTTCCTTCCCCGGCGTCATGATTCTCTCCAGCTCCTGTGCCAGAAGCGAGTGCTCACCTTCCGCGACCCTCACCTTCAGCAAGCCTCACCACCTCAGAGCCCATCAGCCACCAGGTTCCAACTGTAGGTTAACATCTCGCCGACAGCCAGCCCTTCCCACGCTCTTCCACAGTACCCTCCTTCTACCAAATACACACTTCCTAGCTGGTCCCCTCCTCCAGTCCTGCTCCTTCTAGCTGTTTCTCCACTGTGGAAAGAGCAATCTTCTTATAACAGAAAGAGGACAATGGACCTCTGTTCTTCAAAAACCTTCCTGGGCACCCCAATTCACATAGGTTCAAATGCAGGCTCTCTCCTGCTCACATGGAGATACCTGGGTTAAGCCCCTGGCCACCCCAATTCATCCTTAATACTGATTTCCCTCCAAGACGCCTCTCGCAACTTAGTTCCCTCTAGCGTTCCCTCAGAGGCACTTCTCAGATTTTCACGTGATATACTCACGTGTGTGTTTATTTGCGAAGTGCTCTCGCCCTCTTGTTCTCTCCCCAGCAAGACTATGAGCTTCATGAGGGGAGCCACCGATGGGTCTCTTTTCCACTAAGTATCCGGTCCTGAGCATAGAGTCTCAGCAGAATTAGGTAGTTAGCAAATGCAATGAATGAAACTGACATTCAAAGCCTTTCCTAATCTGGGTTGATGTACCCTTCTCAGGCTTTTTTCTCACTGTCTTCCTTCAAATACCTTATACTTTTGTGACATGTGATTCTGTTTAGTCACCACATAAATCCCGTGAAGGCATATCTCCTCCATTTTTGAGAGGAGGAAACTGAGGCCTGGGAGGTAAACTAACGTGTCCACGATCACGCAAACCAAGAGTCAGGGCTGAATACGTCCTGTGCCCAAGCATCATCACAGCCCTTGGCCCACCGCAGGTGACCGCGCCTAGCTTGTTCCCTTTATCTCGGGGACGGGCTCTGCAGGGTAAGAGAATCCTGGCCATCCGATAGGACTGCGAAGAGTGTTCACGTGTGGGGCTGGACGCGGACGGTCAGGCTCTCGCTGTGTAAGGAGAAGGGGAGAAACCCTGCTGAGCCTCGCTGAAACACAGCAAAGCGAGCAAGACTGATTATTCCTTCTCACCCGTGTAAGCAACTAAAAATGACATGTTTGCTTTATCGCCTTTGGTCTCCCATTTGATTCCTGACAGCCGTCTCCCTCCCTTCGAAGCCAGGCTGTCAGAGGCTGAGCTGGTTTTCATGGCGAAGGAGGAGGAGAACTGAAAACAATTTAAACAATATTTTGGAGCTGCCACAGGCTTGGGAGGGAGTTTTTAAAGTTGTCTGGCTCACTCACTGCATTTGAGGGACCCTCATTTGCCAAGAGTACTGGATGTTTCTGTGGGCTGGGAGGAGATAGTGTGGAAGGGACATTTAAGAGAAAAAAAACACACACACAACAGAAACCAATGTCTATTTCCTCTGAGGTTTGAAAGGGAGAGAAGAGAGATATCAGACAGAGCTTTTTGTTTTTTTAGCCCAATACAGTTTCTGAATACATAATTTTCTCTTCTCTAATATCTCGTTAAATAGGGCCAAATGCAGACATAGATCAAAGCTAGGGTTCTGCACTTTCCTGTTCTCTCAGGAAGAGAAATCCAAACTCCAATCTCATCTTCCCACGAGGGAAAACAGAATCTCTCTACAGAGCCGTCATGAGCTCCTAGAATGCTCTGGAGGAATGTATCCACCTACTACAAATCACAAAAGGCTAAATACCATGGCAAAACTTATGATAAAGAGGGAAGGAGTAAAAATCTATGACATTCTCCTGGGGACAGCCCCGGGGTATTGTGACAATAGATTTTGGGACTGGCTGAAATTGGGTTCAAGCATCAGTCCCACAGCTTATTGATTCTATGACCTCGGAGACATTATCTTCCTGGTTTTAGCTTCATTGCTTTATACATAGAGTCGTAGAGGAACATCAGAAGCATGCAGTGGACCTGGCACAAAAGTGACACCCGATAAGTGGTTGCTGTGCGTCGTTACTCCTCTCCCTATCGTTATTCTCATGTGGCTGTCTTGGGAAAGGGAGGATACGCTCCACGGGAGCCCAGTGTCAAAACAGGAGCAGGGGGACACCGGTGGCCAGCATGGCAAGGAAGTTGTAGAGTGGCGGTTCTCAACTCGGGCTGGAAACTGGACTTTGTCCGCATTGCAGAACAACACCCAGACCCTCTGGGCAGACAAGTGAGTCTGAGACAGGCACTTGGAACTGACTATTTTTATTTATTTATTTTTTAGCCTTACCCGAGGACGTTTTTTTTTTTTTCATTGCATTTTAGAGTGAGGAAGGGAGAGAAACATCAGTGCACAAGAGAAGCATCAACTGGTTGCCTCCTGCACCTGCCCAGGCCAGGGGTCTGCACCTGGACCAGGGATCACACGTGCCCGTGCCCAGACTGTGGATTAAACCTGCATCCTAGGTATGTGCCCTCATTGGGAACCAAACCCACAACCCTTCGGTTACTGGACAATGCTCCAACCAACTGAGCCACACTAGCCAGGGCTGGAACTGGCTATTTTAAAAAGTTTTCCAAGTGATTCTGAGGTTCAGTTAGGCCAGAGAACTACCTAGCTGTAAGGCCCTAAATATCCAGCCTCCCTAGTTGACCTTGTCTTCTGTTTCTGGAAGAGATCTTCTCCCCACTGAAGTGTTTGCCAATTCCCACAGTGTAAATACTTCCACAGTGCCTCCTAATAAGCTACAAACTTGACACCACTCACAGCAGAGTCAGGGGTGATGAGTAAAACTGGCTCTCACAAAGTGATAGGAATTGGCTCCAGCACAGTGTTGGAAGTTTTCTTTGTCATATGTTTTCCTGACTGACCAAATACCAGGACCCCTATTGCTGGTGGTGTCCTGGGAGGCTTGTCCCTCATAGATGCTGGTTTTTTTTCTCCTCTCCATACCGCACTCATTTCTCAGTGCCTGAGCTGGGTCTGACCACCTGTATTCCTGGTTCTAAATCCCCCGAGGCTGATACTCTTTAAGAGGGTTAGAGTTGATAGCATGAAGTTTCTTAGGGATCTGATCAGGTTTTCTGTACCAGCACAGATATGGGTATCTACCAGATACAGATACACAATACAGATATTGTGGTATGCCTTTTACACGCATTATCTCAATCATATAATGGTCTGACCAGATTTTAAAGTCAAAGAGCTTAAGTGCAAATTCAAACCTCACAGTAGCCTCAGTGACCTAAATCTCAGTTTCCTTATCTGTAAAATGGAGATAAAAACAAAACCTTCTCCCGATATTGTTTAGAATTCTATAAGATGATGCTTATAAAGAGCACAGATCAGACTAGAGAGTTCAATAAATCACATGTGGTTTCCTTCTGCTTTTCTCCTTTTTCCCTCCTCGCTATGTTTCTATCATGAGCTGTCAGAATAGTATCGCTGAGTACGTAGTCTCATGAGCCCAAAGGGCTTGCTCAATTCTTATAACCAAACAGGGGTGCCCCTCGATTGGAACCCAAACCTTAGGCCTTCCCACAGTTCCATGATTACTCTCCGTCCCTGTTTCCCTCCTCTCCTCAAAAGTTCTCCAAGCACTTGCTCTTACTGGCTTTCTACCCTGCCCTGACCTATTCCCACTTCCCACGTGCCCATGTCCACACCCCAGGATAACCCGAGAAGCCCAGCCTGAAGGTGCTGATGCATTCACCTCTGGGGTCCCCTTTGTCTTGAGCTCCAGTCACACTGTCCTCAGCAGGAATCCCTGTTGGGCAGGGAGCAGCCAGCCAGTTGGGTGGAGGAGGTTAAGAGAAATAAGGGCCTTGCTTCTGTCTTATATACCCCACACCAGGAACACCTGCTCCACATCCCTGACATCATTCCCTCCGTCCCATGGTTTGGTTTGAGTTACTCTTTCCAGGTCACTCTCACTACAAAGGCTTAGATGGTGGTTAAACACAAATTGATCTGTCCTCAGTATTTACTCTTGGGAGTAGCAGGTCCTAGGGGACTGCCCTACAGGTGGGCAGAGGGCAGTCTGCAGATGTGCCTGTGAAAGAGGCTGTCCTCAGACAAGGGACAACGGTGGTGAAGGGAAAAGCCATTTCACAATGTCCCCAAGAGGCCCAGCCCACCAAATTCATGCTCTTACTGAAAATGAATATGTGTCCTTTTTTTTTTTTCCTGAAGCAAGACCAACTTCCAGACCAGCACATTGGAAAAAGGCCACGGAGCCGTACCTGACTCGGGCACTGATTTGCTGTGCTGACCTGTTTACCATTTAGTGGGCAGTGATCCCGTGGCAGGTGAGCTCAGCTAAGCTTGTCCTTTCGTACGTACCTTCTTTAATCTTCACAACCAGAGGAAGGAAGAGTAGAAGGACTCATACTAGATGTATCCTCCATTACCCAGGAGAAACTGGGGCTCAGAGAAGGAAAGTGCCTTGGCCTAAGCCACACAGCTAGGAAAAAGCAAAGCAAGGATTTGAACCCTGTCTGCTGATTCTGAAGCCTATAATCAACCCAGAAGGACTACCATTTACTTAATACTTTCATCTGGAAATAAGTTCAAACTTATAGAAAAGCTGCAAGGATAAGAACAGTATGAAGAACACCCATACATTGTTCTTTGCCTAGATTCACCTATCATTAACATTTTGTCCCATAACTTTGTCATTTGAAAAGGCAACATTTTAACCTTGGGGAAAATGCTTCCCTTCTCTGAGTCTTGGTTTCTCTGTAAATAAAATAGAAGACTGGATGGATTTAGGACTGAAAAAACCCTGTGGTCTGATGAGAAGTGATGGATAAAGGATGCTCCTGCCTGTTTGGACAGCCCGACTTCCATTGTTCCTGAAACCGTAGACTGGGACTCCACTCAGTTTCTGGAATCTCTTCCATCCCCACCCCAGTCCTCATACTTGGCAAGTACTCCTCTGTGGGTGCTTGGCTTTCACCCCACCATTCCCATTTCCTAGAGCCTCTGCTCCACCTCTGAATTCTCAGCTTATATTTCAGAACAGTCTCCTACCCTCAATCCCCAAAGGTCTCATCTTCCCAGCTATGGCTTGAACATTCCCTCACCTGTTCTTTTCCCTCTGAAACAGGACTCCTTTGTGTGTGCCCATGTGTGTGCATGCATGTGTGTGCCTATTTTGTCAGGCAGGAATCACAAAGAAAAAGTTTACACATCCACATGAATTAGCACAAAGTTTTGTTTGCAATTCAAGGATTCTTATCATGATAGAAAAATCTCAGCTTAAGAATTGCCAAAGTGAAGAAGCAACTAAAACAAAGAAATAAACAAAACCAGGAACATTCATGCCCTGGTTCTCTCTGCTGGTGAACTAAATATAATTAGCAAAGCTTAGAGAAAAGTACATAGGGTTAGGAATCAGAAAACCTGGTCTGCTAGAACTGGCTGAGCAGCCAGTGCATGAGAAGAGTAAGGGCCAGAGAGGAAGAGAGACTAGCCCAAGGCCACACAGTCCCCAGCAGAGCTGGGCAGAGAAGCCCATGCTGGGTGCGTGCACGGCTGGAATTATCCGGCAGCTGTTTCTACTCTGCTTCCTTCTCAGCACTGCGCCTGGGGCTGGGCACGCCATCTGCACTTTGCATCTGGACCTTCAATTATACACTAGCTTATCCTGTTCAGCATCGCTTATCTGTGCAAGCTGCAGTGCCCCTGAGGAGATTATATCCACCTTCAGGTTGGAGCCCCCCAGCCCACATCCCACACTGCCCAGCATCATGCTTAGTAAGGTGTTTATTCCATAAATATAGGTTAGACTAGAATCAGCTTCAGACTTGATGACATGAGGTATAAATATCCTTGTCTGACAGGTAGAAAAATGGAGACTCCGAGAAGGTATGTTTGTCGAGGTTCACTAAGTGAGTGAGGGCTAGGGGTACGGACTGCAATACGCACCTCCTAACCCTGGGCCCAGTGTCTGTTGCTGTGTATAGTGCCATCTCTGGTTAACAAGGGCTACATTCTGCTCAGTGGGCACCTACCATATCCAGCTACTTAATTAGTTTTAGAGAACACCATGAGAATTAGCAAACCTCAAGCAAGTGATGAATCAATTGGTTATTTACTTAACCAAACATAGAAGTCTTTGTTTGACAAATAGACTTCTTTAGGCAGCCAGATCATGGATGATATGAGGTCAGATTTATCTCACAAATCATTGTGAATGTTCTCTCATGCTTCCTGGACCAGTCCTACAGGTGAGGGCCACCTATATGCCGCGGTTGGTTTATTTAGGGCACAGGTCAGCAAACTATTGTATTGTTATGTTTTTTTTTGAATAAAGTTTTATTAGGACATACTTGTGTTCATTCATTTATGTGTTGTCTGCGGCAGCTTTCAAGGTACAAGAGCAGAGTTGAACAAGGCCAAAAGTGACCACATGGTCTGCAAAGCCAAAAAATGTCTACTAATTGGCCGTTGGCAGAAAATGGCTGCTGCTGTAGGAAATCCCACCGGATACACACATCTTGGTCTCTCAGTGTCTGCTGCTCAGTCCCTTGTCTCTCTTCCTTTGTGCCGCTCACCAGCTTGATGACTACAGTTCTTTGCTCTGGGGTGGGGTTCCACCTGGCCATGCCAGACACCTTTGAATAACATCCCCGTTTTCCTTACCAAGAACCTGAGGCTCAGAGGAGCAAGGGTTGATTCTCTGACTATAACATACATCTCTTTCTCAGGGGCTCTTATTGCCCAAAATAAGATATTAGCTGATTTAGTTTTGGGTTCAGAATGTTACCAAGGCAAGGGGAATTCTAGGAGGAAAGAACAAAATTTCCTGAGCACCTTTGGGTGAGTTTGGGAACCTTCCATCTCCAGACTTTCTTGCTCTGTGACACAGGTATTAGCAGCTCTATTTTATACACAGGGAAGTGCCTGGGTGTTAAAAGCCCAGCCATAGAAAGAAGACGAGGTAAAGTCAGGATTCATAGCCAGGTCTGGCAGGACCTAATGCCACTTCTATTTCTTTTATGGGACGTGCTAAAGAGAGAGAGCTAGGTCGGAAAACCTGTTTGAAGATTTTTCTCTTTTCATGTTCCACGTGCTCTCTCCTCCATCAGCCTGGGGTACATCTCTCTCTGCCAGGGAAGCTCCTGGACTTGCTACCTCTCTTCAAATCTCACATACTCCAAAGTGCTTGAAGAACCAGGCAGAGCGGGTTTTCAATATTAATACTCAGGCCTTCCTCCCACTACCAGGCATGTCACCTGAGGATGTCCCCGGTGACCCTGAGGTGGAAGAGGGAGCAGCACTGACACCTCAATTCTGCTCACCAGGAACAGCGGGGAGAAGGGAAAGGACAGTAGACCCATATCCAGCAAGTGATGATGGAGTGAGAGAAAACAAGAGGAGGTGAGAGAAGAGCAGCATCCAGCTGAGCACTTATAAAAACCCAGACACAGGGCCAGGCGTGTCTTTCACCCATTCATTCAAAAATATTAACCCAGTTCCTGCCATTCACCCCTCCCCGTGTTTGGTGCCAGGGATGAAAAGGCAGGAAAGCATCCGGTTCAGTGGAACCTACAAACATTGGCCAGAGATCATACCTGTAGATGTAAAACTATACCAGCAATGAAATCTACAGAGGGGGAAGAACACAGGAGCTGGTCTAGAACAAAACAGGGAAGTTCAGTGTGGGATGGCTTAGCTGAAGGTTTACCACGTGAGTGGAGATGTCAGAGTGAGTGGGAATGAGACAAAGGGCAGGGGAAAGACTTCCAGGAGAGAACAGTGATGAAGGTTCTGGCAGGACAGCCGTGGGAATGCTGGAGAAGGGGCCTGAGTGGGAGGAATAGACAGAGCCCTGGGGACATGGGCTGGCCAGACACGCAGAGGCTAGTAGGTAGTAGGAAGTTCACATCCCACCTTCTAAGCAGAGAGGCAACATGATCCCTACTTAAGTTTTGACTGGGTTGGAATACAATTAAGTGGGACCAATGAGAAGGTTATTTTAGCAGTTTTTAAGCAAAGAATGTAGGTGTCAGGGGCTAGGACGGCTGTGATGGAAAAAGGGATAACTTATTGGCAAGACTTCTAGTTACAAAGGAGTTGTTCATGTTCCCATTTAATCCTCACAATCACCCTGACAGCGAGGTATTGTCACCCCATTTTAAATTTTTTAATTTTTATTTATTTATAGAGAGAGCGGAAGGGAGGGAGAAAGAGGAGAGAAGCATTAATATGAAAGAGAAACATCGATCAGTTGCCTCTCTTCTGTGCCCCGACCAGGGACATGAATCCGCTACCTAGGCGTGTGCCATGACCAAGAATCAAACCGGTGACCTTTCACTTTTGCAGGATGATTCCCAACCAACTCAGCCACAATGGACAGGGCTGCTACCCCATTTTAAAGACAAAATTATTGAGATAATTGGCTCATGTCATGTGGGTGGCCAATGACAGGGCCAAACCTAGGCCCAAGTCACTTCACAGCTTCAACTCTTCCAGGAAGCCCTCCCACATTTCTATGATGTTCCTCTACCTCCCTCTTCTCTCTCAAAGCTGGGACAGGGTGAACCACCTGGGTAACATCTGGTTATACATTTCCTTCCAATGTCTTCTAACTTCCTCCCCCGTACCACTCAGCCGCCTGTGGGACCTTCAGAAAGACCTTCACCAGAATCTACTGACTTGTTCTTGGGCATCCTTTTTCAACCTCTACGTATTGATTGGGAAGGTGAGATCAGAGATAGGCAGTGACTTGGCCAAGGTCATGTAGAAAAATGGTGGCAAATCTGGGACTAAAAACCACTGTTCCAGTCACTACTTCCTTCTGAGCCTTTCAAAGATGGCAATAGTTGAATGCCTCGACCCAAGTTCACATGGCCTTAGATTTGGGGAACACGGCCCTGATCCTGTTTCCAGATGGAAATGAATGGGGTAGGTGAATTACTATGGGTTCCAAGTGCAATGAGATGACTGTTTTCAACCAACTTTGGGTTCACCCTTCCCAGTATGTTTCTGTCTCTCATACTCCACATCATTGCACTCCATCGTCTCCTCTGTGAGAGGGGCAGGCCGGCCCTGGGCAGACCACAGGGGACACCTGACCCACTGCATTTGCTAAGGAAGAGCTGGGATGGTGGTAGCAGAGGTTGGGAGAGGCTGAGATGACGTGAAGGCAAGCCTGGGGGTGAAGGCACAGCCAAACAAGATGACAGAAGCCAGTCTCATGCCAGGGGCAGGTACTTTCTTCAAAACAAGAACAGGAAAGGAGAAATACGGTGGGCACGCAGGAGGCAGACACGATGCAAAGGAGCAGGAGTCAGGAGCCAGGCGCACTGCAGGAGCGGGTATCCCCACAGATACACAGCCAGTCCCGCTGACCTCAGAGGTCACACCCTCCCAGGTTTTGGATGAGAAAACGGAGGCCTGGATAAGTGAGGGACTTGACTGAGGTCACACAAGGCGCTGGCAGCAGATCTGAGCTTTGCCCACACACTCAGTCCTATGCTTCTGCCCCAGGAGCTGAGCTTCACTGTGACTTCTCTTCTTCCTTAGACCTACATGTGTGTGTTACAGATACCAATTAATTTTAATTCTTAGAACAAACCCCTAGAGCTTTAATTTTACTGTCCGTATTTTTCAGTTAGGAGGCCGATGGACAGAGAGCTTATGGTTCATATTCAGGATGGCACTACTAGCAAGTGGTGGGACTTGGATTTGAACCCAGGCAGCCCACTGCAAGATCCGTGCTCTTGCCTTGGCTGGGTTGCTCAGATGGTTGGAGCACCATCCCATACAGCAAAATGTTGCAGGTTCGATTCCTGCTTAGGGAACATACTTATGTTGTGGGTGCGATTCCTGGTCAAAGCATGGGAGGCAACCAATCAATGTTTCCCTCTCACGTTGATGCTTCTCTCCCTCTCTCTCTCCTTCCTTTCCCCTCTCTCTAAAATCAACAAACATATCCTTGGATGAGGATTTTTTAAAAAAGAATCCATGCTCTTAATACTGTCTGTTCCATTGCTCTCTTATCTGAGGACTCCCAAACTTCCCCCTCCCTCACCTTCATACTGTGTACTTTTCCCATTAGGACAGTGAGCCCTAAAGATGCCTGGACTCCTGCACAATACGTAAGAAACAGCAAAAGGGGCCACAGCCCTTCCTACGCGTGGGCATTGTGCTGTAAGTTTATTCAGTTGGAGCAAAGGTTTTACCAGGACCAAGTTCACTTTCTATGCTCAACAAACATCCATAGCAGCAGCAGTGGCAGGAGCACCAGCAGCAATAACCTTGACAATATCAGCTACAGTGTCAGGAATGAGCTCCCTGTGATTCTGCAAAAGGGGCCTGGTAACTTATGCTCTGAGAATCTACACTCGTGATTCCTTCGCTCCTCTCTCAGTGCCCTTCCCCGCTGTATTCTCTTTCCTTAGCCTTTGCCACCAACTACTATATTTATCTTTTGATATAATGTGAGCCACACAAGGGTAGGGTTTAGAAAAAGTCTTGCTTGCTTTGTGTTCCCAGTGCCTAAAAGAATGTCAGACACACAGTTGGTGCTTAACAAATACTGAAAGTATGTAGGGGAGGGAGGGAGGGAAGGAAGGAGGGAAGACTCACTAGGAAATAGCTAGAGGAAAGAGCAGAGATTGGTGGGAAAGGAGAAGACAAGACAATAAGAAGAGAGAAGAGGGAACAGAGAAGAAAACAAAGAAAAGACAGAACAATAAAGAGAAGAAAGCCACGATAGAGGAGAGGGGGAAGAAGAGAGGAGGGAGGGCAGAGAAAAAAGAAATTAAAACAAACAGGCAAACACACCCAGGGTACCGAGGAGGAAGAGAAAGATTGGGGGCACCAGAGGTGGAGGGAGAGGGACTTGTCATTAGTGGATGATAAGGGGAGGATGGGGATAAAGCAGGTGGCTTTGGCATTCAGCTGGCAAGAGGGCCAGGAGGAAGGTGTGTGGGCAGCACCACAGCCCAGGCACCCTCGCCATCCTGGGAACACAGTCAGCCTTGTGGAGTGCACGGAGGCACTGGGCCAAATCGTCTGTCTGATACTCTGCGGCTTGCTTTTGTTTTTCCTTTTTAAGTTTAAGTCCCACTTAAGAGAGGAACGCTCAGTGATGGATGTTTATCCAATTAGCTATAAATAGCCCAGTCCTACAGAGGAGGTCCACCACCTTCCCCAGCCTGAATTTTGGCAGCTGTTGTGGGGAGAGGGAGAAGACGGGTCAGGAATCATCTATCACCAACTTTTAAATCTCCAATGCAGCAGACACCAGACAGCTGAGACATGGAAGAAGGGGAAGGCAAGCCCAATTATTCTAATGGCTGAGAGGCTGCAAAACCTTCCCAGCTGATATGCCAATGGAGACGTCCCCGACTCGGGGACTTTTCATTGAAAGGCACCAGGAATAATGAGACATGGAAAACACCGAGACCTGAACTGACATTAACAGCACCCATTTCTTTTGCCCTTAACATATATCAGGCACCATGATACATTTTTAAAATAATCATAACCAAAATTTATCTTCAAGTCTCTGTGAGGCAGTGACAAGACCCACTTTTCAGATAAGAAAACTGAGGTGTAAGGCAGGTAGTTAACTTGTTTAAGAGCAAAAGGAGCCCAGAGAAGCTATGTGATTGGTGCTCTTTGAACACCATCACACACAGGTGGAATGCACGCAAAACCACTTTGTTGGGGAGTGTCTCCCTCTTCATGACCACAGACACCTCCCCAGCCCACTTCTTGGAAAGGTAAGGGGGTCACAGGCTGCCATGTGCCTCAATGAGCTGCCTTCATGTTTGCCAGAGGGCCCCTGATTATTTCCAGGGCCTGGCTTAAGCCCACGGATCCGTCCTAAGTCGCTGGCATGTTTGCACCCCAAGTTCTCTCCCAGGAATGCAATCTTGAACTTGTTGATTTTTCATCCCTATAAAAACACTCAGGGGTGAGGAATTACAGTCACAGGTAATTGCCTGAAATATGCCCCATTGTCCCTTCAGAACACATTCTATCAGGGAGACCCATGGACCTCAGGCCTTTACGGAGTCCTGCCTCTCCTTAGACTGGGTGTCATTGAGATCAGTAATCACGCAGTGATACTGATTTCACCTGCTGGAGGCACAGCCTGGGGGGTTACATGATGTGTTTCTAGGGACCAACTGGAGAACTCTCCCTCTGGTCTCAGTGTCAGGCAAGCAGAACTTCCTGAATGAACTCTGGTTCTGTCCCACAGCCTCTGTACATTTTCTTGCTGAATATGTTTTCTTTGGCCTTTGGATTGCTGAAAGTCTCTAGGTTCTGAGAACAGCCCTACAGTATGGCACAGATTTACCCTGCATTGATTTAACCTGCATGTAAGTAATTTTCCTTTCAATCCAATTCTCTTAGTTACTTCGTTTCCTGTGCTAGATGAAAAAAATATGCATAAACTTTAAAAAGTCATCTTTAAGTCCTTTGGAAAATGAGGTGGCAAAGAAAGCACACGAAGAATGGACATAACGATGGCCACTAGCCTAGCCAGGGTTTCAATGCCAAGCTCAGTGTAAACTGCACAGGGACCAGGCTGAGAAAGACTTAGGGTCTGTCATTAAGCACAAAATCTGCTTCCCATGTTTTCCTCCAATAAACTGGTTCTGGAACCTCCCTGAGGCCCCTGGTACCTTTGCTGCGGCGACGGCTGCGGTACTGCTCCGTGTAGAACGTCAGCTGCGTTTCGTCGTCTGCCTCTGACCCCGACGTCCCCTTGGTTCTCCCAAAGCTGATTCCCCCTGTGAGGAAGCACACTCTGTTAGTCATCACCGACCTCCAGGAGCCTGTTGGTTCCCTCATCCATGCCCAAGGTCAGCAACCCCCTCCCTGGACGCCTTTCTGTAAATCCCAAGTGACCCCGGAGTCGGCATCATTGATGGAAGGAGTTTGGGTTCTGCAGTGAGGTGGATCTGGGTTCTAACTAGGGGTCAGCAGCCCCAGGGCTGTGTGAACCTGAGGAAACACATCACCTTTCTGGGTTCTGGGTTCCTTCTTCTAAAAACAGAGACAATAACTATTAACCTTGCAGGATTGTTTTAAAGATTAAAGCAGATATGATATGTAAAATGCCTGGTCCTTGGTGGCTATTAAATAATTGGTAGCTATGTTGTTGCTCAGTACCATCAGTCTGCCCCTAAGAAAACATCGAGGCAAGTTAATTTCATACACACTTCAGCCAAGTGTTTACCAGGCCCAGCGCCAAACATTGGACACACAGAGATACAACCTGGGCCCTGCCAACCATGGGATCATAAGCTAGTCAAGGTGATAAATGGGATCCCATGGTGCCTTTAACCTAACTCATTGCTAGGCTTTCCACACAGTAAGGCCCTGGGAATATGGGGAGAGCTATCCATCACAACGCAAATGACCTGGGAAGGCTTAAGGAGGAAGGAAGATTAAGTTGGGGCTGGAAGGATGGATGGGGGTTCAGTGCTAGGAAATGGAGTTCCAAGGAGTGGTAAGAGGTGGAGCATCCCTTGGGGCTGGGGGCAGGGGGCAGTGTGGGCTGGTGGAGGCGACGTCAGGTAGAGTTCTGACTGGGTAGGATATGTTGGAGCCACCCAGTAGAAGGGCCTAAGTGTCACATTGAGGATGGATGTCATGGTAGGTTCTAGAACAAGAGAATGATTGCATAGCTGTGCATACCAGGAAGGACACGACAGTGGCATGCAGGCCTCTCAGAATGGGTAGCAAGGAGGGTGAGTAGCTAGGAGGCCCAGTAATCACCAGGTCAGAGGAGACCAGTTTGGGTGAAGCCATGGGAGCTGAGGATGCGGAGGAGGCAAACTTGGAGGTACACAGAGAAAAAAGGGTAATGCATTATTCATACCCTATGACAGCTGATTACACAAATTATAAAGAAAAAAAGCTCACAAGAAATATGCCAAATTTGCTCTAGCTGGTGTGGCTCAGTGGTCTGAGTGCCGGCCTGAGAATCAAAGGGTTGCCAGTTCGATTCCCAGTCAGGGCACATGCCTGGGTTGCAGGCCAGGTCCCCAGTGCAGGGTGCGTGAAAGGCAACTACACATTGATGTTTCTCTCCCTCTCTTTCTCCCTCCTTTCTCCTTTCTAAAATAAATAAATAAAATCTTAAAAAAAATAAATATGCCAAATTCTAGTAGCAGTTAACCCTGCAGGGAGGTACATGGAAAACTTTTATTTCTGTGCTTTCTGTATTTTTTAACTGTTACCAAAAAAAAAAAAAAAAAGCACAGGATGTGGAAAAAGAGGGACTGAAGGATCGGTACACTCTTTGCCCTAGAAGGGAACACTGAGGGCAGAGCTTCAGAGCATGTTGGCGGCATGTGGCGGGCAGAGAGAAAGAGGGACTTCGTGTGGTGCCTCAGACACCCACGTCAATAGACTCTCCCTGGGAGCAGATTCAAGAATCTGGCAGAGGTGGTTGTCCTGGAAGGAGAAGTCAGTGGCTGAAGGATGGGGATAGAGGGAGATCTCTCTTCACAATAAATGTTTCACATCTTTTGAATTAAGCACCAGTTAAACCTATTACCCACTGAAACATTTCACCTGAAAAAAGGAAAAATATACATTAGAAGAGGGAACCATTATTCAATTCACGAAAGGATTTACTATGTCATTTCCTCTGGTAGGGCACTGAAATGATTTTCAGGATACAGACAGCCAAGCTGCAGACACTCTTTCTCCAATTCTGTCCTTGCACATTCATTCGTTCATTCGTTCATTCATTCGTTCCAGCAACCTGTTGAGCAGTCTACTCTGTCCCTAGAAGATGTCTATACATTATTACATGCAATCATCATCACAAGGAACGTGTAATTACAGACCGGATAATGAAATAAAGACCAAGACACGCGTGGGCAAGTTACTTGCTGAAAGGCACACAGAAGATGAGCAGGAGAGTTAGGATCCAGGGCTAGTCTGCCCAGCTCCAAATGTGGGCTCTCAGGTGTGAAAACTGCTTTCCTAGAAACAACTCAGAAGGGAACTTTGGGGAAGGCGGATTGTCCTGTAAACATCAAGGTGCCAGATACTACTGTGTTATGAGCTTTGCAAATCCCATCTCATTGCAGACTCACAGGAGGGAGGTGTGATGCACCCTTTACAGATGAAACAGCCAAGGTTGAGAAGAGGAAAGCGATTTGCTAATCATGACCGATGGCCAAGTGCAAACGTTTAACCACTTGTAACACTGTCTCTCGGTTTAAAGCTCCGTAAAATGAAAAAACCGATACCTGCCCTGCCCCTTCCTGAGGACAGTACACTACAATGAGTAGAAGTGTCCAATATCTGATCTTTATCCCCAAATGTGTCTTGTTTTTGGTCATGGTCCATCCCCGCCCCTTAGTGCAAACTTCCCCAATCCTCAGTAACTAAGGCAGGACCTGGAGATAGCGGGGAACTGTCCAGAATACACCAGATACAGCTGCCCACTGAAGGCTGTCCTCTCCGGGAGCTGGCAGAGGCCCTATGGAGACTGTGGAAGTGGTGGGAGAGAGAGTTCTGCAGAGGCTAGGAGGGCTTTTTAAATTGCCATCAAAATATTTTACTGTTACAGAAAAATGAAGGGAGGGGAAGGAGGAGGAGAAGGGGAGAAAGAAAGGATGGAGAGAGGGAGGGAGGGAAGTCAGGAAGGAGGGAGCGAGAGGGAGAATTTTTGTTTATCTACACATAATTCTCGGCCAAGGGGAAAAATAACGGCATCTGATAAAATAGTTGCCTTAGGTGCAGGAAGCAACTGTCAACCTTCTTGCTGTGTTTGGGGCAGCAGAGAAAAAGGGAGGGACCTGTGCCTGTTGGGCGTCTGCCCCAGGCCCTTCCGACACCCCCTGTGATGCCACCTCAAGTATTTTTAAATGTTCCAGCTAAATCCTCCCTCCCGCCCATCCTCGCTCCCAAACAAATGACCTGTTCTGCCCCTGCCATGATGAACATGTCAGTTGGGATTCATTCCTTACTGGGATAGCCTACTGGGGGTAATAAAAAGTCGCTTGGCAATTCAGATATAATAAGAAAAGCTAACCCCTGTATAGCACTGTCTCCCTGCCAGGCAGAGCCCCTCACATGAATTGACTTGTTTAATCCTTGCAGTGACCCTAAGAAGTAGGTTACTATTTTTATTTCCATTTTAATGGACGAGGAAATGTAGGCACAAGGAAATTAAGTAATTTTCCCGGGGTCGCACAGCTCGCAAGCAGCAGAAACACCCGTCAAATGCAGACAGTGGCAGCAGAGACCTCCCCCTTGGTCTCTGTGCTGGGGTAGCATAAACCGCAAGGAAACGCCTCGTTGTCCACAGCCAACCCTGTGAGGAAGGCATGATGAACCTTGTTTAACAGATGAATAAACGGGGTCTTGGGGAAGTCATGCAAGGTGAGGGAGCATAAATTGAAGTGAGAGAGCTGGAATTGAAATCAGGTCTGCCTACCTGCAAAGCCTGCCTCATCGCTCAAAAGCCTGAAAATGCATGAGTGCCTGTGTGTGTGAGAGTATGCGTGGAGGTGGAGCGGTGGCAAAAGCGTGAAGATCTGACCTCAGAGGACTGGCAGGCCTGTTACTTGCTCCCAGAGTCAGGGTGCATTCTCCACTTCTCACTGCTCCTCCCTGGAGTCTCTGTAACTGTGCTATTGGGAGGAACTCTAATCAGGCTCAGCTAGATCTTAGGGAAGCCTCCACCATCCCACATGTCCGAGCACACAGACGTCGTGCCCCTGACGGCCATGGGGGCTTCTCCAGGTGTCCCTCCATTTCCACACCTCTGACCCTGACCTCCCTCCTTAAGTTCCAAGGTATCATTTTCAGAATGGAGACTGAGGCTCAGCGAGGCTGCCGCTATGCCAATCTATCCAATAAAAATATCATGCAAGCCACACATGCAGTTTTAAATGTTCTAGTAGCTACATTAAAAAAGTAAAACTTAATTTTCATAATATATTGCATTGAACCCAACATATTCAACATGCTGTCATTCACTGTAACATGTAATTAATGTAAAATCATTATTATACTGAAATATTTTATACATTCTGCACAGTAAGTTTCCAAAATCCGGTGCATATTTTATGCTTAAGCACATCTCCATAGAGACTCGCCACATGTCCAGTGCCCATCATGTCGGAGAACACAGTTCCAGCGGCACTTATACAGCCATTATTACTGAGCTTAATTAAGGACCCAGATCTGGGCACAGGAGAGAGATGAATAAGCCACAGGCCCCACTAAGATGCTGAATCATTTTTTAATGTGACTTGGATGAAAAATGGTGTATCTCAGATTCCATTAAAAGACAATAGCCATTGTCTCTGCCCTAAGGCATTTAAGAGTGTAGCAGGTTTCTATATCGGCTTAATCCATGCGCCATGAGAGGTCAAGCATTGCTGTAGAAAGAAATCAGGGAATTGCAGTCAGACTTGCGTTCTAATTCTTGGTCTCACTTACCAACTCAGTGGGCTCGGGCAAGGCACCCGACCTCTCTGGAGTCACCTTTAAAAGTGAGGCCATCACTCTTGGCTCACAGGGGCAGGGTGAGGGAAGCTGTCTGGTGCATGTAAACAGTTAACACAAAGAACAAGAAAGGGATGGTGAGGGCACATTCATTTATTCGATGCTTGCCCAAGTTTATTAGGAGAAAAGGAAGCACTGGTGGGTGGCAGGGGTGACTTCCTGCCTTCTGTGATGTCCTAGGGAGGGGTCAGCCTCCCAGGGCATCTAGCCTCTGAAAGTCCATAAAATGTGAAGGGGCCACAGGCCAATTACAGACCGACTTGGAGATGATTCAGTGGAATGGGAAAGGGCCCCCCTGCCAGCATTTCCATATGACTGTTGATTTTGTGACCTACGGTACAACCATTAATTATTCAGGGCTGCTCAAGAATTTCCATTTAGGAGCTGAGAGAAAGTGAGAATGGTTGGAGGCTGGCAAGAGAAAAGACTAGGAACCACAAGGTTCTCTGGCCTTGTTCCATGAGCCCCTGGTCCTTCTGGTCCTGGGTGTTCTGAGGTGGAGCCATGAAGAAGAGGGGCTAAGCACATAGCACAGTGTGATGTGCACCGCTCTGGGCACTTCATATGCAGTATCCCGTCAACATTCAGGAGGGGTCTGAGAGGTAAGCATCATCTCAGTTTTATTGAGGGCAAAGCAACCTTCAGAATGTCAATGTTGCTTATCCAAGATCACACAAGTTACTATCAAATGGCACAGCCCCCAACTTTGAACTTGGTTTTTTTCTCATTGAAAGACCTCTGTTCTCCTGAAAAGATTAGCCACTGGGAAGATGCAAATCAAAGCCACAAGAAAACAACCACTCTGTATCTACTAGGTGGAGCATAAACAGCATAATGAGAACATATAACCAGTCTTGGAATGGATGTAGCCCCCAATTCCAATGGAACTGGAGCCCCCATACTTTGCTGGTGGGGAAGCAAACAAATGCAACCACTGTGGAAAACAGTTTGACAGTTATCACAAACATATCACAGGACCTAGCCATTCCTCCCCTAGGGATATCCCAAAATAACTAAAGATAGGGCATTCCAATAAATAGTGATCCTTGTAAATGAATGTTCATAGCAGCACAACTGACAATAGTGAAAAGGCGGGGAAAAAAACCCAAATGTCCATCAACTGATAAATGGATAACCAAAATGGGGTTGATCTATATAATGGAATATTATTCAGCCATCAAAAGGGAATGCTGACATAGTGCAATGTGGGCGAGCATGGACCTTGCAACCAGGTCTGCTAAGTGAAAGAAGCCAGACATAAAATATTGTCACATATTACACAGTTCTGTTTATATAAAATATCCAAAATAAGTAAATCCATAAGACAGGAAGTGGTGGTTGCCAGGGATGTGCAGAGGAAGAAGAGAAATAGAAAGTGATCATGAGTGTGGGGTTTCCCTCTGGTGTGATGGAAATGTCTGGAACTACAGAGAGGTGATAGTTGCACAATCCTGTGAATCTACTAAATGGCAATGAATTATATGCTTTAAAATAGTTCATGGTTAATGTTAAGTCACATGACTCTTACCTCAATAAATAAAATGTTTCTAAAAATAGACCCTGTGTTCTCCTGGAAACATCACAAGACTGATGACAGAACTGTAGAATGGGGGAATTGCAGAAAGAGAGAGAAAAAGAGAGAGAGAGGAGGCATTCAAGAGCATGTTGAAAAGGGCCAAGTTCAGGCATCCTGAGTCCTGACCCAGTGTTTAAGAACGCAGTGTGTGACCATTCAGTCTGTCTTGGACTGATCATCTCAAAAACATCACAACATTTACCCATTTGTTTGTTCATTCACTTCACAATTAGCCACTAAGTCTCCATTCCGTACCAAGCACTGCTCTAGACATTGAAAATACGGCAGTGAATAGTAAACAAGAACTTCCTGAATAACAAACAAAAACTTCCTGATTTTTCGGAGCTAACTCTCTGGTGAGGAACCAATTAAGATATCCCATGCATGATGCTAAGCCCTCTACAAGGAAAATTATCTCAATCTTGCTGATGAATAAACCGAGATATTCAGAGGTATTTAGAACTTCCCCAAGATGACACAGATATGTGGTAGCAAACTAGGAAACTGGGCCCAAGTCTGGAGCAAACCTGGGCATCCAGACAACCTCAAAATCCTATTGTGGGACGGGCTGGAGCAGAAGCTAGGTTGCACAGTCTTTCCTGGGCCTGTGACATCAACTCAGTGTTCTTCTTTGTAAGCCTGCCTTCTGTAACTGGGCTGTCCTGGCCACAAACCTGCTCTGCAGCCTCCGGTGGGCCCACCCCTCCACACTCCACCTCCCACACTCCTGGTATCATGATGGATGGTGGTGACATGTTAAATTATTCAGGCTCTGTGTCTTCCCTGAGCTGGTGACAGCGATATTGCATTTTTAGATTGCCCAGAACTATGCCAGATAGAGAAACATGTAGCTTGGGAATGTAGAAACCCATCTGACCCCCAACTGCCCAGGGAATGCAAATGGTGCCAGTCCTGGAAAGAGGACAAAAGTAGCTAAAACTGCCAGTGCTCCCCAAACCACAATTCACTATTGTTCTGAGCTCTGGGGCTGCACCACAGATGTTAGTACATACCCACCTGCTTGGCCTGCGCTGACCACAGCTGCTACCTGCCAGGGGGTACTACTGTACACCAGGCACAGTGCCAGGCACGCTGCCCAGTTACGTTCCTCCTCCTCCAGATGTGGAAACGGAGGCTGAGCGTGGCGAAGCTCTGTATCTGCAGTCACACAGCCAGCAAGCAGAAGACCTGAATTCAAACACTGGTTTATCTGATCCCCCTGGAAAGAGGATTCTACAGCATTCTTGGGATTCAGGTTGAAAATTTTTTAAATCAATATTTATGCTTAAAAAAATCTTTATGGTAAAATATAATTAAACATGACTGTTTATAATTCCAGGAAAAAAAAGTGGAAATGACCACAGGCCCACTTACAGGGAGCTGAATAAAGAAATGATGGCATATCTTTAAAATAGACTTTTATGAGACCATTAAATACAGTGACACAGATCTATGTTTATTGACATGCAAACTCGCCATGATATATCGTCCCGTGAAAAAGTATACAGAGAAGAATGCAAAGAGGGATTTCACTCACGTAAATTTATACACAACTGCAGATATTTGGTGTGATTTCCACTGAGTGCGGGTAACAAAAACAAATCCATTTTAATATGAAAAATAAATGAGAGAGAAGTGAAAGTTATTCTGAGATGTTCATGATGTAGCACTATGACCTCTGCAAAAGCATACTGCGAAACTAAGTGCAAAAGAACCCTGTTCTGTTTTAAAAATTCACACACACATAAAGTATGCAAATGTATGCATACACACACAAAGAAATAAATACATTAAGGTGCTCTAGTGATTATTCTCTGGATAGTAAGATTTGGGGTATTTAAAATTTTTTCCTTACTGTTGCTCATTTGCATTTTTAATTTCCCTCCAATGAATATATAATGCTTGGTAATAAAAAAGACAATCAAAGTTATGTTTATTTTTTAAAATAGATTGTCTTGATTGCTGCAGGGGAAGCTCATCCCTCTCCTGACCTTTACTGCACTATGGCCATCTCCGAGATGGGCATCCCGCTACCCAAGAAGGGAGATATCTCAAGTTATCCTCAAATTCTGGCCCAAAATACTATCCATGGAGAAGAAGCTCACTAATCAAACTTAACTCAGTACTTCATGAAAGTATAGCTTCATCTTCTGGACCATTCCATTGCTCCCTGTGGGAGGTTGCATATTCCAAAGATGCCCATAACAAAACCTCCCATCTCACATTTTCTTCTGAAATGGGACTTTGACTACTCCCCATCAAAGATGGAGATCAATTCCCACCCTTTGAGTCTGGGCTGCCTTAGGGGTGTGCTTCCAATAAAGAGGCTGCAAATGAAGTGACTCCAGAGCTGGGTCACAGAATGTAATGCAGGTTCTGCCTGGCTATCTTGACATGCTGACCCTGTCCATGCTCACTCCCTCTTTGGAAACCTGCCACCGCACTGCGAGAAGTCTTAGCCACATGGGAAGGCCAAGTGTAAATGGTCCCGTCAACAATCCCAGCTGAGCCTCGCTTTTTCAGACATCCCAGTACAAATGGCAAAAATATGAGAGAAGAAGCTTCTAGTTGATTCCAGCCCCCAGCCATCTGAGTCACCGATGGATGTTTGAGTATTTCAAACATGAGTATACTCAAACATTGAGTATTTCCAGCCGAGTCCTGGTCATTGTGAAGTTCAGACAACCTATCTTCCCTTTCTCAGTTATCATTTCATGACTCCTAGAATCCATGAGCATAAGAAGATTGTTGTTGTCTTAAGGCACTAATGTTAAGGGTGGGGAATTATGCAGCAGGAGGCAACAGAACACTCCTCTTGTCCAGTCCTATAAAAATGTCCACACTCCTCGCAACCTCTTGCACTATGGCAGCTCTGGGCAATAGAAAAATGAACTAGGTGTTTAGAGACCCAGGCCCTAGGTCTGTCCTGCTACTAACACACTGTATGACTAAAAAAGACATTACCACCTAGCAAATATTATAATAACACTCACCATGCCTTTACGTCCTTCCTAAAGAAGACAACTCATTTGACCCTGGCAATAATTGTATGAGGTAAGTGTTGTCCCCATTTGAAAGAGGAGAAAAATGAGGGTCAGAGACACTACAAGTGACATGCTCAAGGTCATACAGTTCATAAATGGCAGAGATTAGAATACAGAGGCAGATCCCAAAGGTACAAGAGAATAAAAGAGCAGGTGGAGGCGTGTGAGGTTGGCCAACAATCAAGTCCCCGGCAGTTCCCACCCTAGACCATGTCCAGCCTGTTGGAATCCAGGGCGATTTCATGACCCCACACAACAGCCCTTCAGCAGGCTGGAGATGGCTCCTGTGCCCATTATAATCTTTCCATCCAAGCTCAGTATTCCTACTAATACCATCAACATTCCTTATATCACACGCTTTACAAAAACTATGACTATTTGGGGGTTATACAGTCAATGCATATTCATTATAGAAAATTAGAGAAAATAAAAAAGCACAAAGAAGAAAATAATAAAAGTCAAATACTATCACTTCTAACTGACTTCCCTTATTTCTGGTTTTTTAACCATGCATCTATCTATACACATTCTTTTACAACTGGATTTTATTGTCTTGTAATATGAGTACATCTGGTAAATTTTGTTTAAAATATCTAAGCATATATCCGTTCATTCATTTATGTCAGAAACACATATTGGGATCCAACTATATGCTTTGTACCTTTGCTGCTATATAAATTACATACATATGTGTGCATATGCACACATCTAGGTCTATACCTAAATTTATATGTACATCAGTATCTCCAACTATAACTGTATCTATACCTATATCCACCAAAGTATTACTAGTGCTTTTCTCTGAATACCCAGATTTTCTTCTTTTTGTTTACCTTTTTCTCTCTCTCTCTGGAAAATGAACTGAGAGCACTTGTGGTTTTAAAATTAAGCTAAATAAAATATATCTTACACATTATTCCATGTCACTAAGTATTGACTCCAATAACATTTAATGTCTGCAATATTCCACTGTATCAATGTATCACCATTTATGTAATCATTTCCCCATTGTTTAAATTTTATATTGTTCCCAATTTTTCACTACAATATTGCTCCTAAAGCTACATCTTTCTACATATCCTTGTGCATCCATGTGTGGAATTTTTTGAGGGTAGAAAGATGAATTGCTGGATCAAAGGATATTGACACATTTAACATTTGTGATCTATGTCAAGATGTCCTCCAGAAAGGTTATACCAATTTCATCCTGATCAGCTCCTTATCGGAGTAATTATTTCACTATATCCTCTACAACCCTGGGTATTACATCATTGTTTTCCAATCTCAATGATTTCGATATGCATCCCATATTTCAATTTTATTTTGTTGGATTCTTTTCAACATAAGTCCAATTTGCTCAAGTCTTTTTTGAGTTTTGATGTCCAGAACTGGGCATGATAATCCGGGTGCGATCTGACGCACACAGAGTAGAAATGGACTACCACCTGCCTCTCTGTGAGCAAGAGACTTAGAATAATACGGCCCAGGACTGCTTCTGCTTCACTGGCAGCTGACTGTGTTCAGTGTGGCCCCAGTTGTTTGTTCACAGGCACTACAAATAAATCTGGACTTTCCCATCCTGTATTTGCAGAATCGATTTTTCTAAACCAAAGTAAAGAACATTTTGTACTACCAAATTGCGTCTGTATCTTTTGGCCTTTTCTTCTAGTGTCTCAAGCTATTTTTTCGGTCCCAATCCTGTGAGTTCCTGTTTTCCCGATTCCCTGACTACATGCCCTCTGTGAACTGGGTAAATTGAAAAGGAGTTGAATGTAAGAAAAAGAATGACTATTTACTCACTAAATGTTTACAACACATCCAGCCACAGACGAGAAGTTTATGTATGTTAAAATCACACATTACATACAAGAGTATAATTAGGTTGACGCTGCTATTTTTGTTCGAATATTAAGAAATGGATGTCTGCAGGGATTATCTGCCTTGGCGAGGCCACCCCGTCAGTAAGGAGAAGGGACTGGCTTGGCAAGTCTAATCGGGTCCGTGCTATTCCCAGCATCCCGTGCCAGGTCTTCCCTGATCTCAGGCACGGCCATCTGCGTTGAAGAGGCCTGAACGGAGAATGGAACCTGACAGCTCACGGCCAGAGAACTCTCATCAGTCTCATAATGAAAACTCTTCGGGAACATGAAATCAAATAAAAAATAAACCAGCAGACTACCCTACCAAGTGGTCTACAATTTTCCCCTTTGGAAATAAAAGCATATTGTTCATTCAGTAAATATCAGTTTCGAGTCTCTAACATGCCAGGAAGTGACTCTGCACTGGGGAATGAAACAGAAATACTCCCCACAACCACAGAGCTTGCACTTACGTGGGCAGATAGAATATTCAGAGGAATACATGTAAAAACCAATATATTTATGAGAAGCTCTGTCAAATATCTTGCTGACATTCAGATATTCTTTGCCTGCAATAGCTCCCTGACCTACCTATGCAACAAAACTATTCAAAGTAGAAGTGCAGTTTGCCTGTCATGATTTATTCTTAGCGGACCCAGAGAGAACTCTGCACTTCCCTTCCCACGTGTTCGCTTGGGAAACTGACCTTATTGTTCTGAAGAATGGAAATAAAGTTTCCCAAGTGTCTCATTAACTATGTAACAGCAGGATAAGATTTGTCCTTCTTCAGAAATTTAGAACCTTCTAGACCTAAAACTTTGATTCTTCCATGAGTATAACTAACTCTGGTTCTGAAAACATATCTTCAAATGATTTTAGCCAAGGAGAAGTCGTTTGCTTGGGGCTGGAGACTGAAATTGAGGCGGACACTTCAAAGTAAGTACTCAGAACCTTTTCTGTGTGTTAGTACTCCATTTCTATGAAACATCTTCATTCTCCCTTTCCTAGTTTTTAGATTTTTTTTTCTTGATAAAAGTGACAGATCTGACAGATTGAGAATGAATTTAGTTTTGTACTTTCATCTTGTGGTAAGGTGTCGGCTGTTTCATGCAACAGGACAATCATTTTCTTGTTCTTTTTGTTCCAAAGCCAATTTTAAAAGCTTGCTTTATTTTTGTTTTCTTTCATTTGGCCACTATGCATTGACAAGTTTGAAGTCTCAGCCTTTGGGGGAGCATTTTCATAAGTGTGGACTAAATTGTTACAGATTTTTGACCCTTTTTCTATCTTTTAGTTTTCTGTGCAAACATATCTTCTCCCTCATGCTTCCCAAATCCCTCCTTCATTGTTATTCTCTTTCAATATTTCTTCAGAATTTCATTTTGCAGAGTCTTCCTCTCTCACTCTATCTATTTCATTTTAGAGTCTCCAGTCACAAAACCAGAAAAAATCTATCCTCTGCCATTAAAATATGATGTGTACATGTGTTCATAAATTCTTGGTTATAATTTTTCATCTTTTGAAAGAGAAATGTTATTTCTTCATTTAGTAATATCCAGCGTTGGCAGGGTTTTATGAAATGACTATTTTCCTAAATTGCTGCAAGCAGTGCAAATCTGTACGACCCTTTTGGGAAGCAATTTGGCACCATAAAATAGAGCCTTAAAAACGTCCATCCCTCTTGACCCACTTCTGGGAATTCACCCCAAGGAAACACCCTAAATACAGAAGAAGATTTGTGCAGCATTATATTCACTGCAATGTTATTTATAAATATCAGAAAATGGAAAATAACCTTAATGGGCAACTTGAGGGGAATGGTTAATTGTGTTGGAGTATTAACTGTGCCTAGATGATGATAAGTTATTATAGAAAATAATTGTGTCCAATGCTAATTTTAAGGAAGGGGGTTAAAAAGATAAAATCTGTATTGTAAAATGAGTACTATTGAATATAGAGGAGACTCTGCTCCTACTGGGAAGAGTAAGGATATTAACGGACCAACTCTCCTGCAGACAACAACAATAAATTCAGAAAACACAAAACGCACAAACAACACTACCTGAGGGCTCTGGAAGTAAATAAAAGCAGGTGTGTATTAGAAAGGAGCTGCAACCTGGAGAAAGCAGGCAAGATAGGGTGACCTTCCCGTGTATCCAGCTTTGTCCTGAGGGAAGGTTATAATGTAACTATGGCTCAGGGCAACTGAAACACCAAGAGAAAACCTGCTATCTTTCCGTACTGAGGATTCCAGATCAACCAACCAGGAAGACAAGGAGGGACCCAGAGCGGGGTCTCACAATCTGTGTGTAATCCCTGCCCACGTCTGTGGCCGACCTCTGGGCCACGCTGGGGGGCAAAGGCAGACTCCAACCAGCTCAGCTAAAGAAAACAAAACAACCTCTGCTCTCCCCAGGCAAGACAGCTGGAGTCTAACCAAGTCGACCGCCTGCAAAAAACAAAACAAGCTTCTTGGGAGAAACAGAATCCAAAAATGTTCATACAATAAATCCACAGTTTTAGCATTCAATCCAAAACTACCTGACATGTGATAAGCAGGGAATTTTCATCTGCTCCCAAGAGAAAAGCAGCAGAGGCCAGCCTAAGACGACCCAGAGGCACACGGACTTGAACACAACACTGTAGGTAGGGCAAACACTTTTAGAACTAGAAATGAAACACTTATCTGAATATTTTCTTTTAATTACTGGATCGGCTTAATAAAATGCAATTAACACAGGAAATAATCACTGGCTTTGAAGATAGATTAATAGAAATTGTCCAGTCTGATGAGAGAGAGAAGAAAGATTGGAAAAAATTAAGTGTCTGAGGGACTCATGGGAACCACATCAGAAGTTCTAGACACAGATAACTGGTGTCCCAGAAGGTGAGAAGAGAAAGCAGAGTTTAAAAAAAGAAAGACATAATTATTGCAATGAACCGGATTTAGTGTCAGAGATAAACCAGCAAATTCACAAAGCTCAGGGGACACCAAACAGGATAAACACAGGGTGAGGGAGAACCTGTACTTCCAGTCAAACCACTGAAAATCAAACATACACACACCTCCTTGCTGAAACCATTTCAATAGCAAAAAAAAAAAGTTTAAGCATAAAGATCAGAAAGGAAGGAATAAAACCGTTATTGTTAGCAGATGACACAATTGTTTAGAGAAAGAATTGCAAGGAATCTACAAAATGACTATTAAAATAAGTGACTTTACAATGGCTGGAAGATAAAAAATTAATATATAAAAGTTAATTATATGTTTATGTATAGGCACCAAATAATTGGAAAATAAAATTTCAAAACCAATTCCATTTATAACAGTGCAAGAAATTCTAAGTACTTATTAATATGTTTAAGAAGAGGCATGCAACATCTCTTCAATACGAACAACAGAAAACTGTTGAGACAAATATTTTTTGAAAACCTAAATAAATGAAGAGATAAACAGACCATGTTTGTGGATTTCAAGACTCAATATTGTTTTGAAGTAATTTACCCCACTATGTTTGCCTATAGGTTAAGTACAGTTCTAGTTATAATCCCAGCAGGCACTTACTTTTTGGAAATTGTCAAGATAATTCTAAAATTTATATGGAACTAAAAATAACCCAGAAGAGTCAAGCAATTTTAAAATAAAACAAAACTGAAGGACTTATAAAGCCTGTTTTCAAGACTTACTATTAAACTATAGTAGCCAAGAGTATATTATTGACTGAAGGATAAAATATAGATCAATGAAACAAAACAGAGAGTTCAGAAACATATACGACTGAGTTTTAAGTCATCAGAAGAAAATCTTTTCAACAAATGGTACTGGAACAACTGGAGAGCTGTGTGCTCAAGGAAATGAACACAGGCCCTTGGCTCATACCATGCACATATATGAACACAAAATGGATCATAGAACTGGGACTTCCGGCCAAGATGGAGGCACAGGTAGACGCACTGTGCCTCCTCGCACAACCAAGACAGGGACAACAATAATTTAGAAACAAAATAACAACCAGAACTGACAAAAAACTGAACTGTGTGGAAGTCGGACACCCAAGGAGTTAAATTAGACACGTTCATCCAGACCGGTAGGAGGGGCGGAGTCAGGCAGCCAGACAAGGGACGCGGAGCGGAGAGCTGAGCAACTGGGACAGCATGCAAGTCCGCAGCAGGCAGACCCTGGGCACACAAGCGGCGGTGGCTGGTGGGCCCCGGCCAGGGGGTGGCGAACGGCAGACCCAGTGAGGTGGCCATTGTGAAGCAAGGCACTGCACACAACTCAGGGTCCCAGCACCGGAAAATAGAGCTTTGGCTCACTGTCTGAAAAGGAAGGTCCCGCGGGGTGCACAGGCCCACCCATACCGGAATTGGTGCCAGAGGGGCCCAGTTAGCTTGAGGAAGGCAGCGGAGGGGTCTGGAGTCCTACAGAGAGCAGAGCAAGCGCCATTGTTCCTTCTTGGACCCCGCCCCCACATACAGCTTCACAACCCAGCAACTGAGGTGCCCCGCCCTGGTGAACTCCTAAGGCCCCGCCCCTCACTACAGGAGCTCCACAAGACCAAAAAACGAAACAAAACAAAAGACAGCAAAAAGATGGCTCAAACAGAAGAAGAATGGAAAGCCCCAGAACCCATCCTTTTAAGCAACCAAGAGATAGCCAACCTATCAGATGCACAGTTCAGAGCACTGGTGATCAGGATACTCACAGAATTGGCTGATTTTGGTCGCAAATTAGATGAAAAAATGCAGGCTACAATAAGTTTAATGAAGAAA
>CM052540.1:13082894-13153207 GCA_028533065.1 Trachops cirrhosus | reverse complement strand
AGGGCAAGAATAGTAGGGGAAATGTAGAAGCTAAAGAATTTATGACACTTGGACATGAACTACAGAGGGGGAATGTGGGTGGGAGAGGGTGTGCAGGGTGGAGGGGAATGAAGGGGAGGTAATAGGACAACTGTAATAGCATAATCAATAAAATATATTTAAAAAATCCTCCCTGCGTGCATTTTCAGACCTAAAGGGAGGTGGCATAGGTAGTGGAGGCACCATTGGATTTGGGTTTAGACACTGTGGCTTCACTGCCAGTTTCTTTTACTTTCTAGCTGTGTGACCGTGGGCAAGTGACTCAACCTCTCTGGGCCTCAGTTTCCTCACCTATGACTGCTTCTCTGCTTACCTTCCAGGGTTATTGCAAGATCATGAACATGGACACTTCTTGTAAACTGTTCAGCTCCGTGCAAACAGAAGGCATTGCCGTTATGGTAATCAAAAGCAAATGGCACATGAATATTTCACAAGTGTGGACTGGGGCCGATTATTTGTAAAGTATTCCCATCTAATGGGGTTTTATTAGTGCACCCTCCCTCTCCTTATTACGATCCACCTAATAATCTCTTTCCAAATCTTATCTTCAAATTCCCTTTGTCTCCCCTGTCATTTCTTCTTAATATGTCCTCTCTCTCATAGCTATTTATTACTAAACGCTGGGTAGCATTTGGGGAGACAGTTAGTTAGAAAAATACACAAATACATATTTTGTACAGAGACATAAGCAAAATGAAGCAAGGATACCACAATTCTACGCTAAGATATTAAAAAATATACATCTTCCTTGTGGGTCTGTCGGAGCTGCTCATATTAGTGATACTTAGTCTGAAATTAGGTTTAACAACCCCATGCCCATAGTGGCCTCAAATCCATTTACATGTGGCATTACTGTGGGGAAGGAAAGAAATGAAGCCGGCTTGGATGCATTTTTCTCGTCTTAAAAAAGTATGAGTTTTCACACAGCCTTTTGGAATCTCTCTTGGCTAAAAATGAAATCCTTTTGCCATTAACTGTTCCTGCAGTGAGGGCTCGCTAGCTGCAAGATTATGATGAGGGCAAGCATTAATTAAATCTAACTGTGAGAGAATAATTAGGTACACATATCCATCAGGGCAAGTTGTCACCATCCAGTAACAAAGTTGGATACAAACTCCATCAGCAGAACTGTCAGGCGGCTGTTAAAAGGATATAAATGTGTCCCAAAAGTATCATTTCATTGGGGGTGGGGGGACTGAATTGCAAAGGATTAATGAGGCGAGGGGTTTGTATTTTCAATTGGATGTAAAATGCAAACCAAGTAAGTTGTGATATAATCATTTAACCTTAATGTTTAGTTACATTTGGGTTTCTAACATGTGGTGGGGACAATTAGACCTACATTAAACCAACATTTCCCATCAGAAAAACAGATAAAGGTTAGATTTTTTAAAACGAAATTGCACAAAAGTTTACAACAAAATCATAAAATCTAATTTACACAGATGGCATATTCTTAATAATAATTAGGTGAGAAAAATGAATGCATATCCCCACCAGGGTAATTAAGGCATTCAGGAAAGGGCCCTTTATTTCTGCCAAACTTCAGTGTCACCTCTGAGGCCTCTGTGTGTGTGTGTGTGTGTGTGTGTGTGTGTGTGCACACGCACGCACGAGCAGAGACCCCCACACAGGTGATGTGAATGCAAGTCTCAGAGGCAAGGACTGCAAAAAGGCACAGCTCCAATGTGGGAGAAAGGACAGCGGGCTGGGAGCAGACAGGTCTAAATCTGTATCCAGGCTCCACCACTGACTGACCATGTGAGCTTGGGCCACTCACCTCTTGTCTCCAAACATCCATTTCTTTTACAACATAGGGTTATAGAAAGGTGGTTGCAATAACACACTTCAAAGCACCTACAACAGTGACTGGCACAAAATAGGTGGCCGATTATTGCTGTTGTTTGCTATCGGATATCTGTCCCAAAGTAGGGAACAGAATAAGAACAAACCACAGCACTAGCCTTGGGATCTGCTCCTCCTGTAATGTCATCTCGGCTGGAGGGGTCATGGGCAGTGATGGTTTCCAGCCAAGGCAAAGAATAGGGAGGAAGCCGAAATGGTTTCATTGCAGGCCTGGTGGACAACTTAAATGGTCAACACCAAGGTCATTTCCTCCAGCGCACTTACAACAATTTGTAATTGTTGCACTTGAATGCTTCTTTGCTTGATCGATTGCCTGCCTGTTTCCTCCTCCATACGGAGTCCAGAGACAGGGACACTGTGTCTGGTTTTCCATCTCAGGGCCTAGTGGGGTGTCTCACACTTGGTAGGCACTCAGCTGGAAGAATGAATGAAAGTCACGTTGGAGGTCATAGAGAGGGATGTAGCAGGATGGGCTGGAATCTGGGAAATGAGACTCGGCAACGGCATTAGAGAGAAGTTAGGAAGGACTCATCCTACGACAGGAGACGTACTGAGACCACAGGAGCTGATCTTAGAATGAGGTCAGAGGATCTCTCAGAGACCTAGCCATTCCGGGATGCTATCATTATCAGGGTGACCACCTATCTCAAGATCTTGTCAAACTACTTCCATGTAGTCCTGCCTGAAAGCAGATTTTCTTCAAGACCCTTCCCCACCTTAGAATCTGTGGACGCAGCTACCAATGTCAGACAGACCAGGCCACTGGTATGGGACCGCACTGCCCCTTCTCAGCCCGCATCTTTGGCTAGGGAACTAGGCTGGCAGAGCCAGGGAGAGAGCTGTGAAGGTTCTGTTCCCCGGAACCTTCACAACTCCATCACACATAGGGCCTTTTTGCTTCCAGAATCTATCCTAACAAAATGGACTATTTCTATGGCCTGAAGGAGAAATATGAGGAATATGGATTGAAACAAAATACTACTACTTTGTCTTGACAGGGCCCATTTTCCTGGAAGTGTTCTCTTTCAGCCACACCCCCTTCTATACCCCCTTTGCCCCCAGAAAGCAAAATCCAAATAAATTCAGTTGGCTTCCCTCAACTCCCACCCCTGACTGAAAGCAATGTCTTGCAGAGGGATACAAATTAAACCACATTTAGTCATAAATGTCACAGGGTCATCGTGGAGAACAAAATAAACTTTCACAAAACGAGGCCAAAGCCAGAAAATTAAAGTTATAAGGTGCCAAGACCCATAAGGAGAATTTCTTACTTCCTGAGAAAAATCTTTATATTCTGATTCTTGAAGACAGAATTGTATACCTGTCCATTTGATCGCACTTTTAGTAGTACAGTTCTATTTCTCTGTAGTATTATTTTGCCTACTTGATCTAATAGGAAGATTTCTGCAAAATCTTTCACTTTGATTATCTATTCATCAACTTGTTGTACTTCTCCCTAGTGTTATTTCTACGTAATTTGCAGCTGGGCTGTCCCTGCACGTAAGCACCGACTTCATTTGTCTCCTGGTGATCCATCCTTTTTATGATTAATTACTGACACTCTTATTCCTGAAAAACACTTTACTTTGCAGATGACATGATTTTAATATATAACATCTTAAAGACTCCACCAAAAAAAAAAACCCCTTAGATCTAATCAACACATTCAATAAAGCGGCAGGATACGACATTGGCATACAAATATCTGTAGCACTTCTGCACACTAACAATGGATTATCTGAACGGGAAATAAAGAACAGGATCCCATTTACCATGGCAATAAAAACAATGAAACACTTAGAAATAAATTCAACCAAAGAGGTGAAAGATTTTTACACTGGAAACCGTAAGACACTGATTAAAAAAAAAATCGAAGAAGACTAAAATATTGAAAGGTATCCTGTCTTCAAGAATTAGAAGAATTAGTATTATTAACATGTCCATAGCCATCCATAGATTCAATGCAATCCCTCACAAGATGCCAAAGGCATTTTCACAGAAGTATTTTGCCTTCTATTTATACTTCCTCCACAGATTTTATTTGATTAGTATTTGCTTACTATATATTTTTTTTCCTCACTGTCAAGCTTTTGGGTCCGTGTTTTAGGAAAATCTCTAAACACCATATAACTGGATTTGTTTAATGTAAACTATCTCTGAACTTTAACATGCAAATTATATTTACTGTGGTTACTGATGCCCTGCACTTATTGCTACAACGTTACCTTTCACTTTTTTCCTTCCTCCTGCTCTCTGCTTACTTTGATCCCAGCCACCTGCAGCCCACGGGAGCCACCATGGCCTCAACTTCTAAACTCAGCAACCAGGCCTTCCGTTTCTTCCCCATTCCTTACACCTGAGGAGTTTCCTTTCTTTATGTTCAAGATAAACTTACATTTATAAACAAAAGTTGTATTTCACCCAGCACATGGTACGTGTGTGTACACATGTGTGTGGACGGAAGAAGGACCCATCAGCTCTGTGTGTGCCATGCTGTTGTAGGTTTGCACAATTTGCCAGCTTTCTTTTCATATAGGAATGGGACCTTTTTTTACACGTAAAAAAAACTTCTATAGTTAAAGACATATATTCCAGGACTTTCCTCCAAGACATTGAAGCCCAATATATAAATACAGGAGCTGGATGAAAGAGTCCCAGCTACTCAGCCACATCCCCCACACCCTTCCCCTGAGCGTCTATTTGGAGCACAGCTTGAAGACACCTGCTAAGGGCTCCGGCACTCCAGCCGACATCCTCAGCACGCTTAACCACATCTATCTCAAACGTGCACAAAGGCAGAGCTTCTCCGGGTAATCTTCTAAGTGATCTACCCATTTGATAACAGTTGAACTACAAAAGAGCCCAAGCTGCCAGCCCCTAACAATGTGTTTCATCCCAGCTCCCCAGCAGTCAGTCCCAGTGCAGGTGGTATAGCCTACGTGATTTCACATGCTCACGTGGCATGAAAAGACAGCAATCTGGTAGGTTGGGGACTTCCGTTCCAGGGTCTTCTAGTTTCTGTCTGTGGCATGGATGAGGTCTCCCCTCTATCATTCTTGACATCTAAGACCAGATCAGATTAGATGAACTTGAAAGTCATTTCCACCTCTGATTGACTAAGCGAACGTTGGAAGTTGTTTTCCCCTAGTATATGCTTGGAAGCCTGAGGCAACAATTTCTCTGAGACATCAAGGCTTTGCCTGAAGTCACGCAGCAATGAGACAGTCACAGAGGGTTAGATCTAGGACCATGTGAGTACAAATCTGAGATACCCCCTTATACTGGGTGGGGTGGGTGGATTGCAGGACAAATCTGACCCACTGCCCGTTTCTGTATGGGCCACAAGCTAAGAATGGTTTTTCATCTTTAAGTGGTTAAAGCAAATCAAATGAAGAAGATGTTAAGATATGAAAATTATATGAAATTCATATTTTAGTGTCATAAATTCCATTCTTCTCATTAGTAGTATTTTATTACAAAAAATGGTACTTGGTTATTATTATATATTGAGTTGCATCAGTATAAATGTATAAAAAATGTTCTCTCATTGTGTAAGTGTCAACATACTATATTCAAGTTTGCCTTTGGTCAACAAGGCCTCAAATGTTTTCTACCTGGCCCTTTACTGAAACCATTTGCTGGTGATCCTGCACTAGACCACAGGCTTTTGCAAGGATGGAGCCAGGATCCAAATCTATTGCCCTTCTGTACACCACAAGCCAGGCTGTATCTAACAATGGCTTGAGTTCAAACCCTCTTCAGCACTCTTAAAGAGAGGCAAGACAGCAGAGGTACAAAAAAGAGTACCAAAACACCTCAGAGGTAGTGCGGGTTCAGCTCCAGACCACTGCAATAAACCGAGTCCTAACCTTTTTGCTGGTGGAGGGTCTTGCCTCCCACGTGTAAAATACACAATACCTATGGAGCTCAATAGAGCAACACGCACTAAGGCAAGGTGTGCCTTTAGTCTTTAGATCAGCTACAGAAGTACTAGCATCAGAGACTGGGTCTTCCTTGACCACCTTCTAGTTTTGTCCCATAGTTGAGCCTCAGTTTGTCTGTCAATAAAGTGGGAATGATTATAATTACCTCATGAGGTTTAGAGGACCAGCCCATAACATAGAGGCTTCATGGCATATCAATACATGTAGGCTTCAAAGTTCATCCCAATATTTTGTCACTTTCTCCTTCAAGAAATGAAGCCTGTTCCTCTACTCCTTGAATCTCAGATGGCCTCATGACTTTCCCCCCAAAACAGGATGCAGCAGAAAGAATAATGTGTGCCTTCTGAGCCGCAGCCTCAGAGGTCCCACAGGGGTCTCCTGTTCTTGCTGCATTTGGAGCCCTGCACCTGTGACCCAGCCGCAGCCAGCTGGCTGACCACAGGGGCACGGCCTAGGCCAGATGAGCCTGCAGCACCCAGACCAGAAGACCTGCCCAGCTGAGCCCCATCCAAATGCCTGAATTAAGAGCCAAAAGAATGGCTGTTGTATTAAGTCACAAAGCCACAGGGTGATTATCTGCCACAACTTTCACGGACATAGTATTGGACCACTCTGATGAAGTGGCCCAATATCCCAGTGTTGTGTCCCCACCAGGACCAGGTTCAGAGCCTTCTGTTTAAGGCTGCTCGCAGTTGCCTCTCCATCCAGCCAGGCCAGAGAGAATTAACCAACAGCCACCTGACATATTTCAGATGAACAAAGAAAACCGCCTGGAGGAGACATACACTTTCAGGAACGCAAACTTCTCTGAAAGACACATCAGGGAAGATTTATGGGAGCAGCTGTGTGCTCTGACTACAAATCAGCACTCCCATGCCTCAGTCCAGCACGACCAGGGGATGGCTAGGTGTAGGGGTAGCGGCCCTGGCAGCATCTCTTAGGAAGGGCCTGAGGTCAAGAAAAGGAAGACCAGAGCCCCCCCAAAAAAGTTTCCAAGGTCAAATATGCATGTCATTCAAGTTCCCTTGGTATTTGAAGAAGAGAAGGCTCTGATTCTAGGATGCAGGTAATCTAGAGAGTGCTTTAAAGGAGCATTGCCATAAGCATTTCAACACATCCTCACTACAGCCCTGGGAAGCAAGAATGGCAGGTATTATCACATCCCCAGGGACTGCGGATGGAATCCCAAGATGAAGCAGTTTCCTTGAGGTGCCACTGAACTTAACATCTAGTGTTCAAACAAGGTTTTCTAACTCTAAATACCAGACTCCACATGAGACAATAAATGCTTCCCATCAGATTTATCGTCAAAGACCATTTGAGTTGGAGGAGACCTGTAGAAATGATCTAGCCCATCACCTTTGCTTTCCAAATTAGCAACCAGGATTTATTAGTACTTACTGTGTTCGGTGCAGCCTGCTGAGCACTTTGCATACATTAACACCGATCCTCCCAACCTCCTTATGAGGAGGCCGATTGTACAAACTGCAGATTGGGTAATGGTGATTAGCACAATAAGTCATTTCCCAAAGTTGAGCGAGTCAGAGGCAGAGCTGGGATATGAGTCCACATAGGTCTGACTCCAAAACCTGAGTTCATTGCCACAAAGCCACACAGCTTCCTAGGTGGGGACACTGAGGCCTGGAGCTTGAAGGTCTTCTCCAAGATCATGCAGCCCGTTTGGTTAATTGTCCATTAACTCATCAAGCATTAATTGAGCATCTGCTATTTGTCAGGAACTAGGCTGCTATGTGGAAGCAAGGCATGACCTGGAAACAGTCACTATACTTAAGGAGATTAATCAAGGGAGAAGTGGCCATTAATTACTCTAATAAAAGGTAGTAAATGACAAGTATCATACGGGAGATAGAGGAGAGGTTATCAAAATTTGGAGGAAGTCTGCATGGCTTTCAGGGAAAAATTTGAAAAGACTTCATGGAGAAAGTGTCCTTAATGCTTTGAAGGAAAAGCAGCCTTTTGACACCCAGCCATGGAGACAGAGGAAAAGCAAGCTGGAGAAATGGCACAGAGGTAGAGAAAAGGGGTTTTTCACCATAGATGTAGGACTAGACTCCAGGTATGTGGGGTCTATCCCTGTAACTCTCTCATGGCTTCAAGTTGATCTTTGTTTTGATTATTCAGTATCAGAACTTCCTTTGTCGAAAAGAGCAGAAAGCTCCACCCAAACTCCTGGGTAGGAAGGGAAGGCTTGGAGGGGGCATGGAGCTGGAGGGGAAAAAAGAAAGATGGGAACCAAATGAATAAAGACTGATCCTGTTGACTGCCTATTCAATATTTAAGCATAGCAACAACGCAATAAGGCAAATGATTTAAAGCCATTAATGTTTCTGAATTTTTTCCCAACCAAGTGAATAATTTATAGCCAGTTCCTAATAAACAGGAAAAAAATATATTAACATCAGTCTGCATTCCGAGCTCAGAGTCTCACAATAAAAGAGCACATCGGGGCTTAACTACCAGGGAGGATGAAGGAGCCAGAATGCACCTCTCCTCCCAGTGTGGGGCACAGCTGGGAATTGTGGGAGAGAATTCCAGGGCCTGTTTCTGCCATTGGATCTGGTGTCTGCCCACCTTACCAGCATCTTCTTTGTTCACAGTGTTCCCAGATGTTCCCACAATGCCCTGCATGTGCCTTCCTATATTGACTTTCTTCTACCAGCAATGCCTTCCCAACCTCTCTCCCTAGTTAACAGGAATGCATTCTTCAAAGCCCACCTCCTCTGTGAAGCCTTCTTTAATTATTCTCCCAGCCTAGTAAACACCCCAGGCCAGCTCACACCATCCCATGCATCCCATTATAGTGCAAATGGCTCATGCCCTGTCCCTTCCAAATGATGAAGTGCTGTTGGGCAGAGATCTGGGTGGCACATCTTCTACACATGTGACATACCAAAAAAGTTGCCTGAGTGCCATAACATCTCATGGAGCACTGGACAGTGGCACACCCACTGGGGTTGCCACTCCTGAGGGCATGGCATGGGGTTCCAGAGGCCAGAGACAGACAGCAAGAGGACACTCCTGCCTTTATGCTCAGAGAGATGCTTCACTTTCCAGAATCTCGTAGCCTATAAACACCCTTATAGCAGTACAGATAATACAGAAATGCTTGCCACTGCAAGAGAAGCTACAACTCCTTTCCAGTATTTAGACAAGGCCTTTACAATTTCACAGCTCGAAGACTTTAGTCTGGCTAGCTAAGACTAAAACTCAAGTCATCTGAGAACTGAGATGTTGGCTGGGTCAGAGCTCTGAATTCCCTTAGGTAAGTCAATGAACCTGTCAAAGCTTGGATCTCCTCTTTTGCAGAATACAATCTGGGGGGATTTTTACATGAGATATACTTGATGAGCATAAAACATGCTCAGTAGATGGTAGTTGTACCATGTCTTGTTAACCCTTTGTATGCCATGAAAAACTCAACTATTTCCTTCCACCTGTCCATCCATCCATCTAGTCTTCCATTCAGGCAGTGCCGTTCTATGCCAGATCTGTGTTAAGCATTTGGGCTACAGAGAGACATAAATCACCATCCTTTCCCTCATGGGACTGCCGAAGTAAGGAGGGAGGCCGATGTGTCCACGTGGATTTAGGATGGACTGATAAGGGCTGTGACAGAGAGCAGCACAGGGCATCCAGTGCCCAGAAGAGGAGTGACTCACTCAGCCGAGTTAGGGCTGAGGGCAAGACGGGGGCGGGAGGTCTTCACAGAGAAGACTTTGAAACTGAATTGAAAAAATGAGTATCAGTTTATTGCCCGAAGAAGAGAGAGGGAAGAAGAGGAGCACATTTCAGGCACAACATGATGAGTGCACACAGAAGGCGTGTTAGGACAGGGGAGAAAGTGGCCAGTGTGCTACAGGCCACAGAACACGGAGGCTCGGGCCTCGGAGGGGCCCAGAGGGAGGCTGGAGGCCAGGCTGGAAAGGAGCTTTGTGTACCAGGCTGCGCCAACTTTTCAGTCCTGTTAAACAGTGAGCCCTTCATCCTACAGATTCTAAAACTGGGTCAATACAGGGTCTGGCAGAAGTAACCCCTGCGTGAGTGTGGTGGGTAGGGTAATAATGTGAGTGTAATAATTTACAGTTTTAATGTGAACACTTCACATACTTTATATGGTGTGCTTGAGTATGTTATTGTTATGTTACAAAATTGCATGCTTATGATTTTGTAATAAAAGATTTTGTAATAAAAAGGGGCATTGTTTGTGCCAGAGCCTGCATATGCCTAATGGGTAATGATACTGACAAAATTAATAGTCATAATAAAATAGTAGTGATAAGCATAGTAAGCAATAAAGTCACAGAGCACACAGGTTCGATGTGGCTCTGTGCTCAGAGCTTCCCCGGTATTATCTCCTTTGATCCTGCGGAGACACTGGGAGGATGGTACAGTATCATCCAAGTATAATCAGCATAAGGATGGTTCGTCTTCCCAGGATAGCATTGTTCCCCAAAGACTTGAGAAAAAGTTAAATAACGCAACTGACAAATAATGTAACATAATTTAGACTAAAATAGTATGCACATATGAAAAATTGGGTTGGCCAAAAACTCCGTTTAGTTTTATCCCTAAAATAAAAGACATATTTTCATTTTCACCAATAACTTTATTGATTTTGATTTTTTGAGTATGTCAGCTATCTCCTGCATGGTAGAACATTGATTGTTCTCAATTAATGTCTCAGTTTGATCGCTATCAACTTCAACTTGTTTACCCAATCATGGAGCATCGTCCAGCAAGAAATCTCTAGCATGAAATTTCACAAACCACTTTTGACACTTCCGATTAGTCACAGACCCTTCTCCATACACTGCACAAATCTTTTTTTATTGCACTTTAGTTGTATTTTTACCTTCCTTGAAATAATAAAGCATAATATGCCAAGAATGTTGCATATCTTATTCCATCTTCAATATTAAAATGGCTATACAAAAATTCACCAATTTTGATAACATTTTTTAATGCACACTCATATGACAGCTGTCACAACACAATCTAACAAAATCATTTCAAATGAAGTTAAAGACAACTAAGTGCTACTAGAGCCATCTTATGGAAAAAAAAACAAATGAACTTTTAGCCAACCCACGAATGTCACGGATTTTTTTTAAGATGGAAACTGGGATTTGAGACTTATGACAAATGACTTTCGAGCACAGCTGCAGACCCTTTGGGAATATGTTGATTTTCATCTGCCTTCACTGCAAAAGCTTGAGAGGTCCCCCATACAAGTGACAGAATACCAGGAAAACATTCTGGGCAGAAGAGTGACATGGCCAGACTTAGTGTGTTTCCAAAAGATTGCTCCAGCCGTCAGAATGGAAGATGGGTCTGTGGATGAAGAGGCTGCTGCAAGGATATGGATGATGGATAAAGAAACCTCAATCAAGTCTAAGGCAATGGCCTTTGAGGCTTAGATAGGAGGGGATGAATGTGTGAGCCTGTGGAGGCCAAATGAGTAAGACCTCGGTAGCAATAAGAATATTAGCTACTCTTTATTGAGGGTCACCTACGTGCCAGGCACTGGACTACACCAATGAAAAAATGGAGGTTAAACACCGCTTCTTCATTTACTGAAGATCATTCAGTTAGCCAATGGGTAAACTGAATTTCAAATACAAATTCCTGCTTATAAAGATCACTGGGCCTCAGGAACCCCTTCCTCACATCCAGAGAAATCTTACCCTGCTTCATTTGAATGTCAAGGTCTCCTTTACAAAGCACATGGACTTGGGGGAGTGACTACCCAAAAGCTGCCCCATAAAACCCCACCACAGATAAGAAGGCAGCATTGAAGTCCTCCACTGCTTGTTTTCCTGTCTGCTGAAGGACGATATATTTCAGCATTCACAGTCCTCTCAGGAGGAAGCCATTGCTACAAAAACACAAGGGAGCTGCTCTTAACCACGTGTTCCATTCCATGACAACAGCTTCCCACTACTCATTCTGCTGCACACCTCTGGGCACCATGGGCTGGGTGCAAAGCATAAAGAAGCAGAGGGAGGCTGGGTGCTCCTGCTCTGGGCCAGGAGGCTCACAGCCACCTCAGTGGCAGGCAGAGGAGAGACACTGTGAAAGTTAGGAATACGAGGAAGTTAGACCATCACATTTGGGATTTTTGATGATCAGTGTAAGCTAATAGAGTACTTCCACAATTGTGCTTTCATGCTTGCTTCTGTTCCTCAAGATGTTAATAAATGATCCAGAAGTAGGGGTGTGGTGGTGATGGGGAACAGAGTCTGTGGTCAAGATGACTTCGTAGACATTGAGGTAAACCAAGAAACCCTGCTTTCTGCAGTGCAGGACTTTCCAGGGTCTTTAATAGTCTAAGATGCATTTGGAAATTTCCAAGAGGAAGAGGGCACGTGCAGAATTCCCCAAACTTTTATTAACCATGAAGTTCTTTTGCCCCCCAAAATCTTGAGGACCTGTAGTGGTAAGTGTGTGAGCTGGGATGTGCAGGGCTAGTGCATACTCTCCTTGGACTCCCTCTTGCAAAAACCTTATCCCATGGTGGTAGTATAATCACGAACACAATGTTAATCAGCTGTTTAAAAATCGTTTTAACAGTGTCCATTTGAACACATTTACTATGCTGTGCATCACTGAGCCTCTCTCTGGGGGAAACAGGATTCCCAGGAGGTTCGTACCAGGAAGCTCTGGTCCATCCGAGGTCCCCCTTCAACATCAATTTGATAGTTACAAAACTGGGCCACTTTCCAATGACCTTTGAGGTTAATGCACTCATTTATTCAACAAATATTTATTAAATATTTTTACGTGTTTGGTTTAAGAATATGAAACATGTCTTAGAGAGGAAAAGAGTAAAAATGCAAACAAAAGTAATTTTAGACTGTAATATTATGGAAGAAGTACAAAAGGGTGATGCTGAGGGTAGAAAGGAGGAAGACATTTGGTTGGGTCGTCATGGAAGTCAGTTCTCCGGAGTTGACATAGGAGCTGAGAGATGACAGGTGAGAAGGGGCTAGCCAGGAGAGCGGCTGGGGAGTGAAAAGAGGCATGGCAAGGGGAAGGAAGACCCGTTCTCGGACTCTAAAGTGGAGAAACATTTCTGTGTTCTTGCAACAGGAAGGAAGTCCTTGTGCCTGAAACCCAAGGAAACAACAATCGAGTGAAGAGAACAGAGAGAACAGGGGCTGAAGCCACAGCAAGGAGTTTGGATTGTATCGAATGGAGAACAGGAAACCATTGAATGACTGAATGCACAAGAGCAACCTTATTGGGTTTATGTTTCTAAAAAGATTATACTGGCTGCCCTTAGGAGGCTGAGTCTCAAGGAGGGCGTAGTTGCAGATGGGAGACAGGTTAGTGGTCATAATGGTTCCTAGGCCCCACTTAACTTGTAAATTGAAATAACCTGATATTTAATTACAGCCTAAGTCAAACAGCAGATTTTCTTTAATAATCTAATTCTGAAATTCTGCTCTCTAAGAGAAGAGAATGAAACATGAAACAGATCAAGGCCTGTTTCAAAGGCCAAGTTTTGGGCAAAAAAAAAAAAGTTGCCTGTGGTATGGTTTATGATGGTGAAATATTACAAACATCAACTGCTAATGATAGGGGCCTCATTAGGACAGTTGCGGTGCATGATAGAAAAATCTGAGGGAAGAATTCAGTGGCATAAAAAATGTTTAGGACATACCACTAAGGAAATGAATTCAGGCTGGTAAAGAAAGGGGAGGTTATGGACGTAGAATCAAGCATATTTATGGGAGCTGTATTGGTAGAGATAAGGGAAGATGATTCTGGGTGAATGGTGGAGGAATGAAGATGGATAGGTATGTCTGAGCAGATTTCCAAATGACCCTGAATGTCCCACCTAGATCAAATATAGCATTTACTCAGGTCCTGGTAAACATTAGCTGAGCATTTCAAGATAGTCTACATTCATCATTTCATCAGACTTTTATAGCAATCTTCTGATGGGGGGACTGGCATCCCCATTCTACAGAAGAGGAAACTGAGGCTCAGAGACATTGGGTGTCTCTTCCAAAGCCATGCAAGTTGAAATCGGCCTGGCTCGAATTAGCTCCCAGGCATTGCTGACCTCAAAGAAACTGTTCTTTATCATTCAAACGGTTTACACTGGGGTTGACCACATGAGTTCCAGAAAGAAACTTTACCACCAACTTCTGCCTCCGTTTATGACCTCAGCGTGACACGCAGATATCGGTTTTTGAGATAGAGCATTTCACAGGATTAACACCTAGACATTCTCTTAACGAATAGCAAGTGTCCACCATGTGTGTAGGCGCTGATTTAGACCCAGAAATGGAAAGATGATTCGAGTAGTAAGAGACTTCCTACTTCTCAAAGAACTCTCTGTCTAGTTAAGGAGAGAGCCAGACAAAAGACAATTATATTACAAAAAAAAAAGAAAATTGGTATTTAACACAGGTAAAAAGAAGTGGGAGGAGTCACACATGGGAGAATTCAGAGTGATCTGTGACTGTGACAGTCAGTGATGTCTCCATGGAAATGTGCCATTCAGGTTAACCTGGTAAGACAGGTAGGACTTCACTAGTATAGGACACAGTAGTTTAATTACAGTCTGGAACTCAGACCTCTTAGTTCTTCCTGCCTCTAGTACTTACTAGGATGTCCCTTTGGGCAGATTACTACAGCAGCAGGTGCCTTAGGGATACCATCTGCAAAATGGAAATTATCATTGTGCCAGCTTCTTAGGGTTGCTGAGCATCAAAGGAGGTAAGATACAGATAGCACTTGGCCTGCTGCTTGGAATAAGTGTCAACACATGACCACAGTTATTCATGGGGCCCAGACAGGAGATTTCAGGCAGAGAGAATGGTATGGAAAGAACCATGGAAGTGGAGAACATGGATTTAGAAGAGAGAGCAGAGAGAGCAGAGCTCTCTGGTAGCCTTGAATGACGTCCTCATAAGCTTGAACACTTCCGAAGGTACTGGACAGCCACTGAAGCTCTGAAAGAGGAGAGTGACATGATAAGAACCAAGTGAACGGGAACTGGAGAAGGGAGAGGCAAAGAAAAGAGGCAAAGACCAGCTGGAGACTACTGAATGGGCTGAAAAAAATGAGATGATATTTGGAAATCAGCCAATGATAAAGGGATTTGTCCCATCCACACAGTCACACAGATGGTCACAGGAGGAGGAAGAAGAAGGAAGGGGTGATGATGATGATGATAATGATGATGTGGAGGACAGAAAGGGAGGAGGAAGAAAAGGACAGGAGGGAAATGTGTATTTTTCATTGCATGCTGGACTGTGTGCTAAGATGTTATAACAGCCCTGTGAGATGGGGGTGTCTTGGAGAAGCAGAGCTACCTGCCAAGGTAACACGGTTAGTTAATTTGAATTAGAACAGAAATTTCAATTCATATTTGAACAGAAATTGGAATCCAGTTCTGTCTAATGTACAATGCTCCTACTCTTGACTATCCTATCATTCAGGCTATTAAAGAATGAGATGGAAACTTGCTCTGGGATCCCAGCCTGAGGATCCTTCCATGAGAACATTCTGCCTCTCTTGCCATCTCCAAAATGATACCAGCTACAATTTAAAAAGCATCTGCTCTGCCAGGTCCCACGATAGGCACTTTCCGTAGACTATTGCTAATCTTCTCAACCACTCTAAAAGACGGAGGATGCAATCCCATGTTCAGATGAGGCACCTGGGGCTCAGAAACCTTAGCTCTGCCCTGGGAGCACAGGTCCGCTGTCTCCAAGGCCTCCAGTGAGATGATGCATCAGGGAGACAGTGCCACAAGTTCTGTGAGCACAGAGAAGAGGGCATAGCTCTTCCTGGTATCTTCAGAAACTGGGGACAGCCCCCCAAGACCCTGGCAAGAGGTGGTAGGAGAGCCTACCTCGAGACTTGCTCCTCCGCTTCCGCTTTCCCGCCGAGGCGCTGCGTGGCGTTGACTGCAGCTGACCGATCTCGATGGGTGTGTTAGCGCGGAAACTCTCCTTGAACTTCTGCATCAGGGACTCCACTGTCTCCTGCGTCGCCTCAGCTGCAGCTACAGGATGGGTAATGGGGCTGAGGTTAGGGCTTGATCCGGAGTCCCTGGAATTCCCTCCCTGACCCAGGGATGATACAGAAGGCACAGGGCCGGTATAGATGTATGTACTGGCTTACACACTTATTTACTGAATACCTATTATGTTAGCCAGGCACTGCCTCAAACCCTCACGATATGGTAGTGAAAAGCTAGACACAATCCATGACTCAAGAAATTCATCGCTTGGTAGGAATGTGCAATGTCGTGCAAAACCTCTGTCATAGGAAAGTACAGGGTATGAGAGGAGCAATAAGAAGGGTCATCTCTGGGAGTCAAGTCAGGCTTCCTGGAGGAGGCAATATTTTCACTGCAATTTTAAGAATGAGTAGGAATGAGTGAAGAAGGTAGGATCAGGGTGGGATTACTAAAGAAATTTGGGATAAGAGCATCCTGGGTAGGAGAGACATGTGCAAAGACCTGAAGTCAGAAAAAGGACGCTGCCCGAGTGATGGGAAGGAGCTGAGTGTGGCTGCAACAGAGCCCATGAGAAGGAGACGAGGCTGAAGGGTCAGACTGCCTTCTAAGTCACATTGAAGAATTTGGATTGTATCCTAATAGCAAAAGTTAATCACTGAAAGGTTTTCGACAGAAAATCAGCATGTTCACGTTAAGTCCCTTTGATAACAGTTATGAACAGGAGCCTGGACTACCCAAGCACAAGTGCTGGGAGAAGCCAGCACAGAGGCTTGGGCAGGAGCCAGCCAGCAGCAGCAGTGGCTTGACCCAGAACAGTGAAAGGAGACAGCAACCCATGGGTCAAACCACATTTCAGGGGACAGAGCTATGGTACTGTGATACGTACATCACTTGGTACGACATCCCCATTTTACTTCAGGAAATTGAGGCCCCCAAATAAGACCTATGACTTACTCCAAGCTTGCATGTGGACGTCAAGCCTTCTAACTCCCAGTCCAGCATTCCGCTGGTATCAGTCCTGCCCCGTGATTTGTCAGTAACCACATTTTCACACAATTTTAAAACTGAAAATGGTAGAAAGTTCCAGAGGATAGAAAAAGTGAGGTCAGTAGGACAGAGAGAAAAAGAAGGAAGATGAAAGGAAAAAAGTCAGAAAAGCTTGAGTAGGAAGGAGAGAGGCCCCATTAGAGGCCAGGAGAGGAAAGGAGAGAGAAGAAAAGGAACAAGGCTGCATGACCTCAGTGCCTTTGTTCTGAGAAAGTCCCACAGAGAGCTCCAGCTTTGAAACCTTCCAGCTCAGCCCGCCCTCCATCCCTGCCTTTGGCGGCTGGGAAATTTCTTCAGTTTCAGGTACCTGCTATCTGAAGCCAAGTGATGAGATATGCCAAAACTTCTTGTTTTTTTTGAAGGGGTTTCACTAGACAGGACAAAGAAGGTTTCTGAACATCCCAACACTGATTTCTAAGGAGCTCCTGTTCTCCCAGGAAAGTTCATCAGCTAGCAGATGTGTCTGCAGGGTAGCTCCTACCCAGAAGGCAGGCTGGGGCATTGGGCTCTGTGAGAAGCCCCATCTTGGGGACACAGTGGAGAATCTATGTTTGCTATGGAAAAGACAAACGGCAATACAAACCAACCATGTGGTGGCATTATAACTTCCTCACTTGCCTGTCTTGCCATCTCTCTCCCCAGATAATCTCAGTTAGGTCTCCTTAAAGGTGAGCCAAGATCCCAAATCCCAAGCCTGGGATGCAGAGCACCCCCGCCAGCGGCTACAGTCCAACTCTGAGAAACACTGTTTCGTCCAACCCTGATGCTTTCAACCCAGACAGGAGAGTGATTTGCCCAAAATTGTAAGGGTTGTGCCATACTGTGGTCTAAAACCTAGAGCAACTTAGCATATGGTCTGCTGGGGATTGAACTGTGTATTCCCAAACTTCGTATCTTGAATCCTTAACCCCCAATGTGACTGTATTCAGAGACGGAGCTTTTAGTAGATAAACTTAAATGTGGTCATAAGAGTAGAGTCCTAACCTAACAGGATGGGTGCCTTTATAAAAAGAGGAAGAGAAACTCTCCTGATGGACACACCAAGGAAAGGCCATGTGAGCACATGCTGAGGAGACAGCTGTGTAAAAGCCAGACCCGACGATGCAGGACTTCCAGCCTCGACAACGGTGAGCAAATCCATTCTGTTGTTTAAGCCACCGAGTCTATGGCACTTTGTTATGGCAGCCCAAGGAGACTAACACATAGTCACATTGGAAGTGGAGGCTTCAACATATGAATGTGTGGAGGACACAGCCATGCAGTCTGTTACAAGGTACCATGGTGGAAAACGGACAAGCAAAACCCACTCTCGGTGCCCACCCTCTGGACAGGAAGGCTAATCTTAATGAGAGGATTGACATAGAATTGTAAAATATACAAATGATACATACCATAAAACAGATATGAAAGGTGATATAAGAAGCCCTGTTAGAGGAATATGACACAGTCTAGGAAAATCTTGGAAACTTCCTTAGAGGAAGTGAGCAGAGTGAAGGTCTGAAAAGAATACGTGTTAATCAAGTGAGAAGGAAGTAGTAGGGGTGGGGGAGTGAAGTGGAAAGAGCAAAAGAGGCAGAGGGAAGAGTCTAAACAAAGATTCCCCCCAACCCTGGGAGAAGGAGGGAATATGAGAAGGGACTGCAGTAGCCACTGGGCCTGAAACACTGGGAAGTGGCCTGAGATAAAGTTGGAGAGAAGTCCTTATTCTAACCTGACCCTGACCCTGACCCTGACCCCAACCCTAACTGTTCTGGGCCTCATGAGGAATAGAACCAGCTGAAGGTTTTAGATAGGAGAGCGACTTGATCTGATTTTCATTTAAGGAAGATTGCCCTGATAGCAGAAGGAAGACTTCATTGCAGAAAGACAGAAGTGGATGTAAGATCAATGGGGAGATGGTGCAGAGTCCACACTTGGGTTGATACTAGCCAGGATAGGGTAGTGGAAGTAGAAATAAAGAAGTGGACAGCTCAGCAGAGAGAAGAGACAGAAACAGATTAGCAGAGATAGAGAAGTGCGTGCATCAGAGTGATTTCTTAGGTACGACTCCCTCTGAAGGTGTGAGTGATTGGAAAAGGTGGAAAAGGGAAAAGAAGGTAAGGAGTATGACTCCTGGTCTTCTGGAAACCACAGAGGCATCCAGAATGATGGTACCTCTCAATCGAGGAGAAATGCTGGAAGAGAACATGTTTTCGATAGGAGAACTTCGTCGTGTCTTCCAGATGTCTAAGTGGAGGCGTTGAGTAGACAGTAAGTTATGTGGATTTTGCACTCACAAGAGAGAAAGGGGCCCTATGGAGACTCTATATGTGCATTCCTTTGAATAGCTAGAGAGGGAATGCTTGTAGTACTCAGAGCAGTATGGCACAGTGCAGGCAACATTCTGATCTGTACTGTCTGCTCTCCACCTGCACCCCCAAAGCCATCCTCCACCCCCAGGTTCATTCTGCCCCACTGTGTGTCCTGGAGCAGACCCTCTCTGGGGTACTTCATGGCTCCTTGTTATCTACTAGTTGGTTTTGCCCAGTGGGATGCTCTGCACATGGAAAGACACAATTTGGGGGTATGTCATCCTTTGCCCTTCCTGTTTCTATGTCATATTTTGATAAAGACTTGGATCCCTGACCATTACAGCTTCTGCCCCTTCTCCATGGATGCTGTTCTCACAGGCTCCAGTAAATCTACTTGCCCTCCCTACCCCTTCATAGTTCACAGGGTTGGTAGTGGTTTCCTGATCATTCTTATCCCTAGTTCCTCACTGCCCCACGTAGATTCTCTTCAGTCTGCCTGCACCTCTATAAATAGTCACTTCATTGAATTTTTTTAAAGATCTCTTTAAAGGGCACCTTCTTTGTCTATCTAGAACCTTGACTGATCTATCATTCCTTTTCATCATGGCTCTGATATTCAGCAATTCCTAAAGGTCAGCTTCACCCCATCCTGTTATTTCTGCTTTACTTTCCCCAAGCAGATGCAGATTTGACTGGCGGGAGAAGAGGAAGACACAGAGAGGGGAGGTTTGCTCCCCTGAGCTGCAGAGTTTCTGATCCTGACTATAGAAAATCCCTTCCATCTGTTTGGCTGCTCTCGCCTCGGCAACAGTGCCAAAAGCCCAGACAGGCTTAGGGGGGTTGTGCTTGTGCAAACCCCTCCTCCATAGCCTATTTCATCCTGTGAACCATTCTCCCTCCCACCCCAGCCCTCCCAATCCCATTCGGTAGTTCTATCAATATCAATATATCAAGTTGTCCAAACAAGCCACGTTACCTCCTGGTACTGCTGAGCTCTGCCTCCCCAGAGCAGCAAAATGCTCGCCTGTCGCCTGGATGAATGCAACAGATGGTGCTTGATCTGAGCATCGTGGCAGGCCCAGGAAAGCGGGGGCTGGAGGGGAGAAAATGGAGGGAGCTGTCTCCTTCTAACTGACATATGAGAGATTGTTAATTCAGTGAAATGAACCCCTGGGGCTCGAGTAAAGAAGCCCTCATCCCCAGGCCAAGACAGAGAGAGAGAGAGAGAAAGCAGATGAGAGGAAAAGGGAAGAGGGAGGAGGAAGAGAAAGCAAGAATGGAAAGTAAAATTGTGTTTAATGATAAAGGGTAGGAAACAGGAAAGGAAGTGGCAAAGGAGAGTGAAAAGAGGCGGAGAGGGCAGGAAAACTCTGGAGAGAAGAATGGGAGGGATAGGAAGGTCAGGAGAGGAGACAAAGAAGGCATGAGAAGAAAAAAGGAAAAAAAGAAGTTGGACCCTGGGTGTCTTTGCCGAGGCATGAGAGATGTGTTGGTTTCCAGATACCGGGCAAGCTTCTGTGTGACACTCTACCCTGCAGAACAGATGCCACAGGCTTTGTCCACGCTGATACTCAACCACCCACATAAAACTCTCACCAGCTCCTCTCTGCCCCCTTACGGCCTGGGATGGTTTATCACTAAAACTCATATAAGTTCAGGTTCAAGCTCCTGGATCGCCTTTATCATCCTCTTTAATTTTTCTAGACTCATCCAGCCTATGCTGAATGAAAACTCACAATTCTTTCTTTTTTTTAAATCCTCACCTGAGGACATTTTTCATTGCTTTTAGAGAGTGAGGAAAGGAGAGAGAGAAGCACTGATATGACAGAGAAGCACCGATAGGTTGCCTTCCGTACAGCCCAGTCCGGGGATAGAACCGGCAACCTTTTGGTTATGGAAAAATACTCCAACCAATTGAGCCACACCAACCAGGGTGAAAATTCACAGTTCTTGAATACCAACTCTGCCAAGCCAGAAGACCAGCATTTCCTTGTGTTTCCTCACTTATTCCTCCTAACCACCTTGAAAGGGAAGTACCATTAGCTGCTGTTCAGAAATGAGGACACTGAGACTCAGAGAAGTAAATCATCTTTTAGGGTCACACAACTTAGAAATGGCAGACCTAGGGTTTGGATCCAGGTTACAGTGACGAATCACATGGATCCATCCACTGTACCACTCCACACATACTCTTTCTGGCCTGCCTGGGAGATGGAAATGGATATCTCAGTCTTGGAGTTTGGATGTGACCTGAAAAGTAACTCTGACAGCCCAGCGCCTTTTAAATCATCTGGGCAAGAAGCCCCAGGCAGCCTGGCCCTGGCTGGAGCCAGGGGCTCATCTTGATTGGAGACCGATAGCCATGTCAGAATTCTGCCCAGAGCTGATGGTTAAGACTATCCAACCTGGAGGTATTAAACTGAGCTCATGGCCCATATTCCCAGTTTTGTCTCATTACAGAACTATGTTCAGAGAACCAAGGTGCAGGTGGGCATTAGCTGGCCATATTGCTGAGTGCACGTAGAAAAGCATTAGAATGTATACTCTGCCATTGTGTAACCTTGAGTCACTCCCTTTTTTTTATAATCCTTAGTTTCCTCCTCTGCAGATGTCGGCGAGGTCGTTGGGAGGACTAATGACGTTGAACGTAATTAGGTATGTAAATTGTGTAACAAAGTTTCAAGAACTAGTATGTGCTCAAGAGAGAGCAGTCATTACCCAACTTCCTCTCACCTTTTAGTGCTATGATTGGTCATTCAATTCATTCACTCATTTTGAAAGCCATCTTCATTATAACACATCCACTTCAGAGATTATTTGAGAGAGTATCTAGTGTTCCTTTCACACAGATGTGAAACTAGAAGTACTAAGAGACAAAGTCATGATAAAAGTAAGCAGCAGACCAAGGTCTCACGTTCATGTCTCCTATTTCCACTCATCCCTGCTTTCCCAAGTTCTAGGCTAATTGTAGCCTCAGATCTTGTGATGTTTAATACATGTGTCAACTTGGCTAGGACATGGAACAAACATCTAGGACATTTGATCAAACATTATTCTACCAAACATTGGGTCAGACTCACTTTTCTGTGAGACTGACATTTAAATTAGTAAGATTTTTCAGTAAGGCAGACTATTCTCCATAATGTTGGTAGGTAGGCCTCATCCAATTAGTTGAAGGCCTTAATAGAAAAGAGACCACCCTTCCCCTAAGGAAAAAGGAATTCTGCCACCAGGCTACCTTCAGACCTGAGCTGCAACATCAACTCTTCCCTGGGTCTGCAGTGCACCAGCTTACCCTGGAGATTTGGGACTCATCACCCTCTACAATCATACTAATCAACTTCTTAAAATCAATCAATCAATCAATCTCTCAATAGATATAGATATAGAGATGATAGAGATATATAAATAGATAAATACATACAGTTGACCCTTGAATAACACGGTATGAACTACACAGGCCCACTTATACACAGATTTGTTTTTCAGTAAATACACAAAGTTAAAATTTGTGTGTGGATTTTCTACTGTGCAGGGGGTCAGCATCCCTAACCCCCATGTTCTTCAAGGGGCAACTCTATAGACAGAGATAGGATGTATATAACCAACCTATATCTGTATCTCATATTGGTTGCTTCTCCGATGAACCCTAGTACAGACCTCAGTTTGCATCCCCTGGCTTTGGGCTGGGCTCACTCAAAGGCCAGGATTGGAAGGACAGAAGTAAGAAAGGACGGTCCAGTCCTAAAGTGCTCCTCACCTGGGAAGACCTGATATACGTGCAAAGAAACATGAAACTTGGAAGTTATGAGAGTCTCATATAGAAGTCACGACTTCGTTAAAAGAAAAAATTGAAATAAGTTTGAAATAAGCCAGTCAGAGGAAGACAGGTACCGTATGATTTCACTCTGTGCGGAATCTGATGAACAAACTGAACTAACAAGCAAAGCAGAGACAGAGTTACAGGTAGAGAGCAGGCTGACAGTTCCGGGGAGGGTGTGGGGAGAGGGCAGGGAGGGATCAAGCAAAAAAGGAAAAAAGTAGAGAAAGAACTCAGGGACATGGACAACAGAGTTGTAATTGCGGGGTGAGAGGGGAGGTAGGTGGAGGTTAAAGAGGGTACAGAGGGGATAAATGGTGATGAGAAAAAAATAAGTGAGGAAGAAACCAGTCAGTGTTCCTCAGCCAAATGAGAATACTCCACCAGTAGAACACATTTAAAACCTATGTACACATTTTTTTAAATGGCCACCTCCTCCCAATTCTCAGGGGTAAAAAGTTGATGGATAGAATTTTCTCACTTTGTAGTTTTTTCTCCCACATATTTTCTTAAACCTCTGATGCCCTGGTGCAGCTTATCTTCAAGCAAATGCCTGCAGACAAGACAAATTAACAAACGGCACCAAATATAAATTGGAAAACATAGAAATAGCCTTTGTTATACACATGACTGTGAGCGTGCCAGTGAATACTGCAGACTTGTAGGGTGGTCATAATTAATATCACAAAAATTAAGCGATATTTTCCTCTGTTCGTTCATAATTAATATCACAAAAATTAAGTAATATGTTCCTTTGTTCGGTTAAAAAACACAGTCCCTTCCAGGCACTCTGGAGCTGGTTCCATTCTCCCTAACCAGGACACAGATGGTCTCTAAGACGCTGCCTCTTCCATGGCCCTGTAATTCTAACTGTGAATAAAGTATGCTTTCAGTAACATTGACCCAATAACCAGAGGGAACTGCGCTCTTCAGTGTGCAATGCACTTCCACTTCTTTCACCCAATGCCGTCCTTACAACCTTCCATTTTATGGAGCCAGAGAAGCAGAGGAGAGTTTTCAAAGGTCAGGATGGAGTTGATGTGACAAGCCCACAAGTCCAATTCAAGAAAGAAAGAGTAAGTGACTAGACAGGCTGGGGCAAAGATTTCCTGGTCACTCTATCACCACCTGGAGGCAAGGCACAGCTATGGAAAAAGGCTCTGGAATCGGCCACAGTTTGGAATGTTAGCTAAGTTTCTTACCAGCTACGAAATGTGGGCAAGTCACTTAACCACTCAGAGCCTCAGCTTCTCCTAGTATTAAAATGGGTTTTGTAATTCCGACTTCAGAAAGCTGCTTTTGGATTAAATAAAATGCTAAAATGCTTACCACAGTGCCAGGTACAGAGTAAGGATTTTCAAGATGAGACTTACTGTTATTAATGCCCAAAGATCTTAAAGCATTCATCATAACAAATCTGGATCTTCCACCCAACGTAGTAAAATGCCTATGTCCAGAATACGATGGGACTCAGAGTCACTAGTGTGATTCCTCTCCTAGATCCACCCCTTCTGCAAAGGCACAGGAAGACCATGTGTGTGGCTCGGCACTCCTTGGCACTGGAGGGCACCTGTATTATACATTGGGAATTCTTCATCCAACACCATTACTGAGCACTGTTTCAGAGGTGGGTGCACTGGGGACAAAGTAATGATCTGAACATGGTCCTTTCTTTAAAATGTGACACTGTTTAGTGAAAGAAACAAGACAGTGAAAATAGATTGTGCTAAATGTCTAGATAAAAAGAGACATATGACAAGAACACTGAAAACGTGCCCTCTGATTACCTCTGTGAGCAAAAAGGCTTTGGAAATTTCCCAGAGGAAATGCCAACCGTGCTAAGCCTTAAAGAATGCTATACCAGGTAAAGAGGACGATATAAAGAGTAGTGTCAGCAGGCGGAAGGGGCAAGGACTGTAGGGAAAATCCCACAGAGTTTGCTTCTTCCAGAGCTTAAAGTGATACACAGTTTTATTACCAAGAAAGTCCATCTTCAAGCTAGGAAGAAGTGATGACTCTCCCGGATCCTCGCTCAAAAACCCAACTATTTTGAGAGTCCTGCCCTCCCGCCTCACCATCCTTTCCTGTTCCTATTAATGCTATCTCAGATACATGGGGTGTATAACAAACTTGGGTTTAAACCCCCATGCTATCACTTATACACTATGTGACATTGGATATTGGATATGGTTCCTTAACTTCTCTTAGCCCCAGTTCCTCATCTGTAAACAGTCATGTGTAAATCTGTGTTTATGTTTATTAGTGGATGCCACTGAGATTTTATAACTACTTATTATATAGCATTTTTGTGGCAAGAACTGACAGATACACAACCTTCCAAGACACATTTCATTACATTCATCTTACAAATGGATAAGTGATATACACCAAGGTTAATTAATTTTCCAAGGGTCACACAGCCTATAAATAGCAGACCTGGACAAATACCTTCAAATACTACTTCATGGCTTATTTGGAGTGGGACCGATAAACATGGTTTAATGAAATGACTTTGGAGTAGATGAAAAGACCCTTCTCAGCCAGCTCCCCTTCAGACCATATTAATGATAATTAGGAGAATGATCAGCAGAAATGACAACCATCTAAAATCGACGTGTGTCTTCAGCGGCAGAAAGACTGTTAACACATCTATTGAGAGCTTTCAGGGTTGGAGCTATGTTTGCTGAATGGATGAACACACGTTTTACAGTCCATATAACTGGGCGCTGAGTGCGGAATATGGAAAACAGGCACAGTGGAAGAGGCGCATGACCGACCCATGCTGTGGTGGGGGAGGGGGCTGACCAGACAGAGGACTGTAGAACGTGTACAGTTCTCACTACTTCAACGGGCAGATTTTTCACCCATCACCCTTTAAATTAAGGACAAATCTTCCTAGTGCAAAAGGGTGGTTATAAATTTAAACACATGTAAGTCAACGATAGCAAATGACAGAGATTTTAGAGTGAAATTAATGCAGCTGCATTATAAGTATGTCCTATTTCTCAATATTAAACTCTTAAAAATAGGCTGGCTAAATATATAGACAATAATGGATAGAGGATGAGTTGGTGTTACTATAAGGCTCGGGATTTTCCATTTAATGACTTATAATTTCAATTTCCCATTTCTACCTGACAGCCAGAGCAGGCCTGCTTTATTATTCGTGATTACATGCCACCACCACACAGAAATGAAAGCAGAAAGCTAGAGACCAACATCAGAGGAGGGAAAGCAGAGAATCCTGAATAGAAACTCAGCAGGTCTGGGGGAAGAAGACCAGATCTGCAGTTCTAGCCTAGCTGCTGTGTGACTTGGGACACCTCAACAAGCTTCTCAGAACCTTGGTAAATAAAAATGTCTATGAGATGCATGTTAAAACATTTGATAAGCCAGGTCACTATAAAGTTTGCAACATTGCCACTTCATTAATACTAGTGAAGACCTCCACGCATGCATGGGTGGGTGGGGCTTGAGGAATACTCTCATTTTGCTAGATATGCACAGTGAGGTTCTAAATGCTGCTCTTCACATCCTTAATCAAATAGATAGTGCACATACAAAGAGGTGAGACAAAACGACATGGTAAAAAAATGGTGCAAAATTATTTTATCCTGATGCTGAGGTTCAAATCCTGGATCTGCCTGTTAGCATCTGCTCACCCTTGAGTACAAAGGCACTGCCTCTCTGAGCCTCAGTGGTTCTTCCTTTACTAATGCAAATGAGGTCATCTACAAGAAAGATGTAAATAAGCACACCATTGATAACTTTAAGTCATATTAGTTGACTTGTTGAGTGTTTACTCCATGCCAGGCACCATGACCTCATTGTCACTTACCATAAGCCTGGAAAGTGGGTGATATTAGTGTCCCCCCTATGGGGACACAGCTTGACCTGGAGTCCAAGCTGGTCCAACACCTATGATCTTAGCCATGGCTGAAATGACACAAATAGGAGGCAGAGCAAAAGAAAGATGTGGAAGGAACAGAAAAAGGGTCAATCAACCTGTGGGATGGGGGGGCCATCCCAAGCATGCATCGGTGGGTGCCATGTGGATATGGGGTCACATAGGCATCTCAGAAATTAGTTTTATTCCCTCACTAGATAGTCCTGAATTACCTTTTTCCTTTCTTATTTAGTCCTGGTTAAAACTGGCTCAGCTAAGCTATAGATACCTTTTTTTTTTTTGTCTCTATCCTTTTTCCAGGGAGCAGCCGAAAAACTCAGCTAAGGCAGTAAAGAGGATAGGTAATCATGTCTTCAGTGGAGCAAGACAAATTCTCCCTCTGATGTTTTTGGTGAAATAATAGAGATCCATCCCAGGGAGACATTTGTATAGGGAGCCTGCATGCATGGGCGGGTGGGGCTTGAGGAATACTCTCATTTTGCTAGATGTGCACAGTGAGGTAGTGAGATGTGATAAAAGAAAAAGACAGAGAGGCTGTGACAGAACCTCCAACCAAGCTCAACTGGTAGCAACTGGAGATTCTGACAGGCCTGGGCGGAGGCTCCCACTCAGCCGCGTTTGGATAAGAGTGTTCCATGATCACTCTTATCCAAGCCAGCATGTGCTGGCTCTCTCTCTCCCCCTCCCTGCCGCACCTTCCTCACCCTTTATTTCTTAGCAGTCACCTCCTAATTTACACCTCCAAATATGGACCCTTCATGCCTGGATTAGACATGGGTGCCCAAGTAGATCTGGGTTGGAGTCTTCTCCAGTAGGTAATAAACACACATTCTGCTGGGTGTTCTTCCCTCCTCTCTTTAGTGTGCAATTTCCATTCAATAACTTGGGCATCAGGGACCTCAGTGGGAGTTAACAATGAGGAAGTAACATATAGTAGTCTTAGGCTACCTTCATAAAAGCATAAAGTCTTAGAACCGAGAAGAGGACATTTCCATTGCGCATTGCTCAGACCACACCTACAGGATTGTGTTAAGAACTGAGTGTAACATTAAGAATATTATTAGCAAAGTAGAGCAGGTCCAGCTATGAGAAGCTAGACTGATATGAAGGCTTGTAACAGTGTCATAAGAAACAAGTAAGACACTGTGAGGGGGTAAATATGAGCTGCCTTCCATCATCTGAATGGTTGTGGTACTAGCACAACATTTAATACTAGTATTTAACATTCTTATTACTGTAGCTATGTGCCATGCACCGTAGTTCATGTATTATATTCATGATAATTACAAGAGCTAATTTTTTGAGTGCTTAAAATTGGGCCAGGAACCTGCTAAAGTGAGTGAAAAAAGGGAAGGGATTAAGATGTACAAATTGCCAGTTATAAAACAGTGACAAGGACGTAAAGTACAGCAAGGAGAATATAGTCGATAATATTGTAATAACTATGTACGGTGTCAGACGGGTACCAGACGTACTGAAGTGATCACTTCGTAAGTTACATAAATGTCTAATCACTATGTTGCACAGTTGAAACTAATATAATATTGTATGTAAACTTTAACTGAAATTTTTTAAATTAAAAAATAAAGTGCTTGGCAAATATAATTTCATGTAATTCTCAATGATACTGTGAAGCAAACTTAATTTATATCTCTCTTTTACACGTGGGAAAACAGATCCTGAGACAGTTAAGGCTCTTGGCTAAGGCAGGGTTTTGCAATCTTGGCACTATTGACACTTGGGACTGAACAATTATTTGTTGTGGGTCCTGTCCTGTGTATTGTAGAGTGTTTAGCACCATGCCTGGCCTCTGCCACTCAGATGCCAGTAGTCCCCTACTTGAGTTGTGATGACCAAAAGTGTCCTCAGATATTGCCCAATACCTTTCGAGAGGAAAACAATCAACCCTAGTAGAGAATCACTAAGGTAACCTAGGGGCTGAGTGGGAGGGCTGTCTAGAACCAAGATCCATGATCTTAAAATTAGTAATATGGTTAATAATCACAATAGTAGTATCACTATTTTATGAGCCCACTATGGGACAGAGCTTTCTAAATAGGGAAAGAAGGGCTTGTGGAGGTGGTAAGTCCTCTGAAACTGGAAGTAAGCAGGTGGAGGTGTCACATTCCAAAAACAACAGAGAAGAGATTCAAGTGTTAAAGATAGGGACGAGCAGGGAGACTCTAATGTTTATTCTAGTTGCCTTTCAGTAATTACAGAAGAATTAAGAAAGTCTTAATTTGAATTGTCTTCTTCTTAGTAGAAACCCAAAGAAATTCACTTTGCTCTTGTATGTTCAAGATTAGGGAGATACCACTCCCAGCTCCCTTTCCTCAGATCCTCCAACACACACAAACACAAATGCTGCTGTCCACGGGCCTGGGCTTAGAAAGAATCGATCCATTATCTGATTTTAGGCAAAAGAAAGCTGAGATGCAACAGCCAAGTCCTCAGCGGTGCAGCAAACTGGCAAGTCTCCACTGGTGTGTAATAAGTTAATGATGCCTGAGAAAGGAAGACACTGACAGGAGAAAGCCCACAACCTCCCACCTGCCTCTTTTTATGGCCGGAACATCTATATCCCGAACTGTACTTGAATACAGAATAGGGAAGTGGAGGGAAAACATGAACATCTCTAGCAATTACAGACTGGAACAACAACAACAAAAAGCCACACGGATCCAAGGCAGTAGGAAACCCGCTGGAAGCCCTTATCATTCAGGTGGCATTTCAGAGTCAGCTCTCAAAAAAGCCTAATGATGCAATGAATTATACCAAGATGAAGCTAAATTAAAGAGTGGATTGAGTAAGGCTGGACATGAGCAATAATTCTTCAGTTAATTGGTGACTCAACCACGAAAACAAAAGGACAAGAGGAGGATGTGGTACTCCACATCCAGAAAGCCAAGGGGAGAGACATATCTACCTGTCTGGTTGACTTTAGCAATCACCTGCAAAGCACAGGGACCTAAGTGATACTTTGATGCTGGGTGTGGTACAGCAAAGGAGAAGGGCGTCTTTCTAGGTGGCATATATAAAGAGGCAGAAGTCCAAAGTCATCTTCAGTTCAAAAAATACCAAGTCGTTTTGTGTGCCTGCAGTTACCTGTTCCAGAAGCCTCAGACTGTCTCCATAGCTTGCCCGGTGGGACCAGTCCTTGAAGTTCCACTGCTCTTCTTGAACACGAGGCCTACTCTGACCTTCAGTGTTTTCCGTCTTCAGCAAAGCCTAAATCCCTTTCACCACCTTCATGCACTTGGATGTGCCTGACCCTCCCTCCCTCATCCTCTCTCCAGGTGCAGCCCTCATTCACTTCAAGCTAATTGTCTCCATCCAAGTGTGCCAGCCGACCATTTGCGGGAAATGCCATGGAATGTTAATTTCATTTGAAATTGGGTAATTGCAAAGCGCTTCCATTTTTTTATTATATAGAATGAATAAGTATTTTATTAATAGTACCATTTCCAATTATAACCACAATCACAAGCCTGTCCTCCCCTAACTATGAGGTATTTTTCATGGGACATTTTTCTGAAGTTTTCTTTTTAAATCCTTCTACCCCACTCCTTTCCTCACATTATTGTAATTAAGATAATGCAGCATAATTATAAACACACATTGGAAGCTCAACTGCCAGCAGAGACTATCCAACTAATGCTACACACTTATAGAAATTTCTCCAGCAAAAACGCAAATGTGTTGAACTGAATACTGGGGGAGAAGAATGAAGACTGGTGAAGGTGGCAAGGAAAAAGCCAGAGCAGTCCAGAACAGCTGGCCAGAGTCCATGTCTGCGAAGCTCAGCTTGCTTGGAACACCAAGGAGCATGCTCAAAGCTTTGGGATGTTGAGAAAAAAATTACTGAGCATCTACCACATGCCAGCTGTTTCACATACATCATCTGTTTTCTTTATCAAGGCAAATCCATGAACTTTGCTTTTTATTACCATTTTATAGATGAAGAAATTAGAGTCTAAAAAGTTAAAGAAGTTGGCCAAAGTAAAGAGCTAGATTGAGCAAGCAGAGATTTATATAATCCTGGGTTCTGGTGTTAGCTAGTTACTGCCATTGAATACCACATCAGCATTTTTTTTTCACTCAAGACTATATTCATCCCTGTGTCTGTGAATCAAGTGAGGGTCAGATTGTTCAGACTGGGCTTCACTGGCTGCAAGCTGAAGGTTGGGTTCAGGTCTACTTTGTGAGTCTCACACGCTCTTTGGACCAGTAGACTATGTGGGGCATCTGCCCACAGAGATATGACAAGGCACAAGAAGGAAACGCCACGGTGCAAGCACATTTCAAGCTTTCACTGTGTCACACCCTGCTAGCACACCAATGATCAAAGTAAGTCAAATGGTCAAGTCCAATATCAATGAGATGGGAAAGCATGCCTGGCGCACAGTGGCTGTTGGAGAGTGGATATTCGCTGAACAATAATCTAACCTAGCACACCTACACATCTTTCAAGCTTCCACTACCCCATGAAAGCAATAGCACTTAAAGTCAAAGTTCCTAGAGCATAAGGGGTCGGGTCAACAGGAGGCGGCTTTGATGAAACGGGAGTGGTAGTGAGTTATATGACCTGGAGCTTTTCTCATCAGTATAAACGGCAGAAATACTGACCCCATCTTCCTAAGAAGGCTGTTGGGAGGTGACTGAGATGCCTCAAACAGAGTTTTAAAACACAGAATGCTCATGTTCTAACACCTTGTTCTGCTTTATTTTTCTTCATTAAACATGTCACTCCTGACATTACATTATGTATTCACATAGTGTATTATTTTGCCCTCCTCAACCCTTCTCAGTGTAAGTTAAATAAATGAAAAGACTTTGTCTATTTTGTTAACTATTAGGTACATCGCCAGCACAGCACCTAGAATATTGACTGGAATGTAGCAGTCAAGCAATAAAGATTCTTTTAAAAATAAAATGATGAGTATGTGAACCCCAGCTTATAAATACTCTGTGCCTGCAACATGAAAATCGCAACCTGCACCAATCTAGGTCTGTCTTGAGCTCTGAGGAGGGCACAGTGATTTTGAGAGCTACAACGAAATGATGATGATGATGGGTGGTGGTGGTGGTTTGCTGTTAGTACTAAACGTAATAAAAATTATTTAAATATATTTATTTATTTGCATATCATTGGACTTGGAATAAAAATACTGATGACTCAGTTCCATATTTTTCCAGTTGTGCAGCTTTGGAACGTCTCCGAACCTCTGCAGTTCTTAGTAATCTCATCTATGTAATTGGTTTAAGCATACAGACTTGGCCAAAATAGCTCAAGTCTCCGAGATGATCTATTAAAGTGTCTGGCACAAAATAAGTAGGTACCAGTATGATGATGATAATGAGTCTCCATATTCGTAGTTTTTCTTGGGAAAAGTTTATAAAGGCAGCTCTTCTAAAAGCAGGCAGAATAAAAAACCTCATCACAGATACAGCAAAGGGCTGGGAGTTAAAAGCTTGAGAAAACTTCACAGAGCAAGAGGCGTTTGAACGGACTCTTAAAGACCGTGTGAGATTCGTATACAGGGGGGTGAGAGAGCAAGGTTCCAGAAAGGGAAAACAAAGTAAGAAAATCTCCAAAGGGAGAAAAGGGCACAGGTCACAGTTGCAACTGTTCAAACAATTTCCACACTTTTTTGAGATTTTTTTGGTTTATCTAACCAATCCCAGATTTATTATATAAGTTGATCCCTATGATAACCATATGTGATATACAGCAGCGATATGTCTATGTTAAAGGTGAAGAAACAGAGCCTCGCAGGCAGTGCACACTTCACCCACGAAATTCAATACGAAATTTTAGCTTAGACCCCAAAGTGACGTGTATCAGACATGAGAATGAGTTGAGGCTAGCACACTCCAGTAGATCACGTGAAAAGTGGGTAACTAAGAACCAGTGAGTGAACTATTAAACCCCTCAATCCCATCAGGGTAATGACAAATGACCTCTGAAGAAAGAAATATGCAGGCAATTTCTTGGGAAACAGAGTTACGGGGAGCCCCACCTCCTCTTTCCTGGGGGGAGGGGGCGCCTCCCCCGCCAGCATCCCAGTGAGAGGGGCTCTCACAGCACTACTCAGAGAGCTCCGTGTGTGGCCCCTGCCCAGTGAGCTGGTGTCCCGCTCCCAACAGGGAGATGTAAAGGAGAGATGGGTTGGCCAGCCTGTACCCCCGGAAGGTCCTCCATGGCCCAGGGAGGATGATGAGCCAGAGAAAATTAGCATGGGGTTGAAGGCAGAAGACCTGTGAAAAGAAAGCCTCTAAGCTAAACTGTGTGGGTTCAATTCTTAGGTCCTCCACATTTTAGCCATGAGATCTTATGCAAGCACCCTAAGCTTTCTTTTTCTTTTTAAAAATATTTTATTTAATTTATTGATTTTAGAGAGGGGAAGTGGGGGAAGAGGGAGGCAGGAAGAGAGAGAGAGAGAGAGATCAATTTGTTATTCCACTTATTTACACATTTATTAGTTGATTCTTGTATGTGCCTTGACTGGGGAACGAACCAGCAACCTTGGCTTATTGGGACAATGCTCTAACCAACTGAGCTACACAGCCAGAGCCCCCCAAGTTTTCTAAGGCTCAGTTTCTGTATCTGTAAAAATGAAGGTAGGAATCGTACTAACATAGGGCATTGTGGGGACTGGATGAGGAAAATATTTAGCACTTTGTAAGTACCATCCAAGTATTAGCTACCAAAAATTATCTGACGTTCTGAGAAATATGACTGCCTAGAAGGGCGAACAGACCTCATCAGAGAGAAGCTGGAGAAATTACTAGAGTCAGAGAATTACTGAATGAACACAGGGAAGCAGGAATGCACCCCACTACACGAGGAGACCTCAGAGTGGGGGTCCATGTGGATGGGGGCTGGTCTCTAAGGAGATCAGGAAAACACCTTCAGAGAGCCAGCTCTAACTCTATCAGGCGCACTGAAGTTGCTGCAGTCAGGTTATAGCACAGCCAGTCAATTCAGGCCTTTCCTGATTCTCTTGTTTAACCTCCATCCTCATCCACATTCCAGCCCCACAGGAGTTAGAAACAATAGCTAAAACGTAGGGGAAAAGATAAATTAGAAAGAGAAAGCAAGCCAGATTCAATGCACGCACCTCTCTGAGCTGCAGAGATAACTTCAGCCCTAGTGGGGGGAGCAGAAGGGAACTCTCCTTTCGGAATGGAGACTTAAGGGTTGGTTGTTACGTGACATCAGACATCCCTGAATTGAGGCTGTGTTTTGCTACATTAAGTAAATGCTGGATTTGCATTACGTACTGCTCATCAGAAAAACCATTCTGTTTTTATACAGGAGCAGAGGGGAAACTAACAATGTAATACTACTCAACAAATATAAAGGGATAATAGGAAACAAAACAAAAGATGCTTTATGACTGTATCCTATGGGCCACATTTGGACAACATACAGCTTTCTACTACTATTTTTGTTACATTTACTATTGTATGACAGGAATACAGCTTTTCCCATTCCAACTAAGGCTTTCTTTTTGCTTTTAATTTAATAGAATCATCACAACATACACAGATAAAAATTATTTAGCAGAGAAGTGTCAGAATTTGACTTGCGTCTCCATCTCCTAACTCATGTGCCATCTCCATAACCATGATTCAATCAATATATACAATTTGTGATTCTAAATAATGGATTTTTTAAGCTCAAAGTTGGGCTGGCCATTAAGTCTTTTTCCCAGGGGGTTAGGTACTTTTTTTTTATACACGGCCATATTAATCATGGACTCCTTGCTCTTGTAACTTCTCATATTTGCAAGGAGGCATGATTGCCACCTCTCCCAACTGGAAACGATTTTCACATCGGGCAAGACCATGTTTGCATAATGCAGCGCTGCTTCTCCAGTCTTTCTCCAACACACCAGTGCCTGGCGCAGAGTTCGCCATCGGTACCTGTCCGGTAAGTGAACGAATAAATGGATTCATTAACAGGGGCTCACCACTTTAACTCTGAGTTTCAAAGCACTGACCTTTGTGGGTTAAGTAACTACTTTCATTTGTAAACAATTAAGTTGTAAATTATTTAATACATCAAGTTCTGTATTAAAATATGTTCCCAGCTAGAATCACTTCTCTTAGTTTTCAAAATCAATTTTAGCAGTACCACCTTTTAGGATGTGAACTTCTAAAACCATCCTTCACAGAGGGCAAACCTGAGTCCCAGAGAGTGGGGGTGACATCGGGGGCAGGGGCAGGACAGGAAGGCAGGCAGCCACCCATCTTTTAGTCAACTGCTCTTTTTGCTGCTCCGAGCTGGCCTCACCTAACTGTTTTTATGGATTCACACTCCAGGGCATCACCTGGGCACCTGGTGAGACTGTCACCGAGTATAAATGAAAAGTGCACGGAAGCCCGGAGGAAGTATGCACTCTGGCGTTAATGAAAACGCGGCAGAATCCCAGCCTAATGTTGCATGAAGTTTGGAGAAAGATCAATAACCATCAAGTCAAAATAGATCTTCAGCCTCCTGGTGTCCCTGGACCCCCACACGCACCCCCTCTAGGCTGCCAGTGGGCCCTGAGTGTGTTATTCATGGCTGAATTTGAGGCTGTTAATAAAACAGCTTTATGAAGCATGGGGATGAACAGAAACAGGCGAGGTTCCTGTGAGCAGGAGACACAGAGATTTCTGGCTTTGCCATAAGGTGTCAGACTTTGGTAAAATGGTCCCCGCTGTTGCATGAACTCTGCTGGGAGCTTTTCCCATTCCCCACTGGGCATCTGACTCTCAGCAGGGATGCAGGAGGACAAATGGTTATGGCCAAGGTCGACTCAGTGCCTTCCCTACATCAGCGCTGCACTCAGCACATTTTTGGATTCTTTTACTTCCCACAATAATCCTATGAGTTAAATAACTTCTTATTATGGCTATTTCACAGATGAAGAAACTGCAGCTCAGGAAGTTTAACTAACTCTCCGAGTGCTGGAGCACTCAGTCTGACTTCAGAGACCACACTGCCATCCACTAAGTTTCCTAACCTTCCTCACCCCCACTGCCCACCTGGCCGCCAAGCACTGGCTTCCAGAGGTCATGACCTCCTCCTCAAAGGCCTTGCCTCCATTGCCCTGCCCCTTCCACATCCCTCCGGCCATATGCAAATGCACTCAGGTAGAGGGAGGGTGTGTGGAATTTGCTGAACACTTACCACCCATCTTGTACGATTTATATACATTACATTCAACACTTTATTTCAACCTCTACAAAGCAGGTATTGCTACCGCTGCCTCACAGAAGAGCAAACGGAGGTTCAGTCCAATGGAATAACTTAGCCTAGCCAGCAAGAAGCAAGGCTAAGCTACTGAGTGGGAGGCCTGGGCTCCTTTGCAAGAGCCTCAGTGTAGCTCTGCCTGGCTGTCCCAGCTAGAAGCGAGTCCCTCACCTCTCAGCTGCCACTCCTCTTTCCCTGCTCCTCTTGTGGAACACAGCACCACAGAGCTCGAAAGTCCAGCAGTCACTCATTTCATGAACTACTTATGCCAGGAGACTGAAGACCCGGGTGGATTCCTGAGAGCAAGGGCTGTGGGGTTTACTCTTTAGTCTCCACATGCCCTTAGCCCAGCAACCTGCTCCCTACAGATACTTGAAATTCCAGTGGCAAACAAAACCTTACCCCCTTTCTCCGTATATTCATCTGTGAGTTGCTGAGCAAGTCACTTCTGCTTCTTGAACTCTTCTCCATGCCTATCTGAATAGGATGATAACACCACCTCCCTATAAAATTGTTTGGACGATGAAATGAGAAACTAGATAGAAAACATCTAGTAATAATGCCTAAGACAAAGTAAGTGTCCAGTTTTTTTAAGCTATTATAGAAACATCTGCACTTGAAGTAATACCCTGATTATCCAATGTTTCTAAGTCTCTGGAACATAATCATGGAATAAAAAGTATCTATTTTAGCACTTATAACAAACAGTGACTTAGTTAACTTGTTACCCAATACACAGGCATTGGGTCTTAATTAGCGATGAGACTGATGATAATGTCAAGCATGTTCACAGCACTCTCTTAACTTCAGAGTGTGTTCAGTCAGTAACAGCAGAATGCAAAGGAGACCCAAACCAAAGACGCTTCTAGATATGGAGTCTGCGAGGCCAAATTACAAGGAAGAAGCCAGACATTTGAGGTGCTTTTTCTTAGCCTGCAACTCCTGTGGTTTGTTTCCACTGTCTCTCCCCTCTCCAGTCTCACCTCCCTAACCCATCATCCCCATTATAGTCCATCTGATTTGCTAAAACTGCAAATGGGATCTTTTGATTGACAGGTTTGAAGACCTATAGTAGTTTCCTACTCCTCTTTGGACAAAGTGAAAAGGTTGCACATGGCTGGTGAGCAAACCCGTTTATAACCTAGTCCATAAGCTGCCACTATCCCTTTCCTCATGATCCACACCCAGCCAAATCAAACTTCTTGCAGCATCTTCAAGCCTCCCGTCTTCCCCTAGCTAAGTACTACCTGTCCTACAATCCGGTCTCTGCTACTCAGAAATATCCTTGTTGACCCTCAGGACCCCTTGTTAAATGGCCCATAGCACCAATTAATTCTCCTCTCAATATGCTTGCTTAGTGTTCAATATCTTCTTGTCTGCACATTACAAAATCCGCCAGAATCAAAGAAAGCAGTCCGTGTCTCAGAGTCCAGCCCAGTACCAGCAATTTAACATGACATTGGACTCCTTCTGTCTCTCTGCCTCAGTTTCCTCACAGGCCACATGATGTGGGCTAACATCCTTTCTTCTTGATGCCTTGGGTTGATGGGAAGGTGATAGGCCACATATGACAAAGAGAGACAAACATCATCAGCTGGACCCTGAAAAATCCCAAAATCTCACAAATGCACTATAATCTGTACCTATTTCTCTACCTCTAGTTATGTATGTATGTATGTATCTATCTATATTGTGTTGTTTACAATATTTTTTTTCTGAAAACATTTTCCTTAGTTGCTAAATTCTGGTGAGTTTAAGGAGAAATGAAATCCATACAGTTCTGAGTCATCTACCATATAATCATTAAAACATGATTTAGGAATTACTACATTTTAATATCTAGGAGGTTTTGGAGTGACCTAAATAAATTCTCTAAACCATTGCATTTTTCTTCCTTCCTTTTAACCACCTTTCCAAATACAATGTCATGTTAAGGAGCAATGCCCAAAATCAAATTATAATAAATGCTGAAAATAATGTGGAGGCATGAACTCATAAACCAAGAAATGACTTTCTGGGAGTTTAACAATTTGGCTGAAAATATTACTGTCTCTTATCAACTAGAGTGTGGTGGACAAAACAGACTGTAAGTCAGAAAAAAATCATTCATTCAGCAAATATTAAGCACCTATTATATAGTAGGCTCTGAACAAGGAATACATTGACCTTCTTCTTATGGGATTTATATACTAGAAAGAGGGACAGACAACAACGCAAGCAAATTCCTGAAAGGCAGGCGCTGCATGGGAGGCTGTGAGCACGCAGCGGAAATCTGATGTGCTCTGGGAGGTGAGCGCGTGTCCTCCTGAGGACAGGATATCTGTGCTGGCATCTGACTTCGCCTTTATCCTAAAACAATGGTTTCTAGTCATGAGGGTGGTACGAACTTAACTCTGTTTTGGAAATATTATCTGATTTGCTTTTAGAACAAAGGACCACGGGCAGTGCTTAGGGTGTCAGGGTGAAGACCTCCAACAGTGGCCACTAACCAAATCAATTTCCTCACCTCTAAAATAGGGGTTACAATGCTTCTGTCTCAGTTGCAAAGTTGCCACAAGGAGCTAAAAGGACAGTGGGAGGGGCTAAGACAGTGGTGGGAGGGGCTGAATGATAGCAGGAGGAGCTAGAGCAATGATGGAGGGGCTAAGAAAATGATGAGTATGCAAAAAAGTATGAAAATGCTGTGCACATTAAATTAACAGGAATAAAAGCTGCTTCATCAATCTCTTCATTTCCACAAGGAAATGGACAGTGGAATAGCTTATGCTCACAGTCACTCGTGGGTAACCCAATGCAGTATAGGGGTCCTTAACTTTTACGTGGTGGCTGGAACTCAACATCCTTGAGAATTTAATGAAAGAGCCCTTTGCTTAGAAAAATGCTCAGTGCAAGACCACGGTCTGCAGTCCCCACTGGCTTCCAGGGGCCACACCATGAAGTCTGTCTGCAGACCTCAGAAGAAGTCCAAATGGGTCCAAATGCCTCCAGGGGTAGGGAAAACATTTGGGCATCTGGGCAGTACCTAACTCATCGGATTGAAACCCATCACAAAATGTGCATTTTATGTTGCTGCACAAGATAGCAATTTTCAACCTTTTTCATCTCATGGCTCACATAAACTAATTCCTAAAGTTCACTAGCACACCAAAAAACAAATTTTTTGCCAATCTGACGAAAATAGGTATAATTTTGATTCATTTATCCTGGATGGCTATTCTTGTGCTGGCCGTTGTCATATTTTTTTTTTGACAATCTAAGAGAAAAGAGGTCAGTGCCCCTGACTGGTCAGGTATTGCATGTTTTAAAAATTCTTGCAGCACACCAGTTGAAGACGACTAGCTCAAGAAAACAAAAGTTGCATACAGCAAGACCAGTATGATATGTTATAATGTTTTCCCTTTCCCCCATGTCATTGTTCTCTATCTTACTTCATTGCAGTTTTTGTGTTTTTTAATGCAATGACTTAATAAACTGAACCCGACTTGCAGTTTGAAAAACACTGGTTAAAGAATGACAAGCACACTTTTGTAATGACAAGCAAGTTTTGCCTCAGTCCATTAATTGCTGGTGTGATCTCAGACAATATACGTTGTTTCTGAGCCTCAATTTTCTGAACTGTGAAATGGTGACAACAATGCCTACCTTTAAGAGTTGAGAGAATTAAGGTAATAGTGTGGGAAATAACTATACGGATTTCCTGGCACAGACTAGGTCTTCAATAAACAGTAGTAATTATAAATAAAGGCTGTTAATGGGGGAATTAGAGCAAAGTTAAATACCTCCTGCCTGAGGGTGGAAAAAAAAAAGAAAGTAGAAACAAATGTCATTCACATTCTACCCAGGGGCTCTTTCTGTGTTTCAAATGTAGCTATTTGCTGCAGGGAGGGGAACTGGGTCCAAATGCCTCTGTTTGCTGTGACAGGCTTCATAAATAACTAAAATGCTTCATCAAACATTCATAGTTGGGTGTGAGTCAACAAAATAATAAAAGGCACATGGGCTTAGGGTTTATTTATAGTGACTCCCTGTTATCCCTCTCCACCACAATTTCACAGTTTAGCTTTCATTTGCTTATGATTGTTCTTGGATAAACTTCACTTCCAAGCAGAAGGTATTAATTATTAAAACACAGATGAGAAAAGAGAGCCCACGCTGCTCCCCCAAACAATGACAGGATGAGGCAGCAGAAGGGTGCTACCGGGGAGCGGGGCTTAGAATTGCTAGCACATGCTGGCCCACAGAACCGACCTCAGCCAAACTCACTTCCACCAGCATTCTGTGGGCGCCTACCATCTGACACTTGGGGGCTGTCCCAGCCATGCCGGGGTGGGGGGAAGATGTCAAAGATAAATTGGACTATTTCCAACTCACCACCCAGGGAAGGGATGGAGCTCCCAGCCAAGGAGGGAGGAGGCATAAAAGCACCAAACTGCAGGAGAAGGGAGCCTGTGCCTCTGCATCAAGTGAGCTCTGAATGGCAGAACAGAAGGAATCCCTCCGAACACGCAGCTGCTCTGGGGAATGAGCAACATTGATACCGGCCCACGTTCAGTTCCGATCCCTGCTCCAGCCCTTCCTGGCTCCTTGATCTTGGGCCTGTCACCGTCATCCCACTTGTGGCACAAGTATGGTAAGGCCTCCCTGGCAAAGGTCATTGCTCTGATTAAACATAAAAATTCATGTGACTTGCTAGCTATACTGTAAGCATTCATTAAAGAGTAAAGTTTTAATAGTAATAATATGGGTTCATATTTAGCACATAGGAAGTGCTAAATAAATAGTATTTCCCCCTTCCTTTCCTTTGCTTGAGAGTATTAATTTGATTCTAAGTCACGCCCACCTCCTGGTGGCCCCAACTGCATTATGCTCATGTATCACTGATATCCACCCGTCCTCAGTAAATGTATCCCCCCACCGGACCCAGACCTCATGTGGTTCAGAATTTGCCCATTTGTTCATTGAGTCAGCACCGAATAGCCTTTAATATTGACTGAGCACCTGGTATGTGGCAACACTGACGTAAACACTTGGAATTCAAAGAAGAGTGATAAAACTCCCACCTTCCTGAACATTCTTGTGGGGGAAAGGTGGGACAAACACATTAATAAGTAAAATATAGGCTATGTCACATATGGTGCTAATGGTGCTAATACTAAGAGAAGGTTAGACTAGGAATAGGAACAGGAATTGCCTGGAAAGGGGAATGCTATTTAAAACCAGGAGGCCTGGGGAGGCTTGTGGAGAGAGTAACATCTGTGCAGAGCCCTGCGGAGGTCACTAAGCAGCCAGGTGGGTAGCTAAAGGGAAGAGAATCCCAGCAGAGGGAACAGCAGGTGAACATGCCCTGAGTGGGGCCCCTGCTGGCCCTCAGACCCTCTGTGACTTTGGCCTCTGGACGGGGAGAGGGAGCAGAGTGACCTGCAAAACCACTCTGCTTTCTCACACCCTAATATTAGCAATGCATGCCATACCAGGGGATATTTATCCCGTGCCCACACTAGAGCCAATACATTTATTCACAAAGGAACAGAAGTCCGGCCGTGTGCTCTGCTCCTGGTTGCACAGGAGGAGGGAGTGTGCCTCTGGGCTTGGCTCGACGGGGCTGACTGCACTGTCACCACCGGGCACGCCCTTCTCAGGCCTGAGCACTGCAAGGACTTGAGCTCTCGGCAACATTCAATAGCACAGATTTGGGAATAATCTCTGACAACATGAGGGTGTTGCAGAGGAATCCAAGCTAAGTACACTAAAACCAGAATCAAAACAGGAAAAGAAAAAAGAGGAACGTGACATGGAAATTGTTCTTTGGGCCCAATTAATTGAAATGCTTATAGGGATGCGATGTTTGCCAAAGCGCAGGTGAGAGGGTGAACGTAATGTACAAAAGGTCAGCGCCCAGGGGAGACCTGCCTGCCTGCCTGCCTGCCCGGGCTCCTGGCCTACCTGTGTGACAGCCTCTCTGCTCACGAACTTCTCCACCTCGGAAACGGAAACGGCAACAGTACTTATCTCAAAGGACTTAGAGATGTCATGGTAAAGTGAGTTAATCTGGGTAAACACGTAGCACCATGCCCAGCTTGGAGTAAATGACATAAAAGTTAGTGTCTGGGAGGATAGGACATACATACATACGGTTTGGTAAATTCATATAATGAAACACTAGACAGCAGAAAAAGAATGAGTTATGGATACATGTAACAAGATGGATGAATCTCATAGATAATGTTGAGTAAAGAGAAGCTGGACACAGAAGAATGCACACTATGGGGCCCCATACACAGGAAGAAGAGGAAAAACCAACTGACGGTGAAAGCCAGAACACCGGTTACTTCTGGGAGGTGGATGTGGCCTGCAGGTCCGAGAAGTCTCAGCCTGGGTGGCAGTAACATAGCATACACGGATGTAAAAAACATCAAGAACGTACTTAGGATCTGTGTAATTTATATACTCTAGTGTACGTGTGTTATCCTTCACAAGTTAGCTGGGATTACTACTTTGCTTGCATCACCTCATGCAGTCCTCACTAGCTGGAGACAATGTGGAGACCCCTACTGTGTCCGTTCCTGCAGCGGCCAGCCTGAGCCTCAGGGAGGTGGCGGTGACTTGTGAGGGATCACGTGGCTGGTAAATAAATGGCAGGGTGGGCAATAAGTCCATCCAGGCCTCTTCTCAAGAATGGGAAAGAGGCAACCCAAAATGATCTGCTGAGAAGATGCCATTCAACAAGTCAGTCAATTAAGATCTATTTGGTGAGCACCCGCTAAGGGCCAGGCACTGATCTAGGTGTTTGAAATGGAGCAGCGAACGAAGCAGAGAAAAGCCCCATCTGTCATGAAGCTGACGTGAGAAATCTCTGCTCACCTCGCTCTCCTGCTGCCCTTTCGGAGTCCCTCACCTGAGCTGACGTGGCCATGGGCCAAGGTGCGTGAAACCAGACTCCACTCAGCATCGATCAGGTATCAATTTTCTGTCAGATAATCAGTTTTGAATACTGATTCTTTTCTGAGCCAAACAGCCTACTTGTTTTTCTGGGGCCTACCTTTTTCATTTAGAAGATAAGGGATGAAGAAGATACATACTAGAAAAAATACTAACTAAAAGAAACAGGCAAAGCATTATTAGCAATAAAGATATTCATTACCTAATGGTAAAAGCACAATTTCAAAAAAAAAAAGCAATCTAAAACGTTATTTTCTTAGCACATCTGTCTCAGAAACAATAACAGCAAAAACAAAAACCCAGCATACAAACATTTAGATATAGAAATTTTGGTTAATAAAATTAACAAGAAGGCTCTTGTGGTTACACATGAAATCTTTTGTCTGATAATTAAAAAATACATTATGTTTCTAAAACACACAGGAATAATTTACAAAAAGTAGCTATGTCCCAGGGAACAAAACTAGCTTCCACAAATAACTAAGAATTTAATAGATTCAGATTATATTCTATGATAAAGTATGGTAAAAATTAGTGTCAATAACAAAAGCTTTAAAAAATGTATGCTTGGGATTTTAAACAAAAATGTTTGATACAATTAATTGTTCAAAGTAGAAATAAATTTGAAAAATATTTATAAGTAAATAACAACATGTACATGAATAGCAAAACTTGATGTCTAGAGATAAAGCAATACTTACAAGTTAAATATTTAAGGCAAATATAGTAAAGGAAGAAGTTTGAAAATTAATGAGGTAGGCTTTTAATTTACAAATTTAGGCCCTGGGCGGGTTGCTCAGTTCGACAGAGCATCATCCCCATACACCAAGGTTGTGGCTTTGATCCCTGGTCACGGTGCATACAGGAAGCAACCAGTGAATGCATAAATAAGTAGAACAACAAAGCAATGTTTCTCTCTCTCTCTCTCTCTCCCTTCCTCTCTCTCTCTGAGATCAACCAATCAGTAAATAAAATTTTTGAAAAAGAATTTATAATAGCAAAGGATATAGATAGAAATAATTAAGATAGCAGAAATTTATGATATAAAAAAGAAAGTATATAGAGTAGCAACAAGCCATACCTAACTGAAAAGTAGTAATAAAATAGATATAACACCAACAAGATTGAGAGAAGAAACCCAAATAAATCCATATCTGGAATTAAAATGAAGATATGGTTATAGATATGAGAGAGATTTGTAATATTTATTTATGAGGCATATATAAATATACACAAACATACACATGCATATCATTACACATACTTATCACATATACACACACATATATATACAAATACATATATAATACGGTTTGCTAAATACTTTATTTTATTATTTTTTATCCTCACCTGAGGACATGCTTATTGAGATTAGAGCGACAGGAAGGAAGGGAGAGAAAGAGGGAGAGGAACATCGATTGATTGCCTCTCCTATGTGCCCTGACTGGGGACCAAACCCACAGCTTAGGCGTGTGCCCTGGCCCAGAAGCAAACACATGACCTTTCAGTTTACAGGACACACTCCAACCAACTGAGCCACACCGACCAGGTCTGCTAAATATTTTTAAAATAATATTAAAGACATAAAGCATTATGCTTTAATGCTATTAAAATAGTATTAAAAACACAAAGCATTATGTCCAAAAATGGTACAACTTAGAAAAAAAATCAGTGGTTATAAGCAAAATCATCCAAAACTGACTTAAGAAGAAACAGAAAACTGAATATGAATAATTGAATCAGGTAGACAGAGATGACCATCTAATGAACAAAGATATCAGGCCCAGATATATTTAGGCAAAAATTGTAACAAACTTTATGAGATATCTCCTATATCATACAATAGTTATACATATAAATAGTTTTACATAATAGCATGATGGCATACAAAGTAAGTCTGTGGACATTTACATTTCACGTAGCCAGGATAATGTTGATATTGAAACTTACCAAAGACGTTAGAAAATGTAAGACTGTCTTACTAATAGAATTATTGAAATTCACTATACAATCAGGTTAAAAGGGAAAACATGATCATCTCCTTGATGCAGAAAGAATATTTAATATAATTTAACCCCCAATCATGATCTTACAAGGTCTTAATACCCTAGGATTAGAAGAAGAATTTCTTAACTTTCAATAGATTCCTAAATTTTACTATTTAATTATCTACCAAAATTTACAGAAACATAATACATAATGACAGGATTTTAGGATTCTTCCCTTTAATAATAACAACAACAAAAATGGCATGTTCTACCATCATTTTTATTCAATGATGAATAAAAGTCCCTTCCTATAAGAGCAATAAGACAAGAAAAAACTAATGCAAGACACACAGATTTGCAAAACAACTGTTAATGGTAAATTATATCATTTTCCCCTCATAGGGAAATTAAGAAAAATATAGAGGCAAAAAGTAATAAATAATGAATCACATTTTCTGTATTGAAGACCAACGAAAAACCAGTATTTCTATACATAAGAAAACAACCACTAAGAAATATAATAAAAATAAAGAGATATAATTTGCAGTAGTAGCAGAAGTGGTGATGCTTCCAGAAAGTAGATATAACAAAAGGGGTATGATATGTGGACAGAGAAAATTTTAAGCCTGTATTCAAAGACGTAAAAGAAAGCTTAAAAAGAGATATAATATTTCATGAACAGAAAATCTCAGTTTTGTGAATTTTGCAAATTAATGTGTAAATTCAATGCAATCCCAATCCCAATCACAGCAGAGCTTTTCCTCAAATTGGAGAACTTTAGTTTAAAGTTCATATGGAGGAGTAAAGACAAAAAATAACCAAGACACTTAAACCAGAACAATTAAGGAGTCCTGACCTATCTGATAGCAAAACATTATAAAACTATAATAATTAAAAACAGCATGTTACTGGAGTAGGGCTCAATAAACAGACCAATAAAAACGGAGCGAGAGCCGAGAAACTGACCTCCGCACATATAGTATTATAAATCAGTGGAATAAAGATGGAACTTTAGAGAGGGGACAGAACAACTAGCTATCCATTTGAAAAAAAAAATAAAGCAAATTAGATCTCTAAATCATCTCATGTACATTAAGGCTAACGACCTAAATGTAACAAGCAAAATCTTAAGAATGTAGAAGAAAACACAGGAGCATCATTAAGACATCAGGATAGTGAGAGATTTCTTCCATAAATTACAAGAAGTATAAACTAGAAGTGAAAAAATAATTTTGTGGCACTAAAATGAAAATCTTCAGAATGAGAAAATGATCTGTTAACAAAATAAAATGTAAGTCATACATTGGAAGGTCTGGGGACTTTCAAATGATTATCACCAAGAAAAAGGAAGACAACACATTAGAATAAAAAGCAATGGATATAATCAGGAGGTTGACAAAAAAAGAAAACTTAATAAAAGATGTTTAACCTCATTAGTAATCTCTGACATGCAAATCAAATCAGCATTGCAGTTGCAGTTTTATATCCTACAGATGGGCAAAATGTAAATCATCTGATAATAAGTGTTGTTGAGAACTTTTGAAAATGGTAGTTTATACATTGCTGGTGAAAGTGTTAGAAGGTATTACATTTAAAAGCACAGAGCAATCATGGCCAATGTGGCTGAGTTGGGTAGAGCATTATCCTATAAACTGAAAGGTTGTGGGTTCGACTCCCGGTCAGGGCACATACCTAGGCTGTGGGTTCTGTCCCTGGCTGGGGTGTGCACGAGAGGCAACAGATCAATGTTTCTCTCACATTGGTGTTTCTCTCCCTCTCTCTCTTCCTCCTCCCTTCCCCTCTCTCTAAAATAAATAAGCATGTCCTCTGGTGAGGATAAAAAACAAAACACAGAAGAGAGTCAGTCTGAGTTATGATCGTGGATATTATATATGAAGTGAAAGTATAAACATTCAAATAGGAGAAAAATGCCAACTTCATGAAGTAACGAGGAGTAGAACCAATGGAGGAGATGATTTAGCTGTGTAATTCAAAATCTTATTTATGAAAGGTATCTGATCTTTACATCTATATTTGTTCTATTTCAGTAAAAGTATGTGTATATTACATTGTATTAACTCTAGTATATGGTTAAAGTAGCTTGTAATTTAAAATGAAATAAAGTTTAATAGGATTCTTAAAAAGGATGTAATTCAAGAGAAAGAATAATACATACAAGCATAAAAAGATGAAGCCCAGGGGAAGGGTAGTACTCAAAACCAATGTCTATACTTACAAAGTCCAGTGCCCTTCCTAGCACTTCAGCCTCAAATTAGACTCTGGATATCTCAACAGGCAGCCCAAAGAGGGGAAACGGGCTATAAGACTCAGATTTCCATTAAATTAAACTACCCATCTGGCCAGGGCACACAGCAATCTTGGCTCTGATTCCTGAGGCTGATGTTCATACTTTGTGCCCTGTGTACGGTATTAAACAATGTCCTCAATGAACGCTCTCAGAAGTCGGGGGGACTGCAACAGACACTAATGATAAAAGCAGTACCTATGTAGGCCACGCCAGTGTTCTAAGCGGTTTCATGCTTTATAACTTATTTAATACTTTACAACTAGCTTTATTTTATTATCCGATTTCAGGTATAAGGAAATTGAGGGAAAGGAGGTAAATGCCTTCACGCCTTCCTACAGCTATGAAGTGGGAAAGCATGGAATAGAGCTTAGACAAGCTGACTTTTCCATTATGCTGTTGTAATGTCATTGCAGCAAAGCCCGTTAGTGTCACAAGGGTAGATCTCAGCGTTAAGAGATCTGGAGTGGGCTGTCTGAATATCTGACTTTTCCAGAAACTACATTTTTGGAACAGCTAAACCAGTGTTCATTACTCTTGCTTAGGTCTGCGGAGTTTTTGAGTGGCAAAGCTATGGATTCTAGTGCCAAGCAATTGAAGACACCGCAAATTTTGCAAATAATTCTAGGGAAAAAGTCAAACATGAGCCCCGCCTCCTACTAAAAACCCCCTATTCTGGAGATGAGTGAACAGAACGTAGTCTCAGGTTCTGAACCATGGATATAAACTCTCCCTGCTGGGTAGCTTTACTTTCAGAGGAATGGGAATGTAATTCACGGAGTACACATGAACCAGTTGTGTTTACAGTAGTGATTATGGTTATTGTTATATGCAGCAATTTCCTAACCATTCTCCCAGCTTCCATGCTTGCTCCCTACATTCTCTGAGCTCCCCTGAGCAGCAGGAGGATCCCTTTGCAAACATACACCTGAACTTGCCACTCCTTAGCCTGACACCCTCCAAGGGCTGCAAGCCGCAGCGAGAACAAAGCCCCAGCTCTTCACCATCACCAGTGTGATCTTGGACCACGTTGGATCTCCAACCTCATTGCCTATCATTCACCCCTCTTCTCACTCTGCTCCATCCTAACCATGTCCCTTGTTGTTGGAAGCCACCTCGAAGCCTTGCCTTCTCTTCTCACTCTTTACCGGGCCCCTCTCCCCACCATACACTTATTACCACCCTGCACTGAAGTTTCTATGAATGGGTTGCTGTAATTAATGCCTGTCTTTCCCGAGCCCACCTCCTTGGAATATAGGAGGACAGCCACGTGTCTATATTGATCCTGTTCTCCCCACCCTCTGAAATGTGCCTGGCACACATAGGTGCTCCGTGATTAACGGTGAACAGAAGGAAAGGAGGGACAGGGGGAAATTAGTTGGTTTTCATAATCACAATTTCTGAACAACGTTTTAGACACATCCGTGTGCCCAAACTTGATGGCATCATGGGGTAGATGGGCTTTACCTCCAACACTTAAAGACAAGGAAAGTTGTGTGTCCAACACCAGGGAACATCGTAAACAGAAAGTAGCAGGGATTTCCCCAAATGCCCCACTAACTGCTCAGCGGAAGGCAGAAAAGTGACAACACACCCCTGGAAGGCATGAGACCAACAGCGCCAGGTTTGCAGACCCGGCTGGCCGGACAGGATGGGCTCCTATGGGGCCGCCCAGCCTGGCAGCAGACCCTGTGCATTCCCATCTAATCGACAAGGCCCCATAGAAGGAGCAGGCGAGGGAATCGAAGCACCAAGCGCTGCAAACAGCATCTGCAGGGGGAGCGGGCAGGGCCCAGCTGGGCCACACGGAGCCGCATGGGCCTGAATTAAATTACTAGACGCACACTGCTGCAGGCAGGGAGCTCCCCGGCCCTCCGCCCACACCCAGCGCGGGCTCCGTGGGAGGCTGACACTGTGGATGTGAACTGAGCAGTCCCCAGCCCTCCCACAGCCCTTAGCTCCCTTCTCCTTCTCCATTTATTCTTTTGTAAACATGACAGGCAAGACAGATACTCCCCCACAAGAATAGTAACAGATAACTTACATGTGCACAACCCTTTACAGTCTACATCCCACGCCATTAGCTCGTTTCTTTTAATTACTCAGCCAGTATGTATTGAGGACTTCCTACAGGCCAGGAGACATTCTAAGTGCTGGGGACAGAGTGAGTGTGAACAGAGCTCAAATTCCATCTTTCTTGGAGCTTATTTCTACTTTGGAAGGGGTAACACTGTGTGCGTGTGTGTGTGCATACATAAATATACACATACCTATATATAAAATATATATAGTATATATTGTTGTATAGTATATATTATATGGTATATAATACATTATATACTATAATACATTGGTTATAATATATAATGTATATATATCATACACACATACCTATATGTATATTATACACATACCTATATATGTTTTCATGTGTGTGTATATGAAAGACATATAAAGTTGATTCTTGAACAAAACAGGGGTTTGGGTTAACCCTACGTATAACTGAAAATCTGCACATAGCTTTTGACTCCCCAAAACTTAAGTACTAATAGCTTAGTCGCTGACCAGAAGCTTTACTGGTAACACAATCAATGAGCACGTATTTTGTATGTTATATGTATTATACACCATATTCATACAATAAAATAAAGAAAATCTTCTTGAGAAAATCATAAGAAATAAAAAATAGGTTTACAGCTCTTATTTTTAAAAATCTGCATAAAAGTGGACCCATGCAGTTCAAAACATCTTGTTGAAGGATCAACTGCATATTTTGTACATGGAAAATATCACGCATGTATGAAATACTATATTTGTATATATAATGAGCTGGAGAAGAGATAAGTGCGCCAGCGTATTACCATTTCCATCTTCCTCGTGATGGAACAGTTGCCCAGAGATAAAACGGGCCACACGGCGTGAGATGCCAGCCCCACAGGAGATCTGTGGTTTGTAACGATAGGAAAGAGACCGGAGCGGGGTTCTCCTTGCTCCTCAAAGGAAGTCTCTCACCTTCCTCTTCTCAGATGCTTCCCCTTCTTGCACCTCTCTGTTGCCCTGTCTCTCCCCTTTCCCTCGATAAATCAAGGGCAACACAAGGACATCGGGGGTGCCCCCCACACTTGCTGTGCCCCAGGTTTGCTGGGCCAGGGCAGTGGCAGGGCCTGTCTTATTCTCTGACATCCCCAACCCCAGGTCTCCCTTCCCGCCCCGCTGTAGATCTGTCATTCATTCACAGATTTGCTGAAAATTGGTGTTGAGCGACTTATCTGACTCCCTCCTGCATTTGTTTTGCCATCCCCTTACCCCACACTCGTCCTCCCTCTCTACCCTTCTTCCTAAGGTTCTAGGATGTAGGAGGTGAATGTTCTCCCGGAGGTCACTGGGTCTCCTTTGACACAAGGGGAACTGGGGCCACTGCAGGGTGCCCAAGTCGAGTCAGATGGCACGTCTGTGGAAGACCTTAGACTAAAATGCAGGGAGGCCCATTCCCAGACACACTGTGGCATCTACTGCTGGAACAGGCTGGCTCCCCATCTCTCATTGGATCACGGTGGTGGTCTCCCAGGGACCTCCCTGCCCTTATTCTAATCCACGCTTAAGCTGCCACCCTAATAATTTTGCTGGGAAGAAAAATATCAGGGCATGGCACTCCCTCCCTAAGAGTTTTCAGTAGCTGCCCAGTGGTACTGATAAAGTTCAAGGCTTCTGTGGCCTGGCCACTCTTTCTTTTCCTTCTGCTGCTCCTCTGCCTGGCCCCTTGCTCCAGCCACACTGGACTTCTTGCAGTCTCCAGGATATGTCATTCTTTCTTACATGCCCCAGGGCCTTTGCACATCCCTCCCCCTTGTCACTTGGGTTAATTGATGAACTTCTTATCATCAAGATTCAGCTAACATGTCACCCCTTCAGGGAGCCTTCCTGGCATCCTAGGCCCATTTAAATGCTATGTTCTGTGTGCTCCTAGAATACGTGTTCACATTCACATTCCAACACCTTCCCAGCAACAATTTTTGGACTATGCACCAGGTAGTGTTCTAAACACCTGATGCAGAATAGAATACCTCACTTACTCTCCACAGTGATCTTTAATCTGGGTATGCTCCTATACCTATTTCAGAGATGAGGAGACTGAAACCCAGGAAGGCTAAATAAAACTTGTCCCAGGTCACAGAACTGGTAATGCCACAGCTAAGATGTTACACTGGCCACACTCTCAAATATACGTCATCCTGCTGTGAGCACCTGTTTACCAAAATCTCTCTCACACACCATGAACTTGCCAATGACGATAGTCCCCCAAAAACCCACCACTTGGCACAGCGACTCAAGCTTCTGCGTGGAGGGTGCAGTTTGGACATGACCATTGAATGAATGCCTTGCTTCTCTCTCGCTGTTTTGTTTTCAGAGCGTGCTAGAGGGCTAGCTATGTGTAGATGGAGAGCTAGTGTAGTGGCTAAAAACACAGACTCTGCAGTGAGACAGAGACAGGGACATGGGTCCCAGCCCCAGCCTCCAGTCCTATTTTTCCTGGTCTGTAAAATGGGGAGCTTGATGACACTATATAAAGGAACCAGGAGGATTAAATAAAGGAATGCAGAAAGAGTACAGAGCACAGTGCCTGGAGCTCAACAGATGGCAGGCGCTCAGTAAGTATCTGTCATGACGGCCAGTATCACTCACTGTTTTCCTGCTCTTGCCAGTCTCTCTCTTCCCAGGTCTCACCTTAATTAAGAGGCAGGCACTCCCAGCAGGACTCATTTGGGGCCTGGGAAGGCTGAGAGGGAAGCATGGCTGCTCTGGCCCACTAAGCCCAGCACCCTCTTTCCTCACACCACACGGCCACCTCCCAGCTGTGAAATAAGAGTCCCTGCTCGACTGGGCCCAGAGCTGTCAAGGGCCTGCCAATTTCACAGTTCACAAGACTGCTGTTCCCCCTGATTAATGGGGTGCCAGCCACCACGGGCAGGGCCCTGACACCAGTCACATGGGGCTCTCCCCATCACTCCCCCCGCAACCCCGCCATGCTACCTGAGGAGAGAGCAGGCCAGCCTCATGCATATTTATGCAAGGAGAGTAATGATTTTGTACTGCATGCCTTCAAAAAAATAAATAAGACTTCACCTAAGTCCATGTGTTTTGCTCCGTAAACTCAGCACGCCTCAGGGAAGAAAACTACATATGCACACAGATATGAAAAAACCAAAACACTTTATACCACTGATCTGAGCTGAGTGTTCTCCCCGTGCCAAGGATGACCCAGGGAACACAGGAGATATTAAACCCCGGAGCATGGACGGGGCTATTCTGAAATTAATCCAGTTCCACCCTATAACCCCAAGGAAATTAGAACAGAGAAGGTCCCAACTCAGCTGGGCACGTGCGGCCTGCCCCATCGCCTCCTCGGTCACTGCCCTCCATCTCCACCAACCCTCAGCCCAGACACAGAGGCTCTCCCTTCCCTAGGAAAGCAAACCAGGATCCGCTCCTATGATACCCCTCCTACTGGGACTGGAAGAAACGCTTTCATCTCAGGCAGAACTGACCCCTCCCATCCCAGATCCGTAACTTCCGGAAAGCCACTTCAGCTTGCTGTGCCTCAGTTTCCCCATCCACAGACAACAGAATGCTCTGGCCCAGTCCCCTTTACTGTTTTCTAGTTACACTGGCCACTGGGTCCCAAATGAGCCAAGCTTTTTTTTTTTTTTTTTTTTTGCAAAAATCACATCCTCTGTTCTTCAGTCTTCATTGGGCCAAACGCTGCGTGCCCTTTGGACTGCAGCACACACCTTCCTTCTTCAGAAAGACCTCTCTGGACATCCAAGCACCCCGTTTCCGCTCTCAGAGCACTCTGTGCATTTCCTTCCCGGCCACACTGTGTTAGATAAATTAGTAACTGTGTGATAACTGGGTTAGGGTCTCAAGTCTGTCTTTCCATGGCAGGGTGACATCTCTGAGGGCAGGGGTCCTGCTGGTCGCTTTCAGTGCTCTGTCCTTAGGAGTGTTTGGTGAATGAATGAACGGAGTGCTGAGTCACTCTGAGAATCAGATGACGTAGCATCGAAAGTGCCTGATCTATTTGCAGGAGACTCCCACCACATGACAATAACATCGACTGAGCCTTTCCTTTGTAAAAAGCACTCTGATCCCTTTTGGCAGGTCTTAACTCATTTAGTACAACAAACTCAGGGATGCACGCTCTGATTTCCCCCCTTTTAAAGATAAGGACAGGGAGAGAAAAGGCCATTTATTCATTTGTCCAAGGTTACACACAGCTAGTAAATGTCAGAAAATATCGGGAGTTAACAGGGACAGCCTAGCCCAAAAGCCCACATGCCTAAGCGCCATGCTATAGAGATCTTAGTTTCATTTCTTCATCTTCTCTCTTGGATTTTTCTTGCCCCTCAATATCCTGGTTGAAGGCTCTTTGCCCACATTTACCAGTCCCACTCTCTTACTTTGGGAAACCCACATCCCCTTTCCCCAAAGCCACGCATAGGCCATGAAGGTTACAAAATGTAGCCCTTGAGATCAAAACATTCTCTACCACCCTCTGACCCTTTTATAAGAGGGGGAAATCTCATTTTCTAAGGCCAGGAGGGAAGTCCCCTCTTTAACTTCCCTCCTTATTTCGTATGGGGCAGGGAATACTTCTTACAGTGCAGAAATTGCTTTTTTTTTTGTGTGTGTGTGTGTGTGTGTGTGTGGCAGAATCCTACAGGGAGACACTCAGACCCCAGGACCAAAGCCACCTACACCCGGGAGCACTCTTAGAAAACCCATGTCACCTCCCTCCTGAGACAGTGGCACGGGAAGAGCTGAATAAGAGCACAGAAATGTCACAGAGCGCCTGACCGTGCCTGAGCAGTCAGGCCCCATTCCGGGAAGGAGAGGACTCCACGTGGCTCGCTGATGGCAGAGCCCAGGCTCCCTCATTCCTCCTCAGCACCCTCCTCTCTGTCTCCCACTGCTTTCTCCTCCCCAAAGGAGAGGCATGGCCACTGCCAAGCACACAGCTGGCTGGGCCAGAGCTGCGCTGAGCTGCCTGTGTGTCCACTGGGCAGCTCTCCTGCAGCGATGAACAGCACCAATCAAGCTGCACTTAGAGTCATAATGAAATGGATGCATCTGGTCTCCAAAGGCTTCATCCCCAAGGGAAAGGATGAGGAAGTGATCTCTCTCTCTGATGACCTCCTTGGGCCACTTACAGAACAGTCCTGGAGCCAGGAGGCTATAAAAAGAGGCTTGAGACTGGCGCCTGAACTGTATTAGCCTGGTTAGAACGCTGGTTGCTGGTGCCCTTTTTCGCCTTTGGCATCATTTCTGTACAAGAAGGTATGAGAAGAGATAGGGGCTTGCAAGAGAGAAATTCTTCCTCTCCCACTCTTAAAGACCTGGTTTTCCTAGTAAGTTCTCTCTCTCGCTCACACACACACATATACACACACACACACCATTAGTCATGCCAGCTAGGCATATGGCACTGTGTTCTGGCTCAACTCCCACTGGTCCCATGCCATATGAATAGCCACGACCTCAGAATTCTGGTGAAAGGGGTAGAAACTGAAGAGTGTAATAGTTGAGGCTGCAAAGACTGAAGCTCAGTAAGGGGATATGATTTTCCCAAGATCATCAATATTTATGGCAGGTGCCCTCTGCTCCAGGCTCTTCATATATTATTAAATTTCATTCTCAAACCAACCTCAGGAGTCTGACATTATTATTAAACCAGTTTTGTAGATGAGGAATCAGAGATTTAAATAGATGAGTTAACCGATCCAAGATTGAGGTGCTACATAGGTACAGGATTCATACCCAAGTCTGCCCCATTCCAAACTCATCATCCTATAGCCTGCCATCTCCCAGAATGCCCTGCTGTCACGGTTTGGCTTGGGTTTCTGGACTAGTATATCTTTAAACATTTTTGTAAGTTAAAAGTTGGTTAAATGCCACCCTCTTTGGTATGCCCAGGTGGGGTGCTAGATATTGAAAAGAATCCTGTGGTGAATGCTTCTATAAAATAAAGAATGATTTAAGAAAATAATCTGTGGTTTCCTAATTTATTTCCCTGCTAAACTGAGCTACTCACATACCAGGTTCTTTTAGGCAAGGCACTCTAGTCCTGCCTGAGAAGGTGGACTCCCCGCTGTGCTGCACAGGACGTGAGGCTTTGAGGGTTTGCCATGCCCACAGATGCCTGTGTCGTGAGCAGTCGCCGCAGGTGCTTCAGAACCCCGGAGGGGGCCTTGCTCAGTACTCTGAGACCAGCATCGGCAATGCTGGTGGAACTGGAGCTCCACGTCTGAGCTGAGGAGGACGGCCCCACCCAGATTAGCTTGTGCATGATGACACGGCCTATTGTGAGGATTTGCCCATGGTGAATATGACAAATGTCCTCGTGGAGTGTTTGAATAGGAAACACAAGAAGACAGTGTGAGACCGAGAGAGAATATCTCCTGAGGAACAGAGAGGAGCCAGGACCAGAAGCTGTGAGTGGGCAGGAGCCAGGTTAAGAGATAAAGAGATGTCATGTCCTGATGGGGGGCAAGAGAGGACAGGAGAGAGAGTCACCGATTCATGAATTTATCAGCACTATAGACTAGCAATGGCTCTTTCTCCATGAATCCGCAACTGTTTTATGATCAGCCCGGGTCCCTGTGTTCTCCAACAGAAAAGGCAACAGAGCATTGGTGAGGAGGGAGCATGCCAAGGTCATGCAGCCTTAGGTACAAATCCTGGCTTTAACACAAAGCATGTGTCTGGTCCTGGGCAGCTATGTGAGTTCTCCCAGCTATGGCTTCCTCATTTGAAAAAGGGAGCAATTACAGGTCCTGACAATACCTTTTTCTTTTTTGAGGATTAAATGTGTCAATACTTATTAAGTGCTAATATGGAGCTCGGCCCATACAGACTAGCGCATGTTACCCCTGTTGCAACTAAAATTAAATCCTCATCAACGGAACCAGCCTGTTCTTTGAAACCTGAACAAGCTGATTGAAAACACTCACTGTCAGTCATTCACTGAGTCATTTACTCATTCAGTTTATCCATTCATTCATGAAGTATTTATTTGTTGTCTTCTCTGTACCAGGCAATCTTTTAAACAACACTGAACAAAACAGACAAAACATATAAGGGGAGACAGACAAACAGACACACGAAAGTGTACAGTGGGTCAAATGGTGATGAAGGCTATGAAGAAAAAAAGAGGAAAGAAAGGAATAAAGAATGTGACGTTTGCACGTGACTGTGTATATTGTGCTGTTTGATATGGGGGGTGGGCACGATGACCTCAATGACAAGGTGACTTACGAGGAAAGACCTGGAGAGAGAGAAGGAATAAGCCAAGTAGGTATCTGGGAAAAGAGCTGTTCAGAAGGCCCTGAGGTAGATTCTTATAGATGATGCTTTAAAAAATAACAATGCCACAATAACTTCACCATCCCATGTTTGTGTAGTATACCAGTTTACAGAAAAAGCATTCACTTCCATAATAGTTTGCTTGTCGCACACTTTTTTTTTACATTCTTACCTGAGGACATTTTTTCATTGTTTTGAGAGAGAGAGAGAGAAAGAGAAACATCAATTGATTAGCTTCTTGTACACACCCCAACAGGGGATCGAACCCACAACCTGGGCATGTGCCCTGACTGGGAACCGAACCTGCAACCTTTCAGTCAATGGGACAATGCTCCAATCAACTGAGCCACCCAGCCAGGGCAGTTGTCCCACATTCTTATGAAACTGGCATCTCCATTCCACCAATGTGACAAGTAAACCCTGGCAACATTGACATTTTGAGTAATTCTTTACTGTGGGGGGCTGTCCTGGGCACTTCAGGGTGTTTTGCAGCATTCCAGTCCTCTGCCCACTAAATGCCAGCAGCACCTCCCACCCCTCCCCAATCATGACAAAAAAAATGCTTCCAGCAAAATGGGGATGGGGGAATGACAAAATCACCACTGGTTGAGAACCCTTGGTTTAGAAAAAAGGAGTGACTAGTTTAAGATCTCAAAATGAGTGGACAGGTCAGGTTAAATTCTAACCCAGATCTCCTCGTCAAAAGAAGTAAGTTTAGGCCATCCCCCTTTCCACAGCACGCAGAGTTTTCTGAAGTCAGCCTGTGTATAGTAATACAGTCTTGGCACCATCCAGTACATTGGGGGCATAGAAAAGTAGGGGTGAAGAGGAACAACGGTCAGTCTTCTCCACTTTCCTGACCACTTGTCTCTAATCCAGTACAGAAGGCCAAGCCAAGGAAGGAAAATGCCTACTTCCTTATCCCAGTGCTATTGCAAGAAACTTAGTGGCCCAGAACTCTTCAGAAACCTGACTCTTATGCTACAAGGGATGTGCACCACCTAACTCAGAATGGCTCCTGGCCAAGGTACATGCGTGTTCTTTTCTTTATCACTCATCCCACAGATGAACACACGTGCGCAGAAGAGAGCGAACAACCTGGTTAAGGTAGCATAACTTCAAGATGCAGAGGGAAAAGGTCATGTGATAAATGCCCAACTTGGAAACGCTGAGGAGCAGTGATTCTATGGGCACATACAAGGTCAGCCACGTCTTAAGAGCCACACAGGAGAGCCAAGTACCTCGTGGGTGTCATCTGTTCACGTGCAGGTCTGTGGCCTCTCTGGCTACATTCAGTGGGTAGCATTGCACTTGCATGTGACTGAGCATCTGTGGATGCCCTTCCCCCAGGAGCCTGGAGCTCAGTGCTGACCCTGAAGGTTCACACCCTGCTTCTTACTCCCGTGTCCTCCCTGCCCCACACCTGAGACAGTGGGGAAAAATTTCTTGTCTGCCAGACATCCAAACCCTCACAGACAGTAGCCTTCCTCCTGCTGAGAATGCCTGACAGAGGAGACTTAAAATCATGGGGCCGTGAGAAAAGAAAACTGACCACGTTCACAGCGTGGGGTTGGCAAGAGCCAGCTCAGCAGAGATACTGTCCATCCAACTCTCCTATAGGGAGCCAAGCAAGAGCCCTTCCAGTCAGGAATTCATTCATTCATGCATTCATTCATTCAATACATATTAATAATCTCCTGTACTGTGTCAGAACCAAGATACACATGCAGGAACTGGATGGAAAAAAGCACCTCTTCAGAAGGGGGTGGGGGTAGAAATGTTAAGATGACATTGGCTGGAAAGTTAGATAGTCCATATCACAGCCTCCATCTCCACCACCTCCATCCCCTAAGGCACACAAACACCTAGTATTAATCTGCTGTGCCTCCTCAGACAAACCCTTTCCCCTCTCTGGGCCTGTATTTGCTGAATGCAATAAGCATTTCGGACAAAATAACAGTGATGGCTTTTGTTCATTAAGTCAAAGCACTGTGCTAAATATTTTACATAATCTCCTTTAATTCTCACAAGAATCCTGCAAAAAGTAATCTCATTTTAGCGTTGAGGAAACTGAATCTCAGAGATGTGAGTGAGTTGCTCCAGTTTTCACACCTTATAAATTGCAGGAGTGAGACTTGACCCTGGTGTGTGTCTGATTTGAGAGCTGAGCTTCTTAACTACTTTCAGCTCTGCTGCCAAAGTTCTCCGAGTTCTCTTGCCTCTGATCTGCTGCCTCTATCTGGCTGGAAACCCAAAACTCAGGAAGTTGGAAAGAAGAGAGAATGATGTCTTCTTCTGCCACCAACGTGGGCATCCCTTCTCATTGTACCACTGGGGGTAGACACTCATGTGTTCGAGAAGGTCCTAGAGATACAATGTTCTCCCATCTTGATACTAAATAGGAGGCCTGGGCTTCTCTGCTCCCACTGCTCAGATGCCAAGGGCTACCTCAATCCCTCCTTCCTCGGGGACAGCACCTGAGTCCAAGAGCGCACAGGGACCAGGGAAGGCTCAGGGTAAGGTGGCGTCCGTGTTGAAATGAAGGAAGCAGCCCCTCCAAAGCAGGGGCCACCGTGAGGCTCTGCCAGGCGCTGGAAGACCTAGGGTTTCCAGGTCCTCCAATAATCAAGTGAGACAGAACTGGGGATTAGGATGTGAAATTTCCTGGTTTATAAATATGGACAACTTTATTGAAAAAATGTAAAAGCAGGGCTGGAATGGGAATAAAGGATAGAAACTGTACTGAATAAACTAAAATAAAAAATTTAAAAAAAAATGTAAAAGCTACTCTTAATGCAAGCTAAACAAACATAGCTAGAGGCTAAATTCTACCTGTAAGATTCCAGAGTGCAACCTCATTCCCTGGTCTCCCCAGCTTCTTCCCTTCTGAACATCAACTCCATGCCTAAGCCCCTCCTTCTCATTTGGCCGTATTTGCTTACCACCTTTCTAAAATATTACTTCCCCATTTTCCAGTGGTTTCTCATCTCACTCACAGCAAAAGCCAGTATCCTTACCTACCAGGCCCCATGTGACCTTTTCAATGTCGCTGTGACCCAATTTATTCTACTGCTTCTTATTCCTATTTCCTCTTCCTATGCCTTATAGGCCCCCAGCACACCGATACCCCAGGACCTTTGCACTTGCTATTCCCTCTGCCTGAAACACTTCCTCAAATATTTAAGTGTGCACACTGGTCCTCAAATACTACCTCATCAGTGAGGCCTTTCCTGAGAGTACTTATTCCCTTCCTTCTTTGATTTCTACCCCACTATAATTCTCATGATTCGATATTATATCTATATAACTCATTATAACTTTATATATATTACACAATTATACATTATTTATTCTTATAGATTTATAAAATATTTATTTTTATATTTAATTATATCTTTTTATGTAATTTTTCTTGTTCAATTGTTTATGGTCTTTTCCCACTAGCAAGTAAGCTCAACAGAAATAGACTTATAAATATTTTATTCACTGTTTCACCCTCAGTGCCCTCAATAGTGCCTGATACCTAGTAGGCACTTAATTAAAAGTTATTAAATTAATAAATTAAAAATATTTTCTTATTAACAAATATTTACCCAGACTCCCTGACACAGGAATGTTAAAATAAACATATGTCAGGAATTATGAAACATTCAGACATTTGACCCAGTAATTCCACTCCTGGGAATACAGCCTGAGGAAATAATACAGGATAGCAAAAACCAAATTTAAGCCCCAAAATGTTTCTTCCTGATGAAAACAAAACAGGGGGAAAAGGGGGGTGGGCAACTGAAACATACATCAATAAATAAAGTATGAGGTAGTTAAGAATAATAAACATGTTGAGATACTTACAAAACACTATTCATTAAAAATAAGAAATAATGTTTTCATTTCAGTATGGTAAAGAAGAGGAAAAATTGGTGAAAAGTTACTGAGCCTATTGGATGAGGTATTCTGAAAGATACTACTTCATACTTTATTTTTAAGTTTTCTACAGTGAGCATACACTTTCATACTTTGGAAATATGAGGAAAAATAAGGGCCCAGCATCACTGTGGGTCAGGACGGAGGTGTCTTGCATGCCCGAGGCGGAGGAGGAGGCTATGGAAGCCAGAGGCAAGCTGCTCGCCTGTGGGAGGCTGAGGCTGAGCTGCCAGGGCTCTGTGCCGCCGGCAGGCCCCCGCTGGGTGATTTCCAGCCATTTCAAGGGCGGCCAGGATGGGAGGTACAGAGTCCCTGACTGCTGGGAAATTGCGCCGGCTCTGATCAATCAGGGAACGGTGTCTTCAGCCTCTGACATTTATCAAGCTTCCTTCGCCCTCACCTGTCAGCGTGCGGGGGTGGGGGGGCACCTTGCCTGGCACAGTCTAATCAAGTCAGAATGCCCTGAGGATCCCTGGAGACAAAGAGGAAGGGGCTCTGTGGGAGCGGGGAGGAGGGGGAGATGGGGAGATACGGAGAGGATCTTGAGAGAGGAGGGAAAGAGCCAATGTGCAGAGAATGTCCGTTTGTTTTGCTATCGTGGCAATTAATGCTGGGAAGTGACATTTTAAGGGGCTCTGGCGACAGCTTTGGTGACATTCCTGTTTGTGATTCCATGACAAATCTCTGTCTATATCTTATTTTAGAGAGTGTGCAGACAGCTCAGAACATTGCTGTCTGGGGATGCCGAGCTCCTGTCTGCTGGAAGCTCGGCTCCCTCCGGCTTCGCCAAGCCTGGGCGTTTAGGCCCTGGGGCCAATGTCCAAATCCTAGAAATCAAAGCCAAAAAGCTTCCCTGCAGAGTTAGGGTCTGGTCTTTCACGATGCAGTATGATTACATGGGGCAAAAAGGGACTTTCTTCTTCCCATTCCACCAGTGATTAGCTGGAGTTAATCAAAAAAACAAAAACAAGCAAACAAACAAAACACTTTGTTTATTTGAAAAGATTCAGTTCTGAATCTTTTCCAGGCTGGCTGGTTCAAAGGAACCTACATTTTCAACCACAGACTTTATCCCACTTTGTTCTCCAAAAAGTACTAAGAAGAAAATGGAGTGGAAACAGATTAAATTCAAATTTTACAATCTGAGAATTAGAAGGGATTACTTAAACGGTGTCTAATCTCCAACCCTGCTACACCATCCTTGACAAATGGCTCCCTAATCTTGTTTTAATATTTCCAAAGACAAAGAGTTTATGATCTTTAAAATTAAGAGGGGGAGGGCAATTTAGATGTAACAAGTTGTTTGCCAAATTATACTCAGGATGCTGCAGGGATAAATATAATGTGGTAAAACAAAGAGAGTAGTGGACTTGAACTCTAGAAGAGTGGGTTTCAGTAGAGCCTCACCACAGCACTCTCTGTATCGTGGAGTGAGTGATTTAATTTCTGGCCCCAAACAAAGCTCCTTGTTTCTCAAGAAAAGGTTCAGTAGCACACAGAGCTTATCATACAATGTTTACTAAGCCATTCTATAAATGTTAAAGGGCTGTATGAAATAAAGCAGCTATTACTGCTTTATGTCCCCTCCAAACTGTGCGCTTCTAAGGAGAAAACTATTTCTCATCTGGCTTTGTATCTTCTGCATACAGTGTCTTGCACACAGTAGGTGCTCAGTAAAGATCTCTTGAAAAAAAGCGAGTGAGTGAGTGAGTGAATACATGACTGAGTAGTGAGGGAGAAGTGCACTCAAAGAGAAGATGCAGGAACTTAAAATCCATACATCTTTCTGTAGGAATGGTGGGTGGATGGAGGTGAAGAGGAGACGGAGGGCACCTAACAGTCTCCAGGGTGTTGCACAATGCAGACTTCAAAGAGTGCTCTGAACAAGAAGTGGGAATAGGGACAACATCAGGGCACTTCAGTGTAAGAAAGTCACATTGAAATTTATTTTCTTTTTATGCTGGACAGCCTAGCTTTCAAAAATAGCCATATGTGGAGCCCCAGTGTTTGAAACAGTTTAAAGCAGTCCTGCTCTGGTTAAGACAATCCGGCCCCTTCTGCTTTCCCCTTGTCCCCAGATAGGTCAGGCAGCACCCTCAAAGGCTCTGTGCAAACAGGAGCTGTCATTACAAATGGAGTTTCCTCAGGCTCTTTGAGACCCTGCCCCTGGGGCTCCAGGACAGGTGAGAACAGGGAGGCCTTGAGGTGGAGCCTGAAGGATGTGTGCGGTTTCCTGGACAGGGAGCAGAGCAGAAGAACTTCAGTGTAGGGAGACTATGGGGTAGAAGAAAGAACGTTCAAGGAAAGAAGACAAAAGAGAGACAAAGGGTCCTTTGGGAGGGTTAGGTCAGCAGTTTTAAGAGAAAGTGTGGAGACAATGGGACCAGTGTGCCAGAGGGTTGGGGGAAAGACAGCAAAGGATTGGCTACAGGGACAGTGTGAGCTGTCACGTGGGCCTTGCCTGTCTCAGGCACCACTCTGAGCTCCTCCATGAGCCCCTTACCTCCAGTGCCTTGGATTACCTCTGTCCCTCATATCGCTGGACAAGGAGCATCTCCAGGATGGTAGCACAGACCCAGTGATCCAGGGATCTGTCCCCTTGTGGAACTCCCAGCACAATATAGCCCCTCTAAGGCTGGAAAGGTCTTTGAAATTCAGGTTATGACCCACTCATAAACTGTGAAATCAATTCAGTGGCTCACACCAGCATTTAAAAGGCTACATAAAAAGAATAGAAAATGTCAGAGCATGCCACATGTAATAAGGGTGAGTATTCTGCAAAACTTATTTTAGAGATATGAACACACACATTCACATGCGTATATGTACAGCCACAGTGCAAAATATATTTCTCATTGTGATTGGTGTTCAACATTTTTGATAAAAGCAGCTCTAAGAGACTTAGCTTGCTAGCATCTAAGGCCCTGTCTTAGGTCTCCTGATCAAACAAATGGACGGGATTAATGCGTGTTATCCTCAGTACATGCTCAGGTTTGGGAATCAGGAAAAGCTGGGTTCAAGTTAAGTTTCCATTACTTTTAGTTGCATTGAGATGACCTTTAAATTTTGATAATTTATTCCTTATGGGAGGAATAAGTTAGGATGGGAAGATTCAACAGATTATTGATTTGAAAATGCTAAATAAGGTTTGTACAGTTCAGAAAAAGGGTAAGTAGTCCATGCAGAGGTTACCAACCTGTGGGAAGGCTCTAAGACATGCATTTATCCATCCAACATTTATTTATCCGTTCCTCCATCTACTAACCCAACATATTTTGTTAATCCAAAATATGTTTTTTTTCCATCCAATTTTTTTTTATTTTTGAGAGAGAGAGAGGGAGAGAGAGAGATATCAATGTGAAAGTGAAACATTGGCGTTGTCTCCTGTACATGCCCTGACTGGGGATCGAACCTGCTACCTTCTGGTGCACTGGATGATGCTCCAACCAACTGAGCCACCCAGCCAGGGCCTAATCCAACACATATTTTAACACCTATTATGTGCTAGTCACTGTATTGGGCACAAAACAAACCCAACAAATCTGGTGCCTAATCTCACGGAACTGAGTCTAGTAAGAATATTAAAATATTTAATAAACACAAAAAGTACTATTATGGAAACAAACAGGAAAGCTGATAGATGACAAAAAAGGAGAATTCATGGAGAAAAAAACTTTATCTGATGAGGCAGGATTCAAGCTAAGACCAAAATAATGAGGAGTCAGCCAAGGCAGACAAGGGAAGGAAAGAGAAGAATTTGCCCAAGCAAAGATAATCGTGGCATACACAAAGGGCCTGTAGAGGAAGAACCACAGCAAGATTAAAAAACAGGAAGAAGCCCATTGTGGCTGGAGCCTAGAGGGTGGGGGTCAAGAGCAGTGAGAACTCTGGAAGAACTTCAGGCAGAAGACTGCTGTAACCAGAAGCATCATAACAGAGTGGCTGGTGTGTGAGGATGAGTGCTGGGGGGACATCGAAGATGGATGTGGCTTGAAGAAGGGATGGATGCGCAGGGGTGGTGGTGAGGGGGCTGCAAACTTAGGCTTGAGCCTCTGTGTGAAGATGTTTAAATACCAAGATAAGGCACTGAATAAGGGGTTGACAAGAAAGAGCTCCGAAATTTTAGAAAGCACTGTACAAGGATGACATTTGCATGGCATTCACAGGGGCTGTCAGATGGGTGAGTTAATAAGCAGCTTCTCAGCTCTCTGTCACCCCAGAGTGCTTTATTGACACTGCACATGAGTTCCCCGCACCCTTGGGGACCACTCAAAACACTCCAAATAACGGGGATCTCCCTGTTGCAAAGTCCTTTCTGCCAATTGAGCTCAGAATTACCATGTAGCAGCTTCCAGCCTTGGAGAACAGATGTTAATTACCTATTTTTCTTCCCAGATCTGTGGGAAGCTCATGGCCGCTACACTTTCACTATCCATGGGACTGAAGAGCTTGGCGTCTTCCCAAGGATCATGAGTGTCGGTGTGGTGTAGTGTGTTCACATCCCAGCTCGGCCCCCTGCTGTGAGGGCTTTTATGCTAGAGTTCAACCTGGCTCTGCCCCCTTCCATCTATATGACCTTGGGCCAGCCTTTTCAGCCTTTGTTGTTTCAGTCGTTTGCTCTGCAGAATGGGGGCAGTATTAGTGCATAACTCATAGGGTTGTTGTGAGGTGTGAATGACATAATTCGTGGAAGGTTCCCAGAACAGTGGTTATCACTAAGTAGAGGTCAGCTGATGTTGGCATTAACAGCAGCAACGGCACTCGTTTCTTAGACAACCCTTCCATCCACCTTCCCCTCGGGGTTAATTACAAATGGCTCAATGAGATCATGTGTAGGACAGCAGTGGAGTTGTTATAGGGACTCAGTAAACATCCTTCCCTCCCCATCCTCTCAACAAAGATCCCGTTCACCCTCAGGGGTTCTGGTCTGTGATCCTGAGCAACACTAAAGGTTAGGCCTACTGAGCATGTCAGAGAGCTCGTGACCCCTCCATATCTGTCACTGGGGGCCACCACTGGTAATATGATGCCACTTCTCTTCCCTCCTTCCACCCTAGGTCCTGAATAAAAGTAGGAGAGCTAAAAATCTTTATACATCATCTCAGCAAAAGAATCCTAGCTCAAGGTAACTATGGGGACTGACTTTCAACAAAGAGAAGAATCTGGACTGATGTTTAATAGAAAAAAAATGAAAAGAGAAACCTGCACATATAAAACGATGGCAAGTGTATAGATAAAAGCCAGAAGAGTCCATGGTGATATCCAAATAGCCAATATGAAGCAGTAGTAGGTTGTTGTGCAGATCAGTGTGGGGGAGTATATGCAGCCCCACCTTGAGAGTATAAGACCAGTTTTTACAATGAATAAATATAACAGCATTTACCAAAACTACAAATGTGTAATTTGTAATTACAAATGTATAATGCATGTTCTTTGATGCCGAGATTATGATTTTAGGCACCTGCCTTACAAAAATAGTCTCACACTTTACAAGATATATACATGTATGTGTGTGTACGCGTGTGCTAGTACAGGATGTTTACTGACTTATTATAACTGCAAACACTTGAGATAATGATCAACAACTGGGGCAGTAAAATAAATGTTGGCGCCTTTCATATACTCATATTCTGGGATCCTATGCAGCTTCAACAAGAAGAACACGGGTGCGCAGGGCTGACATGGAAACACGCTTTTCTTACACTGCCTGGTAAACTATCAGATTACTTCAGAATGATGTATGTGGCTGCGATGGCCCCATCAGTGTACACCTGTGTACACTGGAAAATGCTAGAAGAATATAAATCAAGCTATTATAAAGGATGAGCTTTTTAGTCCTGTCAGTGGGATAGGATGGAGAGACAAAGTCGGACTTTGAGTTATTGCTTTACACAGCTCAGACTTCTTTCTTTCCTTCTTTCGCTTTTTCTTTTATTTTTTTCCATCCCTTTTCCTTCCTTCCTTCCTTCATTCCATCCTTCCTCCCTCTCTCCCTCCTTCCCTTCCATTATAAAGAGTATGCATTTCTTTCACAATAATAAAACAAAATTAAGAAACCATTCAGCTACCCACTACCCTATGATAAAGTGATAAAGTGATACATCTGTTATTTTCATTCCCTTGAGCTTCCATGCATAATATTCAGGGAAGGGAGACATGCTTTTAAAGATGGATAAGAAAAATGGGAATTACAATGTACCAGGTTTCTCTTATGTACCAAACACATGATTAAATTCTCATTTCTAAGGTGATATCAGGGGTGATATTCACAATAGCTGAGATCTTCTAAAGCACAGGCACTAACTAGCAAAATAGGATGCCAGCCTCCCTAGCCCTGGTCAGTGGGGACTTCAGGAGGTCTGTGGGGAGGAGTTGGGAATGCCAAGCAGCATGAGGGCACGGGGTGGGTCAAGGCTGTGAGCCATTTACCAACTGGCACAGAAGAACCTCAACATTCAACAAAGAGTACAACCTTGGAGGTGTGTATCATCTGAATGTCAAACCCGTGTAGAGTCTGGGAACCCAAGCAGCTGTCACTTAGTAATGAACTTTCTCCCTCTGCTCTCCAGACTGCCCCTCAATTATTTTCAGGTCAAGGTGAAAAGCAGGTACACAGAGCTCAAGTGTGATGAAGCAGTTTGAATTTATAGGTAAATTCTAAGGGTGAAATGTACAGGTGGGACTAGCCCTGAACAAGGTAATTTCGAAGGGCTTTCACATTCCTTCGCCTGGACTGTCCAGCCTCTGAATGCCTGCCACTCTTGATAAAATGCATGGCTGTGCCCAGGTCACCCCATAAAAGAGAGAGCTTCATGGTTCTGTCTCCAGGGCTACCTGAGGCAACACAATACAAGTTTTCTCTGAGCTGCTACTGTTAGATCTTCTGCATTCTGCCACATAATTGTCCTCTTCTGTACAGAAAAGGAGGACCAGGTGCTTAGGGACCATAATGCTGCGAGAACAGCTACCAGCAGCCATGTGCCCATGGTTAGGGTGGCCAGTGTCCCACCTGGAGTCAGGAAAAGTGTGCCCTCTACTCGAATCCTGCTTTAGTCTCTTCCTCTCCTTCCCTCGTGGTGGCTGGGATACAATATTGAATAAAGTGCTTTGTTTGATTTCAAATTGTACTTTATTTTAAAGCTCACTTAGAAGCACACCTGAAAAAATAATTTTGCTCAAACAAAAACAGGTGAGATGATGAAGGCCTGGATTTGCCAGGTGGCTAAGAGCTCTGCTCAAGGGCTTGTAGCCACTGAACTGAGGGGCATGGTGCAAATGAACTGTGCTCTCCCCCACTCTACTTGGCAGCCTGGCTAGGAGGCCTAGGGCTTATTTCTCGCACATCCACCATTCATTCTCTTTGGATTTCTCTTTTGTGCTTTTCAACACTAGAGCTGAGATTTCAGAAAATAAGGGCCTACCTTTGTTATTGCTTGAATAGAGTTCTGCTTGAAAGAACACAGAAGAGAGAGAGTACCTCACTGAACTTTCAAAAGCACCTTTGCCTACTTCTCAGGGATTTGTGTTGTGAGCCCTCTGGATCCAGCACAATTCTGTCCTCTGGGCTGTCTCTGTTGTACAAGACTCAGGTACCTGCATCCCCCACCACACCACCACGAGAGCAACACAGACGGGCTTTGCAGGCCACTAAAATATATACATCAGCTGACATTGAGAAACTGTGTGTGTGTTCTCTTTAAGGAGCATAGGACCTGGATGGCCCCAACTCCCAATGAACTGGGCCCTCTCCATGATGCTAGGTGGGCGGGACAGATAACTATAGCAAAGCTTCTGGCCAGGAGGCTGAGGCTGGCTGTCAGGGATCTGGGCTCTTACCTCAGCTCTGCCACATCCTTGCTGTGTGACACAGACTCAGGACCATTCGAGTTTCAGCTGTAGTTTCCTAACACCCATCCGTGTTTTTCTCCCCGGAGGATAACTGCACTGTCGAGGACAGAGGTTCTACTTTCCTCACCTCTGCTGCAGCCTCTATCATGGTGTCCGGCACAGTGCAACAACTCTGAAGACAGATGGTGTGAATAACAGTACCACAAGTGTGTACTGAACATTAACTGTGTACCAAACACTTCACGTGTGTCGTCTAAGTCCTAACCGCACCGAAAGGCTGAAGGCAGTAACATGCCCCTTCAATGGCAGCGACACGTGCAGCTTGCCCATGGTCTCAGAGCTAGTAAAGCTGGATGGTAAACCTAACTTCTGTATCACTCTACCTCCTGAACACAGAAACTTTATCACCTTCCAGTTCAGCTGAGGAAGGGTGGGAAGGAAAACATGGAGGTCAAATGATCATTGTCAGGGACGCGCCTCCCCAACCCGCTTTCCCACTTTGAAGACGTTTGCTGTTCTCAGTCTGGAGCTTTGTAAAAGTGCATGTGTGTGTGCGTGCGTGTGTGTGTGCGTGTGTGTTTTGGCTGGAGGCGGGGAGATCATAAAATGATGCATCTGAGGGGAAAGATCTTAGGAGCAGAGGAGAAAAATGTAGAGCTCAGAGGCCCAGGGCTGGGCCGGGCGGTAAGGATCCTCTTAGCTCACGAAGAAGAGGGAGTCAGGGTCAGAACCAAGACCTCCAGGCCAGCCTTTCACCCACCATTACCATCAGCAGCACAAAGACAATGTGGAGAAAAAGCTGAACGGCACCTTTGTAGAATTTATCTAGAGAAAAATAGCCAAATCCCATCTATAAACAAACTGGAGCCAGAGACACTTAAGAAAGGCAAGTGTGAACACTTGTGTGTGTGTGTCCAAATCATTAATTGTCCTCCAACAGACTCAATAAATGTGCCATTACAACAGCACATATGAAACAGATTTAGAGGTTTTCATCCTCAAAAACTCCAGTGTGAGCCAGGAATAGCTGCAAAATATCAGTGTGACCTCGGGCTGCATCAACAGAAGCATGAGGGCTCACAGGAGGGAGGTGAGAGCCCGCTGCGCCCTGTGCGGGAGTGTCCCCACCTTGAGGAAGGGGAGTGTTGATGCTCCAGGAAACACAGAATTAGACTCTCCATCTAGGGGACAGTGACCAAAATGATAAAACATCTGAAAAAGACATCACATGAGACAAGCTGAAGGAACTGGGATTAGATTCATTTCCGGGAGTTACAAGGTGCCTTTTTCTCTGTCGTCAAATTTTCCAACACATGCCTTGGAGAAGGAAGGTAAGATTTACTTTCTTTGTGGATGTGCAGGGCCAGGGAAACACATTTCAACTCAATATAAGAAAAAACTTTCTAATTGTAGTGTCTGGAAATGAGATGAGCTGTCTCCTGAGTAGTGAGAAGGCCATCAAAGGAAGTAATCAAGAGACACCTGAGAGATGTGGAACTACTAACTTCTGATGCTCTCCAAAACTCCAATTGCAGTAACACCGACACTCTTATTTGTCCCTTCACTAGTGAAGAACCAGAGAACACAAACTCTGATAACCCAACATAAGTTGGCCATCAATCCAAACTGGCTTAGCCCGGAAGATGATAGCAGTGTCCCCTGCTGCACACCTCCTGTGCCTCTTCCCAGCTCCCCAAAATGCCCCTGGAAGGTGGGATGCAACAAGGAGGACTCACCTTTCTTCTCAAAGTCCCCTTTCTCTTCCCCTGGCCGGCCCAGGCTGTCCAGGGT
>CM052540.1:12792340-13082394 GCA_028533065.1 Trachops cirrhosus | reverse complement strand
ACTATACATTGTTCTTAGCTCAAGTCCAGGGTGAAGTACCAGGCCCAAAGCTCCAGCACATCACGGCCTACAGGGGTCAGTGCTAGCTCCCCAAACCAGACATCCAAGAAGACATATGATCTGGGGGACTACCAGCGCCTCAGGCTGAAAGGGTCAGGTCTGCGAGATCCCAGGAATGGTCTAAAGCTCACAATTAGATCCAGGTGAACTTGAACACCCATGTCATAGAGCTACATCCTTCCCATATTGGTGAGGGGACTGAGCTCATACTAGAACAACAAGCCTGGGTTCCTGCCCCCTTCAGAGCCTGTGAACCAACCAGAATGGCCTGGAAGAACAGGTGGAGATGGGATAGGGACTGCCTCAGAGAAAGTCCCTGTTTCTGAATCTCATCTTGATCCTGGGCCTAGAAGGAAGCTGGGTATAGTAGTTTCCTAGGCTTCCCTAAAGATTGCCACAAACTGGGTGGCTTTAAAATTACAGAAACTTATTCTCTTCTAGTTCAGGAGGCCAGAAGTCTAAAACGGAGGTGTTGGCCAGGCGCTTCCCTCCAAAGGCTCCAGAGTGGGTGGCCCTTCCGTGACTCTCCCAGCTACTGATGGCCTCTGGGACTTCCCAGCTGGTGGCAGCATCACTTCAGTCTCTGCCTCCATCTGTACGTCACTGTTTCTCCCATGTGTCTCTCTGCGCCCTCTCATCTTCTTAGAAGGACACCAGTCATTGGATTTAAGGCTTACCGTAAGTCTGCAATGATTTCATTTTGAAATCCTTAACTGATTACATCAACGAAGATGTTATTTTATTTTTATTTATTTTTTATTGATTTGAGAGAGAGAGAAGGGGAGAGAAGCAGGGGTGGGGAGGGAGAGAGAGAGAGAGAGACATCAATTTGTTGTTCCACTTATTTATGCATTCATTGGTTGACTCTTGCATGTGTCCTGACTGGGAATCAAACCTGCAACCTTGGTGTATCGGGAAGATGTTCTAATCAACTGAGCTACCCAGCCAGGGCCAAAGGCCCTATTTTTATTTTTACTTTTTAAATGTTTATTGATTTGAGAGAGAGAAAGAGAAACACTGATGTGAGAAACATTGATTGGTTGCCTCCCATAAGCACCCTAACGGGGAATTGAACCCACAACATGTCTGTGTAAGGGAGGACACTCCAACCAACTGAGCCCCAATGGCCAAAGCCAAAGACCCTATTTTTAAATCAGGTTACCTTTGAGGGTCTAGGTGGACATGAATTTTCCAGTGGGGGGGGGATAATATTCAGCCCACTATACTGGGAAAGGATATCAAGATCCACTATTTAGATCTAAGAGTCTCTGAATAAACCATAATATGTTAACCAAGAAAATTCAGTCAGGAAAGAAAAGAACTAAGAGAGGGTAGAAAAAAGATGAATAACTCAGCAGAGACAGGACACATGTGTCACTACCCAGCGAGTGCACCGTGACACTGGCTCCCGTCTCCCGCCTGCCCCTCCGGTACCAGCTGATGTCTCCCGAGCGGGCCCCACCTGCTCACACCGTGCTCGGCAGGGGAACACAGTGGACACAGACACACTTATCTTCCCGAAATAAAGTCTGACTTTCCAACTGTCAGAAAGTAAAGAAAAAGAACTCAGATATTTTAAGGTCATCCAAAGTAATTACGATTATTGCTGTATGTAAACATTTTCCTTTATAAAAATCTTCCCTGGGCACCCATTTCTTTAAAAAACAAAAACTGTTCCAGTTCAAGTGGAGGTTGGGAGTCTGAAATTTCTAGGGCTCAATGACATGTAACTAGGAAAAAGCACTCACTCATTTTGCAAAGGGGAATGTCAAGACAACAGCAGCCTTGACACGTTAAATGCATTATCTAAGTCTTCACAAGAAGTCTGTGAGGCTGGTGTTAGTACACCCATTTTGCAGGTAAGAAAACTCAGAGGTTAAGCCATTTGCTCCATGTCACAAAACTCATCTGTAGCAGACCTGTTACTAGAACCCAGATCTGTAAAACTGAGTGGAAAATCTGAGAGGGTTTCTTCTGCTCTCCAGAAAACTCTCCTCCCATCTGCATGGATAACTGTAACTAGCAGCAAACAATACAAAGCAAACGACCACCAGGACAAAACTGCACCATTTGCACGGCACTTAGGATGAAAGGGCTTCCCCTGCTGTAGTTGCTCACCTGAGCAGCTGGGTTAATCAACAAGGTTCAGACTGGTGAGGACAGTGAGGACTCACTTACATGCAAAATTTACAGGGATGCCAAAGGAGAGGAGGGGAACACTTCAGTCAAAATAAATAATATGTTAATACAATCCTTTCAATTCTGTGTCCAAGGTGAGACCTTCATTTTCTCACTCTAGTCCTAACCCTGAAGTCTGCAGACCTCTGAAATAAGGAGAAAGTGTATTTCTGTACCAGTTTTACAGATGCGTAAAGCAAGTTTCAGAACATTCAATATTTTCAGGGAGCTAAAGGCAGGTGCTTCTCACTCCAGGCCTTGCGTCTGTCTTATCCAACCCTGGGCCTTACAGCCCTGGTGATGTAGGTGCGAGGGGGCTGGGGGTAGAGCTGAGACCCACTACACACACCAGGAAGCCCAGGCCCCGAGGGGCTGAATGAGCTGTCTGAGAACCCGCAACTACTGTGTGCCAGAGCTCAGCAATAAACCCCATCCTGCCTTCCGTCGTTACCAAAACGTGAGGATTGTTTCCTGATGATACGTTGAAACTTTGAGACAATGAGTCAGCTCACAGACAGCCAGGCCTCAGTGCAGGGCTGGAGGGAGTGAGCTCGTGAAGTTGTCAGTTAGCAGACAGTGCAAAACACCAGCCTGTGAGTTAGGGGGAGACTTGTCCGAAAAACGTCATGAGCAAAGAAGGCGCTTGGGGCAGGACTTGGGACCCCGGGGGCTGACTCCAACATGTGCTTCTCACTGTGGGCTGACGTCATCTCCATGAGGAAAGGGGTGTTGTCTGTTCCCCGCTTTGCATCTTCTGTGCCTGAGACAATGCCTAACACGTAGCAAAGGGTGAGGCTGGATGCAGCACAGACACTTTGAGATTCAACGGAGGAAGTGAGCCCTGGCTCGTGGATCTGATGCCCAGCTTTGCCACTGACCCATCGTGAGGGGCAGCCTCTCTCTGCCTCCGTGTTCTCTCCAGTAAAATGAACACAGTGGATCTCATTGGGACATTGTGAGAATAAGGTGAGTTAATACACGTCAAGCCCTAGGTACAGTGTCTGGCACCTAGTAAGTGCTATATAAATGTTAGCTATTATCAGGCAAAGGAACAGTAAGAAAAGTTAGCCCAGAAATGCTAACAAAAGAGAGAGATGGTCAATACTGTCTTTTCTGCATCGGACTTTGGTTCGGGCCCAACTGCTGACCTCAGATTATAGAACGCACAGCAATGCCTGGAACCACGGAGGGAGGGAGACACCATTTGTCTGGTTCCTTCTGCTGAGCCCAGCCCCAGCCCCTGCCTTGCCAACTTTACCTACAGTGTATCAATTAATCCTTGCAAGTTTGTAAAGTGCCATATTTTGCTATGTATGATATGCACTTTTTTGCCCAATTTTTTGAGGGAAAAATAAGGATGCGCATTATCCATGGGTGGCACTAATTCCATATCTATATGAATGTTTTTAATTCTTTTACTTATATTTATGCATTAAAAGTGTAACTCTTGCCCTGGCTGGTGTGGCTCAGTGGATTGAACACCAGCCTGTGAACTGAAAGGTCACTGGTTCGGTTCCAGGTCAGGGCACATGCCTGGGTTGCATGACCTGTGATTAATGTATCTCTCACACACTGATGCTTTTCTCCCTTTCTTTCTCCCTCCCTTCAGGTCCCTCTAAAATAAATAAATAAAATCTTTTTTTAAAAAAAGTATAACTCTAGAAAGCAATAACTATACCCACATGCAAAATAATACCCTGGAATAGGAGCATCAGTTTTGTTTCTAAATATAAATAAATAAATAAACGAATCAAAAAATTAAAATGAAAGACTGTTTTCCTAAAAGTTTGGTCGAACAACATGGATGCTCATTACACACGGAAACGCTTATACATGGCAAAATACGGTAAGTCCTATTACTATCCCCTTTTCACAGATAAAGACATGGAGCCTTGGAGAGATTAGGTAATTTGCTCAAGATTGTTAAGAGAGGGCTGGTCAACAAGGCCAAAGGATTCTGAAGGCAGAGTCCTGCCTCCGCGCCATGCTGGGTCCCACGTGGCTTTCCCTCTGTGTGGCGCACGCACCCATGCAGAATGCAGGGAGTCAGGCGGGGGGTGCTGGTGCCAGGGGCCTCGCAGGGGCCGCTGCCCTCCAATATTTGGTGGGCACAGTTGTGTTTCCCAAGGAGCCCTGGATGGGAATGCCAGGGGCCACAGCTGTGGGAAGGTGGCAAAGTAAAATCCCACCATCTCACAGAACTACAAATACAACTCCGCTCTGTAGAAAGCAGGGAGGGGTGTTTTAATAAAGACACTCCCGCCCCGTACAGTCCAGGAAGCAAGGGCAGACTCACACCCATGGAGGCTCTGCTCCGTGGCCCCTTGGGTTCCCAGGCCTGCCCTCGGGCCCCTTGCTCCAGCCATGAGGTCTATGGTCATGGCACAGAGCTGGTATCTTCCACCAGCTGGCACCTGCTACTTCTGCAGCACTCACTGAGGGACACTGAGATGTCAGGGATGCAGGTGACGGAGACAGAGTCACATCTAGGTCTGCCTTACTCCAGAAGTCCTATGAGTGACAGTGGTCAAGTCCTTGCCCTTCTCAGAGCCTCAGTTTCCCCACTGATAAGAGGGGAATGTATCAGATGGTGTGCAAGGATCCTCCCAGTGCTGGCTATCCTTACGTTTCTATGAGCTGATGGAGCCACAGCCCAGAGCTCTGGCTCCGGCCCAGCCTGTGGCAGAATCTCTTCCACGACTCCCTTCAGTGCTGACAAGCTCATTCCTCCTCGTCTGCACAGCCCCCTGGACGGAATTTTGAATGAGTCTTTCTCTGACAAGCTGTGTGACTGAAGAGAGTCAATTGTGAATCCTCGTCTCCGATTCTCAGTTTGACCCTTAGGGATTAATCTACAGGGGTGCCAGCGCCCACCTCGGAGGACTGCTGCAAAGAGTAAAGGAACTCCCGTGCATGAAGTTCCTGGTGCCCAGCAGCAACACCAAAACACTGCCTGTTATTTTCCCAGTTGCCAAGCTGCCACTCTCTCAAGTAGAAACAAACAAACAAACAATGATGTTCTGTTCACATGCAGATGTTAAACTTTCTCCAGCCTTTCCAGCTGCAACATGTTCTATAATAATCCAGGATCAGTCAGGCAGGGAAATCTTCTTTGTAGAACCAAGGATTCATTACTTTATCGGTGTAAAAGCTGAGACCCAGAGCATGTATCAGCCTTGCCCAAGGTGGCATAGCAAAGCAGTCTCAGACTTCAGATTCCTGAACCTCACACTCATCAGGAGTCCCCACTTGGGTGATGGAGAGGCCCTGCCATCCTTGGCTGACAGCATCACCCCCCAGGCAAAGGCAGCTCCGTGAGTCCCTACAACCAATGCCTCCAGGGTTTCCTGAACTCCTTCAAATCACGCACTGGGCAGGGACCTGAAGTATTGAAGATGAATGAGGAGAGGCCCCTCCTCCTCAGGCATTACCTGACGGGGAGGGGCAGCGGGAGGCCATATGAAACCTGTTCACACATTTCTAGAATACGATATTTCCTCGTTCCTTTGTTTCCTCTCTCTCTCTGTAAAAGGCCCTGCGAAGCAGACAGACGTTGGCAACATCTGGGCCACTGTTGTGGGGGCAGCAAGTGGCTCTGGGTGGCCTCTGGAGAAAAGAAGCTGTTGGTGTTAGGAATAATAATAAAGAGCTTACATTTGCATAGTGTTGTCTCCGGTTTCCAGAGGCACCAAACCCCATCTCACTCCCATTCATTAGCCCCTGTGAGGGATGCAGGAGGCAGCTGTCTGAAAGCCAGGTAGAACCTTTGCAATTTCTTAGAAGGCAAAACCGAGGCTCACAGAAATGATGCTTCCTCCCCCAAACCACAGAGCTAATAAGGGCAAGGGCCCTGGTGGAAGGGGTCAGGAAAGATTTCAAGGAAGAGGAACTAAGCCTCGAAGAGCAGGATTCTGCCTGGATAAAGAAAAGGCCATCAGAGGCTGAAGCAATACACTCCATGGCTTGTGCAGGGCATGTCCCCAGAACAGGAGGTTGCTACGCTAGAGCAGAGTGAGGATGGGGGAGGGGAAAGCGATGGAGTTGGGGACGCACAACGGACAGCAGAGGGCCAAGAGACCAAGCAGGGGGAGTAATTTAGTGCGGTCACTGTAAATTCAGAGGCACCACTGTAGCCCTTAGATAAACCTCTTTACAGGCTTGCATCTTTCTCCATCTATGTGTGCCAGTTCTTTCTCTAGGATAAGAATCTCTGAAAGGGTTTCTAGAGCTTAACTAGTCCAACCCCCATTTTGCAAATGGGGGCAGTGTACAGATCCGGGGGAAAAAGGATTTTGCCCAAACTCACTGGACACGTCAAGGTCTTGACAGGATCCACCCCAAGCTTCCTGCCTCCCAGGTAGACACTGCTCAGCACCGAACACCACGTTCTCTCTGCCCACTTTCTGCACATTACAGAGCTTTAGCATAAGGCTCAGATTTGCTCCGACTGCCTCAGTCCTGGTTACAGTTCTCTCCGTCGGTGGCTTTCTGGGCTTCTGCTTTGGGCAGTGTAACAGAGCTACTGAAGATGAGAGGAAGGAAAAGAAGATTCTCTCCGTGCCAGCTGCTCTTTCTGAGCCTGAGGCCATTCAAAGCCAGTGGGACCATCAGCCATGACACGAACTCATGAAGTCCAGCAAACAAAACTACACTGAGGTGAATGTATTTCTCTGATGCCTTTCAGAGTTGACACAGCAGCTCCTCAGAGTCTGCATGACTCATGAGTTCTTGCTGATGGATTAGTTTGGGTGTGTTTTCCACTAGAAGGAATTTTGACAACTGCACTTCCACAAGCCAGGAATATCTTCTAAAGGACCCATCTGGTTTTACTTAAGTCAGAGGTTATGTTCACATGTATATCACTTCAAGCAGTGAGTATCTTGTGAAGAAGGGGCCCAAACACGAATATTTTCAGAGGACATCAATAGGGAAGTGAGTAGGATATAAGGAAAGGCACAATAGGGCACGGTAGGGACTATGGCAAATGAGCACACATATGATCTTTCTAAAGAGGTACCTACTACAGGAATCCAACTAAATGTTAAGAGGAATAGGCAAGTCAGAGAAAGGCAAGTACCACGTGATTTGACTCATATGTGGAAATTAATGAACTGAACTAACAAGCAAAACAGAGACAGACTCATAGAGAGCAGGCTGCCAGCTCTGGTCAGGGTCAGTTGCAGGGAGGAGGGATGCAGCAAACAAGTTAAAGAACTCAAGGACATGAGCAACAGTGTGTGATTGGTGTGACTGTGGGGGGTGGGTGAAGGTGGAAGAGGGTATGATGGGCCCTTGCTGGTGTGGCTCAGTGGATTGAGCACCAAGCTGTGAACCGAAGGGTCACTAGTTCCATTCCCAGTCAGGGCACATGCCTTTGTTGTGGCCCAGGTCCCCAGTGTGGGGCATGAGGGAGGCAACCACACATTAATGTTTCTCTGCCTGTCTTTCTCTCTCCCTTCCCTTCTCTAAAAAATAAATAAAATCTTAAAATATATATATAAATAGATGTGTGTATATATATATTTTTTAAAAAAGAAAGTATGGTGGGATAAATGGTAATGGGAAAATATAATAATAATAATAAAAAATAAAGAAATCCAGCTGATTCTTGCTATCAAGAATGTGGACCCACAATGGATACAGCATGTAAGTTTCACACACATACACAATTTATATTTTTATTTGAATCTTGATTTTTGAAATTTTTAAAAAACTGGGTGGCCCAACTGTAGACACAATGAGATTCATCTACAGCTAAATACGGTCTTGGAGTCCCAGTTTACAAACTCTGTTCTACAGGGTCCAATTAGTTTCTTTTAATTTGGAGCTGGCTTTGACATTTGCATTACTATAAATCCTCTTCGAGAGTGTTTCCCACTTGGAATGCTTCCCCGGACTGAGCCGACACCCTCCTGAGCATTCCTATAGATTGCTGAACTGAAACTTGGCAAGTTTCCACCCAGAGAATGCAACCTATAAATATATCTCCAACCTCCATTCCTTTTACACTCTGCTACTGGATATAATTGAGTTTCTCTCTGTACCAAATGAGCTCTGAGTCTTTAGTACTTGATGTCCCTAATAGAGGAAAGTCCGGAGGAGTCCAGAAAAGGAAGAACAACACAGGAATGGAACGGAGATATGAGGGCAGGAGGTACCATAAATGTTTTATCACCTCTTGTTAGAGGAGAAACACATAAGTAATGTTATAATCTTACACTCTGTGTAATAAACACTCTATGGTACCCTGCCCAGCGACATGCATAACTGGTGGCCTAGAGACACAGACAAAGCCCCAACCACTGCCAGGAGTTGATTTTCAACAGCAGACAAATGGGCCTAAGGATGACTGCAAGCGATGTTTGGCTGGGGACCTTGCTCTCCAGGGAGGAGATAAGCCTTCCCTAAGGGAGTCCCCTCAACCCATATGTCTGGAGCCTGCCAGTGTGTGCAACCTGTCACACAAGGCTGAGGCTGCCCAGGGCAAAAGCCAGTGTGGAATCCCGCAGGGAGCTTAGCTCTTCTGTGTTCCCGCCAGTGTGGCTCCGCAAGGGCAGGGGGTACAATAACTCCAGGCTCCCAGTTTGTTCATTGACTCATTCATTCTTCATGTATCCACAAATACTGAGTGATTCACCCTCAGCCGCATCATCATCATCATCACCATCACCATCATTGTCACCATAACCATCGCTGTCATTTATTTAGCCTTCTATTTTTTAGGCACTTAGTATTTGCATAGATAATCTTTCAATCTGTGCAAGAAATCTGCAAGGAAACTATTGTTACTCCTTTTTGACTATTAAAGAAACCAGGACTCAGCCCTGGCTGATGTGGCTCATTGAGTGCCAGCCTGTGAACCACAGGGTCACCGGTTCAACTCCTGGCCAGGGCACATGCCTAGATTACAGGCCAAGTCCCTGGTTGGGGGTGTGCAAGAGGCAACCAGTGGATGTATCTCTCACACACTGATGTTTCTCTCCCTTTTTTTCTCCCTCCTTTCCTGTCTCTCTAAATATAAATAAATAAAATCTTTTTAAAAAAATAAAAAGAAACCAGGGTTCAGCAAGGTGATGTGATATGGTCAAACTCAGACTTCTAAAAAGTGGCAGAGCTGGGATGTGAAACTAAATTGTCTGCACCAGCTTGTGATTTTTCAATACAAAACACCACCTTAGAGTCCTGTTGGGTGTTGAAAAATCATTCTTTGATTCTCATAACTGAGTGTAGATCTAATTATCCTTATTTTCCAGAAATGAGATCAAGTCTCAGACAAGTTATGTGACTTGCCAGAGGCTTCAGAGCCATTACTTGGGTCTCAAACATAGGTCTTCTCACTCCAGACCCAGAATTCTTTAAAACAGGACAGAGTACTCACCTCCATGTCCCTCAATGGTAATGACAATCATTAATAATCCTGGAACTTATCAATGGAAATTATTTAGGTCTCACTATGTGCTAGAACCCCTGCTAAGAAGCACTTCAATAGAATTCACTCATTCACTCCTCATAACCACCTTATAAAAGTCGGTGTGACAATTACCATAATAAAGAAAATGGGCTCAAAAAATTAAACAAAGCTTTCCCAAGCTATATAGCTAGTAAATAGCAGCGCTAGTATTTATACCAAAGTTTATCTGACCTAAATTCTTGACCCACATTTTTGGCCCTGCTCATGATATGCAAGGAAGGCCTTGTGAGGGGCATTGAAGCTGAATCAGACCCAGGCAGTCTGTCAAAGACTTCAAGGTGTCTGCCCAATATACATTCTTATTTTCTTCCTTAGTAACAGACCCTGATTTTATTTAAATGGGTACACTTTCAGCTAATGCACCTCAGCCAGATGACTTGGGTATTGGCCAATGAAATAGAAGTATTGTGATTCCCAAAAGAATCCTTAAAGGGAGCTGCTTTAGCTGCGAGGTATGTTTCCTTTTCCCTTTCTTTTTTGTCCCTTCCTGCTGGTTGGGGTTCAAATATGACGGGTGACTTTTCTGCAGCCATCCTGGACCATAAGGATAGGTGCTACACCTTAGGATGATAGGGGGAAAAGGGCAGAAGAAAGGAAAGAAGGAAGAAAGGGAAGGAGGGAGGGAGGAAAGAAGGAAGGAAGGAAGGAAGGAAGGAAGGAAGGAAGGAAGGAAGGAAGGAAGGAAGGAAGGAAGGAAGGAAGGAGTCCTTGAAGATATCACAGAGCTGCTACACCAGTCCTAGCTATCATACCATCAGACTTGTTTTCTGGGAGAGAAAAATAAATTTCTTCTTGTTCAAGGCGCAATTATTTTGGCTTTCTCATTCTATGGAGTCAGACCTGATGCTAATTGATACAGCTCTACCCTCAAGTAGCTCACAGTCCTGTAGGAAGATGATTGTGCAGTAAACTGATAACCTTTATAGAAGAGGATGGCCACAGCCCCAGCAAAGGTGGGAAAAGGCCTCCATTCATCCTCCGTGGCCTCCACCAGAATGGCCCTGACAGCAAAATCCATGGGCCAGGGCATGCTCTCTATGTAACGGCAATAGATAAGCTGTCCGTTGGGAAAGGCAAAGGTATCCATTTCAATTAAATGTGCCCAGTGCTACGACTGCAATCAATTAATCCTTCCCTAATCTGAAGGTTGATTAGTCAGAACTTTGGATGAACGGATATACAACAGGCTAATAAACCTGCTATCTGAATGCCACTGCACATCTTTTTTAACACACTATTGCAGATGCGTTAATCTTCAAGTGGCAGGAGGCCCAGTGTACAGAGTGGCAGTGGGATGCAGCTCAGGGGCTCTGGGGTCTGGACAGCTGGAGCCTGCTGGGTCTAGTCATAACTGCTCTTCTGGACCAGGCTCTTCCTCTAGCATGCGCTTCTGCTCACTGAAAGGTGGATATCTTCAGTGTGGCCAAGAGGGTTGTACACAGGCTGGGAGGCACGGGGTCTCTGCTTGGTTTCAGATCCACCCTGAATCCACTGGGTGACGCAAGCCAGTCCATCCCCCTTCCCTGGCTTTCATGTGACTCTCTTGCATTATTCACAATCTTTTGTCTTTCAGCTTAGGTAAGAACACTTAACACAAGATCTGTGTAGCCTCCTTGCAGACTTTCAGTGTACAATACAGTGGTGTTAACTACAGGCACTACGTTGTACAGCGGATCTCCAGAACTTCTTCATCTCGCATAACTAAAAGTTTATACCAGCTGAACAGTAATTCCCCATTTCCTTTTCCCTCCACCTCTGACAACCACCATCCTACTCGACGCTTCTATGAGAGTGACTATTTTAGATACTGCATATAAGTGGAATCACGCAGTATTAGCCCTTCTGTGTCTGCCATACTCAGCATACCGTCCTCAAGGTTCATCCACGGTGTCGTTTGTAGCATGATTTCTTCTGTGCGTGTCCATTCATGTAACAGTGGGCATTCAGGTTGTTTCCTCACCTGGGCTCTCATGAACAGTGCTTCACTAACCTTGAGCCTGTCTTACTTCTGCCTCCTGGTATTAGCACATCACCCCTCTGCCTAGTACATCCTTCCGCACCTTGTTAACCTCTTCTTGTTCTTTAGGTCTCTGTCCTCTTTCAGAAAGCTTTCACCAGCAACACCTTGTCTAGGGCTTTTTGTGCCAGACAGAATCCTATGCTGCGGACATCCTAATATAACTAATATAACAATACTCACTGCACCCTACTGTAACTGCGGATTACTAGTCCATTCAACTCTAAGATCCAGGATGGCAGAGGCCACGTCTGACTGCTCACAATTACATCCTTAGTGCCTTCCCTGGTGCATGGCACAGAGGAAGCAAAATAAAAATGGGCTTGCCCATTCCATTGAATCAAGTAAGGTGCAAGTGGGGCTGGGATTGAAAAGACAATCATGTTGCAAATGTCTAAAGTGATATACAAATGTAAGGAATTGGGTGTAATGAGAAAGTCCTTGAAGGTACAGAAAGAAAGTGTTTCAATTCTTCCAAGAGCTTCACACTTGCTTAATGTGTCACCAATAATTACCCTGGCTTCTCCTTCCCTCGCTCGTTGTAATTAAGATACAGAGTCTTTGTTCGGGTAGAAACAAGGTCCAGAGCAGAAGACATCAGGCGGGCTGTACATCCTAGCATTGGGGTCCATGGGCTTTGTGGCCCCGGAAAAGTCACACAGCCCCTTTTGAGTCACAGTGTCCTCCTCTGTGCAATGGAACGAAAATCTCCACCTCTGAGCTCATAGACTGCTGTGAAATCAAACAGCGTTAATGTGTGTAAAATGGCTTGTGACCTGTAAAACATGCTATGAGAGTGTCACTTCAATAGGTTCCTGCTGGCATCTCTCCCAAACAGGCAGTACACATTAGAATTCAAATTCTCGATCTCTAAATCCTCGGGGAAAAGACAGACATAAAGGAGAATGGGGCACCTGATGCATTTCTTCATTAAATTTACTAAATAATTACTGAGCACCCAGTATGTGCAAGGTGCTGTACTGGAGCTAGGAGATGGAGGTGAATTAAGCATGCCCTCCAGTCTGGTGTTTTGGGTGTGGAACCAGGTGAGCAAGCAGGTGCAGCAAAGATTACCTCGTGGCAGGTGTTTCTGTAGAGCTGAGAGCTGCTGGAATAAAGGGACAGCGAACATTAATCCTGGGGCAATTGTTTTAAACCTGATCCTGAAGGAACTTCAAGAATAAGCAAAGGTACTACCTTGTGAAAGATTTTAAACAGGAAAATAACTGGGTCAAACTTGCCAGTCAAAAGAACATTCTGGAAGTGGGCAAAGATGCAAGGCAACAACAAGGGAATTTTGGAGAGAAAAATAGAAAAAGAATGGGAAAGACATATAAGAGAGAATCAGAAAGTAAGGTTAATTGAAAACGTGAGGAGAGAATGTCTAATGAGAAACATTTGTAAAGACAAAGACAGAAAAAGCAAGGGTAAATGGCTTGCCTCCTTATCCTGAGGACTCCAAAGAAGGCCATCCACTGCCTGCATGGTTCATCCATCAGGCTGCCTCCCTGGCTATGGGACAGACACCTGCCACCACAGACCCTCTGTCACTGATGAAGACACGGGGAGCAAAGGGAAAGCACAGATGTGGATTCTGATCCCAGGTCTGATCCATCCCCCACTGAGTGAGGTAGGGAAGTTATTTAACCTCTCTGATCGGCAGTCCCTTCATCTGTAATAAGGGGTAGCAGCACCCACTTCACAGGGTGATGGGAGGGCCAGAGAAAAGAATATATAAACAACACCGGATACAGTTCCTAGGATGGAGCAGCACTTCTGTGTCCTTCCCCTTCACCCATCCCCTGCCCAAGTCCTGACCCACACCCAGCAAACAATACTGAGTCCTCACTATGTAGCAAGAATGAAAGGACATGATGCGTTGCATGGGTCATGGTCAAGGAGCCGGCTGTGTCCCACTGGGCACTGAACAGCACTGGGAAGTGGGTAGAGGAGCATCAGCACTCTCGTGCAAATTCAGGACCTGAGGCCAAGAGAGGGAAAGAACTGGGCCCTGCCCAGAGCTGGTATCTTTGGGCTAACCCAAATCTGCTCTGCCAGTGATAGCCGGGTCTTTGCACTGTGATCCTATGTCTGTGATCCTATGCACTGTGATCCTTTGCAGGTCCTATGGCTCAGAGAGCCTCCTTCCAAAGACAACAGATGCAGGAAGAGCTCTATTGTGCAGTCTTGGTCCCAAAGCTCGGTAGCCCACTAAAAGCTTCCTCCCTCTTGTCCCATCATGGTCCTGGACGAAAAAAAGAAAGCCTGACAATTCATGTTTATGTCTCTTTGCAAAGCCTTAATTGCCTGTAGGAACCTACAGAAAATGACTTCATCCTTTTAGAACTTGGTTGCTTCATCAGTAAAACAAACGAAACAAAATCTCTCTTCAATTCTGCTGACTTTACAGGGGGTCATTATTAGAACCATTTAAGAATATATGTGAAAGTGTTCCCAGGGAACAAACACAACACTTTTGGCAAGAGTACTTTTTAACTAGATTCACAAGAAATAATTTTTAGTATCTTGCCTATTGAGGTTGTTAAGGCCATCCTAATTTTGTTTGGATCTAAAATGCTTGCTGGAGTTTTAAGCTTCATAAGAGCAAAGACTCTGCCTTGAACATCATTATACACGGGATGGTACCTAATATTTAGTACATACTCAGTAAAATATGAATGGAGGGGTAGCTAGCTGGATGGATGGATGGATGGATGGATGGATAGGTGAATGGATGGCTGGATGAAGAGGGGAGTACTTTAACATCAGAACACTGTTGCATTATGAAATGCATGCACACACACACACACTCCTTTTTTTTCAGTTGGGAAGGATCTTAGATACAAGGTAAGTAGGCTCTACAGTTTGCAGGAAACTGTGGTGAAGGGATGGGGAGGGAGACTGGCCCAAGGGCAACAGTGAGTGAGTGGCCGAGCAGTGAAACTCTGTGGCTCAGGGAAATGTATCCTGTGCTGCAGGGTCCCAGGCTCTGGTCCTCCCTCAGTCTCTTCTTTAATGTGTATTTTTTGGGAAAAAAATCCTGCCACTCTGTCCCATTATAAAAATATACTGGCCAAAAGATGAAAGGATATCTATAATAAAATAATTTTTCAACTATGTCGTGTCTTCTTGTTCTCTTCCTTGGGAAGTTTCAAGTGCAGATGATGGGGTGAGCTAGCTGTTTCTCCCTTCAGCTACCTGAACACTTACTTTTTTGTTAACCTGTTTGGATGAGAAGATAGACACATTAAAAAGGCAAGAAAAGCAATGTACAAAGGTCTGGGATAATTCGTCTCTGACACAGTCCTGGATTAATCTGGGCATCTAATGCACGTAGAATGAAGAAATAAGTGCTCTGACCCCGAGGGGCAGTCCCCTCCTTGCAGGTGAGGGAAATTTTCAAGCAGGGAAGGTGTGAACAGATTTCAGTAACTGGGCTGGCTGGCCCCTCTGCCCTTGTCCAGTGATCTTGAACATCAACAAAATAAGGTCTAGGTCGACTGTACCTTTCCAGAGACAAGAGCAGAGTGTGTGTGGCTTCTGCACAGTCTTCACAACCACATATTTGATCAAAAAGCAGAAAGGCAGCATGTATTAAAGACCCCAAACAGGCACGTGGAAAAAGTAAAAGACTTTAAGACATAATGTCAACAATCTGCATTGAAATTCAAGGTCAGCAACCCCCACGTTAGCCTCTTTGAATCATTCAGTACTGTGTCCCCCTCCCCAATCAGGGACCACACCTTGGCTGGTTGGACTGTCAGGCTGCTGAAGGTATGACACTAGACAAGGCTCTTCCATCCACTGGCCTCAATTTCCCCTTCTGTATAATGGCTGGATTAAACCAGAAGTTCCCTGTGACCCCATCTACCTCTAGCATGCAAAGAGTCTCACTTTCCAATAACCTTTTCAATGAGTATTTACAACACCCGTTCTCATGGCCGACATCTATAAGTCACATTTCTAAGAAAAAAAAAGTACACAGCTTTATAAAGTTATGGCTTAATAATCCACAACTGCTGAAGCCCTATCAAGTTCTTCAAGTAGCTACTTAGAAAAAGAAGGAAAAAAGGCAATACAATCCTGGAAAAAAGAGAATCGAGAAAGCAAGCGTGCGTGGGAAGCGTGTTCTCCCAGCCTTGAACCTCAGCCACAGAGAATGATGGCGGCTCCTTCCTGCCTCTTCCCTTTAAGCTCACAGCCCTGCAGCCGGTCCCCTTTCCTTCCCCAGCTGAGTATTTGAAATTGAAGGCTTTCTTTCTCACTCCGGCTCTCCTTTCACACATTGTCTGAACTGGAAGGCCACTTCAGATCTTTTTGGCCAGAGGTTTCCAAACTTCATTTTGTAGCAGAGCCCTTTGTTCAAATGAAATTTTATACTTAAAATCCAATATACAAAACCTAGAAAAGGGAAGTTTCTGTAAGAGTGAGGGAGTATGGTCCCTTCCTCACCCCACTCCCTGCCTTGGCCCAGAAGCATGGCCACAATTCCCTAACGTCCCAAATAATGTGATTTAAAAAACTCTGACCTAATCTTTTTTCTTTTTTTAGCCCAGATTAAAGAAGGCACTGGCTCAGGCTGCATTGCTACAAGGTAAGAGAGTTGGAACCAGAATGCAGGTCTCTGGATCCCCAGGCCAACATGTCTGTCCCTGTCCCATTTGCTTTCCTTGTCCCAGTCTGCTGACACCTCATGCAAAAGCCCTCAAGGATGTATTCTCTCCAGAGTATGTCACCACCTCCTCATCTCCTCTCCCCTTCCTTAGAGAATCAGCTCATTAGCTGCCCACGTTCAGTGCCAACGCAGCTTTGTGGGAGACACATTCTCAGAGCCTTGGGCTTCTCCACCGCCTGCTGCCCCGGCATGGACTTCCATGTCCAGTGGGGACCGGAAGGCATCCTCTGAAACACCCCTCCCCCTTACACACACACACACACACACACACACACACACACACAAGCACAAACATTCATACTCACACCCAGAGTCTTTAGTGCTTCAGACATAGGAACTGGCGAAATCTGCAATGAGCTAAGAGTCAGAGGTGGGGTTTGAGTGCTGGCCCCACTCTTTTCAACCTCATTGGTCTTGTCTGACGGAAGTTCCTTTGCCCTTTGAGGTCTGCCCGCTAAGCATCTCACATATCTGTTGTGAAGATCCAGTGAGACAGTAAGGCAGAAAGGTTGATTACATGTGTACAGTCCTTCACACATGTAAGGGATGCTTTCATTTGGTAAATTTTTCATCATTTTTTGGCCATCTATATCAGTTACTACTTAATAAGCACTTCCATTTATCTATTAATGTATAAATAAATGTGTTTTGAAAAAGACTTTTCTAATTATTATTTGATCCTGATCTCTATCAAAACCATGCAACTGTGAGCTTTGTGAGGCCATCAGAGCTGGCATTTGGCACATAGTAGGTGACAAACACTCGGGAAGCACCTACTGTGTGTCAAACACTGGCTTAGACGGCCTCACAAATCTCAGTCTCATGAGGTGTGAATGGACTATCAATCCTGTGGGCAGTGCCAGGAAGGCAGGAAACGGAGGCCCTGGGCTATGGCACCAAAGGCTTCCAGGAAGAAGTGGTAACTAACCTAGTATCTGAAGTTTAGGACAAGTGATCCAGATAAAGGGAGTGAGGTGGAGAGAAGAAGGAGGGAAGCAAAGGACCATCCACGTGGAGAAAAGGGCAGGTGGAAATAGGCTACAGTGGTTCAGTGTGGCTGGACCAGGCAGGGAGTGGTCAGGGATGAGGCCGGGTCAGAAACAAGCTGGGGTTCCATGAGTAAAGCGAAGAAGTCCGAACTATCACAGCATCCGTGTCTTACAGAGGAGAAACTGAGAACAACAGACAGAAAATGACTTGCCTAAGGTCACAAATGGAAAGCCATAAAGGTAGAATGTCAACCTCTATCTGTCCCTCTGCCTGGAAATCTGTATCCCCCAGATATCTGCGTAGCTCCCTGGTCACCTTATTGAAAATAGATCCACGTGTCATTCTCTATCCCATTGCTCTACCTCATTTTTCCTCACGGCACTTACAGTCTGATTATATAACATAAATTTATGTATTTTTTTTCATTACCTTCCTCTCTGACAAAAACTTAACCTCCTTGAGGACAGCAGTTTGGTTCTGTTCATGCTGAATACCTGGTACTTGACACATGGAAGAAAGTCAATCAATGTCAAATGAATGAATGAATGAATGAATTTCAGTCTGTCTAAAACACCTGCTCTAATACTCAATGCCACATTACCTTCCTAGGCCTGATGCGGGGCTTTGACTTTTTAGTCACTATTGGCAGGAAACAACAAGATAAGATTTGGCTTTACAGGCATTGAAAGACAAATACCATATGATCTCGCCTTTAACAGGAACCTAAACAACAAAACAAAGAAACAAGGAAAATATAACAAAAGACACTGAAATAGAGGACAGGTTGCCAGTGCCCAGAGGGGAGAGGGGAGGGAATTTCAGGGGAGAAGGGAAGGGTCTACAGGAACAAATATAGAGGACACATGGACAAAACAGGGGGGTTGGAAAAGGGAGGGAGGAGGGGAGGAATGGGTGGGCGGGCTGGAATGGGAATAAAGGATAGAAACTGTACTGAGTAAACTAAAATAAAATAATAAAAAAATAAAAAAAAAGAAAGAGGAAAGGTAAACTCTAAAAGGAATGCACTAGTGGCCACGAATAATGAATCCAATAAACAGTAAAGATGTGGAGGACTTCATTCATCATTTAAATATGATTTTATCAATTAATAAATTTGTTTTAATGTAGAGTCATTAAAAAACCACTGCAGTCTATAAAAAAAAAGATTTGGCTTTGGAAAGCCCACGGTAGTAGCGGTGTGGAGAATGGATCCGAGGGGTTTGGAGACTGGGAGAAGAGTGAAGTGGCAGCTGCACTGTTCCTTGGCAGGGAAGACGATGGTTCAGACCAGGGAATAGGAAGATGAAGGGAGAAGAAAGGCCCTCCAACGGAACTGAGGCCTCGGGCAGACCATTCGCCCAAGACTTGGGAGCCCACTAGCAGAAGAGGTCACAGAAGGGCGAACTCACGTCTAAGAAGGCAGATGTGTTCAGATGTCTGAAGATTATACATGGAAGTGGCTAAAATAGTCACTTAAATGGAAATTTTTCCAGAATAGCCTCTGATAAAGTGATATCCTCTATGGGCTGGAGGAGAGATGTCTTTGGAAAAGGGAAAAGAGTGTGGCACTGCCTATTGATGATGGGGATAAGTGTCTAGTCATAGGGGAGGCACGGCCAGGCTGACTCCCTGGACAGTACTTCTAGCTTCCCAGCTCTACACATACGTGCCCAACTGTGGCCAGACCTGAAGAGGTTCAGCAAATGGTGGTGGTTTTCATTCCAACACAGCCTGAAAAGAAATTAAGGAGATGCTGCCAACACCTAGTTCAACTGCATTCATTCATTTAGTCAATCAGTGCCCCAGAGTTGTTCACCCACTGCTTACTGATACCCTGGAAATGCCACACACAGACCCACCGCCGCGGAGAGGACAAGCACCAGGTCAGATGTAGTCTCAGTCCGCCTGGTGTGAATGGCCCACTGTTTCCTGACTATGTTATTTGCACAAGTCCATTAAAGAAAAGTCAAATCATTCTGTTGTTAGTGTTTTATATTTTCCAGGGACTAAGATGTCTTGTACCATTTAATCAACAACTGTACCAGGCAGTTATCATCACTCTCATTTGTCAAATAAGGAAGCTGAGGCTCAGAGAGGTTTAGGGATTTGCCAGAGATGAGGGAGGATGTGATGTGGGAGCACGGATTTAAACCCGGGTCAGGTTTTTCACCAAAGCCCCTCCACAGTCCTGTGCAACCTCATGCCTTTGCAGAAGTCAGACAGCCCTGAGTGAATACTGATATCACACAGTGCATGCCCTGAACCACCGGGATTGGTGCTGGCTCTCAGTAAGTGCTACATGAAGCAATCTGTTGTTATTTATTATCAATAGGCAATTTCTTCAACTCTGAGTCACTGCATCCTCCTCTGTGTAAGGGGATACTAGTGTGTCACAGACTTTTGATAATTATGACGGACGTTTTGAAGAGAAGGTGTAGATTGTGTCCAGCTTGTTACCTGATACATTAGGTGCTCATAGATGAGTAGAGCTCTTGACCATGGCCGGAGGGCTCTCTTGCAGCCCTAGACCTTGAACACATAATGTGCCCCTTGATGAGACTGTTGTACTCCCGACACCTGGGGCTACTGGTTCTGAGGGCCACAGCAATCGCCCAAATCTGTTTGTCTTGCCCAGTTTCTCTCCAGCAAGGAAAGGGAATGGGAAGAGTGGGCGGGAGGAGAAGGTGGGCCATGAGGCCAGGGATAGCAATGATCCCTGCAATGTCCTGTGGCAATCAGAGCTCCAGGCTTGGGGCCATGCCCAAAGACCTTTGCACAGCCACCACCACGGATGTCTGCCTCCTGCTGAAAGGCTCCCCAGGGCTAGGTAAAGAGGCAGCACAGCAGGAACCCAGTGACCCCAGTACGCACTGCCACCAAAGGGGAGTGTCCCCCCATATACGACATCAGTCCTCAGCCTCCTCCTTTGCCTGTGCTCCTTTCATACCTTCATCACGTCTCTAAAACAAGCAGGGACCGCCTGCTCCATTCAGTTCAAGGGAATGGAAGCGTGGAAGTCTAACAGTAGTCGCTGGCTATCTCTGTCCCCCTGACCAAGCAATATGTCATGTGTGTGTCACAGTAGCCATGAATGGGGAGCCGGGGCATGACAGGGGAGGCGTGGGTCTGTGGTGACCCCAACTCTCCCTGCCACCCATCTGTCCTATTATAATACAGAGGTCAGCTTCGGGGATGACTGGCCATGGAAATCCAGTTGCCCGATCCGTCCCGGTACCTTCTGCTTGGCGTCCTGATGCAGCCGCACACCAGAGGCTTCTCTCGACAGAACTACCAGCTTCAGGGGCCTTTCTGAGTCTGACCCTCATGGCTGCCTACCCTGCCTGCCTGGAGCAGCTTCTAGACATGCTGAGAAAGCGTGGAACTCCTGAACCCGACAGAGGTGTGGGCGGTGGGCAAGGGTTCCAAGGCCAGCTCTGCTTCTGCTGCGAGTCCTTCCTTCCATAAATGACTCTGTCTCTTTGAGCCTCAGATTTCCCCATCTGGCAAATGGGGGCATGAACAGCTGCCTCTGAAGGATGAAGTGAGGGATAAATGGCGAGGCATTGAAGCACCTAGTAAGCATTAAGTAAGTGGTAGTCATTGTGGAGGTACAATAACAATGATGGAGGCCACCATTTATTGAGCATTCACTATGTGCCTGGGCCTTTTCTAAGCATTTAGGTAGTGGCTAATAAACTTAAGCAGTGCTTATGGTTATTATTACTATCACTGTTACTGACACATCCCTTAAATCCACTATCCACTTCAGCCACCACACCTTTGTAGGGATACTGCAACGACACTCAGTAATTCCTCAGGTACTTGATATGACCAACGGATCCTGAGTATCCAGGAGGGGCCAGGCCCAGGTTTGGGGACTGGGGAGACCCAAATGGGAGTCAGTAATAGTTTCTGGTCAGAAAGCTTTGCATCAATCAACTTAGGCAATAAAACAAGGGTGTGGCTGACTACTAAAATATAACATGGTGGCATTCAATTTATTTCCCACTGGACCCCAACGTAATAAATGCACACAGTTGTACACATGTATATATACGTAAGTGCCCTAACAGTTTCACGTACTTACAAACACTAGCCTGTGACAATGGGTGTAGACCAAAATGTTATTCTGCTCCATTCTATTCTAAAATACCCTGTTCCATTCCATCCTATCCTTTTATAATCCACTCTACCACTTTCAGTCTTTCCTATTCTACTTCATTCTATTCTGGTCTAGTTTATTCTTTTCCATTGCCTTCTGTTCTATTATTCTTTTCTATTAGAATCTATTCTTTCATATTCTCTTCCCTTTCTCTTAAAAACAGTTGTTGTGAGGCACTTGATATTTCTTGACCCCTTGAACGGCTTCAACCCATCTTTCAAAAAGTACTGACATACAGGAGCTGTTTCCCAGTTATTGGTAATGAGGAACCCTCTTGAAGTTAAGTCCTAGCTGATATCACCACATTAATAATTACTGAACGAACAATGGGAGCTACTCTAGCTGAAGAGGGTGGGGGTCCAGGATGACTGTGTGGCCCCCTCCACCTCTCTAGACACCCAGTCATGGGGGACAGCTACTTAGGGCTGATATTGATAGAGACCCCTCTAAGCTTTCAGAGAAAGGATGGAAGGGAAATAAATTTCTGATTACTTCAATTTATTTGTGTATACTGATCAAATGCCTGCCGTGTGCCAAACCTAGGGTTGGGGATAGAACAGAAAACAGGTCATTTCTTAACTTCACTGAGGTTATATTGAACACCCTCTATGTACTAAAGCACTTTTCACACAACATCACAGTAAATCCTCACTGTTCCCGTGAGAGACTATTGGTGTTGGACCCATTTTACAGATGAGGAAACATGATCAGAAGTAGCCCATGGTCACATGGAAATACATATTAGTGTTGGGATTTGAACCCAGGTTGTTTAAAGCCCAGAGTCTTTAAAGCAGAGGGTCTCACAGGAGGTGGTTTCGGAGATGAATCTATCTGAAAGGGTGAAGGAAAGGAAGTCTCTCTTGTGCCACTCAAGAACCAAGAACAGTGTGAGCAAAATACAGGAATAAGTCCAGAGCTGCAAAGTATACTTGAAAAACACTACGGCGCCAAATGTAGCTGCAGTACAGAATGCATGAGGGGGGGATTTCAATGGCACTTGGCATCAGCCTTTTAAATTTTTTTAAAATTTATTGCTTTTAGAGAGAAGGAAGGAGGAGGGGGCTGGGGGAGAGAAAGAGAGGGAGAGAGAGAAACACCAACTTTTTGTTCCACCTGTTCATGGATTCATCAGTTGATCCTTGTATGTGCCCTGACCGGGGATCAAACCTGCAACTTTGGCGTATTGGTATGATGCTCTAACCAACTGAGCTATCCGGCCAGGACTCAATGGCACTTGGAAGAAACACAAAGTAAGGGGAGGGGAGGAGAAAGGCAGCTGAGCTCCCTGTAGAGCTGTGTGTGGCTGGGACCCTCCCGGGCAAGTCCCACGCTGAAGGGCGGGGTTGACGGGCCCCTGGTGGAGATGCAGCCTCAGGCTTGGTGTAGAAAGGGCACAGCCTGTGGCAGGGAACATTACTCCTCCGGAAGCACACATCTCGAGATGGCCACCTTCCCAAGAATAAAACACATTTGGTTTGAATTAAAATGATGTCCACAAAAATAAACTCCTCTCATTTTCTCATTTGGATCACTACCAGACCATTGCCTTATCCTTTTTTTTTTTCTGTTTGTTTGTTTAGGGTTTTCTCATGTTTTTACTTAACATAAACAGAGAATAACATTTTCTCTTTTGTGGTATTATTTTACTGAGTAAACTTTAACTGAGACTTGGTTTTGAGAGAGAAGTGCACATATTTTATAAAATAAGTTTGGGTTAAAAAATATAACATAAAAATATATAATTGAACATTTTGCAAGACTTAAGAATGAACAGTACCTCTAAAATGTGGGCAGGTCTATCTGTGGACTTAGCTACTGAATACTAATGATGCCACATTTGGCTTACAAGTACCTAACTGCATTTATGCTGAATATTTATTATGGTGGCTTAGTTTAATGTGTAAAAACCCTAATATTCTTTTTTATTTTATTTTTCAATTATAGCTCACATTCAATATTACTTTGTATTAGTTTCAGGTGCACAGCATAGTGGTCAGACAATCATATACTTTACAGAGTGGTCCCCCCAATGTTTCAAGTGCCATCTGGCACCGTACACAGTTATTATAATATTATTGACTATGTTCCCTATGTTGTGCTTTACATCCCTTAAACTGCATTGTTGACTACCAATTTGCACTTCTTAATCCCTTCACATTTCTCACCATGCCGCCCAATGCCCATGCCCTCTGGCAACCATCAATCTGTTCTCTGTATCTACGAGTCTATTTTTTTGTTGCTTCTATTTTCTTTGTTCATTTATTTTGCTCTTTAGATTCCACCTATAAGTGAAATCATATGCTATTTGTCATTTTCTGTTGGACTTATTTCAATGAGCATAATACCCTCTAGGTCCACCCATGCTGTCACAAATGGAAAGATTCATGCTTTTTTATGACTGAGTAATATTCCATTGTATATATGTACCACAGGATTTTATCCACTCATCTACTGATGGGTACTTGGGTTGCTTTCATATCTTGGCTATTGAAAATAATGCTGCAACCAATACCCCATTCTTAATTTCATATGAGGCTCACACCCAGCCTGTGAGGTAGGCAGGCAGAGATGAGCAGTTCTCCATGTGATAATGGGGAAATAGAGACTTAGGTGTCATGACCCAAGGCTTGGGGTAGCCTCAGCCAGAAATTCTGTTACAGCCCTGTGCTTCCTCTTTCCAAGCCTCCCAGGGAACATATTCTCCTTTCCTTATGCAAAAGCTGATATGGAAATGAGGGAGCACAAACATTAATTCTTGGAATCCTGAGGCTGGCATGAGCCTCAGACTATTTCCAGACGGGCATTTGAGGGAAATTTGCCACCAAGGGACCCTCTTGGAGAGATTCACACACATCTCCCTTTAGTGGATCTGGATTCAGCCCACTCCTAAGTAAAGAGATTGACTCCAACCTACATGAGTATGAGTGGGAAGCTGGGAGGTGGTAGGAGAGGAGAAAGATGACTATTATTTATTGAGTTCTACTACGTGTTATGTATATTGGATAACTCATTCAGTCAAGAAACCTTGTCAATGTCTAGGTTCTGGGTTTCCCATATGAAAGTAAAGCAACTGAGGCCTAGAGGTTAAAGGACTTTTAAGGTCACGTGAGCCATGAATGGCAGAGGCTGCATTTGAACTGAGTTCTGGGTGTTCACAAAGCCCAAGTTCACCTCCCCAATCATGATGTCCCTGGATTTAAAGTGAAATGAAATAAGAAATATAGACTGTGTTAAACTAACATAAAAAAGAAAATCATAAAAAAGCAGGAAGAAAGGAAGATGAAAGAAGAAAAAATCGTTACTATTCTCTCTCCCATGACTACTACAAATCCACCACTACTATAATGATTCGGTCCCTCTCACACTGTAAGTTAGGTTCACATTCAATGCTATATTTGATCCTCAAAAATAGCCTTGGAGAGAGGAAACATGTCACTTTGTCTATATTCAAGAGATGGGGAGACCAAGGCTCAGAAAGGTTAAGTAATTGCTGAAGACATTTAGTTACAAACCTAGAATTGTATCCAGTTCAAAAAAAGGGTTAGCCTAAAAAAGGGAAGACTCTGAACAATGTTGCTTGCAATATTTTTAGAGCAACACACATGGTAAGAAAACATTTTTCCAGCCTTATTGAGATATAATTGACAAATAACATTGTGTACAATGTTGACATGAATGTTGACAAACCCCGGTACACTGTCAGTGGGGAAGTAAATTGGTACAGCCACTATGGAAAACAGTATGAAGGTTTCTCAAAATAAAAATACAAATAGAACTACCACGTGATCCAGCAATCCCACTTCTGAGTATGTATCTGAAGGACATAAAATCACTCTTGAAGAGCTATCTGCACTCTCATGTTCATTGCAGCAGTTTTTACAACAACCAAGATGTGGAAGAAAACACTTTTCAGCAGGACCCAGTCCACACACTCACAAGCACACACACACACACACAACACACATAAACATCAAAACTTTGGAAAGAAGGCCTGCCCTTACTTTCTGCAATCCATCCTGATGTTCTGTATTGCATTCTATTCCATCCCATTCTATTTTGTTCCAGAAAATGCTGGTCCTGACTCATTAAATAGATTTAATATCTTACTAATGGATCAAACACAGGGGATTGGAAAAGAATCATTTGACTTTATGGGCATGGAAGCATGAGAACTAGCTCCAAGTACCGAAAGGACTCCCACATGGAAATAAATAAAAATAGATTCATGCCTCACTGCCAGAGACTGCAGAACTATGAGCAAAGAGTTGAAACTATATGAACACAAACAGTAGGTCAACATGAAGAGGTCTTTCTAAATAGGCAAAACTGTCCAAAAAGAGAAAGATTGGGCCTCACCCTGGGAAGTAGTGAGTTCCCTGGCACCAGAGCCATGCAAACAAACTGAAACTCGAAGGTCACGTGACTGGGATGTTGTAGGTGAAACTGAAGGTAATCTCTAAGTTTCTTTCTAGGCCAGAAACACAATTTAGGGTCTTCTTCTCATTTTTCTCCCTATGACAGCAGCCATCCCAGGAAAGTCTGGCTTTGATATCAGAGTCAGAGGACACAGAGAAAAAGTAGAGATGCTGAAGTTTGGTTCCACCGGCAAGTCAGGGAAGGTCACACAACTCTTCATTCTCACAAAACAGAAGAAACGAGGAATAAAACAGCAGTCTAGGGGAAGAAGCAAGGTATCAAATAGACGAAACTGGACAGGAGGGGAGATACGTTTTGGTCCCTGTCTGTTTTCTCATCGTGAAACACGGGGCAAGCCTCATTTTTCCCAGCTATGCAGCAGGGGTAACAGTGGAACTATATCTCTAAGGGCTGGTTGAGTTCCCATGTGCCAGGCACCCCTCATCACTTTATTTCTGTGTCCCCTGTCACCTCCCACGATGTCCATATAGCAGCTGAGAAAGGTAAAAGGAAGAGAGAGGAGTGGCTTAGCCTAGCCTTTAGAAGGAAGAAGGAAGAAGGAAGAAGGAAGGAAAAATTATGGTCCATCCCCATGGCCCTGGGCTGCCTCATCCCATCAAATGTGTGGGTCATGAAGTTCAATTCATTAATTTTGGTGGTAGAGGGAGGCTGACAGGCCTGTTGCTGACATGAATAATGAAGGATCACCAGGAGGGAGCCCAGCAAAATGTGCAGCCTAATCAGACCCAGAGAGTCTCCTCAGGCATTAATGTAGGCCAAGTGTTTTCCGGCCAATCAGACCCAATTTCAATTTAAGGTTGCAAATTGTTAGCACGCAGCTCAGCCTCTTAACGCACAACTCGGATTCAAACTGGGTTACTCATTTGTTGCCTTTCCCTGTTCATTTGGAAACACCTGCCTGGTCGTTGTTTGCACTATGGCTTGTAGCAGGGGAGGCAGCCAGATTCCGGTAACAGAAATTCACACAGGGCCTGTATGCCTGTTCTACCACTTTGTACTCTTGTTTCTGAAGCTCATTCTTTGCTTGCTTGTACTGACCTGCTGTTTCTCCACAGTGTGCAGGAGGGAATCCAAGTCTTTACCATTAGACTTCTCCAGCCTTACCACCTACCATGCTTCCCCAAGCAACCTGTGCCTCAGTCACAACAAACCATTTCCGTTCCCCCAAAAGTGCTGTGGCCTTGCATCCTGAAGCCTATGGTGGTGCATGTGCTGTGACCTCTGCCTGGAATGCCTTTATTTGCTCCCCTCTGTTCTCCACCTCACCTGCATCGACCATCCTTGAATCCAGAGGATGCTGGCCACAAAAAAAGGCAGACACTGAACTAGCAGATCCTAGAGGGGCAGGGGTCATCTCTTGAGTAGGCACTCAATAAAAGTAGAATGAATGTGTAACTTTGAACAAGACATCTCAAGTTTCTAATCTGTTTTCTCAGACATAAAATGAGGAAAATAATACAAGTAACTTTTCCATGGCTATCAGTGTGACTACTCATACAGGATACCTTCTCATCTTCTCAGTGCTTTTCAGAGCCCTTCTTGGGTGAAATTATCAATGGAGGCTCTTGTCCTACAAGACCCTCCCCTCAGCTGCCCTGTGCTTCACTTCTCTGCAGCTCAGTTTCTTCCCAGGTAAAATGTATGTACAGGATCCTCAAGGATTGGGAAGATTAAAAGCATTCATTCATCCCTCCTTACAGTGTGTGTCAGATACAAATTATTGAAACAATGAATGTAGAAATGAGTTTCGTAAGACGAGGTACAGAGTGAATTCTCAATAAAAGCTTTCTACCTCTTTATCTCATACCCTCTTCCATGTCCTGCCCTTTCCTTTCTTCCTGCTTTCCTTCCTTTCTTCTCCTACTAGCCCATCTCCCATATGATTTTGGAGTTTTCATGCCCTCAGGGGAAGGGAATTAGTTACAGCCAAACTTTAATCCTGAGGCCCCAACACCACTTACATGCCATCTATTCCTTCCAGGGGACACTTTAATGCAGAGTAGCAAGATGGCAGGGATTCTGGCCCTGCCAACTGTTAAGTATGTTGGGCTTTGAGCTCCTTTGAGCAAAACACTGTGTGCAATGAGCGTGAGAAGGTTGGTATGAATTACGTAGATTGACAATTCCTGCTATTCATCTGAGGCCCCATCATTAGAAACTCATCTCCTCAGTCCACTCTACCTCCTGGTAATCAAGTGCCAAGATTGAGGGAAGATTGGAAGCAATGTTGTTTTCAATTCCAAATCTCACTTCTTGGTAACATACCTCATATCCTTTAACATACAAATCAGTTGCACCAAAACTTGTCAGAATCCATATATATAACAGAGATCTAGAACCTACCCATTGTCAGCACAACACCAGTGTTATTGGGAAGAATCAAAAGGTCAAGAATTGTGATTTTTTGAGGTGGCCTTTAAATGCAGTCACTGAAGTGGGGCAAGTGAGAGGTCTGAAGCTCTAGACACTGCATAAGGGGAGGTAAGGGACATGTCATAGTTCATCATCATCAGTTGTTTGACCTCGGGCCATCCATCTCTCTCTGAACTTTATTTTTTTATCCTGTGGAATTAACCTAGTTCACTTCAACAAGAAATACTTGGCACCTACCCTGTGCCATCTAGACATGGAGCTCGACACAGATACAGAGAGAAGATACAGCTTAATTGACTGGGGAGGTTGACTTGGAAAGTACCCCACACATCACAAAGTGTGCTACAGAAACACTCTGTAGCTCTTTTGATTCTTTGTGCATGTATGTTTGTATGTATATACGTGGATATATATGTATATGGGTGTGTCTATATGTGTGTATATGTATGTATCAGTCCAGGGAATGAGTGGGAAAGTGAAGACAATGTGATTAGTAAATCTGTCTGACCCACATTTAGCAAGTGTCTAATATATTAATTATCATCCTTCTCAGCAGTTCAGACAGAGCAGTGGATGTAACCAAGTCTCTGCTTTCATGAAGTTTACATTCTAGTGATAAGAAAGCCACATATAAGGGGGAAAGGAGGGGCCCTAGGCTTTCTCATTCAGTTATGGAGGCATAATTAGAGATGTGCGTTTGGTCACAAACAGGAACCAAGACAAACAGAAGCTGTGTTCTTCAGCAGAATTCGAGTTAGGCAGTAGTTTGGCCAAGCGCATATTCAGCACCTGGGACAGCTCCCCGCCTACTAGCTATGCTCCAGGCCTTCCCTCGCTGGGCAGCTGATGCGTTCAACCTGTCTTGGGCTTAAAAGAACTTTCAGCACGTGAGGTGCATATGCAGGATGTGACTATGCTTTCATAGCTATGCCTGAATTGTTCAGGAGTTGTCTGTACTGGCAAAGGTCTCCCCAACAAGTGCTCAACCTGGCCTCCTGCTTGAATATTGTGGACTCTAAAGTCAGACAAGAAAATTTAATACCACATCACTTCCCCTAAAATGTCTCCCATGACTGTCTCTCCTCACTCTCACCTCTGATTTCTGTCTCTCCCACCATCTGTAACCCTAAAGTGCTCATTTGACTGGAAATGTATCACACCAGGCACCTGTGGTGGAGTAAAATTGGTTAGAATTTCCTGGTCCCATCCAATTTCAGCTAGCAGCAGGCAAGGAGGGAAAAATGTTCAGTTATTGGAAGCCCCACACTCTTTGATTTTCTTAAAGCAAAGCTTGGAAAGAATAGGTTTTATTATTGTTTTTCCTCTAGAGAACTTTGTCCATTTAGAATTACATTACTGAATTCATTCATGGACTCTTTTAAGATGTGCCCTTAAAAATACCCTTCTCTGGCAAGGAAGATAGTACTGTTTCTCTGTTTCTTAATATATATTATATCAAGTCCTTTTTTGATAGGCCTCATCCTAGCAGTCAAGCCTTCTGCTTGAACACTTGGACTCTAAAGCCTGAAAAAATAAGTCGGTGCCCCATCATGTCTCCTAAAATGTGTCCTGTGCTTCTCACTAGCGGATTCCATCACCTAGGAGCCAGGGAACCAAGTAAATAAAATGGTAAATTTGGGCCTAGAAATTCCCAGGTCCTTAACAAGAAACCAGGGATAAAAATTATGTCATCAGACACAACCAGCTATTTGCTATCTCTGAAGTGAGGCATAACCATAAAATATGGTCTTCGAACAACACAATACAAAAATATATATATTTACAATCACTATTTTCATCCCCTACCTAATACTCAATATTCCGCCCTACACTGTGGTTGACTTTTTTTTAACCTCCTTAGCATCTCTTCTCACTTCTTTTGCAACAAGGACCTGATTTTCCTTTAAGAGACTCAGTGACACACCCTTCAACACTCTCAGCCCCCTGGCCTGGCTTTGGCTTACCTGAGTCTAGGTCCAGAGATTGCAGTAGACAGAATAATGACCCCAAAATGCTTATGTCTTTATCTCTGGAACCTGTGAAAACGTTAGTGTACATGACAAAGGAGAATTAAGGTTGCAGAGGGAATTGGGGCTCCTAACCAGATAACTTATTGATAGGTAGACTGTCAATGATTATATAGATGGGCCCAATATAATAATCACAAGGCTCCTTACACGTGGAAGAGGGCAAGGGAGGAAGAGGGCAGAGTGTGTGAGAAGAATTTGACTCATATGTGTTGGCCTTGTCAATGGAAGAAAGGGCCCCAAGTCAAGGAACATGGACAGTCTCTGTAAGCTGGAAAGCACAAGGAAGCGGATTCTCCCTTCAGACCTCCAGAAGGAACATAGTCCTGCCACCAGCATGGCGAGTTTGCTCCAGTGAGAGTTGTTTTGAATTCATGAACCACAGAACTGTAAGCCAATGGGCCTGTACGGTATTAAGCCACTAAGTTTGTGGTGATTTGTTACAACATCAATTGAAAACTAACACAGGGGTGGACACATGAACAAATGATGTTTTGTTCACATACTTGGGTTAAAAATAAGAAAAGCACTTTTTTTTCATCCTGGTGATATTAAAGTATCGAGTAATCTTATTACAAAAGACCCAGAAAGATTTTGTAATAAGTGAAATCTACCCAAAGGAAACCAGAGTGAAGGAATAGAGACATATTCTTGATGAATTTGTATGGACATTTTGATCTTACTATTCCTGCACTAAAGGTAGGCTTAGATACATCAGTTCCTTGAGGAATTAAAGAATTTATTTGATGGTTAGCCAAGTTTGAGTTGGATTTATATCACTTTCAAATTAAAATAAAAAAAACCTCATTAACACAGGCACGGTGGGGTAAACACTTCCTCTTGAAATATTCTATTCCAACTTTGGATACTTATGTTATTATAGCTTTTTAAAATAGAGGTGGAATCAGCTGTAATGTACCTTCTCCCCATTGCTTTCTTTTAAATCCTCACCTGAGAACATGCTGATCAATTTTAGAGGGAAGAGAAGAGACAGGGAGAGAGAGAGGGAGAGAAACATCCATGTGAGAGAGAAACATCAATTGCTTGCCTCTTGAACGTGCCCCAGCCAAGACTGAACTGCAGCCTGGTTATGTGCCCTGACAGGGAATTGAACCAGTGACCTTTCATTTTACTAGATGATGCTCAACCAACTGAGCCACACTGGCCAGGGCTCCCCATTGCTTCTTATGTGCTAAGGCCACACAGGACGAGTTTAACCTGACCTTGCCATAATCGATATTTAGGATTTGAAGTAGTAATCTTCACCAAGATCCCCAAGTTTCCTCTTCTTCAGACTAAATCCTCCCAGATAGTTGGAGAATTGTGGTAATGTGATTTTGAACTCTTTCACTACCCTGTGGTTAATCTTCCCTGGACACACTTGATTTTGATCTTAAAAAAAAAAAAAGATAATGCCACATCTGAGCACAATATTCCCAAAAATGACTCACCAGCTCAGAACATCCCTGTTCTAAGTGAGATGCATATTGATGAAACCTTAATTGGAAAAAGAGTGTCGTTTCTGGTGTTTGTTTTTGCACGCTGTTACTGCACTCAGCTTGCTGTCCAATAAAATCCATGTGTTTTTCCTGGGTGCCGCAGAGCCGCTTCTCTGCCCCTCCCTCCGCACTCACCCAGGTCGTATGAATCATGTTTCGGAGTATATACAGGTCTTTAGAGTAATATCTCCTGAATTTCATGATACAGAGAAGCAGGTAATGAGTAAAATGCAGGATTTCAATTCAGACAAGCCTGGATTCAAATCCTGGCTTCGCCCGTAACAGCTGCCTGACCTTGGACAATTGCATAATCTCCCCAATCTTGGCTTCCGCATGATAAAATAATAATACTATTTTCCTCACAGGGCTGTTGTAGAAATAAACAAGCTAATGTATGAAAAGTGTTTGGCGTAGTGCCTGGCATGTACTAAGCTCTCAAAAAGTGTTACCTATTATTATATTCAGCCAGGAAAAAATAGGCCAGAGCTTTTAAGCTCAGGACTGTCCTCTTCCATGGGTGCAAATGGAAAAGTTTGTGAAGGGAGAGCGACGAAGAAAGATGAGGAGGGGAAGAGGAATACAACCAGCCTTCCTCATAGCTGATGTTTACACTCCAGGATGCTAGGTCTTTGACTCCTAGAAAACAGAATATTGAAACTTCCCTAACCCCAGAAGTGCTCAATTTTAAGAGTTGAGGTCCTTTTTTTTTTCTCTCCCAGGCCCAAACTTCCTGGTCAAAGAGCCCACAAAGAAGCCCACTGAGTTTGTCTTTCTCCAGGTCAAATCCAGAAAACAAGGATTCAGGTGCCAGTGATCATTTGAGAGATGATTCCAGGAAACACTGGTTCGAGAGTAGGTCTGGGCAGGAAGCCAGTCAATGGTTTATTAAGTCAGATACTACAATTGGCTACAGGAAGTTTATCCTGCTGGGGATGGGGGGCAAGGGCAGGGGGTATAATCCAGACCTCAACAATCGTTGGTTTAGGGCTGCCAGTGCAAGGCCAATGAATCCCAGGTGATCAGGCCTGCCTCACGAAAGGGCAGAGGACACCAAAAGGCCAGAGAGCCTCTAGCCACAGTCACATTTGTTGGCACCCAGAAGCTGGGCCAGCAATCATGGAAAGGCCCAGTGCTGAGGTGATCTGGGCTGGACCCCAACAGGGTCTGCCACACAGTCCCAATGGTAATTAGACTGTCTAAAATCTACCAACCAGTGGACCAACACACTAACCAATGAAGGAAGTTATCACTACTACCTGTATGGGTATTTCAAGATGCTAAAGACACAGAGAGACCATTCAAGTTCTTGATCACTCTACCAACACAAGGAGCCACATCCCTATACAACAGTTCCTCAGTATCAGACGTAATCCCAGGTCAATGGACGGGAGTCCCATCAATATTTTAATGGGTAGAATTTCCTAATATCCTTTGAGTCCTGCATTCTAATTTCTGTCTGGAATACTTCCTCTCAACCTCATTGTTTCAAACACCATCTCAAAGTCCACCTTTCCTTTGAGGTTTTCTCCAAGGGCTAAATGTGACGGTCCGACATGCTTCATTCACTCCCAGTGACTCACACTAGATATCGCCATGATGTGTCAGCCTATACACCCTCCTCATGCTTGAGCTTTGAGTCAGCCATGTTTTATCAAAAATAAAAATGGAAAGAAAGAAAAATACCTCAGCAAGGGGTCAAGCTGCTCGAAGGAACTGCTCAAAGCTAAGAAATAGGCGAAGGAGAGAATCTGTAAATTTCTCCTCCCTGAATGGCATGAGACACAATCATAAACATACGTAGGAGGCACACACAGCATGCAACACGTACATATATACATGCATGCACATAGAAGCATAGAAACTATCAGGTTCAGAGACAGCTTTCTCCCCTCCCTTAGTTAAGAGTATTTTCAAATGAAATCCAGGGGGCAGGGAGAAGTGCGATGGGCAAGTGAGGTGCTATCGCATTGCTCCACACTGACCTTTGCTAACAGAGTTCCAGAGCCTCCCTCAGCCTCAGAGGGAGCCGGTTACTGACAGATGGCACCACGGTGAGGCCAAAGAGAAGGCCTCATGGTGGGATACCGTCAGCAGAGCTGGTGAGGATAATGCTGCCCTCTCTCCCTGACACCCACGCTGACACAGGTCTACCAACTAGAAAACACGGTGGCTTTGATACAGTGCACATCATTTTTTCCTTCCTTTCTTGTCTCTTTTTTCCCCTTATGTTTTTGTTTTTTGTTTTGCTTTAAAATCCCTTTTCTCCACTGCAGTAATAAATCACTGCAGGCAAGATCCACTGATGAATGCTAAAATTAGTGGGGAAAACCATATTGAGAAACAGACTATTTGCAGAGTCTAAAGTATCTCTCCAAAATAGTCATTAATTACTGTGATGTTTTTAGCAAATATCCACAAATTCTTTGGCACACTCATTCCTCCAGGAGGCAAACCTTAGTCCCCTTCTCTGTATGTGCTGAACTTAGTAATCGCTTCCAATAATAGAGTGCGGAAAGAGAAAAACATGTTCCCTAGAGTGAAGAAGTCAGGAAGACAGCATCTTAAACCAGCGATGGAGATGAAAGGATGAGCAATGAGTCCTGTGGGTACCACGTCCCTCCTGATATGATGTGATCTAAGGGCACATCACCTGTGTGGGGTTCTTCCTTCAAATCTGTAATGCCAGTGTAGTTACAAGAAAGCAGCAGGCAAACTGAAATTGAGGACTATCTTGCAAAACGCCTACCCAGTACTCCCCAGAAGTGTCAACGTGATAAGAAGCAAGGAAAGACTGAGGAGGAGAAGGTTAAGGAGCCGGACAACTCGATGCAAGGTGGTGTCGGAGCCTGGGTTCTGGAAGAGGAAAAGGCCATGAGGGGCAGAACGGGGGAAACAGAAATGAAGCGTTTAGTTGGCAGCGCTGCATCCGTGTCAGACTCTCAGCTCGGCCACATGCGCCATGGCTGAGAAAGATGTTGGCATTAGGGGAAGCTGCTTAAAGGGTACATGGGAATTCTCTGTAATTTTGGCCACTCTTCTGTAAGTCTAAAGTGATTTCCAAGTATAAAGTTTTTTAAAAACATACAAAACCAAATAAAAACAGAGAATAATTTATTTCCTCAATGGTGTTGTAGAAAGCCTTGGGTTAGGATACCAGAGGGCTTGCTCCTGGCTTCAGCTCACTGGCTGACTCAAGCCTTGAGAAAGTTCCTTTCTCAGGGCACAGTTCCTCTATCTGTTACACAATGTTGGGGGAGGGGGTGCGGGGCGGGGTGCTGTGGAGGGCTGTTCAGTAGTTTTCCAGCCACGTTCACTAGCGCACAGCTTTGGTGATCTGCAGGGTTAACTTAAACACCCAATGCTGCCCATAGCCCCGGCCCCCCACCCAACTCCTCCAAACTCCCAGCCAGAGCAGATCCACTTTGGTCTGCTATAATATTTCATTTCAGGAAAGTTTTCAGATGTAACATGCTGAAAAGTACTGGAATAGATAGTTTACAGGGTTCCTTTATAATTAAATTCATCCTCCCCAGCCAAGTCTTCTCTAAATTAACTAAGAATAACTTAAACATTCCCTTCTCTTTCTAATCAGTGACTTTTCCATGGGTGGCAGCCTGTTCACCCATTGATCGGTCCCCAGCCCTCATTGTGGGACAGAGTAGTCAATGCCGAGTAGTCAATTGCTGTTGAAGAGATGCTAGGAACCGAATAGCCTCTTGCAAACTCAGTGAGTGTGGAACACATCCCTGACTCCAGGGTCTTGCTAACATCCTCTACCGCAAAGAAACCTTGACTAAGAGGCAAAAGTTGTAAATTACTGACTGATGATCAAAATTCACACCACAATTTAAAACCTAAATCAATTTTCCCTTCCTCCAGGAAGCTTTCCTTGATTTTTTCCGTCTGGAAGTGACCTCCTCCTCGTCTGCATTCCCACTGTCTTTGGTCTGTGCCTCTGTCACAGTGCTACCTTGTCTTCCCGAAATTCCTGACTCAAGGCCTCTACACTAAGCAATGGCAGCCTTCACCTGGGAACCCTGCAGTGTTTAGCATGGGGCCTTGTACACACGGGATGCCCCACGGAAGCTGAAGGAGTAAATAAGCTCCAGGCCTCCTTATTTCAAAGGGATCAAAACAAGACTCTAGCAAACCTAGCTTTTGAATCTCAGCTCTGCCAGTTCCTACACTGTGATCTTAGACAAGGCACTTATTGTCCTCAATCACAAGTCAGACTCTGGGTAGTTAGCGCTGTCATTAAGCCCTAAAGGCCAGATCACACAATTCCAGGGGCCTATCAGAGAATTCCCCACACAGTGGGTGGGTGTTCAGGAAATACTAGCTGTATAAATCACTGAACTGTTGCCTTTCTGAGCTTCAGCTTCCTTATCTGTGAAATAACAACACAAATGCCTACCTTGCATCTTTATGGTGAGACTGAATAGCAGAGCATAGTTGTACATTCAGCAAGTTGCCTGGTGCATGGCAATTGCTCAATAAATGTTATTTCTCTTCTAGTCTTTTCCCACCAGGTATTCTCTCCAATGAGGGAACTAACTTAAGCACTTCTCCCAGCCATGTGCTTCATCAGAGCAGCCAAATTAAGGCTCCAAGGTGCTTACACTGGAGGAAAAAACAGGATGCTAGAGCATGGAGTGCCACATGGGGTGTAATGGATTCACAGTAGCTCTGCTAAGAAAACAACCTGGCCCCCAGTTGAGAGACTAACGCAGGACCATTTGCATAACAGGTGTTTTTGCAGCAAGAAAGGCACTTTAAAGACAAATCCCCCCAATGCATCTCCCAAAGGTAGGAGTGCATATTTAATTACACTGAATGCTATCTTTTCCTGGAGCTCTGTGCTTGAAGGGGGACATATCACTTCACCAAGTTGGGAAGATTTTTATAGAAATGGCTGGAATCCAGAACTGCTTCTTGGCGGCAGCGCCCAAAGGGAGGATGTCAATAATGGTGCTCAAGGAAAGGAGTCATGGGCTTTCTTTGCTTGAAGAACATCTAGCTGAGCGGGAAAACCGTGAAATGGGAGGAGCAGAGCACGCTGTGACCCATGAGAGTAGAGGTTCACTGCAAGCAAGGCCCAGGGCTGATCTTTAATACAGGTTCTTTTAATTCACACAACAAACAAAAGGCATAGTAGGTATAACCATCCTGCTAGTACTGATAGAAGGAAACTGAGGTTAGGAGGATTTGAGTAGTCTTTCTAAGGTCGTATTGCTAATACAACTTCGAGTTGAACTTGAACCTGTTTGGCCCTGAGTTTTCCCCTTTGTCCTGTGTCCCAGTGACTGTCATTTTTAATGGTCACATTCTGTAACATGCATTGTGCCACCAGTTTCATGCACGACACCTCAGAGAATCCTTATGCCTATTCAGCTGTGGTTTTCCTATTTTACAGAAGAAAATGCCAAGGCTCAAATAAGTTAATTAACTTGCCCAAACTCAGAAGTAGAGGTAATAGAAAATTTGGGATGTAAATCCAAATTCGTCCCTCTGTTATCATCAGTGTCATGCCAATTTGCTATGTAAGTTTGAAGAAATGAGTTCCACTCAACGAGCACTGGTATTATAACAGAGATCTTAAAGGCTGCTTGTGCCTCTACGGGCCATGATTGTATGTGCTTCTCTGCACTGAGCCCTTCCCTGTTTGCCACCTCAGAGCATCCCTAACCCTTCTATTATCCCCAGGGGATGCCAAGATATTTGGTAAAAGGAGGTTGGCTTTACCATTGAGTCACTGTGTGATCTTGGACACAGTGAACCTTTCTAAGCTTCGACCAGGGCTAATAATAGTGAAAATGCTAGTGCCTAAGGACCCAAGCATGCTTCTGAAGATAGCTGCACTAGTAGATGGGCCACACTGCCTTGAAACTGCCCAAGCACTGTACAAACATTAGCTAGCATTAATATTATTATTGTTGCTAAGGTGAAATGCATTCTTGGAGAGTAATTAGCTTCTGTATCTACAGAGCTGAATCATGAAAGCATGAATGGTCCTGTCTGGCCCCCGCGAGAGTCCCGGTGCTTTATAAGATCTGCTCTTTACAATTCCTCACTCGGCATTTAAGGGGTACTGGGATATCTGTTACAAATGGCTCTTTTAGAGAGCTTGGATCAGGAAGGTGAGGACACTCTACTACAGCACAGCAGCCGACGGCAGAGACCTTGAACACCAACAACGCTGGTTGAAGCCTGAACAAAACCCTTCTAATAAAAGGTTTGCCCCTCTGAGCCTCAGTTGTCTCACATTGAAAAGGTAGTGACTAAACTAGCCTCCTCACAAGACTGTCATGGAGACTGGATAAAGTAACAGTGGAGAAAGCATTTAGTACTGTCGCGGGCACATACATAGCAGACCATGCTATTATGAAGACCCAGATGCTACTAATGTGCAGACTGCAGCCACAGGTGTGGGCGTACCTGGGCGGGACCAGAAGGGGCTCAGGTGTTCCTCTTCAAGGCCTGTTTCCTGGGGCCCCCACTCTGAAAGGGTATGCACCGTTTCAATAGTGTGAAAGGGTGAAAAATGTATTTGCTTAAAATCACTCTGCTTTTTACAACTTCCAGAGACCAAAATCTGCACGGGCAGCAGTTCTTTGCTGCTCCTAATTAATTCCTAAACAAAGACCGCTCTGGCAGCAGCACAGTTTACGAAGCCAGTTGACCTCCTGGTGCAGAAACGATGACACAGATGTTGTTGCTACTCCGCAACCTCATTTTTCACTTTGCATACTTGGTCAGACCGGCCATGTCTTCACCTTCCGAGGAGCAGGAGATGGTCCCTGGGGCAGCTCTGAGACCCAAGCTGTCACCTCCCATCGCTGCTGGCCTTTCTCCACTCAAGGATCTCTCAACAGCAGCTTGGGGTGGAAGAGGCCAGAAAAACGTCAGCTTGGCCTTTATTTTATTGAAGAGATGCCCAAGTTGAGGGCTCTCTCATCTGTCTGGTGTTTGAGAGGCTACAGGTAATAATAATCAGTTGTCATGAAGTGGATGTCTATTATGTGCCAGCACTATCCTGGGCATTCTGCCTGGGTTATCTCATCTCATTCAACACAATCTTTTAAGATATGAGTTACTGTCCTCAGTTTAAAGTTCAGAGAACAGGATACTGGAGAGATGCAAAAAGGTTGCACAACTATATAGTGTCCGTTTATGGAGCCCTTCCTGCAGGGGAGGCACCAAGCACTTCACCTTGTGACTGACGACTCTCTCCACCACTGTGAGGACCTCTGACAGACTGGACAACTTTTCCAGGTCATACAGGTAGTAAACAGAGAAAGAGAAACCTAGTAAGGTGTGGGTCTCTCCGCTACGTTGACTGTTCTGATTTTGCTGGTCTTAATGCGTTCATGGGGACAGCAATGGCTCAAGATGCAGATCCCAGGTCTTGGGTGGCCATGTGACCTTGGGCAATCTCAGTTTTCTCATCCATCAAATGGGCATCTTCTCGCACCCCTCATCTATGAATGAGCGTTAACTGTTTTGTAAGTCTCAATGAAGCAGTATGTGACAAAGACCATGCTGGCATGCAAAATGCACTCTTAAAAAACTGTTGCAGTGACTAAGTAGAAGCTGTTATCATCAGCTCCTCTCCCTGCAACCTGTGAATCTGCACCCAGTGCTAAGATGCTATGAAAAGTTCACAGCTATAACACATGACAAGATCCGATCATCTGACTCCCAACCCATCCATCTCACAGTTTACTGAGCTGTGGTTATATGCCAGGCACTCCCTGTCTTCTAAAAACCTGTCTCTTCTCCTTCTTTCCCATTCCATCCTGTTCCCTTTCTGCTTCCAGATCACCTCCTCCCCTATTTTTCTTTTACCCTATTGCTCCAGGAATAAGAGCAGAGAAAAAGGAAAATACTTATTCCAGCTTCCCTCAGCCATGGGTGGCTGGAAGGCACTAACCACAGTTCTCTGCTGTATCAGTTTGCTTGGTCTGCCATAACAGAATGCTACAGACTGTTTGGCTTAAACCACAGAGATTTATTTTCTTACAGCTCTGGAGGCTGGAAGTTCAAGATAAGATGCCAGCAGGGGTGGTTCCTGGTAAAAGCCTTCTTGCCAGCTGCAGACAGTGGCCTCTCACTGTATCCTCACATGGCCTTACATGTGAATATATGCACGGCTGGCCTCCCTCCCCTCTTTATAAGGACACCAGTCCTATTGCATTGGGGTGTCACTCTCTAACCTCATTTAACCTTAATTACCTTCTGGAAGTCCCTATCTCCAAATGCAGTCACATTAGCGGTTAGAGTTTCAGCATATTATATTTAGGGGGAACACCTGCCTCTCTGGATCTCAAAAAGGCAGTGGCCAGCCCAAATTTCACCCTGGACTTTACAGGCCAATGTCCACCAAAGGCACACCCCGCCAGGTGTACAGAAGTTCCAGAACTTCTTATTCTGGCACTGACAAACTGTGGGAACTTAAGCAAGCACCTTTTTGGTGGCTCAGCCTGCCCTGCTATAAAAGACGTTAAGAAGAACAGCTACTTAATATATTGTCAGGAGGTCTTCATGAGGTGTTAAGTAGGAGCAGGTTCTGTGCACATTCATGGTCAATAGTGTTTGAGCTCTGAGAACAGCTACAATTTATTGAGAAATGTATCAGACACTAAGATGGCACTTAACATGAATGCTTCCAATCCTGGCAACGATTTTATTAGAGAAGGTACTATTGTTCCACCTATTTTGCCGGAGAGGGCAAGTAGCTAGCCCAAGATCACACAGTTAGCAATAGTTAATGGAAGAATTACTGCTTCCGAAACCCATCCCAGTCCTATTGACTGACTGAGGTCTAGCTGACTCCCCACCCCCTTGTCCATGCCGCTGTAATAATTACAACAGCACAGACCTGCCCTGCAGGTGAGCTGCCTTCACCTGAGATCATCTGCCATGAAAAGAAGTGGGGGCAGCCCCACATACCCCCCTACAAGGCCTCCGGGGACCCTGGGAACCATCTTGAACAAAGCCCCTGGCACAGACGCTAACATATTTCATTCCCTATTAAGGAAAGCTGAGACAGGGCAGGGCTCTGGACGCTTCATTAAGGGAACATCAGGACACAAAAGGACTGCAATTAAACAGAAACGCAAGAGGGTATCCACGGGAAAGTCCTGGGCCGCTCTGCTTGTGCCCCTGCAGACTTTTAGAGAAGGGAGGGGGGCTGGGACACAGTGGGACAAGGACAGGCGTAGATCAGACGGGTACGCTATGTAAAAACAAGGACTTCACGGCCAGTGAGGCAAAGGCAGGCTGTGAGAACCCAGCTCAGCCTCTTCCTAGCTGTGTGACCTTGGGCAAGGTCACCTAACTTTTTACACCTCAACATTTCAATCATAAGGTGGAGACAGCAATGTCTGCCAGGAAGGGCTTTGTGAGGAGCAAGTAAAAATTTAAACAACGAGTGGGCCGAGGCTGTGACTTCCCCACTGCTGGTCTCAGGGAGGTGCAGCTTAGTGATCTCTGCCTTCCTCGTCCACAAGCATTCGGAGCAGAGCGGGCCGTAATGCACTCCCAGAACCCCACGCCAGGTGCTCACATCGGGCACACCTGGGGCAGGGCCCGCAAAGCTGCCTTTTAAACAAACGACCGCAATAATTCTCATCTAGGAAAAAGACCTCGCTCCATAGTTAATGAAATACCAACAGTAAACAGTAGAACTTTAATATTAGGCAATTTTTAAAGATCTTAACACATAGTGGGGATGCAAGGGATGAAATGCTTACCATCTGTGGCACGGGTGGCAAACGCAAGGCCCGCGGGCTGAATCCGGCCCTCCGCCTTGTTTTATCCGGCCCAGCACCTTGTTTCTGCCCAGTGGGAGAGCCGAGCTCCTTGCCCCTAGTTAAGGAGCAGTTACCTTTATAAAGTATTAAAATTACCTTCGACCCTTTGAAGGCAACCGTGAGGCTGATGTGGTCCCTGGTGAAAGTGAGTTTACACCCCTGATACGGACTTTGGTCTCCTCCAGGTATTAGGGAAAAGACCACCCTAAAGAATTGTTTTAAGAATTAAGTAAAATGAAACACATAAAACTCCCAGGATCTTCCCTGGCATGTGGTAAGTGCTCAGTACTATTTCTATGAGATTTATTTTTACCTAGCCCTTGAAATGAACTTATAATAACCCCATAACTGTGGAAACCCAGGAGGGAAAACTGAGTCACAAATATTTTTCCTACCTTAATTCCAACCTCACATTTTGTTTAATCAAGCAATTTACAGGGGGCAAAACTAATTAGTGGTTTTAAATGCTTGGATACAAGCAGGCACTGCAATCATGATAAATCATCTCCGACATATGCCCGGCTCCTCCAAGTGACAGATGACAAACAAAAGCAGGACAAGGTCCTCCATCACAGGCAGAATCATTGAGTTAATGGAAGAATTATTGCTTCTGAAACCCACTCCAGTCCTATTGAGGGGAACGTTCCAATTTATCAAAGCCAAATGAACATTAATTGCAGCAGTCTGGTAAGTTTTCCAGACGCGATGACCTTCATTGAATTTTAATCCAAAACAGATAAGATTTCCTTCCACACAAGAGGAAACAACACAATTAGCTCAAAATGACAGCTAGATCGCGGAGCAGGCACACACAAACAACACACACACATTCACACTCACGCACACGCCCAGTGAAAATATTGATTCTGCCTGACTTAAAATTCAGCACAAAGGAGGTAGGCAGAGAAACGGTAAGTAAATAGAATCATGCATCTGCATAACACCCCCGCCCTTCATTCAGGAGAGAAATTTTGGAGGCAGAAGCCAAGACAGAGAAGGTGGCAGGCAGTGATGGAGACAGAATTTCTGTTAGCTGCTGTAATTAAAGTTATGTTTCATTGGGGAGAAATTGAGGGGGGAAGAGAAGGAAGGAGGAAAAAAAGTACGATTTTGCTATTCAAGACACCCCTGAGCTGGGGAACACGAGCAGCAGAAGTTTGAACTGGGTAATTGTTTGCGTGTACTGGCAGATTTGCAGACAGGATGATTGCCACAGTATAGTGAAGCATTGCTGGGCTGAGCCTGTATGTTCAGGGCTCCCACAACACAGAGCGAGGGGCTGCCTGCAGAATGCGGCTCACAGCTGTGGGAGATTCAGAAAGAAACACACACACACACACACACACACACACACACACACCCCATCATGAGATTTGGATGGGAACACGGACCTGCCACATGACATCGACTGAGTCACTCTTTGAGACCCACAGGCTTCGTTTCTATATTGGTTTTCACTCTAAAATACAAAAGTTGGATTCCATGAGTGTAAAAGAGCTTTTTTTTGAGAATTACATCAGAAATTTCCACGTTTCCCCCTTTTAAGTGTTCATGGTCAGGGAGAACCAGCTGCTGTCCTCCACAGTCCGAGATCAGGCCCGCCTTCACAACAAAGGGAGTTGTATAATTAAATGATTATGGAGATGGGTCCCTAAAATGTCCATACATGTCCTTGCCCCTGGAAGAAGAAACACTTCAGAGTGAGCAATTACTGGGAATCAGAAACTTACGTTTAAACCTGGGCTCTGGCCCTAGCTGTGTAACCCTGGAAGAAAGCTGTCTTAACTGTTTAGGTGTTGGTTTTCTCATTTGTGAACTAGAAACAATAACAGCAGCAGTATTAATGGCATTGATATATAATAATATTTGTGTAGTTGTACAGTGAGATGTTAACTCATTTTAATTCCAGAAGGTAAAACCTATCATCACCAGCTTACAGTGGAAGAAACTAAGGCTCTGAACAGAAAGGCAACCGATGTCACACTGAGATTTGAGCGGGGAGGCCAAGCTTCCAACCAGGCAGTCCCCACTCAATACTCTTCCTTTGTCTTTGACTCCTTTATTTTGAAGAGATTATATTCACAAACAGTTGCAAAGTTTGTACAGACTATACTCTTCACTCCGCCTTCTTCAAAGTTAATGTCTCACGTAACCAAATAGAATAAGTGAAACCGGGAAATCAACAAGGTTACAATACCAGACCTTATTCAAATGTTACCAGGTTTTACACTAATGTCCTCTTTTCGGTCCAGGATCTAACCCAGGATCCAACCCAGGATCCCACGTGGCATTAAGCTTTCATTCCTCCCTAATCTCATACCTGCAACAATCCCTCGGACTCGCCTCTCGTGATCCTGACGCTTTTATAAAAGAGTGCTGGTCAGTTGTTTTGTGGACTGTCCACACCCCATGTTTGCCTGATGCTTTCTCATGATTGGGATGCGGCTGCACAATTATGTCAAGACTATGGTGCATCCCATCAGAAGACTCATGGTGCCAAGATGTCTGATTTCTGGTGACGTTAACCTCAATCACTTAGTTTTTTGTTGTTGTTGTTGTTGTTGTTGTTTGACTTCACTTTATTTTTTATTTATTTATTTATTTATTTATTTTTATTTTAGATTATTCAGTACAGTTTCAATCTTTCAATCACTTAGTTTAAGTAATGGGGCAGATTGAATGGCCCACCCCAAAAAAGACATAGTCACACCCTTATTCCTGGAACTGCTAAGTGTGAACGTAAGTGGAAAAAGCAGCCTTTGCAATTATAAGTAAGTTAAGGGTATTTCAAGGAGGAGATCCTAAATCCAATGACACATGCCCTAACGAAACACACAGAAGAGAGGACACAGAGGAGACAGTGACATGAAGACAAAACCAGAAATCAGAGTTGTGAAACCCCCAGCTAAGGAGCAGTTGCAGGGGCCATACACCTGAAGAGGTGAGGAATGGACTGTCCCCAATAACACCCCAGAAGTCACACAGTCCTGCTGACCCCTTGGTTTTGGACTCTTGGTGTCCGAATCTGTGAGGGAATGAACACATTTCTGTTGTTGTAATGTCCCCAGTTTATTTTGTTAAGGCAGCCCTAGAAAGCTAATACAAGGGTATCCAACCAAATTCTCCACTGTAAAGCCACCCTTTCCTTTTTGTAATGAGTAAATGTCCAGGGGGGGATACTCTGAGACTCTGCAAACATTCCGTTCCTCTGAAGTTTCACCCGTTCATTGCTGTCCACATCAGTGGCTCTTGTCAGTGGTAATTATTACAGTGGTGACTCTCTAAGGGTGAGTTTCTATTTCCCTTTTCTTTCTACATTTATTAACTAGGATTCTGCTGTGAGGAATAACAACCTCTTCTATCTCATTTATTTACTTAGTCAATTATTTACATCAGTATTTTAGAGTCGATAATAACTCTTACCCAACTTAGTTCAAAGGAAGTTCGTGAATGCACAGCATGAGGAGAGAACACTTTAAAAGGCAAAAGGAAAAGAAAGGGACCTTCTCTGGTGCTGTTTTAAGGTATTTCATGTGTCTTTGATCATTTGTTCCCTCCTCAGCCCCATGAATTCGAGATCCGCAGCCATGTGGAAAATTCAGGAGGCAGTAAGGGTCAGGAGTTTAGGAATTGCTAAGGACACAGAGCAACTACGTAAGAGTCAGAATTTGAACCCATATCTCACTGTCCCCAAACTCACATTATTTCCACCAAACCAGGCTGCCTTCTGAGGATCAGGGAGAGGGGGCAAAGGGGGATTCATGGAAGGGAGTGGTGGAAGGATCAATGTCCACCTCCCCGTTGTGACTGTGGGAAGACCCGGGGCACGTGAACACTGCACGGCACATGCACACACCACACACACCATTCATTCATTCATTCATTCATTCACTGTTGTCAGAATAACATACAAAAGCCCCAGGTTCTTGAAGAAAAATAAAGTGTGAAATAAAAGGCTGGATCAGAGGAGGTGGGGAATGGCCCCTGAGGCCACTCGCCTTCACTCTCCTGCCAATCCTCCGCCCCTCCCTGCTTTGCTTCTCTGCAGTGTTCGGACCTCCCGGCCCCTTCCCTTCTGCAGGACTTGGCTCTGCAGCTCCGCCCACCTCCCCCTCTGCTGCCTCTTCTCTGATCCACTGTGCCTGGTACCCCACCTCAGACCTGCCCAGTCCCTCTGATGCTGCCCCTCTGCCCCCACTTCCTCCACAGCTTCCTACTCACCCCAGTGTCCCTCCCACCAACACTCCATCCCCTCTACCACTCCTTCTTGGGATTGGGGTGTGGGCCCCTCTCCCTCTGCTGTTTCTCTTTGCCTGTTTACTTCTCTCTGTGTGGCTTCTTCTGTGTCTTTATTTTCTGTTTCCTCTTTCCCTGCCCCTGCTTTTATTGTTAAATCCTTTTATGCCTGTTCCTCCTCATTTCTCTTTATTTCTTGCACATCTCTCATTGTCCTTGGCTCCCTTTCTCTCAAGTTCCCTTTATCTCTCTCTGATAGTTTCTACACGCCTGGTATAGAATAGTTGCCTAATACATATTGATGAATGTCTACTTTTCCTGTCTGTGTTTCTGTCTGCCTCCCTCTGATTCACATTATGATTTTTTTTCTTCTTACCTTACTGTCCTACATTCCATTTTAGCCAGAAAAGAACTACAACACTCTCAGGCCCCCTTCCTGAGGTACTTGTTGCTAATCTCCAGATGCCTTTTTAATCTTTTCCTTCTGGGCTTGGTTGTTGGCCCAGGTCAATGGCATAGGGATGGACAATACCCATATTCTGCTCTCAACTCCTCTATCTGCAGAATGAAGGTGGGGGATAGTCTATTGCCATTTGCAATGTCGGCATGCCTGTTCTCTATAAAGGATTACCTACACCTGCCATTGGCTTTGGGCTTGGCCATGTGATGTGCTTTGGCCCCCAAAATGTGAGAGAGCCATGTCTGAGCATTAACTGTGGGAGGCATCCTGGATTTCTGCTAGCACATTTGCTCATTCCCTCTGCCATGAACACCAACATCTCAGACCAGGGCTCCCATCAGCCGGCGTGCCAGAGTGAGAATACACGCAGAGCTGAGTCACAGAGACTACAACTGGGGGCATTCGTGTGCGTGAGGGATGAAATACTGTTTGGTCAGTCACCGAGATGCATGGTTTATTTGTAGAATGAGCTAGTGAAAGCTGGCTTATCTAGAAGAGTTGGATTCTGCAGGGTCTAAGGTGCTTTCAGCTCCAGCATTCCAACCATATTTTACAGTTTCACTGTAAAATGTGGGAAAATCTACCCAAATGCTTTCTTGTGCATTATCTCAGTTCAGTGTTATGGTTTTCAGTGTATTTCCATGTTGCAAATGACCCAATGAGAAGCTGAGGAGAGGTGACGACTGGTCCCAATCTGTACAACTGGTACGAGGTGGAGTCTGAGCTGGAAACCAGGGCTCCTGCCACCAAACTCCATGTTCACCCCTCTTCCCTACGCTGTGCACATAAATGTTGTGGGAGATCAACACGTTTCCTATACACAGAAGCCATGGCTTATTCTCCTAATTTTCCCATAAGCCTAGTCAGAGACTCCGCAGGCATTAACGAAGCTTTGTTGAGACAAGTCAAGGCCAAGCTGTAAGATTCATGTGATGTACATTTTTAATTTTTTTTTTAAATTGTGATTTTAAATCTTCCATTTTCTGTTTAAAAATGAATAGGATTCATGAGTTATGTCCCATTTACATAAGAATGTACTTGGGATAATTATAACGTCAAACTTCACGTCTTGTCAACCGATATAACCTTGATGATCTCAATTTCTGGCGGGGGATCCTAAGGCTAAGAAAGAAATGTGACTTGTGTAAGGTCATGGAGCACATGAGTGGCAGGGCTGGGACACCTGAGTTCCAGGCCACAGCTTTTTGTGCTATGTGTAGCACGTGGCTTTCTCACCGCTAGATGTTTCCGTTTTAAATTAGTCCCTCTCAGTCAGGATGCTGCCCCCGCTACTCTGCCTTCTCTCTGAAAGGCTTCTTTCTGGGCCTGAAGTCTATGTAGCCTCGCTTCTCCTACCTGGTTGGCCAGGGCATCCTTCAATAATATCGCTTATAAATAACACAGCGATGGCATTTATCGTTATCAGTTAAATTGTGCTCCCTCCAAAAAAAGATATGTTGGATTCCTAATCCCCAGTAACTCAGAATGGAACCTTGTAAGGAGGTTGGGTCGTTAAAGAGGTTGCCAAGTTATAAAGAGGTCATTAGGGTAGACCCCAATCTGGTACAGTTGGTGTCCTTATAAAGAAGGGAAAATTCGAGCAGACAGACAGGCATGTGCACAAGAAGAATGCCACGTGCAGACTGGGTTATGCTGCCCTGAGACAAGGAGCTAGCAGACGCTGGGAGGGGCCTGGAGCTGTTCCTTCCCTAGCTCCTGCGGAAGGAGCAAGGCTCTGCTGGCACCTGACCTCAGACTCCCAGCCTGCAGAACTGGGACACAATCAGATTTTGTTGTTTCACGTCATTTAGTGGGTGGTACCCTGTTGGCAACCCTAGGGAACCAACACAGACATAAACAGCAGAGTGGTAACATGTGTGAAAACCTTACTATGTGTCAGGCGCTGGCGTATGCACTCAGTGTGTATCACGTTAGGTGATCCTCACAGCCCTTTAGGCAGACACTTCCCCTTTGCCCCATTACTGGTGAGGAAATGGGAGAAGAAGGGGGTACATGCCCCAGTCACAGGCCAGTAAGTCAGTCACAGACTGTAAACCTTGGGATGCCAAGTCCATAGTTCTTGCACATGAGTTACATTCTCTGTGCCGACATTTTCTCAAAACTAGAATAGGAGTAATAACGATATGTTGAATTTGGATTGTTGTAAGAATTAAATGACTTAAATTTGTGTCAGTTACTATAACACTAACTAATAAGCATTATAACAGTGCTGTTAGCATGATTATTTTAAGGTTCTTCACTGTCTGGATTATGTTCTCAAAACTTTCCTAGTTAGTTATTGTTCCTCTTGACATGTAATCCCCAAAAGTAAGCAAAATATTTCAAGTCATACAGAACCTCTAAAATGAGCTGAACAGAAAACTTAGTCTTTTGGCAGTCAGATCTCGTATCGTTGGCTTCTTCAGAGCTTGTGGTCGATTTTTTAAAGCTTTTTTTCATTTTTCTTTCTTTTTAGCAGATAGAATTTTCATCGTTAGGCATAGTAGGCAAGTAAACCATTGCATGATTGAGTGACTAAATCAATAAACTAAGGAATGCATGATATACTGTGAATAAATAAATGCAATGGTTGGGTAAGTGATCTAAAGCCATTTTCACAAAAAGCTTTAAAAAGCATTATCCCCGTATCACACAGATCCTTTAAACAAAGATTAAGAATGGTAATAATACTTTCTTAGATTTATGTGACATTATATAATCCTCAAAGTCTTTTTCCATATATTATGTCATAGAATCATAGATCTTCTAAGTTGCAAGCAACTACAATCATCATCTAATTTAACTATTATTCCTCCTAAAGTCCTGATGAATAGGGCTTCCAGCTTGCATACCCACAGAAACAGGGAACTCACTATCCGCTGCCTCAGTCCACTCCACTGCTATCTAGTTCAAACACTTTGAAAGGTTTGCCCATTGTCCAGCCACGAACAGCAATGTTGGTCGCTTTAGTCGCCCTTCAATGGGGCTCACCAGTATATATCTGCATCATTTTCTGTAGGATGGTCCCTTTGAAAGAAACATATCTTCAATGGTCAGAACTCTCTTCTCACACATCAAATCCAGTATTTCTTTTTATCCCTTTTCTCTCTGCATCATGATGCCTACATGGCTGATGTGGGCACCTGACTGCTGAGAGTAGCTGAAGCTGGAGCAGCAGAATGGCTGAGATGACCCTCCACTCTCTATTTCTCACCTGGGGTCACTGCATGACCCTTAGGATATTAGCAGTCAGATGGCACAGCCTTCTGGGACAAAGTAGATGCTCAACTAAGGTCTTAACAAGCCCAAAAGAGTATGCTGGTTCCACGCCAGTAGGCATGGCTGTGGCAGGCTCCAGTGGCTGAGCCAGAGCTGGGTGCCCTGCATGGATGGGCAGGAGTTTGTGCTAAGAACAGGGAGTGGAGAACACTGACCAGCCTCCAGAATTCTTTAAGACTGACTGAGTGATTTGGATCTTCTCATAAATGATCTCAGATCTTCACCAAAGATGGAAACGATGCAAAATTTGACAGAGGGAGAGTCATGGTCTCATGAGTGGCCTTGGGACCTGAGTTGGGAATCCTAGGAAAAGCCTCCTCCTAGAACTGCCTCTTGTTAGCCATGTAGCCTTAGTCAAGTCAGTTAAACTCCCTGAGTCTCAGATTTCTCATCTTTGAAATGGGGAAACAGACCCAAGACAAGGCCATTCTGTATAGCTGCTGGGGGTGGGGCGGGGGAGGAGCAAACACTATTTTTATTCTTCCTAAATTATCTGTGGCCAGAGTAGCAAGGGCATAGTCTGAGTCACAGAAAGGCCTATTCTCCAGGCCAAGCCCTGCTGACTGGCTGGGACATCCTGGGCAAGTTCTAACCTATATTTGGACCTCAGTTTATCCATCCATGAAATGAAAGAATATAATATAATATATCAGCATGTCTGGGTAATAAAAGTGTCTCTACTAATAAAAGCAAATGCTCTTATGCACCAAACTCCTCTGATCAAAGCACTTGGTGTAGCTACACAATAAGTGTTAGCATAACCCCCATTTATAGATGATAAAAGCAAGGCACAGTGGGGTTAAATATTTTACACAGATAACTCAAAGTGTTAAGTAAATGGCAGATTTCACATCCAGGCACGTGGGCTCTGGAACCTATGCTTATAATCTCCATGTCACCCTAACTCCAGATAGAAGGCAGAGACCTCTAAGCTGTGTCCTACCTGTGGGATCCTGGCTGGGCTGGGATGCCTTAGAGTTCAGAGTTTCCTAGGCATGACTCTGTCTCCCGAGGGTGAGATAAGGGCAGGAAAGATCCAGATTTTGGAGCCCTGAAGGAGGAAATGAACTGGTGGAACCACAAGGTGGTAGACTTGGACCACTGTAGCACATGGGCGAAGGGGGTCTGGACTGTGTCATCCTCCTCTGGTCTACTCTGCCAGCCACATCAATGACAGAGACCTTCAAAGACATCTGGGCTTCAGTGAACTCTTCCTTCTAGCTGATCTCACTGAGCAGAAGAAAGAGGTGAGGAACCCCTACAGTCTGATGTAGTGGAGCTAATACTGGTCCTGAAGACAGAGATGACCCAATTCAAGGTCATGTATAATGGAGATAGTACTATCTAGGTTACTGGGTTATGGCAAGAAGGTACATGCTGTGCCAGAACACATACACACAAAAAAATCTTAATAAATATTAGTCTAAACTGAGTCTTTCTCTCAAATGTTAAAAGAAGAACAATCACATCCCTTCAGTCCTTCTCAATATTAGATGGTGCCCAGGCTCCATAAGGAACTCAGCAAGTCCCCTGAGATGGTACTTACAAACTTGCACCCCAAAGTTAGCATGCAGGCACCCACTTGGCCTGACATGTGGCTGCATCATTTGCTAAATATATAAATGGGAAAAGTCTATCACACTCATTCCATGAATAACACAAAGGCCTTGATTTGTTCCTCCACGTGATGAGCACGCGTTAGGTCCAAAATTAACATTGCTGTCTAGCTGGGGTTTGTGTCTGTTTTTCCAAAAACAGAAAACTTCCAAGTTCTTACTCAGCCCTCATCGGAATGTCTAATGCACAGTGTCAGCTGGAGAGGAACCGGGAGCACAAAGACCAAAAGCAAAGGTCTGCTCCGTGGCAGACGCTCCAAAAAACTGCTGACAGCTGAAGAGAAGGAACAAACGAAGAGGTGGGCGGTAGCCTCACTTGGTTTTGTGGCCTTATGCCAATCACCTCATCTCTCGGAGCCATACACACAGGTTGGGGGTGATATGCCCTACCCTCCTGCATCTGGGAGAGCTGTGCAAAAGGAGAGGAGAATGTAAGAGAGGCTGGGGGACTGAAAAGCCCTAGGGGGTGTCATCAGAGCTATCATCTGATCTCTTCCCTGGCCAAGTAGACCCTGCACATTCTGCATACTGAATTTGTCTTTTACCATCTACCTTGCAAAGTCATTAATTATAGCTTTTTAAAGAAAGCATACACGAAGGAGCCCACTTACACTTTAGATTATCATTCACGTGATTTTGCCCTAGGATCCTGCATTGAGGAGGCAATGAACTCAAGGAAGTTACAGATTATGGAACCAACAGAGGTGGAAGGCCATTCACCTCTCTGTGCCCATAACTTCACCCCCAGAGTGGAGGTGACATGTCTGACTGCACACATTCTCGATGAGAACACAGTGAGACCAAGTCCACAGCTGTGCCCAGCACAGTGCCTGGCCTGTGGCAGAGAGGCATCAAAGCCTCACACTGAGAGCAAGAGCACAGAAGACGTCATTCAGCCTTTGTAGCCAGACACACTTGGGTTTGAAGAGCACGTCCCTCTCGTACTAGCTGTGTGGCCTTGGATGAGCTTCTCTGCCTACTTTCTAGTATTCACAACTATAAAGCAAGGGCCACGAGGGGATTCTGGGTACAACTGCACCAGCTATGCCCAGCCCAGCTCCAGGGGCCACCACGTAGTGTCTGCGCGGCCGGGGGTGTTGTGAGGGTTAAAGCACCTGACTCATCCAGGGCACTTGGGAAAGCGCAGCCCCATTCGGCTTTTGTTCCAATTTCGTTTGTTCAGCCATTCTTGGAAAGGCCAGCTGTATTTTGGAGTACTAAACCTCAGTCCTCAGCAAAGCAGGCCAAGCACATGACAGATGTTAAACAGCTATTCCCAGAGATGTCAGCCAAAAGGCCAAGGAGTTGGAGACCCTTTATTTTCTCCTCTGAAGCACAATTAGTTTGTCACAGCTGACAGATGATGGATGGGGACGCATCAGTCCAAGTGACATCACGGAATCCATCTGACCTTCTCTTTAACATGCTCACCTCTCACACTTGGCCAGCTGTTTCCCACTATCTGCTGACCATTCCCTGCCTCCCCCCACCATCCTCTCTCCACCTTGCCCTCCCCTGTCCCGCCAGGACCCCCACCTCGTTCCCACTCACTCACCATCACGGAAATGTGGAGAATGTGCATCTGCTCCTCTACGATCTCCGAGGGCTCCTGGAGGGTGGGGGCGGTGGCCTGGGCCAGCTGCCCGGAGCTGCTCATGGAGACGTGGAAGTACAAGGTACCGTTCTCTAGCCACTGCTGCCTCCAGTGCACCAGCGAGATGTCTGCTGCCGTGCCCGACATCTCTGCAAGACAAGACCCGAGGGGCTAGGTGAGCTGCATGCCTGGCCTCGGGGCTCTAGGGAGGGAAGGAGCCACACCTATTCTGCAGCTCCAAATGTCCCTACTTTGTACCAGGATGCCTGTCCTCACAACAAACCTATGAGCCAGAGGTCATCACTTTCACTTATAGACGGGTCAACTGTGGCCAAGATTCACCCCAGGCATCAAAAAGGCAAAGGCAGGATTTGAACTCGGGTCTGCCTTGTGCCCTTCTTCATAGCACCATGCATGATAAGGCAATTCCTTCTACACTAGCAACAAAAATCAAACTAAGCAAGAGAGTCAAAGTGCTTACAATCTTCTGAGGCCATAGAAAAAGGAGATGAAGGGAGGACAGTGTTGAGAGTGCAACTTCCCCAGTGGCGGAGCTGGAAGTACTCAGGGCAGAATGGCAGAACCTCAGGGCTGGAGAGGCCCAAGAGCTCGGGGTCATCCTGTGTGAAAGGGGCTGGGCAAGGGGGTGGCCCTGGGCCTGGCTCTTCTGCTTCAGTTAGAGCAGCTCCACTTTTTGGCAGGGTATGTGCTGCACTCCCAAGCACAGGTGTGTCAGCACAGTGGTTTCCATGGCTTAAAAACACTAGAAAAGCCACCGCCCAACCCGTGCTCTCATATGTACCCACAGGTAAGTTAGGATGATCCAGAACATTGGAAAGTCACCTGACTTGAAGTTCCCCCTACCTCTATGCTGCTTTTCCCTCTGTACATACTTTCCTTATGTATGTAATGTTAATAGTACTTCCATTCAGTATAATCATACCTACATACCCTCTTGTTAAGTAGAAGGCTGATGGATAAAACACCAAAAGTGTCCTTGCACTGGGATCATGCAATCTTTCCATAGCTCTGTCTACTAAAGGGATGTGTCCCTGGAAATGGGCTAGAAGGCAAGGCCTATCATGAAGAAAAGGGAAGGGTGGGTGGTATTCCTGGAGCATAATCAGGTCTTCATTCAAGTGAGAGTTACTATAGGAGACATAGGCCATCCATCAGTAGACAAGTGGCTTTAATTGTGTCTGGGGCTTGGAAATTTGAACCCTCTTCCCAAGACATGAATTTGACCTAGAGGCAGTATTCTTATAGTCCCTGAAGACTTTATACACTCACGCATGAATGCTTACACACACACACACACACACACGCACTTGAGAGGGACTGATGGGGAAGCAGAGTCAGAACTTCTTATCCAGTCAGCTCTCCCCACGCCCCGCTGCAGCCCCCATTACATCTGGTGACACTGAGTGCAAAACAGTTGCCTTGAAGACATGAGACGGTGTTTGTGCACCAAATTCTACTGCGTTATCCTTATATCATCCTTTCCCAATAGACTCTAACTCCTTGAGGTTCACAAATAAAAGTCCTTAGAGGAAGAGCATCTGGCACTTAATAAGTGCTATAAAAAGTGAGCTATTAATATTTATTATCATTATTATTCACAAGGATAGGATCTAATTTACCCTTCAGCTTCCCTGAGAAAACCTTGAGACATCCTTGATGGCTTGTTTTCTCTCCCAATCCTCACCTAGTTCACCAGGAAATCCTTCAAAAGCCCTTCAGAATTCATCCCTCTCACCTCCTCCGCTGCAAACACCTAGGCCAGGGCACCAGCCTCTGTTGCCTGGCTTACTGTGAGGGTTTCTTAACTTGACTCTTTCTTCCATGTTTGCCTCTCCTGTCTATCCTCAATCAGAAGCCAGAGGAATCCTGCCACAGCATAAATAAGCTCATGCCACATCTCTGCTCCCCGCCTCTAATGGCCTCCCACCTCATTCTAAGTAAAACACAAAGTGACCAGAATATAGTAAGTTAGTCCAAGGGCAAACTTGCTTGGGTTTCCCTTGATGCACCCAGAGTTGAGCAGGGTAGAGATAATCACAAAAGTTCATCAGCTCCTAGAACACAGGCCCTAAAGGACCCCCAGAGCCCACCGTGTGGCCCCAGGATAGGAGACAGGTTAGAAGTGCCATCTGTGAAGCAGGTCCCATGCCAGCTCCTTCTCTCCTCCCACCACCCCACCTCCCAGTCTCAGCACCTGAGGCCTTGGCCATGGTTTCCCTGGCAGCCAGCCAGCTGGGCCATGGCAAGGTGGAAACTTTATGGTATCAATAAATGGCCTGGCTCAGCACCTCACTCTTTTTTCCTCTCAGTGCATAAAAGCCGAGAGTCAGAGGCCAGGGATCCCAAGGCTGAGAGTTAGTTGCCTCTGGAAATAGCTCTCTCTCGTTTGGCGGCTCAGGAAAGAAGATCCATGTGCCACTGGGTGGGTGGGCACTTACTGAGCTAAGAGACTCTGGGATGGTGCCAGCAGAGACCCCCAGGGCAGGCTGCATCCGGTTGACACATCCTGGTATAGATGGGGGCAGAGTAAGTGAGGGAATGCTTGCTGAAACCTGTGTGCCTCCCTCCCAGACCTCCCTGCAGCCTGTGCCTGAAATCCCACCATTGAAGAGGCTTGCCCTTCCCATGTTTAGATGAGAAAACGGAGGGTTTAACGACTTGCTTAAGGTCACTGGTGAGTTTGTACCAAGCTGGATTTCCAGTCTGCAATTTCTGTGATGCCAGTGGCTCTTACAACATCTACATTTCTTTGACTAAATTAGCCCTGGAACCAAAACTAGATTGAGCTCTTTGTTTGCTACGGTGATGACTGCACAGTCAGCAGACAGTAAACGTTAAATGATAATAACAGTGTGTGAAACACAGTAAATATTGAATCACAGGGAACAGTTCTGGACTTACTCGATTATAAAGGAAAGAAACTGTTGTTGGGGTGGGGAGGAAGGGCATGAGACCTCACAGAGAAACTTGTCTTGGCAGAAACAGAAGGCCTTAGTCATTTACTCATTCATTCACTCATTCATTCATTCATTCCTGTGTTTGTTTCTTCATTCATTCAACACCCTTTACTAATGACCTTCTCAACTGCAGTCAACTTAGTAGCTCAGAATATGAAGTCAAATGGGACGCAGCCTTGCCTTCAGGAAGCTCACAGTCCTTCGGCAGAATAAATCCTACCCCTCCTTTCCAGTCCACACATGCGCACACTCTCCGTTCAGTGTGACCCAGGATACTGTGAATTATTCTGACCCACCTCCTGCTGTTATCGTCTCCTCATCATGTGCCCCGGCCCTGCAGGACTTACAACCGCCCCTCCAACAGGCCAGGCTGCCTCCTGTCTCAGGAGCTGTGTACTTTCTGCCTGGTCTATCTGGAACTCTCCACCCAGAGCTGCAAGCTGGCTTCTCTTCAGCACTTGTCTCTCAGTCCAAACGAGACCTGTGCAGACAGGCTGTGCCACTCTGCCGCGGTACCACATGCACTTCCGCTCTCCATTGTATCCACTTTACAAAAGCTTTCTACAGCACTGGTCACTGTGAGAAATTTACCGTACATATGTTCTTTCTTTTTTCCTTTTTTTTATTATTCTTGTTTATTCTATTACAGTTGTCCCAATTTTTCTCCTCCTTTGCCCTCCTCTGCCCAGCCTACCACCGCAGCCCGCCCCCCTACTCTCACAGTCAATCCCCACATCGTTGTCTGTGCCCATGGTCATTCACCTGTGTTCTTAGACTAGTCCCTTTCCCTTCATTCCATATTTCCTCCTTCTCCCCTCTCCCTCTGGCAGCTGTCAGTCTGTTCCATGTCCACATCTCTGGTTCTGTTTTGCTCGTTAGTTTATTTTGTTCATTAGATTCCACTTATAAGTGAGATCATACGGTATTTGTCTTTCACTGACTGGCTTATTTCACTCAGCATAAAAGTCTCCAGTTCCAACCACTGTGTTGCAAGAGGTAGGAATTCCTTCTTTATTTCTGCTGCATAATATTCCACTGTATAAATGTGTCACAGTTTTTAATCCATTCATCTACTCACAGGCACTTAGGCTGCTTCCAATACTTGGCTACTGTAAACAGCACTGCTATGAACACAGGGGTGCAAAAGTTCTTTTGAATTGGTGTTTCGGGCTTCTCAGGGTAGCATATTTATCTTCTTAAATGTGTCTTTAATGCCTCTCTTTCCAGGAGAGCAGGAACCTTGCATGTATCATTTCCTGCCATATCACACATTTCAATATCTCTTGACACATAGTAGGAGCTCAGAAAATATTTACTGAATTGCTGATGAATACAGACATGTACTTAACACATATCCAGAAGATGAGGGGAGCAGTATTAAGTTTCATTAGAGAATTAAAGAAAGAGTAAGTAAAGATTCATTGGGAACTCATAGGTGGGACAGGACTCTCTAGCTTGGAGACCAAGAACTACTCCAAAATCATGGTGATAGGGGCATTGCAGAGGACTGGCACATCGTTGGCCCTCAGTGGAGAAAAGGAGGCACAGACACGGGCTGAGTGGCTGGGAATCTCAGGGCAGTGAAGCCACATGTTTAAATAGGAGTGCAGCAAAACGTCAGGTTGCAAATGAAGTTCAGACACAGAGTTAAGGGCTTTAGAATGCTTGGTAACAGAGTATATTTGATTCCATATGCAGTTGGGAATCCGCAGAGCACACTTGGTCAGAGACTCAGTCCTTTCTTTGTCCATTAAAAACAGGCCAAAGAAATAGTGGCATAACCACAGCCCACTCTTGAAAGTCCCTGCTGATTGATTCTCCAATTGCATTTTCCCTATCCTCTTCCCCTAGTCCTTCCTTATAAACATTTCATTGAATTCTTCAAGTCATATTACAATCAAACTTAAAGCAAAAGGGGGACTAAACACATTTGGTCGGGAACCAAGACGATTCCCATAAAGGCAGATTATGCTGACATGATGAATATAAAATGAAACAGCAGATATTAAAGTGGGAGAATCGGTGCACCATGCCTTCCGGCTGTAGGCTGATTGCAGTGTCTGCTTCCCTCCCACCACAAAGAGCTTGATTTGATATTGGAATCATAAAGAAACGCAGGGATTGTCTTTTCACCTTTTACTGTTCTCCCTCAACTCGTGAAATATTCAACAGGCTCAAATCCCCTCAACCACTCTGCTAAAGCCAAGCCAGAGGATCAGCCTTCATCAGTGATGCTGGGTAGGCCACCATTCTGCCTCAGCAGCCACACATGCCTCTCAGCCTTCTGGAAAAGAAATAAAAAATCCCAAAGGCATGTTGTGCTTTTAATTGGCTTGTTCTTCCTAATCTATGGCACTCATTGTATTTTTATTTAATTTCTGAAGGTCATTATGAAAATAAGCAGCTCTCCTGATCACCAGCCATCTTGATAACAACTCCCAAGTGGCTAACTAACCCGCCTTCTGATTCCACAGCACCAGCTGACCCTCCTTCCGATTATTTACAGAAGGCCAGAGAGCACTTCTGATGAGTTTGCAAGTAGTCTTTGCTTGGCTATGGGGAGCAGACATTATAAGAGATGAACTCACTGCCTAGGTAGAAAGAGTTGGGACACTAAGAGACAGTGACGTTGACTTCAGCCACCCTCATCATTAGCTATTCCAGCAGTCATGGGTGGTCATCCCCATGCAGCGAGTCCCGCTCAGCAGGCTCAGGAAATATATCTGAAACCACGCCCTCACTTTCATCTCTGCAATGGTTGCCTTAATGCAAACCTTTAGCATCTCTCAGGACTATTTCAAATGGCTCTGTGGCAGTTAGGGTCTCATCAGAAAAATCAAGACACACTCAGTAAGGTAATTGGGAAGTGTTTAAAGAGGGGACCATCTATGAAGGTTTTGGAAGTATATTAGTCAGGGTACTCCAGAGAAAGAGAATCAGTAGGACATATGTAGATACACAGAAAGAGATTTATTATGAAGGATTGACTCACATGCTTACAGAAGCTAAGAAGCCCCACAATCTGCCATATTCGTGCTGCAGACCAGGAAAGCCAGTGGAATAGCTCTAGTCCAAACATGAAGGCCTAAGAAGCAGGGGAGCTCACGGTGTAAGTCCCAGTCTGAGTCTGAGTCCAGCAGCTCCAAAACAGCAGTGCTGATGCATGCGGGCAGGAGAAGGTGGATCGTCTGGCTCAAGTGGAGAGCAAATTTGCCCTTCCTCCACCTTTGGGTTCTCTTCCGGCCCTCACGAATTAAATGATGCCCACCTACATGAATGAAGCCTTTTCTCTTTTACTTGGTCTACCGATTCAAATGCTAATGTCTTCCAGAAATACCCTCACAGACATGTGCAGAAATCATGTTCTACCAGCTCCTTGGAAATCCCTTGGCCCAGTCAAGTTGACGTAAAAAATTAATCAGCACAGGCAGGGGAAAGGCAGACCAGTGATGTAGAACCACAGCAAGGAGCTGTCACCACCCTAGACCTGAAGGGGCAAAGGGAGGAGAGGGTGTTCATAAAATTCTGAAAGACCTAGAGCTGTAGGAGAAGCATGGCCACCACGCAGGTAGTGGGATAATAAGTGCTCCGACCTCGCTCCTCCTCTGCCTGCTCATCCCTTACAGGTGGCTTACACAGGCTGACCCAAGCAAACACCCCAATGTCAAGTAAGTCATACATGCCAGCTTTCCAGGGCACAGAGCAAGGAGGGAAGAGTTGAGGATTGGATCTCGAGGGGCAAATGGAGACTACCCAGAAGACTCGAACTGGGTTCCTTGCCTCCAGACTTCCTTCCTTCCAACAGTCCTTCAAATGACTACAGGATAAAATGTATAACTTGTGAATGTGGCCATGTCACCTCTTTATTAAAAACATTTCAAGGGCTCCTGATTCCCCTCAGAATAAACCTAATTTCACAAACCTGGTCCCTGCATTTCTCACCACCCCCCCAACCTTACCCCTTTTCATTCTTTCCTTGTACTTATATGTTAAATCTGAACAAATATTTATGTAATCTCCCACATATACTATGTTGTTTCCTAATTCAATGTCTTCAAAGATTTTTTTCAGGGCCTGGAATAGCCACCCCTACTAAACCCCACTCCCTGCTCTGGAAGATTTCCCTGACCCCAATATGAGCTAGGTGTTGCTCTGCGCTTCCTTGAAAAGAAAACACTGCATGTTGCATAAGATCACAACAGACTCTGGAGACCAACTGCATGAATTTAAATCCCAGCTCTCCTGTGTTCAAGCTGTGTGTCTTTGGACAAACTTTTAGCTCCTTTGTGCCTTGGTTTTCCCATCTGTCAAATGAGTTAATAATAATAATAGAACCTGGCCCATAGGGTTGTGAGAATTAAATGAGATGATCCAAACAATTTAGCTTTCAGCATTAATCTTGACCCTCAGTAAACATTCACCTGTTCCATTGTCACATAGTATTCACATACACTATTATAGCATCTATTTTATCAAAGCCTTGGTCTTGGTGTTTATCTATGCTAAAATGGTCTGTTTATACGGTGTCCTCTCTCACTGGACTCAAGTGCAAGGATACATCAGAGCCATCTGTGTAGCCTAGTGCCTGACACAGTGGCCAGATACAGAGTAGAGGGGTCCGTAAATGTTTGGTGAGTTGCAGTGAGCTGTCTGCATATTTGAATTCAGATGGGCATCCCCAGTGAACAGAGCAAAGATATGGCAATTCCGGATGTCAGTGATGGCTTGATTCCCATATAACAACTCTACAGAAATTTACTTCGCATCTGACTCAAATTCAGGCACCCTGGAGAATGCAAATGAAGAGAAAGACAGAACTTGAACTTCCAATGAGCTTGCATTGTCATGAAGAGAGAGAGAGAATATTTATATAGAAAAAAGACGATTATCTGATTCTATTTAGACCTAAGCATGTGTATATACAACTAGAAAGAAATATATTGGAACATCAACAACAATCATCTTTAAATGGTGGGATCAGAGGTGACTTTAATCGTGGTCTGATTCATTGTTTTCTACATTTTCTACATAGAATCTATATTATCTCTGTAGCAGATGCAAATACATGCTCATTTTAAAGATTCATTTAGTCAACCAACTTTTTCTGAAATCTGGCATTGAGGAACTCTGTCCTCGACAGTTCAGTCCAAGGGAGGGAGAAAAAGCATGATATAAATATGTATAAATCAAAGTGGGAAGCTTAGAGAGGAGATGAATTCTCAATGGAGCTAGAAAGTTTTCCTGGAGGAATCTTAAAGGATGGGCAAGATTTCAACAAGTAGCCATGTAACATAGAGCATTTCAGATGGAGGAGTAGCACAAAGGCAAGAGGGCAGGAAGGTGGCAAGTGTGCAAAGGGATGCAGTGGGAGGGTGTCATCAGAAGATCCAGAGGCGTACCGCTACAGAGGGAACAGACAGAGACACTAGAGCAAGTCTGCGGAGAGGAAAGTAGAAAGGGGGCCACCACTTCTAACCTGTGAACTATCTCCTAGCATAAGAAAAAGCGCTATGTCCCAGCTGCGGCTCCTTCATGCCATGAGATCAAGCCCTAGTTCAGAGGCTAATGAAGCTCTTTACATGCCATATATTAAAATAACAAGGTGAATGGATGGGTGGGTGGGTGGGTAGATGGATGAATGGATGGATGGATGGATGGATGGATGGATGGATATATCCCAGTCTTGCTGACATAATCAATAATCACACATCTTGGGTTAGTGAAAAGAACACTGAATTTGGAGTTAAAAGCTTAGATTTGTGTGATGGCTTCACCCCAACTAGCTGGTTTACCTCAGGACAAATCACAAAGCATCTATGATTTTCTTTCTTTTTATATGAAATGTTTTGGAGGAGTGTCAATGATGTGTCCTATTTACATCACATCTAACTTCAAATTAAGAGAAAATAAGACCATACCTAACAGCATGCTTGGAATTGGACAAAGTCCCACAGTTAGCCCTGACAGCAAATGCAATCATTATCACCATCATTCAACAATATATCTCCCATAAATATTTATCTTGTGTCTAAAATGTGCTAGGCACAGTGTAGGTCTTGTGAATAGATTGGATGAAAAGGTAAATTTGATGGCTGCCCTCACAGACCTCCCATTCTAGTCTGGATTTTCCTCAGTCCCCACTAAGCAGCCGCAGCATTTCCCCTTGGTTCAGTTTCTTCATTTATTCATCCATTTAATCATTATTAATTCATTCATGGCAGACTGTGTCTGTCTGGGTAATTGCTATCCTCTGTGCTTAGCATGCAATAGGTGCTCAAATATTTGTTGAATAAATGCATCACTCAATGCACATTTTATGAGTTCCCTGTCCTCAAGAAAATCTCAATCTAGGAGAGCAAAAAAAAAAAAAGGAAAATCAACAAAGGACATGATCATGTGGTACTGGCCAAGAAAGAGGATGTGAGGGGAGTTACAGGAACATGCACAAGGGGTGAGCTAAGGCTCCTCCTTTATCAGGGGTTTGGACGAGGCAAGCAGGCAGTGTCTGCAATCTGGACGCTTCACAAACCTAAGAGAGCCTGATGTCAGAGCAGTAGAAATGCCCACAGGATGGCATCACAGTGGTGCTGGGTTTGGGGTCGCCTAGGGCGGGGAATAGAAAGTACAGAGACGGTGGGGGCAGTGACACAGCCAGGCCCTGCAGCAGTGCAGGAGAGGAATGTCCCAGGAGCACATCAGACCTCCTCCATCGCCGCCCCATCTGTCAGTTCTTGTCTCTGCCTTTGCCTCCAATCTGCCCGTTTCCACCTCCTTTGGGAACTGCATCTTTTTCACAGAACTGTTTTCCCCAGCCATTCGGTGGAGATAAATAATACAGTTATACCCAGTTAAATAAGGGAGGGGAACAGAAGAATTAAGAGATATTGGCAAGGGAGAAAAGCATATCATTTTAGATTAGATTTGAAAATAGATGGAGGGTTGATGGAATTGATTCTCATTACTCCTAGTTATTCTCTCCTGAACCATTTCCCCTCGATTCTTGCTGCATTTTTTGTCTGGTCTTTCTTAGTCATTTAGCTTCACTATACATCCTTGGTTTCTCTGTGTGCTAGCTATTTCTTTTCTTTTCCCTTCCTCCTTCTCCTCCTCCTCCTTAGTTCTTCTGTCCTCTTCCTCTTTGCCTTCCCCTTCTTGCCATCACCTTCTCCTTTTAAAATCCATCTAGCCAATGACTTTTGCCCCTTCTTTCCCCTCCCCCAATACACAACAGTTTGCAGACAGGGACTAACTGTCATCAATAGTTACTGATGTGCCAGGCACTAGGCTAGGGGGCTTTCATTCATTGCCTCAGATAGCCTTCATGGAAACCCCACGTGTACAGGGCTGATAGTAGAATAACCACTTCTTTCAGCTGAGATATCTGAGGCCTCAACAGGTAACTGGACTTCCCTGAGATTTTCCATCTAGTAAGTGACAGAGCATGGATTCAAGCACTGGTTTCCTGACTCCAAATGCCACGTTGTCCCTATCATCCTAACTGGGCTGAGAAAAAGGGTTTCACATTTGAGTTGACAGACTGAGGGACCCAGTCCATGCTGGGGAATTTGTTAAAGGACCAGGACAGGCTTCCTCCAGGTCAGTCAGATGCTCTTCATCCTTCATCATCATAAGGTCATTGCTAGGGTTAAGCATTTGCTCCCTCTGTTTGTAAGCTGCAAATTTCTCCTGGGAGAGGAAGAGTATGAAGCATTCTTTCTTTCGATAAATGTATTTTTAGGAACACTTTGCTCCTTACTGCATTTCACTGGGTGACCTTGAACAAGCGAAGTTGACCTCTCTAAGGCCCACTTGCCTCATTTGGAAAGTGGGAATCATAAAAGCAACCCCTTAGGATGGTTGTGCGTATTAAAGAAAATGAAGGGTTTGGAGGAGCCCAGACAGTGCTTAGCATGTGTATATTTCCTGTCAGCTGTCTATCTTCTCTTCACTTTCTCCGTCTCACCACTGTCAAGACAAGGAGAATGACGTTGTTTTGAGAGTGATGGGACATGACACAGTACCTGACACAGAGAAAAAGGAGGCAGAGGTCACAGACATAAAAGTTCACAACTCAGTTGGAAAAAAGTCTCTTAACACTTTCCATCTGGTGCCCAGTGTCCCCAACCCTTTTTAAATCATCCCTATTGACTGTGGCCTAGAATCATCAAAAATCACAATAGAAGGGAAGTATAAAGGGATGGAGATCAGTAAAATCTACCACTTTACTCATCAGGAAAGTGAAGTCCAGAGAGGGGTGACAAGTTGCCGTAAGTCACACAGCCTCATAATTCAGTGCTCTTCAAAAATAATAAGGGGGTCAGAGACAAGGACTTACACGGGAACTGAGACAGAAGTGAGGGGTGGATCCTCCCTGACTACCTAAAAGTGACTTAGCAGCTTGGGCAGGGGAGGGGAGGGTGGAGAATTCCCTCCTAACTCCAGGGCTCCCTCAGCCTCTCCCAAAGATGCTGCTAAGATGGCTCCTTAGGCCTCTCTTGCTGAGTAAGACTTGTTAATCCCCAACACCCTCACCTCAGCCCAGAGGGTTCCACATCTGAGCGCCACACACTTGGATGGGGATGTGACAGGTAATAAAACGTGATGAGTCAGGAGAGCATGGCACCATGCAGTGTTGTGCTGTGTGGGAGGGAGGAAATTAACCCTGTACAAACCAGCAGCCGAGTAGAGACTAAGAGAGTGAACGCACCTGCCACTGACTCCACCAGCTGTTTGCAGCAAGGTGCGACAGGACAGACTTGGAGAAACACCTTGATGTGATGAATTCATCACAATGCCAGACACCGGACTGAACCCCTTGCCTCTGTGCTCCAAGCCCCAGTCCACTGTCCCCAGGCAGCATGCCAGCCTCCAAGGAATGCCCTGATCTCTTCTTCTGCACAGAGATATTGCCCACCTTCCAAAACCCAGCTGAACTGACCTCTCTGAAGAGTTCTTCCCAAAATGCCCCCCTCCCTCCCTCCTCTGAGCTCTGAACTCTGAACTCCTCTGGCAGGTTTCTACTCCTTTCCCTGGTTCACTAAGCTCACTAGTCCATGATTTAGCAGGTGCTTGATAAATATGGGCTGGTACAAGATTAAAATAGAAGCCCAAGAGGATGAGACTCCCTAATGCAATTTCACAGATGGGATTACTGAGGCACAGTGGCTGGAAAAGACACTTAGAGACACTGAGACCCAGACGTGGGAGGAACCAGGCGAAGGTCTCTCAGCCTAAGAAAATAAGGGTCCGCTCGACCTCCCCATCCCACTTTATAGCACCTTGCAGCATTTATCAAAATAGCAGCATCCTGGACCAAATGGCATTTGCTATGGTCAAACCATGACAAGAAACATCCCATGCCCTGCCTCTGTCTCCTGCTGTGTCCTTTCCGCCCTGCTCGTTGCCTTTACAAGCGGAACTCCACGCTCTTGTTCACGCTGTTCTCTCCACCTCGTCTGACCTTCTTGCTCTTTTTTGCCTACCTAAGTCTTAATCTTCAGAACTCAGCTGTAAGTAGACCATCTCGACAGCCAACAATTCTTCTCCTCCTTATATCTGCGCCAGAGTATGGGGTACTGCAGATCCCCCATCAAGAGGTGAGTCTATTGCTTCTCCCCTTGAACCCATGTTGGCCACATGACTTTTTCTGTCTAAGGGACAATGCCAAAAATGATGAAAGTAGAGCCTTGCCAACTGTTTGTGTACCAGGGCTTACTCTCTCTGGCTTCTCTTGAGAACCCTGCTGAGTGATGAGAGAAACATGGTCTGTTTGCCCACGTCACCCCAGAAAAGCCTGCTGCTAACCAGCAGGCGTGGGAAGGAAGCCACCCCAGAGCACCCATCTCCCAGCAAAGCTGCCAGCTGACCGCAGACACGTGAGCGAGCCGGGCAGAGATCCGCCAAGACCAGCAGGAGTGCCCCACAAAGCTCGGCCTGAACTACCTGCCCACAAAACTGTGAAGGAAAAGATTGTTTTAGGCCACAAAGTGTTGGGGGTGTTTGTTACACAGCAAAGCTAACTTAAAGAACAATGCAGAGGCCTCCTCCTTTGTGAAGCCCGCCTCCCCCCATGGTTGGGTGGGTGTCCCTGCTCAGGGCCTCCTTCCACACAATATTGTAATTGTCCCTTTAGTTATTTCACACCTCGCCTACCACCTGCTCCCCAAGTCTCTGAGCTTCTTAACACTAAAGGCCAAGTCCCCCTTGCTGCCTCACCTAACTCACTAAACAGTACAGAACAGAAATAAATGAATATGGAAAATTCCCCCGAGGTGGGGCGCTGCCCTGTTTCCATCAGTGCATCCTCTTGCTCACCAAAATCTCTGAGGCCCTGATTTGACAGAGTGAGTAGGTACTGATTGGCTTCACCGCACAGTGTTGGGAGCATGATGAGCCTATCTGTTCCTTAAACAAGCTCCACGCCTGTTCCGTGTGTTCACAGCAGCCTCGACTGCATCTACTCCATGACTATCACTTATAATGCAGCTCCGCGGCTCCGGCGCACAGAGGCCCAGGCCGTTGGTGGAAGGATTATGGGACCCTTTTGGCTTGCAGTTCCACACCACTCAGTCCAATTTAGATCTGACACAGCTGATGAGAGGGTGTTGGGCTGGGGGTGGAAGGAGGAAAGGACGCTCTTGATTTTCTGACAGCAGCAGAGAAGCGTGAGAAAAAGTCTCAGGTGCCCAATGTCCCTCCTGACCAGGACAGTGATTGACAGAGCCAGGCATGAGGACTCCTATCACCACTCCCTGGGCGCCTTTTTCTGTGATTCAAATGCCAGACTCCTCTCCCCAGTGAGAGGATGGAATGTTGTTCCCACACTGCCAGGTTAGCAGCAGTTGGGAAAGTCAGGTTCCACTCTGGTTGTGACTGTGACTCGCCTCACTCAGGTGAGGAGTTTGTACCTCTGCACCTCCCTCTTCTCCTCTGTCAAATGGGAGGACAGACGGATCCCTCACCTGATTCCTTTACTAGGTCATTGGAAGAAATAAGTAATGGGAGAAACTCCTGAGTAGATACACTGAATAAAACGTTCCCTGTGCCAAGGTTGTAATTATGATTTTAATTCTAATCAATCTGATGGAAGATGTTTGGAAAACTGAAACCAAGTGACTCAATGAGAAAGGCTAAAATCCCTCCATTCTGTAATGCCCTGGCACTCAAATAGAGCAGAGGGTCAGGCTCAGTCTCTAAAACCAGCCACCTGGGTTCCCACCTCTGACACTTGATTTATTCATTGAGTAACCTTGCAGAAATCACAGAACTTCTCAAGGTTTCCTTTTCCTCATAAAAACTGGACAGAATAATGTCACAGTGATCACTGGCATGTGAATGCCAAAAAGGCAGAGACAGCACTGTCCTATTCACCCCTGGGTCCCACCACCCAGAACAGCGCCTGGCATCATGTAGCCACTTAATCTAAAATAACGGAATGACTGACACCTATTAAGCAATCCAATATGCAAGGCTCTGTGCCCGGCTGCTTGCACGTGTCATCTCATTTCATCTTCCCGACATCCTCACGGCTGATGGGCAGGAAGTCCACGTGCACACAGTGTCGGGATAAAGTGTCGGCATGAGGCCTGGCACCGGTCTTTGCGCCATGAGGTTTGCAACAGTGCACACTGCTCCTACTACCGCCTCCTCTACGCTACACAGATACGGCATTTTCACTCCGGATAGTATGGGCTTGGAAGCACAAGGGCCTTCCTTTGTTGCACATTTCTGCAGAATGGGAGTCACATCTATCCAATGGCCTCTCCACAAGGCAGTATAGTACAACCCAGACTATCATCATGGTGTGGGGTTAGGAATTATCACACCTCTGAATTGTTACTGCTCCCCCAGCCTCACCCCACCTTTTGGCTTCACTTCAAAAATGCAGAAACTAAACTTAGATTAAGTGCACTCAGCAAATGTGTCTGGAGAGCCTTCCCTCCAGACTCTGGAGGGTCCTTTGCTGGGAACTTTCAGGCACCGTGTCCCTGAGCCTCCGCTACTCACTCAGAATTAAAAAAACTGAAACTCAGAGAAGACAGGGAGTTGTTCCAGACTACGTAGTAAGTCAGGAACTGGGCTGGTGGAAATCCAGCTTCTTGACCTCAAAGACAGACTCTTGGACTCTGCTGGCCAGGTTCTGAGCAGCCTCCTGGCTCCACCACGGACTTGTGTGTCCCCAGGGAATGGTGCTTCCCTCTCCCAACCTCACTTTTCTCACCTATAAAATGGGAGCAGTCGTGCTATCCTCAGAGGCCGTTTAGAGGGTTTACTAGAGAATGATGTTAGTGAGACAGGTGCTTGGACCTTACTCTCTATCTTAGTGGAAACTGTCAGGCTATCAGAGAACAGAGAACGATGCCCTCCACTCCACACTTTGTGGGGGAATCTAGGCTGTGGGTTGTCAGTTCTGTCACATGACAATGATAAACGGGAACTGTGAGAAAGAGGCCCACTTACGTGGTATCCCATCCGCTCATCCTACGAACCTCCATGACAGGCTTTTCACCTTTTCTGGATGTTTCTCTTTAACAGTTTGGTGATTTAACTCCTACCACCACTGCCACCACTGCCCCCACCGTGGCCTGTCCGCAGCATGACAAATACACTAGAAATGTACTAGAAGGAACCCCATTGCCAGAATGCCCATGTGGCAAGCAGGTGCGCCGGGCAGTTTGCTGGCATTGGGGATGAGGACAAAGTTAGATATATCATCTCTAGAAAATATGCCAGGGAATCAGGTCAGGGGAGTCACAGGCACACAGGAAGTCTAGTTTGCGCAACCTAAAAATACCTCAGAGACGCCCAGCCAGGGGAGCGTCCCGGTTTGTGTGTCTGTGCTCCCACAGCACAGTGAGCTCATGGACACACGCAGCTGCTCAGGAATCACGTCTGTGTAATGCCCGGAAAACATCTGCATCTCTTTCCCACAGAAACACTTGTGTTCACATGCAGCCCCTCTCTCATGCACATGCATGAATGCACAGATTCATGTGTTCATGTATGAACACAGACACAAATGCTACAGAATATATGGTGTTGCATGGAGACTCACATGTGCATTCTGCAAAACTGCTCCCTTCCTTGCACTGGCATCATGACTGTTTGTGTATGCATGCACATCCACACATTCCTGAACATGTATAAACAGGTATCTACATGTGCAGGCACACACACATATACGGACACTTTGACAACAGAGAGGCCACACACATGTGCAGGGCTCCCCACATGCACATGTTCGCAGTGTATTCTCCTGGTTCACCCCGTTTGCACACTGCCATCTGCATGTTCAAATTCACATCCATGTATATACACTGGTGTCTTCACACATAGATGGCGGCATTCATGAATGGAAATCTACATGTGTGCTCAGACATGCACATGCCTCTAGATACGGGTACACTTAGCCTAAGGATACACTCAAACTCGCATTTACATTCTCACATACACAGGCACATAACTGACATAGGAACAATCCCTCTGAGACCCAGGAATAACTCTGGATCTGTCCTCCAAGAGGCCTGGATTTATGATCAAGGAGAAAGACCAAACCCTCTCCCACACAGTCTCTGAAAGCTATTTCCTCTTTTCTGGTGTGACTGACAGGCCATCACGGAACAGAGGAGAGCAGCAAAGTCCCTGTTCCAGAGTTGTCCATCCACTTAATCCTTTCTGATTTCGTTACGGGGGAGAAAAAATGCCACCAATTTGCTATTTCATCCCCTCAGCCTAATGTCCTTGAAGGAGACATACTGACACCAGGCAGAAAGAGGCCTGCTGATGCCAGGCCCTGGGCAGTCCTGGTGACATTCTTAAGGGGCTTCAACTCACCAGTGCTGTGCAGGAAGCCTGGCAGGAAAGCAGAGCTGGTGCCCTGGACATGGAGGCAGCAGAATCCAGAAGCAGAAGTGATGCGTGGATACTCCTCACTCCCTGCTTACAGCCGCATACCACGCTCGGCACCACCGCACTCTGCAGTTCATTTCATCAGCAGCACTTTCTCAAGGGAGCTAGAAGCTAGCCCATTTTACAGAGAAAGAAACTGGGACACCCAGACAGGAAGCCACATGCTTAAGGTGCTATTGCAGCTAATAAGGAGTAGAAGTGAAGATCTGAATTCAGGCTGGCTTGCCCCAAAGCCCTTTCTAAACTCAGGTGAATCTGGAAAAGAGCTGGCCAGCCATGTGTCACTGCCTGGTGTCTGGAATCTTCCTCGTTTCAAGTGCATTTCTAAGAGTTTCATTCCACAGACCAGTACCCAGTGCCCTGCAGAGGCACTGTCCCAGCCTGACCCAGGAATAGGATTAAGGAGATCAGGAAGGAGAGAATGTTTAGGTGAGAAGGGTTGGGGAGGGAGGAATGAGCTAAAAAGGAGAATGAAACCATGTTGGGAAGACAGGAAGAGAAGATGGAGAAGGAAGGAAAGAGCTTCAAGATGCAGTAGAGCTCATATTTCTCTCCGCCCCAGTACCATGCGCTGATCCGCTCTCTGTGCTGGGCCCTGCAGGAGGTAGCGACGGTGCCAAGGGGGCGGGGCGGGGTTTCCACCCAGGGAGCTCCCGGACAAGCGGGGCTCATGTCTGCTTTATACCTCACGTTAAATCTTGACCAGGCGTTCTTAAAAATATTTACACCATTTCCAAATCAATGAGGAAAGAAAGATGCAAAAATGACCTCCAGCATCCCCTGTCCTCTGCCATAAGTCTACTCACAATGATGAGCAACAATTAATTATCCATCAGGCCTATGACACACACTTTCTCACATAATTCTCAACTATATTTTAAGACAGTTATCACATCCTGTTATCGATTCGTGTATCTATGTGTGTGCATGCACATAAATACCTACGGACTCAGAAATGAAGACACTAAGTGACAATCACACAGGACTGCAGCAGCAGAGGCAGCACGCAGACCCCTTTAGCCTGACTCCATCATCCTTGCCCTAAGGTATTCTTCTTACTGCCACTCCTGCAGCTGCGCCTGCTACCTCCGGTGGCCAGTTTCCCACAATGTTGGCTATTTGGCGCAGGATAGCACAGCTGGGTGAACCCTAAGAGATCATCCAAAGAGAGCAAAAATGAGGCTGGGAGAAGAGAAGTGGCTTGGCCAAGGTCATTGCGCAATAAATGTCTGGACTGAGACTGGGACCTGCCCTTTGGACCCCAAGACTGACACTCTTTCAAGTGTACTTTGCAGGCTACTTCTGTTCAAGAAGAGAAATCCTCAGCCTGAGGTCACTGACCCAGAAAGCAGGAAAGCAGACAGGAGAGGGTGAAAGGGTGGTGCCTGAGAGCTCTCCGCCTGAAGCAAGGGGGAAAGAGTTGATCCTCCCAACCCTGGGGCAACGGTATTAGCACCTTTATTTTATAGATGAGCCAACTGAGGCCCAGAGGGAGGAAGGGATTTACTTAAGAAAAAAATAGAGCAGCCTTTTCAAACAAAATCCAGGTTCCTTTTCCATGGACTCTTCTCTGAAAACTCCCAACGCCACTGGGGGAGAAAGACCAGGGCTGGAGACGGCAGACCAGTGGCTGCAGAGGTGTCACTGACCAGCTCTGAGACCTCTGATCATGGGCTCATGACCTGTGAAGTCACAGAGGGTCTGGCAATGAGAAGCCCACCACGCTCACACTAAGGCTCTGCTGTCAGCATCTTGAAACTAGTACTAATATTTGAACAAGGGGGCTCACACTCTCATTTTGCAATGGGCCCTGCGAGTTTTGTAGCTGGTCATGTCTTTGACACTTCCTCTTTCTGAGCTTCAGTCCCCTCAAACTGAATGAGGTTAGCAATGGTGCTAACTTGGCAGGGGGCGCAGCTGACCCTGTCTGTGCCTTGCCCATATCCTCCTTGACACTCACCTTTCCATACAGGTCAACAGAGCTTCCTCCTGTCGAAACCTGCATTCTACCCAGGGCTTTCCTAACCCTCATCCTGGGCAGGCCAGAAATGCCAGGGAGTCCCCCCTCCCCCGCCCCCACCCCATCCCTCAAGTCCTAGCCAATGACAAATAGGAAGTCAGGTGAAGGATACATGCCTCGGCTTGGATAGTCCTTGCCCTCTTCTGTCCCCCGGCATTCCCCCAGGGACTGAGCCCCAGAGGCCCACTGCAGTGCCCTGGCCAGCTGTGCACCCTTCACTGGCTCATTTCCCTCCCTGGATCACTTGTCCTACTGGTGCTTCCTGGGACCATCTCCCAAATAAATTACCTGCACTCATCCCCTCACCCCTGGATCTGCCGAAGGACCCAATTTAACACAGCGTTGTCGCGAGCTTCATTGAGATAATGCATGTGAAGTGTTCAGTACAGCATCAGGCACAGACACAAGCCCTCAATAAATGAAAAGAAAAAAAAAAAGCCACTTTACGAGAAGACACGAGGAAGACAACAGAATGTTTATAATTGATTCTTAAATTTACCCTCCTAATGAAATCATCCCTGGCAGACTCTACTCATGACCAGTCAGAAATGATTCTCAGGGCCCCACTTCCCCCAGAGGCAGATGCCAGTCACTCTGGCTCCTCGCGCCCAGGCCCAAGTGAAAATTCATGCAGTCATCATCCACAGCCTTCCTGGCCTCGGGAGCAAAAGGGAAGCACACACCTGCCCAGCATCTCTGAGTCTGGCAGTCAGGCATCGTGTCTACCCCTTTGTCTCACAGATGCAAAAACTGTGGGACAGAAATAGGCCCACAGACACTAACCTGTGAAGGGCAAGTACAAAAGAATCAATCACCTACTCTCCAAATAGGCCTCTTTACTGACCGATGTATTAATTCTTTTTAATTGCCCATGCACACACGTACATACTAGCAAGTGAGCTCCAAAGATGCAAGACATTTGCCTGTTGTATTCAACGCTGTATCCCCCAGAAGCCTAGCACAGTGCCTGGCACATAGTGTTTGTTAATATTTATTAGGCAAATGCTCATCTAATGAAGTTCTTCCTGGTGTGCCTCCAGGAGAACAACAAACCCAAAGAGCCTCAGAGCCCCACCCTCACTATGATCTGAACAGCAAGGTCAGGAGCAGGGCTCTGGAGCCAGACCACCAGAGTGGAACTCCGCCCCACCAATTAGTCCCTAGGAGGCCAAGTCCCTAGGAGACCCTCAGTCTCCCCATCTTTAAGTAGGGCATCTGCCTGTATTTATCAAGCAGGTAAAGTATGTAAAACACTGACCCCAGGGTAAGCACTCAGTAGAGATGAGCTGTGATTAATGTAAAAAGAAAAGCCCTCCTGCCCCTAAGGCTCTTCTCCTGTGGCTAATACGTTAGGGGAAGGTTTCCAAATGTGAGGAAACGCATGGAAGGTGGTGCAGCGCGTGCCTGCACGCCGGCCGTTTTCATCCAATGAATGAACAGAAAATCACAAGGGGAGAAGGTTATATCCATGGTCTGTGTCTTCCAGTCCTTACGCTGACCTCAAGGAGCAAGTGTCACTAGGGTGCTACACTGTCTCTGATGACCCGGAGAGGGCAGGCCCCAGGCTCACATGCCCCTGGCTGCAAGCCCCGGCTGGCTAGAATGCACATAGCATTGTTTGCTTTCACTGGATCTATTTTTATAGTGGCTTTCCACTTTTCCAAGTGATGCTGGTTTCCCGTTTATGACTATGACATTAAAGCTTCCATTTACAATACATACATTAATTTAGAAAAATAAATATGAAGTAAAAAAGAACATGAAGACGTATATCTGGAGAATATCAGATAATCAGATGATGCCCTGAAATGACTGAGGTTTGGGATTCTGACCCAGTCTTGGCATATGAGGCCCCTAAGGACAGGGGCCGGTATTTCAAGGCCCCTACCCAGCCCTGCCGTTGACTTACGCTGTTTGACTTTACAATCCTATCTGCCTCCCTGGGCCTCAGTCCTGCTATTTTAAAATGAAGAGATCTGAAGTCCAAGCCTTCTGAAAAATTTTTGAAATGCGTTCAGTCCTTTCAGGATCCTAATAAAAATGGTAACAGACCAGTGGAAAATGCATCGAGGCCACGTGACCACCCCGCCTGTCTCCATGATGTCTCACTCCTAGATGGAAGTTTGCAAACCCAGAGACTCGGTGGAACCCATTTGTTTATTAACATGGATTCACTTTTAATGTCACTTCCTCTCTCCCTGCCAAACTCCTGACAAAGGAAAGGAAGCCAGCGTTGAAGAAGAACCCATGTTTAGAAACCTCATTCATTATATCACCCAGCTTTTCACACACAAGGCATCGGGCCACTTTCAATGTCCTCTGCCCGTCTTGGTCAGCACTGTGTGGAGGTGTGATGGAAAGAGCCTTGGAGAGGGCACGTGTGGTGACAGCTGATTCTCAGGGCAGTGGATAGATACCTGGGCTTTGGCTCTTGGTTTTGGATTATCTCATATTTACTTCTCTAGCTCTGAGGCAGCCTGTGATAACGGGAGACTCAAAAGACAGGGAGGAATCAGACTAGGACTCCCCCTGCCCCAGGGAGGCCGCAGATGGGTGGGACGGACATGCAGCGCATCAAATGCACCAGAATGCAGTGTGAGAGGTGCAGCCCCAGAAGCATGACCTGGACAGAGCAGTAGCACCGAGGAGACCATGACTGACTTTGCCTAAAGAGGCACCATGGAAAGTCCCCTGGACAAATGATGTCTGGGTGCAGTCATGAGGGGAAGACCATGTTTGCCAGATGAAGGTGGGGGAAGATTTCTGGGTACAAAAGTGCAAAATCCCACGTTAAAGATATACTTATATATACAAGTCATTAGGTGCCACTGGTGGCCAAGATGAGGCCACTATCTTCTGGGTGACCTTGCCAAGTCACCAAACCTCTCTGAGACATGAGCTTCTAGTACTGCCCGGTCCCAACAGGCACTGGACACTGAGAAGGACTCGTGGCTCAGGATACAGTCCTGGCTGAGCACGGAGCAGCAGGACCCGAGCATCGAGCATCACGAGGCAGGTTGGAAACAGGATGTGTATGGAGAGCCCTGACAACCAGACTCAATGAGACCCATCTCCACCTCCTCAGTTTTCTCTGCACTTCCTTTGTACTTTGTCCTTGCTTCCTAAATTCTCCTTCCCACCCCTCCCTTCCGGCAAACCCCCTCCTTTTCAAGAACAAAAACACTACGTATCACTTCCCTAACTAACAGGCAGAGGCTTTTAACAGGTTTTTAATGCACTGCTAGACGACGCCTTAAGGCTTGAATCCCCAAGGACACCTCGCTGCAAAGGATGGAGAATCCAATCCGTAGTTACTGGGGCTTTGGATTTTATTGTTTTCATAAAACACGGCTAACAACTGTCTGTTTCACTCACTGGTAGATACACACAGAGTTAGTCTACTCGCCCTCACCCTCAATGTTTAAATGAAGTGATACACAGATGAACAAACAGCATCCTAGGAGGATCAGGGTCTGCATTAGCCATAATGATACAGGGTTCAGAGAATGGTGTCAGTGGCCAAACCCCAAAGTCACTTTCCACCTCCCAAAACCTCATTCAGCCCTGGGTTTTCTCGATGTATCCCTGTTTAGCTCTAACCTGAGTAGTGCCACTGTAATGTCAAATTCTCTCAGGTCTTTGCTAGTCACCAAAACCTGCCCTCCTGTAATATTGTTATAGGTGATGGTACAGGTTCCTACTGATTAATAATATCCCCAAGACTATTTCCGGAGGCCACCTGTCAGGAAAGAAAACTCCTGGGAAGCGTGTCCCCATGGAAAGAACTAAGAATGATCTGAATGTGAGACAGTGTAACAGATCCACAAGAGAAGAATTTCTCAGCATGGCTGGCTCCCTCAAATGCTTCCATGACACTAACAACAAATACTTACCCAATGTTCCCTGGTGTTTTCCATCAAAATACCCCCAGAATTTAGAGCCTATAGCCTAGCTGGAACCAGAAGTGATTACACCTTCCTAAACAGCCCACGGCATTTCAGAGTCATATGAACTTTTCTGTGTTTCAAGTAGTAAGTTAACAGCAGAACCAAGATTTTAACTCATATCTCTCGACACCGGGCTGGTTTGTTACTCCCCGCACTGTTGGGATTAGAGGTCCTGGGCCTTTTAGGAAAAGCGCTGAAAGCACCCCCGTGAGGCCGCAGAGTCTCTGGAAAGGAGCAGCACCTCCACCCATTAACAAACACCGCTGCAGAGACCCACCTGTCAGATGCCCAGCCCCATGAGAACGGATGTCAGGATTCCCGGAGAGCTGGGCCGTCGTACAGCAGCCGCACCGCCAGGACCCCTGACATGCCATGAAGCAGGCCGAGTGCCATCCCTTATCTGTCTACTCCAGACACGGGCTGTGATCCAGGGCGGAGAGCTGGCAAGACTGAGTGTGGGTAGGGCGGTCAAACCCCTGGTCGGAGATGCTGGGAGCTCAGCAAGACACCAGGTCCAAGGTGGCCAAAAATACCTCCCCTTTTCTTTGGGTCCTTATTGGAGCCACAGCAGTGGAACTGCACTGCCAAGTTACATGATACTCATTGGTAAGGCAGTATGGCACAGAAGTAAGGGTGTGGTCTCTGGGGCTACCCTGACTGGGTTAAAATCCCACCTCAGCTAATCTCTGATTTACAAGTTTTTCAAAATTTATTCATGTTCTCTATGCCTCAGTTTTCTTGTCTGTAAAATGGGGATACTAATAATGCCTCTGTCTCTGAATTTTGTGAGGATTAGATATGTTATTAATTCTGATTAACTTTATTTATGTTTAGAGAGAGGGGAAGGGAAGGAGAAAGAGAGGGAGAGAAACATCAGTGAGTGATTGCTTCTCACGTGCCCCCCACCAGGGACCTGGCCAGCAACCCAGGCATGTGCCCTGGCTGGGAATCGAACTGGTGACCCTCTGCTTCACAGTCTGGTGCTCAATCCACTGAGCCACACTAGCCAGGTAGATATATGTTATGATATGTAATACACTTTGCAATTTTGCTTGGAAGAAAAATCTACATTTTATAAATGCTGGTTGTCCTTGTGCATCTGAATCCAACAGGACCACAGCACTCTTTACAGTATCGGTTACTCTAAACTCCCCAGGTCCCCACTCAAGCCTTGGTCCAGTTAGACTTCCGATCTTCCTGGCTAGAGGAGGAAGACACTTGGGAGAGTCACCAGATGCTGAAGAGCCTCTGAAACGAGGCAGGCCAGCATCCAAGGTCCAAGATCTAGCCTAATTTAGCTTTGTGCTGTCTGTGCAATGTCACCCTTTTCTGTGTCCCCAGTATGGGACTCTCCCTGTCAGACTCCACGTATGAATGAACCAACATACCCTCTGGACATGACACTGGAGGTGCTTCAGAAAGAGTGCATCCAAATGCCCTGTTTTTTTATGGGAAGCTGAGGCCCCCAGAGGGGAAGGGTCGTCTCCATGGACCCACAGCAGGTCCCCACCCTGGGTGATAACCTGAGTTCTGTGTCTCAGTCATTCACTGTTGCTTCTCGCACAAGGTGCTGCCCTGCAACAGGCCTGGGGCTGCAGACCTCCGGAGGCCTTATTGTTATAGCATTTTGTGAAAGTAAAGTACTCCAGAAGGACCTAGTCTGGCACTGGTTCTGCTAATTCTTTGAGGGGAGGGAAACCAGCTAGTCACTGTGGGAGGCAAATTAAGGCACATTTGTTTTATATAGGGCAGCACTTAGAAAATTGCTTCTTCCAAAGACTCCTGGGAAAACTTCCTTCTCTTCCAAGGAAAGAGTCATTTGCTTTAAGAGAACCATTTATTCTGATAAGATCAAAGTAATCATTAGGGCTGTGCTCCTCTCTGGACGTATATATATATTTTTTATTAAATACGGTGCAAGGCCCCGTAATGGGGTGTTTTATGCAGATCTATAGTCGCACCTTCCAAGTGAAAGCGTAATCTCAATCAGTTTTCACCTGTATTTTAGTCTAATGCATTCTCTCGGCAGCACAATAAGCCGTTTAGCATGGCAAGAAAAATAAAATAAAACCTGGATTCTACCACTTTATTACTGCATGGCCTCAGACAAGTTACTTTAGTGCCTGGTAAAATGGGAATAACAAACTTGTCCCATTCTACTTCACAGAATGGCATCACGAGTAAACAAGGGGTCTGGATCCACTCTGTCAGCAGTCCCCCGTCATCAGGATACGGAAGCCAAGAGATCTGGACATGGACACAGTATGATGCCCAAGATCCGCAAGACCTGTAGCGAAAGACAGGTGGCCCAATTCCCAGTCCCATAACGTCTCTACGACTCCATGGGGTTGAGTTAATAACATTGGAATTGATGCCCTGAAAACTGATTTCAGTACTGTAGGGGTTGGTTCATTTTGGTCTGGATAATTCCTGGTGCAGGATTCTACTGTACAGTGTAGGATGTTGAGTAGCATCCCCAGCATCAACCTACTAGATACTAGTATCATCTCCCCATTCACCAATTGTGACAACCCAAAATATCTCCACACATGTTCAAATGTCCCCCAAAGGGGCGAAATTGCTTCCCATTGGGGCCTATTGCTTTAGAGAAAAAATAGTAATAAAAAGAAATTGCTAATCTCACCATACAGAATTAATCCCACGTAGTATCGCTCCCCACCCATTCCTGCATAGCGTTTCCTCTATCTGGAATGTCTCCTCCTGCCCTGTTCCCACCACACCACCTCACAAATCTTTACTATTCTTCAACTCAAGGTCATTCCCTCTGCAAGACCACCCAGGGTCCCCTACAAGTGGGATGGCAGAGAGACATGTCCCTGGTTTGAAAGCAAGCTGTGGTCCTTTCTTATCACAGTGTGGTTATTTCTCTGCACCCCTGACCTAAACCTGGCATTCCTTGAGGGCAGGGTCTCTGTTCACAGTTAAAGCCCTAGCAGCTAACACTGAAGGGTAGGACTGCATAAATAAATGCATGAGCAGAAAGTTAACACTTAATCATCATGACTACGTGTCAGGCCCATCATGCCTCCTATCTCAGCACATCCTCACATAGATGCCATTGCTGCATCATAGGCTATCATTACCACGTGTTTCTAGAGAGTAATTAACTCCCCGAGAGCGCAGAGAACTCATCCAGTGTCGCACAGGCTACAGATGGCACAATGACACTTGTGAACTTCAGCCGGTAAGGCTCTCACTCTGCCAGTCTGACCTTCTGTCTTTCCACTTGCATGCTCTGCTGCCTGGCTCCTGCAAGTAGCCCAACTGCAGAGCCCTCGGCCTTAGGCCCTTGGGTCCTGGGTCCTGAGACCACCCAGTGCTTCCTCTCACCAGAACCCAACATGTGGAGTCTGAGCAGCGGAGCAGCGGGCAGGTAGGTGTGGGTGGTGATGATATGTGTGCCCAGCCTCCAGCACAGGCACAGGCGGGCTCCGGCCAAGCAGCCCAGCTTCTCCCTGCAGCAGCAGGAGCCTAAATTAAGGACTGTGGGCATTTTCAACACACTTTCTCGTCTCTGGCGGTGTTATTACACTCCTTCAACCTACCCAGTAATGGGGACCTTCGGGGGCTGGAATAGAAACAATGATTTTTTTCCCTCCTTCTCCTAGAGTCAAGACCAGAATTTAATAAAGGTTAAAAAAATACTAAGGTGTTCCAATTCCTCCTCTCTGCAGACTTTTTTTTAATTTAGTTTTAGCCATGATGATAGATTGACACTCCTGAGGGCTGAAGTTCATCCATTTTCATAACGGGTCTGGTGCAGACTCAGAGCGTGCCATTTTTATGTGTGTGTGCGCATGCACACACGAATACCATGAAAAGAGCAATTTCTTTGTTGCTTTTAAAGTCAGCTGCATTGAACTGATGGGGCACAGTCCGTTTGCCCCAACTCTGACCCCTGAAGCCACATTCTCTAGTATAAACTGACAGCCCAGGCAATCAATTCAGACCTTCCTTCAGGCAGACCACCACCACCACCATGGAGTCCTCCCTGTTTTCACTCAACGTCTAGAATTGAAGTCTTGGCTGTAGCTTGTCCCACACAGACTCTCTTTGGGGAACATGAATCTCAGCTCCCAAAATGTTACATGACTCTGCCAACCTTAGGACCCCCAAATGCCATGGGTGATGGGGTCCACACCAACCCCCACTCTGCAGAATTGAATCTCACCTCCTGCTCTCATTCTAAATCACCAGTATTGGATTCCCTCAGAGAGGTTGTGAGAGGCCGGGGGAGGATTCTGTGACCACAAAGAAGCCATCAGCGTTAGAAGTCATCACGCTTCCAGTGTGAAATATATCCAGGATTGACTCTCATCTGAATATTAGTTATTTCCCTCGGATGGAAGCATGTAGCAGGTGTGCTGTTTATCTTACTTCATGTACATTTTTACTTTTTTGTCCTTGTGGTAGGCAGTAGACATTATGACACACACACTTTGTAGAGGAAGAAATAAAGACACAGGGTAAAACTGAGTTGACTCTACTTATACTTAAATCAATTCATGTAATCAATCAACAAACTGCCTAACAGTGGGCTGTGTGCCTGTGCTAGACTTGGGAGACACAGTGAGAAACAAGACAGCCATGGCCATGTGCCCTTCTAACGGGGGAGAAACACGTGCCAATCAGCCCACTGGGTGCCCGATGCCATAGCAAAAAGGACTTGACGGGGTGAGCACAGTGCAGGGCTCCCGGGAGCCAAGGGAAAAGAGCCACCCCAGCCACGGTCACGCAGGCTCACAGGAGGATGTGGCATCTAGACTGAGAGCTACAGGGTAAGTAGTTTCCAAGGGGAAAAAAAAAACAAAGCGTTCCATCCAGAGTGAGCAGGTGTGAACATCCAGGAAGAAATACTGACTCGGATCCTTAAAAACACTGGGAGGAAAAACTCCGCCTGGCTGGTACGTGGGTCTGGGGAAGCAGGGGCAGGCCGTGGCAAGCAACAAGGCTGGAGAGTCAGGCTGGGCTGGCTCCTGCCGGGCCTCGCAGACCACGCTCTGGGTTTGGAACTTCTCCCGATATCCAAGTGGAACCACTGCAGAAATTTAAGCAGCTTTAAAAAACACAGGGACTCCCGACTGGCATGGCTCAGTGGGTTGGGCGTCATCCCACAAAGTGAAAGGTCACCAGTTCAATTCCCGGTTAGCGCAAATGCCTGGGTTGTGGGTTTGGGCCCTAGTTGAAGCGCCTGCAGACAATCGACGTTTCTCTCTCATACCCATGTTTCTCTCTGTCTTTCTCAACCTCCCTTCCCCTCTCTCAAAAAATAAATAAGGAAACAGAAAAAGAAGGAAAGACATGGGGCACACAGAGGCTGGCTCTCTGCCTCCCAAAGGAGGAGAAAGGACCTAAAGGCCGAGGGAGGGAGGGGGCGGAGGGAAACTTACCACAGAAGCAGGACTTGTCCTGGGCGACCCTACAGGAGAGGCAGGGATGGGTTGAGCATTCTCCGAAACAGTGTGTCTAAGACGCTGCATGTTGCGTTTCAGGGACATTAAACTTGGGAAGACGGGAGTGAGTGAGATGCTGCTGGAGCAGCTGGTGGGCGAGACTGTGGCATCACCCATGTAACTTATTTAATAATGAAACAGGCAGACAAGAGACGCCATCTGAAGTGTAGATTCTTGGCCCTGCTCCCTGTGGGAGAGGCTGATGACAGGCCAGACTCCTGCAGGTCCAGACAGCACAAGACTGCTGCAGATGATCCACATGAGGATGCCCGGGGCCCCGGCGGGGGGCTTACCTCCCACCTTCTAGCCCCCAAACTAGAGGCAGAGAGCAAAGCCTTCCCCCCACATCCCCCATCGCCATGGGCCCTCCAGGCACCCTCTCCGACATTCATGACAGCAGCCAGCCCAGGCAGCCCTGAGTCTGAGCTGGGCCCACCTAGACCGATCGTGTGACTGAGGAGCTGGGCCCACGGGCCCAGAACCCCACTCTCCTTCCGGGATCTGGAGTCTCCTGTCCCTGTCTCCTGTTACCACCAGACTCCTCAAGGATGACGACTGTCTCATCAATTCCCCTACTAATTTCCTGCTGGAGGTCCTCCTGCAGACTGATAAGGAAGTAATTAGGATGGACATGGAGGGATTACAGGAAGGGAAAATGTTCCACTGTCAAGATAATGCCACTTTCCCACCACCCCTTCCCTGACAAACGACCAAGCAGGAGTTAGGGATTTTTTAAGAGATGGAGAAAATAAAAGGGGTGTGAGAGAAATTAAGTGGGAGAAGGGGATGGAACTGCACATTTCAGAGCTGAAACAGACCTTGACCATCCCCTACGTCCGGGGTTCCAACCTCAAAGCCTAAGGACAGACAGCAGGCAGGCAGTTAAATGGATGGGGTAGAATGGGTAGAAGAAAAATCAGCAGGATATGCATGACGATAAACGACAAGTGACCCTGGGCCTTTCGGAGTTGTGGGGAGGGAGAGGCAGGGAACTCACCCGTCTGGGAAGAGACAACCCAGCAGCCCCATCAGCACCCGCCATGCAGGAAGGAAGCCTGGTTTGGCAGCTCTTCTCATTTTTCCCTGAGAAGCTGGAGATCCAGCTGTTGTGTGAAATTTCTCAATTTTTTTTTTCATTTTGGAAGCCTCTCCACTTTTTTTAAAAACAAACTATTTTACAAGCCAAGCAAAATGATATCTGCGTGCCAGATGTAGCCTGTGGGCAGCCGGTTTGTGATCGCTAATTTTAGTCCAGTTCCTTTACAGACGTGGAAGCCAAACCATGTTCGTAGTTAAAGGCGGCCTTGTCCAAGGTCACAGAGTAAGTTGATGGCGCAGCCAAGATTCAAATAAGCTTTTGCTCCCCGCCCTTCCCCCTTTACAACACTAAAACCTGGAAGCTGATCACAGATCACAGGATCAAAACAGGCATGTAAATAGTACCAATGGGTGCAAGTGGAAATTTCAAACTGCACAAAGAAAACTGTGCAGTGAGAAATGAAGAGATCACTTCTAGTAGTGGCTGTCGAGGAAGGAGGGAGGGCAGATGAAAGACTTCATCCAGAAGGGACTGACCATGTATTGCTTCAATCCTGTAAGATAGACTTGGAGCACCCGCTTCTGAACTATGAGGCTGGAACTGGGGATATGGGCACAATCCCAACCCTTCAAGCCACTAGAGTAAAGGGTGAGAAAGAGCTGCCAGTGCCAAGAGCATCTTCAGGTAACTGGGCTGAGCCAAAGGGAAGTAGTGAAGTGGTGGTGACAAGAAGGTCCTCAAAGACAGGGTGACACTTAAGAGGGAGTATGAAGAATAAACCTTCTACCAGTGGATAGGGGCGGTGGATATAAGGTAAACCCTCAAGGATGCTAAGGATTAGAACATTTGGGACCTAGTGGGGGCATGGATTCCAGACAGTGGGAACATATAAGCCCCATCCTGGGACGTAGCTGGGAAATGCAGGTCATTTCGGCTACAGTATATATTCAAGAATGTAGCCATGAAGGGAGGAAAGCTGAGCCCCCATCTGACAAGGCTGAATGTGCCAAGGCAAGAAGTACCTATATGTTAATTAGGAAAAGGGCAGCTACTAAGAGTTTGGGAGCAAGGAACAAAAGTGGTAGAGCTATCAGTGCTGTGTTTAGGAAAGGTTCACCTGGCAGTATGCAGTGAACTTCAGGCACACCTTTGGAGGTTGCTAAGAGCTCACTCATACTCCTGCAGTAAACATCTGTTGAGCAACTACCATGTTCCAGGCACTGTGCTTGGAGCTGGGGATGCAGTGATGAAGAATGCAGTCATTCCATACATTTGTTGCACCCCTAGTATGTACCAAGCCCCCTTTGAGAGCAGGGTTTCAGTCATTTTAGAGCCAAGCACAGAGCCTCACATACACTAACTGCTCACTACCTGCTCGCTCCACCTAAAGGAACAGGATCAAAGCTGAAGGGACTGAGCTTGAGTAACTCCAGCAGAGCTCAGAAGCACAGATGACAGAGAAGATGCATGGTGGGATTAAAGATCTCAGGTTCTGGGATCAGTCTTCTGGGTTTGTCTTGAGTCTTTGCAATTGTTATATAACTGTGAACAATTCCCTTCCCTGGCCTGGGGGTCATATCTGCATAATCGGGAGCTTAGGCCAGTTCTGTGTCCCTAAGGACATATATGAAATTCAAAGCATGATAAAATGGGGTAGATTGGGATGAAGGAAGATAGTATAGAATATGCAGAGTCTCTGAGGATGAAAAAAATAATGTCAAAAAGAGGAAGGGGAGGAAAGCCAGATTTGGGACCCTTTGGGGCTACTCAGAGCCATGAAGCTGGAAATATGTATGCGAACTCCTGAAATCACCTTTCTACCTTGACCTACCATTGGAAACACCTCAAGTTAAATGGCCATTGCTGCTTCTCACCACGTACATATTATAATTACTGGGTTCTCTAGGTATTCTATACATGGGGAAAAAGTGCTTTCCTGATGGCTGTTAATGAATCCTTCATTCCCCTCCCCACCCCTATGCACAGCAGAGACTGCTAAGAGCCTCATTTTTCATTCCAGGGGAATGGGCACAGAAATGGGTTGAAGGGTCACTCAGGCTAAGGCTCATTCAGGACTGGGACCTGGTGCCTTTGTCCAGCCACTCATCATGTGTCTGGAGGTTGACCCAGCTAGAGAAGCACAAAGTGATGGAGCCAAGCAACGAGTTGCTTCGTGAAGGTACTGAGGGCAAACCACACAGGGGGAGGAATGGCAGTCTCAGAAGAGTGGATGCCTTTGGAGACTAAAACGGAAAGGAGGGTAAATTGAAAGGTTGGGTCACATCCCAAGAAGTCTGGCCTCTATAGGTGGGGTCTGCAGTTCAGAGAAGGGAACAGTGACCTCCTGCTGTAGGAGCAGAGGCAGGGGACCTCTGGTTACGAGGGTCATGGGAGGTTCACCTCTCACTGAAGGGCCAGGAAAGGGTGACCATTGGCACGGAGAACAGAGAAAGGTGACCTATACCTAGAAGAGCAGAAATGGGTGACTTCTGGCTGGAGGGTCAGGGGTAGGTGACCTTCTACAGGAGGGCTAGTAAGACTTCCAGGAAGAAGAGGTATTTGAGCTGACTGCCCTTAAAGAACTGCAGACAAATAAAAAATAGCAGGCAGGCCAAGCCACCGTCACAGCTCTCAGCGCGAGGCAGCTGCCCTGCCTTCCTCAGACGAAGCAGTTAATTTGTCCAACTCACTGTTCTCTAGTTCCTTACTTTTTAACATGCGTTCAAGGTCCCTGTCACCGGTGGCTTAGGATGAATTAAAATTGAGTTTTGAAGGAAGGCAGAAAGAAGGAGAACCAGCAGCAAAAGGGGAGAAGACACCCTGCTGTTTTTAATCAACTAAGAGACACAGGAGGGGAAGCTTGGTGAGCAGGTGAAAAGAGGGGTGGCATCCATACTTTCACTTCCTTCTCCAAGATCACATGGCAAAAGGTGCTAGCTCTGAGGATGCCATGTCAAGTGGCCTGCTCAGCTGCTGCTGGGGTCATAAATGCAGGGCCCAGAAAAGCCAGGAGCTTGTCATGGTAACAGCTACCATTCATTGTTTACGGTGTCCCAGGAATTGGGCTCCACACTAAAATAATAATGGACATGACAACCATGTTAAAGCATACACTGTCCTAGGAGCCTGTGCCTGGCACTTCTAATGCACTACCACTTTTCATCCTCGAGCTGCCCTACAAGGTATGAACTGTTACCATGTCTATTTCCAAGTGAAGAAATGGGGACTCGGAGGCATTAAGGAGTTTCAACAAGGTTGCCAGTAACTGGCAGAACACAGCCTCAAGCCCAGGTCTTTGGGACGCCACAGTCATTGCTCTTCATCACTATGCACCCATTTGAGGACTCACTTCTCCGTACCTACAGCTCCCAAGTTATCAGGGAAATAAGCTGATGGGGCTGTCGTGTCCCTGAAAGAGAGCCTACCCAAGCAAACCTGGCTGTTCCCTTTATACTTTCCCATGAGGTCACTCCAGCCAGGTCACAAGAGGGAGAGATTCTGAGACCTAAAGGTGGTAGAGAACTCCTGCTCATTGGACACACTCTGCAAAAGGCTTCAGGAAACCCAACTGGCGTGCTGAGAAATGAGTCCAGTCAAGACACAGAAATAGGGTGCTTAGCCACATGTCAGGGACGAATGGAAACACAGCATGGAGCTTTCCACCCTGAGTCCCGCTCCACAACCCTCTAGGTTGGTTCCTGGAGGACTTCCTGAGGATTGGTCAGTGATTCCAATGCAGAGAACAGAAGGGAAGAGAGGGAGGCATGAATCCTTGGACTCCAGGCATGAAAGGAACCAAGAGTTCATGTTCCCCCATCCTGACCTCAACACTTCAGCTTGACCTTTGATGCAAGACCCTGCCTCCAGCCCAAATAACCTTTTCTCTGCCCACTCCTCACAGCCTATCCCCTTCTGTGTCAACCTCCTTGAATACAAGTAGAGAGAGAAGGACAGTACAGCACAGAGGGCTCATGCCCCATCCTTCCCCACCCCACCAAAAACACTGTCTTCCCCTTCAGCAGTAATAGGACCCCCTAAGTTTAGCTGAGCAGTTTCTACCTTCCCTTGAAGCCAGCTGAGACGACAAACCTGAGTCCTGGCTAAAGGGATATAAGTGAAACTTAGCTTAACTTGCCGAAAATTCCTGAAGCGAGGGGATATGCCTTCTCCTACACGTTTCTCCTTCAGAGGCTAGAATTCAGACACAATGGGTTTTGCTGGGACAGTCGTATTGGTCTGTGAGGGGAATTAGGGGATGCACACCATACACAACAGACATGCACAACAGAGCAATGAGGTGAAAGAACGCTGGGTCCCCGACACTGTGTCCCACAGCATGGAACACCGACGAGAGAAACAAGCATCTTTATTGTGCAAGCCACTGGAATGCTGGATTTTCTGTCACTCAGAGCTGGATCAATACTGACACAGGGAGAAGGAGTTAGATAGTGGAGGCTGAAGGTGTCTTGATACAGGAGTCACATTTCCTACGTCTTGTTTACCCCCAAACAGTGTGGTTTCACAGAACGAACAAGGGCTTTGGACACAGACAGGAAGTCCAATAGAGTTCTACCATTTACTAGACAGGCTTAAACTTACTGAGCCTTAGCATCCTCACCCATTTAATGGGGCTCTGAGGATTAAAGGAGATAAGCTGTACCTCATGGAGGAAGGGCTGTGTCTGCTCATTCCCTGGCCTATCTATCTAGCCACACAAGCAAAAATTAATTTACACACAGTAAATGTTTGATAAAGAACACACGACTAATGAATAGTGTGTGCTAAGCACATGGCCTATTATGGGTGCACATTATTAATTGCCTTCCCCATTTGAACTTTTGAAGATTGAACCAAAAGCCTGTCAGAGACGTAAGGGGGGACCTAGGTCTGTGAATTAAATGTCTGGGTTTTGCTGAAAAAAAAAACACTTAGGGTCTCTCTACCCTTTTAAACTTGGGAAGCAAAAAGAAAATTACCATCTTTCCACGGCCTTCCTAGTTCCTCTCTCCTTAACAGCCCTCCATTCATGCTCCATTTAATTTTCACACATATTCGAAGATGCTAATTTCCTTTCAGACTTCACTGGGCAGGCTCCTAGGCTTCTGTCTGAAACAGATAGAACCTCAAAAGCTGGAAAATACAAGGCCCATTATGGGGGAGCAGCTCTCTGACATCAAAAGCCTCTAGATTTAACACAAAAAGTGAGGAAGAGAAGAGAGGAACTCCTTTTTGTGGTTCTTTGAGAACGTGCTTTGTCTCATAATAATAGTAAACAACTACTTATCAGATATATATTCCATGTCCAAGAGTTTCCTTTCCAGGTGATATATAGTAAACATGCCAAGCTACGCTAGATGTTTTACCACGTGTTCCCTTATAACCCTCACAGTGAGCCCACAGGTATTAATATACAGGCTCAGCCTATTTAACAGATGGGGAGAAAATGTTCCGAGAGCTTAGGGACCTGCCCAAGGCTGGATGCCTGCCTACACACGAACTTACACACAAGTGGTTATAACAGCCTTGCTAACAGCAGTCAACAGGCTACCACACAGTGGAATATTAAATGGCCTTAAAAAGGAATTGAGTGCAGACACAGGCTACAACATGAATGAACCTTCAAAACATTACGCTAAGTGAAAGAAGCCTGTCACAAAAGACCACATATTGTGTGTTTCATTTACATGAAATGTCCAGACAGTGGATTAGTGGTTGCTAGGGAGGTATCAGCGGAAGGGTATATATAGAGTTTCCTTTCCAGGTGATGAAATGTTCTAAGATTGACCAGTGATGCTCTGCCCATATCTGTGAACACACTAAAATCCATTGAATTACACACTCTGAACAGGTGAATTATACAGTATGTGAATGATATCTCAATACAGCTGCTTTTTTACAACAAAAACGTGTTGCCTGAGCCCAGGTCTGGGAGGCTCCGCACTTCTGTTTATTCCACCTCATCACCTGGCCCTGGCATGCGCACCGCACTGAATTCTCAGGCAGTCCTGGGAGGTGAAGATGGCTGTGCTCATTTCATAAATAAGGACACTGAGAGCCAGAGGGGAAAAATAATGCGTCCTCTTTCCAAAGAAAAGACTAATTTACATAGAAGAAACTCGATTTTCTCAGTGTCTCCATATATGAGCTACCCACCTGTGTTCGTTATAAACAGAGAATGTGAGAGCCGGGGCAGACCATAAAATGATGTGACCTCATGATTTTCAAATTGCCCTCCAAGTGCCACACCCTAAAGATGCCCATGAAGGTACTCAGGGGCCACTGCAGGGAACTAGGGAGGTTCAATTAGAGCAGTTCATTTTTTCTGTTTTTTATTTGTTGAATTTAGTGGGGTGACATTGGTTAAAAGTAATACAGGTTTCAGGTATACAGTTCTGTAATACATCATCTGTATGTTGTACTGTGTGTTCAACACCCCAAGTCAATTAGAGCAATTTTAAAATTCTATTTTAGATACTGGGCTTCCATATAAGACTTTAATTGAAAATACTGCTAAGATAGATCAAAAGGTACCGATCTTGTCCAACCTTCCCATTTAAACATAAGATAATTTAGGAGAGGAAAAAGCTGGAAAATACAAGGCAGAAGAAGAGAAGAAAAGAACTCCTTAGAGCACAGGTGGCAAACACAAGGCCTATGGGCCGAATCTGGCCCTCTACTTTGTTTTATCCAGCAGCAGAGCCGAGCTCTCGCTTAACTGTTAAGGAGTTTATACAGCCCTAAAATTACATTCAGCCCTTTAAAGGCAACCACAAGGCTGATGTGGCCCCCAGTGAAAATGAGTCTGACACCCCTGCCTCAGAGTAAGTTACTATTAGTGCTGGTCAGGGAGTCAGTTTTCTTCCCTCTCCATATCACACGTTCCTCAAGACTAGCCTGGAGAACTTGGTTCTGTTCACCAATTCCTGTTCCAAACCAGAGGTCAGCAAACTTTTCTGCAAAGGACTGGATGGTAAATAGATGGTAAATATTTGGGCTTCGCAGGCCATGTGGTCTCTTTAGCAATAACTTGGCCACTGAGGTGGGATAGCAGGCACAGTCAACATGTGAAAAAGGGGTATGGCTGCGTTCCAATAAAATTGGTGGGGGCTTATAGTTTGCTGTTGCTTGCCCCCAACAGTCCCTTCCTGTCGGGTTGCTCCTCTTCTCAGGGAGGAAAGGGACGGGAGATGATGAGAAGTAGTCCTTCCTCGATGCCTGCAACTGCAGGGCAGTGTGGTTTGGTGGGAAGCACTGCGCTGGGCGTTAGGGAGACCTGCTTCCTGGGTGGGGCTTCCACATATTTACTCTCTGAGACTGTCCTTCATTTGCAACCTGGGGACAACAACGTTCACCCAGGGGGATAGTGAAAGCATGACATGAGACGCACATGTCAGGGCTTCCTTTGACACAGGGGAGCACAATGATGATAAACAAAGCTGGTCCCATCTTCGCCTTCACCTCCCGCCATTCTGCTCCCACCTGACTCCCTTCCCCCCACCAGCTCCAACCACAGGGGCCTTCTTGCTAAATTTCTTTCACACACCAAGTGTGCCCCAACCTTGGTGGCTGTGCTTTCACCACCATCTCTCCTTGGAATATTTTTTCCCCAGACCTGCCTATGGCTCGTTCTTCTCAGGTTTCTAGTCTCTGCTCGAGCGCCACTTCCTGGCAAAGGTTTCCTGATGGCACTTTCGAACACAGCACCTACCACCCAGCACTCCCCAGGCACTCGACCACATTACCCTGCTCTATGTTCTTCATACACAGCCCTTCCTGCTATCTCAAATGTCAACGTGTATGTATTCATTTGCTTGTGTATTGTGTTTCTTTCTCTGCCATAGGCATGTGACTGGATCTTTCTGGCTTCCTAGGATCAGGAATGGTGCCTGGAACATTAGGCACGCATTTGTTGAAAGAAAAATAAGAGAATGGTGATCTCCCAAACGGCTACAATTTTCTGAACTGCCTTCTCCACCTCAAGCTCCTGTGTTTGGGAAGTGCTAAGCCTGAACACAAGACAGACACCCCATGTTAGGAAGGTCAATCTAAAGTTATAGCCCTCGCGTAGGTACAGACTTACTTGGAACATAGAAACCCTATGTTTGGAATGATCTGGGTCTCTACTGACACTGATTGCCAAGAGCTGGCAGTGCACCCAGATTGTAGGAAGGCCATTTCATTAACCTCCACATTAAATTAGACTTGCAAGAGTCCTTTAACTCCATCCCTATGTATACTTTTGTTGATAGGAAAATTGAGGCTCAAAAAACAGAATGGACTTTCTCCAGTCTTGTCTTTTATGGAATGAGGAACCGTTTAAATCAATCATCATAAAAACCACCCATCTGATAATACAAATAGAGAACTCAGAGCAATAGAAAAAAATGGACTCATCCAATATCACACAGCATGGCAGTATCAGCATTAAGGCTTGAACCCGTTTCTACCTGCACCCTGAGTAGAAATTTCACTGCTCACCCTCCATGCTGCTCTCTGAACAGAAACAGAAAAGAAAGAAAAGGAAAAAAAATTACTCTAGGTACACATTTAGCGATGCCCATAAATCTTGACAATATTAACAACACACGACAGCTCTGTTAAATAAATTGGCAGCCAGTATAGGCAGCTTAAAGAGGCAGGAGGTCTGGAAAGAAGGAAAAAGAAAAAGACCACCAGGCACACAGAAATCTTCCCATTCTGCTCTTTTCTAAGTCTGTCCATGAACCAATGGCTCAGATAGGACATGCTGGGGTTTGTCGTGAGTTGGAAGAAGGTTCATACACGGTCTGAGTGTGGCATGTGTGTGCATGTGCATGTGTGTGTACACAGAGCTCCCAAGAGACTGCATGGGGAATAATCCATTTGTAAGCTGTCACTCATCCTTTACACAAATTAACCTCCACCCCCTCCTGCCTAGATTAATTTGCTCTTTGTTTCCTTGACACTCAGCTGGGGAAAGCTCAAAAGAATTAAATAAAGTTCTTTAAGAGGTGAAAAGGGGAAGTCAGGGCTTCGGGGGCCTGGAACCTAGGCAGATAGGCCCTGCTTCTCTGCTTCCCCACAGGGACTGGAGAAAGTTTGCCATAGTCCTTGAGCCCTCCTATCATAGGGGGAAATCCATCTCAGTTTCCAGATCCCGCTAAGTAATAATAATACCTCATATTTATTCAGTGCCTGGTCTGTGCTGAGTGCTTTGCAAGCATCATACCAACCCCCACCAACTCACTGCCTATCAGGTTCCAGCCAGCCCAGGCCTCACACAATATTCCCTACCTCATCTAGGATGCTTGACTCTTTGCCAGTAAAACTCCTGCCATCTTACTCTTCCCCCTTTTCGGATGGCCTCCCACCCCTTTGTTCTCTGCTCAGAAGCTCCAGGTCCATGAGCGTCTGTGCGCTGAGAGGGGCCATGACACACCAGTCTCCCACAACTGCGCGCTTTAGTCACAAAGAGTGGATTTAAAGAGAAATGCAAAACACCATTAGATACATACCTCAAAATAGGAACCTTCTGTTTCTCCCCTTAGCTCTGCTTCTGTTAGCTGTCATAGTGTGCATGAATAAACAAGCCATCAAACATTATTTTGGGGAAGAGGAACAACATAAATAAATAAGCACATGAGTAGGAATAAATAATGCTAACATTGAATTAATGAAAATAGGTTTTAAAAAATACATCTATGCAAATCACATTTAATGTAAGGGATCCAAGAAATCAACATATCCCCATGGCACTTCTGTCGGTTGTGACCAATTACCATGAAATGGGTAGTCCCCATTGCACAGATGCAACCACAGAGGCCCCTGGGGGGAAGGCAGCCATGAGTTCAATGGTTTAGTCAAGGAGTTACAATTATTTAGTAGCAGGGACATAACCTTCACTTCTGGGTTCCAGAGATCAAAATTCCTGCACGTTAGGCCCATCCTAAGATTCTTTGAGAAGTTCGAACAAAGACCAGCGAAAAGAGAGGTCATTTTCATTTCTTTATCCTTTACCATATGTTGCCCAAGACCACGTGCATGATCTTCCCTGGTACAAGTTGGTGGTTTGCAAGAATTATTCAATTTCCTTTTTTAAAAAAATTTATCTATTGATTCCAAGAGAGATTGGTTGTCCCACTTGTTTATGCATTCACTGGTTGATTCTTGTATGTGCCCTGAATGGAGACTGAGCTCACAACCATGGCATATTGGGACAACACTCTAACCAACTGAGCTACCCAGCCACGGCCTTCATTCAAGTTTAGTAACAATCCCTGAACTGAAAGCAGTGCACCCATTTTTCAAATGAGGGTGTTGAGGATGAGAGAGGGACAGCAACTTTCTGGCGGTGAAACCGTCTGTAAATGTAGTCTGGACATCTAACTCCCAGACATGTAATTTTCTTCTTGATGACACAGATATAAGGTACAATATTAGATTTCTCATTTTGCCAATGAGGAAAGTGAGGTTCACAGAAGGGAACTGATTTTGTTCCACATCACAGAATTTTAAGGGTCAGGAAAGATTTTAAATGAGTCCAATTCCACACTGAGGGCTCTCTTCACCACACCACAGGACGTCGGAACGGAGACCCAAAGGACACGTGGAATCTATGTATTATACAGGCAGGGGAGGCAAGGCAACCGTCTCCCACTCGGACGGGTCACTGAGATCACACACATGCACACTCTGTTGCTGCCACATCCCCACTGTCATCAGACCAGCAGAGAAACAACATGCTTTTTTTTCTGGAGAAACTCTTTCTCTGTGAAGAAGAACCAAGAGCTTCCCTGAGACCCATTTTTCATACAATTAATGTCAGGCCTCCCCTGTTTCCTAATGAAATCTGACACTAACGGAGAAAAATGAATACATTAATACTGAGTTCATTAGTAAATAGATTAGCCAAATGTTTGGGGTGTGTGGGGGAGGAAGGTGAAGGGAGAAAGAGAAAGGTGGAGAGGGGCACAACACACCCCCCACTCAGCTCTTCTGTCGAGACCCTCTGTGAGGACCAACTACTGATCAAATATTTATGGATTTTTAATGCACTCATCTGTTACATCTGGAAATAGTCTCTATGACCAAAAATGATTTCTTTTTAAAGACAAAGAAGACCCAAGCTGGTGCTTTTCACTGAGGTACAAAGCCCAGAGAAGAATCTTTGTGCTTTGTTCCCTGGTTGGTAAGTATAAATGACAATGCTCCGAGACATCATGCCATGGGCCTGTGTGGGCAGGAAGAGTGGTTGCAGAAGGAGAAATGCCTGTACACCCTGAAAAAGTCTTCCCCACCCTCTAACAAGCCAGTTCATTGTCCCATGGTCACCAGTCTCTACCAGGCTAAGCCCTGTGTGGGGACTGAAGCGAACATCAGCAGCAGAAGCATAGGGTCCCAGCCCACAGAGCAGGAGGCTGGGTTGGCCCCTTCCTTGTTGTGTTACCTTGGACAGCTCTCCTCGCTTCTGATCTCAGTAAACAGGAGACGTTAATGGTAGTCTTCATCTGTCACAGATGCCGCAGAATCACTGCCACCATGGTCAAATGAGTTCACGGGCAGGGGAACTTTTAATATAAACTGTAAACCGCCATAAAAGGCATGTTACTGTTTTTACAAGACATACCCATCCCTTTATGTCTATGTGATGAAGTGGAAAGCGAAAGCAAGGCCCAGCTCAGCACGCTATTATGTGTGTCCTTGGGCAGCCATTACAGTGTGACCTTCATCCCTCTGGGGCTCAGACTGCCCATCAGCAACATAGCCAGGCGGGGCCACAGCTAGATAACCCCACAGGGCCTTTGCACAGCCTGGTGCCTACAACAGCCAGGAGGAGGCCTGGCATGATGATGCTGGCTTCTCTAGAGACCCAAGATCATCCTCTATTGAGGTTGGAGTGGAAGAAGAGAGGGGATCGGATGCTCTCTGGAAACTACTATAGCTCTCACATTGTATGAGATGGGACATTTTGTGCCTCTTAAAGTCCTTGAGCAAGGAAATTTCCTGTCATGCTCCAAGGACAAAACAACTTAATAAAAGCGAGGGCAGAAAGAAAGAAGGAAACAGCCCAGGTAGAAATGGGCCCCAGAGAGAGTCGACGTTCATGAATCAAACAGTTTCTTTTCTGGTCGCTGCTTTTCGCTCTGTCATGGGCGCTTTATTCACTGAGACAGGAACGATCTGCCAAAACATTTTTACACACAAGAGACGGAGACAGATGGTGAGAGATAGAGGCAGACACAGCCTCCACGCCAGAGGCAGAAACTTTCCTGTTCTTCGGGAGCAAGAGGTTAAGAAAACAAGAAGAGGAAGAAAAAGAAAGAAAAACAAAAATGACAGTAAAGTAGGAAACAGTCAGGAAAAAATCCGTGCCACGTTCAGAGCGTGGTCCTTGTACTGCAAACAGCAGTGACATTTCCTTAAACAGCAGGATGAATTCTTTTACGAGGGCTTTATTATATGGGCCTCTTGCCACCCAATTTGTTAGCGAAAAGAAAATGGCATGGAAAAGAAGGCATAGGGTGTATGGGAGGCTGCAAAGCAGAAACCAAGAATGCATTTTGTTCCCCCAAATCTTCTAATGTGACTCACTAGCTCTATTGTGACAAAGTGAGAAGTCTCTGAGTTCATTTTACGTCTCATCCATCCTCAGAGTAATGGGAAATCTCACCTTGTTTCTGCAAAATATCGGCACACACTATGTGCCACGAACACTCAGTTCCATTAGACGTAATGGAACAAGATTGTCCCAGAGTTGTTTTCAATTGCTTGAGTGCATCCTTCATTTAGGGAAACAAGAATACATGAGCTGCTTGACTCAAACTGAAGTCGGACCCAAGTCTGCAGCGATAGCCATGGCTATTTTCCTTTCTATAATTTTTTAAATAAAGATTTGATTTATTTATTTTTAGGTGGAGGGAGAGGGAGGGAGAGAGGGAGGCAGAGAAACATCAATGTGTGAGAGAAATATCGATTGGCCCCAACCGGGGACTGGCCAGCAACCCAGGCATGTATCCAGGAATCGAACTGGCAACCTTTCCCTTCGTGGGATGATGCTCAACCAAGGGAGCCACCCTGGTCAGGGCGCCATGGCTGTTTTCTTATGCTTGCCTAGGTGGAGACCAGGTCAACTATCACCTCTCCCCATGGATGAAGAGATAGTATTGTGCATCCCCATTTCCTGTCATATATTACAAAGCAGCACACAGCTATTCCTTAACTGTTGTTAACAGAACGCAGGTCCCTGAATGGTCCACACCCACAGGGTCATTTGCATTCTGTGACTGTGACCATGGGCTTCTGAGATGAAAGAACAGTTAAGCTGAAGAGCCAGATGGTCAGGAGTTTGAATCCCCAACTCTGCCACGTCTAGCTTGCCTGACTGTTAGCCAGTCACTTAGCCCTGACCAGTTTTATCAGGTGAAAAATGAAACAAAAACGGTACGTGCTTGGTGGGATAATTCGAGTTCATGTGGCAAGAATGGTGAAAAGCCTGTGGACAGTGAACAGAACTTGGGAGAGGCTAGTTATCAGTGAGGTGGAGCTTCCCAAAGTGAGTCCTACCTCCAAACCACCTTCCCTGTGTGTTAGCTTGGAGCTGGGCTTTCAGTGCCAGAAGAGGAGCCCAGAGACCTCCATTTTCTTTTTAAATTTTTAAAAAATATGTTTATATATTTTAGAGAGAGGAAAGGAGAGAGAGAGGGAGAGAGGGAGATGGGGACCAGAGAGGAAAACATTGATGTGAGAGAGAAATATCCGTTGACTGCCTCCCCCACGCACCCTGACTGGGAATCAAACCTGCAACCTTTGGGTGTACAGGACAACCCTCCAACCAACTGAGCCATGGGCCAGGGCCCAGAGACCTCCACTTGAACTCCCAGTGCTGCCACTAACTTATAAAGAATATTTGGTCATCTGTCTCCTCTGGCTGGGTCCGTTTCCTGAGTGTCAGAGTGAGTGAGGTGAACTTGACATGTGATTTAGAACTTTCCAAATTGTGTTTTTAGAACAGAATCTTTTCTTTGAGCACGGCTTTATGGAGAATTAGAAGATGCATAACAAATGAGAGTGAGTACAAACTGGGCACACGGCCAAGAACCGGTTACACCTGTGTCCCTGCCCACCTTTAATAGCATCTCCTCTGGAGAGCCCCAGGGAGTCGGGGGACACAGTGAGAAAACCACAGGCTCGATGACGTTGAGGTCCAGTCTAAGGACATTCTGTGAGACCACAGAAGAGAAGGGGCATGGGAATTTCATGAGCTCGGCTGGCTGGACAATCTCTCCTGACTCTAGCTTCCAAAGCTGGCTTCTGGTCACCATGGCTACAGAGCATGGGTGCTCTTTCACCCTCCCCGCAGAAAAACCAGGGCAGGCAGAGCACAGGAGAGGCAAGGCTTCAAGGCACAGGAGGCAACCAATCTCAGTCCTGTCCACTATCATTTCATCCCCACCTATGGACAGCACATCTGTTGAGGGGCTATGCCTGGGCTGGGCTGGACATACACACACTTATTGTTATTATGTGTATTTGTCTCCTCTGGCTGCTGTAACAAAGTTCCACAGACTCTGTGGCCTAAACCAACAGAAATTCATCTCTCACATTTCTGGAGGCCAAAAAAGTCCACACCAGTTCCACTGGGCCAAAACCAGGGTGCCAGGAGGCCCAAACTCCCTCTGGCAGTTCAGTGGAAGAATCTGCTCCTTGCCTCTTCCAGGCAGTAACCGGTGGTTACTGGTACTCCTTGATTCGTGGCCACATCACTCCAAACTCTGCCTCTGTGATCATACATACTGCCTTCTTCCCTTTTGTCTAAAGTCAAATCTCCTGCCTCCCACTTTGCATGAAGCTGGTGCTTTCTTGGAGGGCCCACCTGGATAATACAGGATAATCTCCCCATCTCAAAACCATTAACTTAATTGCATCTGCAAAGACCTTTCTTCCATATAAGGTAACATTCACAAATTCCAAGGATTAGGATGTGGATATCTGGAGGGAGGAGAAGCCTTATTCAGCCTACCACACTGTTGTTCCTATTCATAGTCTCAGTGCAAACTTTAAGGATGCAGACGGGTACACCTGATAATTCACCCGTGGAAGGTTTTTAAACTCTACAGACAAAAAGTGAAATCTCCAGGGCCCCTCTGTCACTTTGCTCATCTGCTCCTTTTGTTAGAACTATACTCAGCTCTCACCCCAAGTTCACTGGTACACAGCCTACTCATCCTTAAGAATCGGTTTGAAAATAACTCATCCAATAAGCTCTCTCAGATCACCCGAGTGCCTGAGGTTGCTGCTCCCTGGGAGAGACTCGCAGCAATGATTAGCTGAACTGTCACGATGGCACTGAAAAGTGTAACGATAGATAATGTTTGCGCAGCACTAACCGAGGCTCAGGCAGCGTGCTTTACATGCAGAGCCTCACTGCGTCCTCACAGACACCCTATGAACTATACTCTGTTATTTTCACCCCTGTTTACAGATGGGAATACTGAGATTTGGAGAAGTTAAGTAAGTTGCCCAAGATCGCATAGCTAGCAAGGGGCGGAGAGAGCATCCCAGCCCCAGCCACACATATGGTTCCAGGATCCCAGCTCTCAACAGCCTATACCAGGGGTGTCAAACTCATTTTCACTGGGGGCCACATCAGCCTCGTTGTTGCCTTCAAAAGGCCAAAGATAATTTTAGGACTGTTTAAATGTAACTACTCCTTAACAGTTAAGCAAGAGCTTGGCGCTGCCGCTGGGTAGAAACAAGGTGCCGGGCCAGATATAACGAGGTGAAGGGCCAGATTCAGCCCACGGGACTTGTGTTTGCCACCTGTGGCCTATACTGTCCACTCTCCTGCTCACTGCCTTCCTCCTAAGCCCATCCTACCCAGCATTAGTTAGTTCTAGACCGATTTTATCTTTCCTCTTAGAATGTGACTTTCTTAAAGGCTGAGCTAGTGCTTTCTGCATTTTTGTACCCTTCCCACATCTGGTTTAATCACCATGTTCCATGAATGAATGAATGAATGAGTGAATGAAGAATACCCAGAAAAAAATTAGAAAGAAGAGATCAAAGGAGGCAGTGCAGACCAGAGAAAGTAGAAACAGGAGAGAAGAGAGAAGGAGAAAAATTGAAGGGCTGGAAATACTCAGAAAATATCAACCAGAGTGTCTTCCTCTTAGACATTACTCCAAAAAACCTGGAAGCAGGAAAAGCAACTCCCAAGATGTCCCCACCAGTTCTAATAGAGAGAAAAACAGAGAAAGGGAGAGAAAGAAGAAAGAGATCCCCAGCATAGCATGACTGATAAAAGCAGCTGGCTAAACCTCACAACCATCCACACAAGCATGTGGAAAAATTCATCCCCAAAAGCAACATAACGGGAGAAAATTAAACCCTACACCATGGCACTGCTAATAGGACTTCAAGGCCCTCCATATATGGAAATGCATCCTGCAGGCAGGTTGGGAGCAGGACACCATGCATCAAGGCTGATGAAAACACAGGCAGTGTGGAGAGACTCGAAGCCAAAACAAGCCCAGAACCCCAGAGACCCTCCCCTGCCCAGCTTCCCTCATCCCCAGGACCGTGGGGATCCCAAGCGGCGAAGGGCTGTGTTGACTCCCAGGGCTGCAAACATTTGGGGAAGATGTCTACATTCTGGAAGACAGCAGCGTCTAGGGCTGGCAGTGCTAATTTGTGTGTACACACACAACCCATGCTCACACGCCCCACAGAGCAACTCGGAATCACAGACAGCCTATCTCCCTGCCTAGGAAGCTCCGTTTCCTTGATGCAATTCCCCCCAACTCCTCGCTGATTTATTTTGTTTTCATGTCTCCATCCCTGAGCCTCAAGCCAAGGAAAGACGAAAGGATAAACATGGGTTTCAACTCTAGACCTAAGAGTAATGAAAAGGGCGAGGCAGAGGGAGTACAGGGAAGGAAAACCACCTGGTAGAGGCATTGTGTGCAATACTAATGCAAATACGGCCCTCCCGTCGCCCATTTTTCCTAAGGGCCCAATGTATTTTTCATCCAAACATAACTTAGTTATGTTTTTTTGTCTGTTTGTTTTTCCTCCAGAATGTGGATAGCACCACTGACATAGAAAGCCTGCACAAGACTGAGGGGTATGTTTTTCTCTCTGGGGAAGGGGCAGATTGTGGCTACATGAAGAGACCCAGGATCCTAAAACAGCCAGGGCTACACTTGAGGGTCCATCAGAAAAAAAGAGGCCAGCCCAGTATTTTTTGGGGGGGATCTGTGTTCTCTGCAGAGGGTGACCGCCTAGAGCCGAGCCAATTGTCTATCGATTCCTCGAGGCTGAAAATCTTGTTCTTCATGGTCGGTCACTCTTTGTTTTCTGTTTATTTTTCTTTATTATTTTTTACATTCATTCTTTTATTCATGCAAACAATATATGTTGAGTACCTAATATGTGTACTAGGTCCTGGATGTTCAGTAGAAAATAAACAGATGACATCCTTACCCTTATGGATTTACAACCCTGAGGAGGCTGAGGGGGACAAATATGAATCAAAACCACAGCTGCTTTTTGAGAGCTCTCCATGTACCTTGCAAAATTCATGGATGATAGATGAAGAAATTGTGACTATGAATTTGCCTCAGGTCACACAGCTGGGAAATGACAGAGCTAGGTTTTCAAACCCAGACAGTCTGTCCTTTCCCCCTAATTAAAACAAAGCAGAAATTAATGCATGGTTACAATCGGTGGTAAGTGTGGTAGAGGAAATGAACGAGATGCAGTGGGAGAATAACTCTCTCCACAATTCTGTAATTTTTGCCCTCTTCTCTTTTACTTTCACATTCCCATTTCCCCTGTGGATTTCAGGGTCATTATGAAATCTGTCCAAAGCCGCATGGCCTACAGGTATCATAGTCAAGACTAAGCCTTTTTCCAGTGCGTCAAGCTATTCCACTATGGTTTGGGTGACTTTTCAAAGGATTTGCAGATATCAAGTCAAGGAAAGGCATAGCAAATAGAAAATACAGTGTGACCCATATAGCATTTCTTGGTTTCTCAAGTAGAACTCAGATCTGTACCTTCTAAGTCTTGAACCTGACCACCTATTTAGACAGTATTTGTCCAACCAACCAACAAACCAAGCCCTAACATGCTCCCCCCACACTCGTTCTCTAGAATTATATTATCTCCATGCAGCAAGGGTTGCCCAATTCTTCCATTTTGTAAACAGAGACACTGACCAAGCCAAGAACAGAAGTCAGGTTTACTGATATATCATGAAACTGAAATAAGCAATTAAGTTTGGAAGAAAAACTACCATCTTATGTGAAAGAGTAAGATAGGTTCCCTAGATTTTCTCTGCCATCTTCTTCTCCTACCAGTGGTGTGAATGCATCTGCCCAGAGCCACCTCTGTTTTCTGAAGGTAATGTGCATAGTACGTGGGTATCAAAATTACAGACTTGGGTTCAAATCTTGCAACTGCCAACCTAGACCAATTGACCTAATTTCTCTGAGCTTAACTTTCATTGTCTATAAAATGAGGACACTAACACCTACATGTTTAAGTTTGTTATGAGGAGTAAATGGGAACACGTGAAGAACGGAACACAATGCTGAGAATAAAATCTGTGCTCAATACATGCATAATCCCTTTGACTCTTGGGGAAAATCAAATGCAAGGTAACTGACCAGAGTCAAAGATGCAGTCAGTTATCATTAAATTGGTCAGAACTTATTAGTCTACCACCAACTTGTCCAACTTGAAGGGTATCTTGCTGCTTCAGTGGTGGGTGTTATCTGAGGCAGAATGACCTGGTATATCTGGTACCCACGGACATCCAAAGAGGGAGCTTTGGAGTGGAACACTGTTGAAAATATAACGGAGGTGAGGTCAAGGAGAAGAGGCACATGCAACATTTCTCCATAGTCATTAAAGGGACTGACCATGGGGAAGCATTCTCTATGGTGACTAAGAGGCTTCATGGAGAGGTGTGTTTGTTGAGTGAGACACTTTAGAAATTACTAAATAAATACATTATAATGATAGCTCCCACATAAATGGCTCCCACAGAGACGCACTTCCCAGTTCAGTATCTCATTCGCTCTCACCAACACCCTGGGAGGTTGTCCCGTCATTCAAAGTAAGCTCTGCACTGTGCATACCGTATGCAGGGCACTCCTTACACTCTCCCAACAACCCTGTGTGTGCAGCCTATCACCAGTCCCCACGTACAAATGAGAAGACCATGGCTCAGAGAGGTTAACAACGCGCTCGAGAATCATACAGCTAGTTAGTAGGGTCTTCTGCTTCATCTCGTGTAATTCCTTTTTTCCATTACACTCACCTCTCTGTCCTTTATACACATATACATATGTATTTCTAGAGACAAAAAACAGGCCATAAATAAAAAGTGAGAAGATAGTGGCTATACTGCACAAAGAAGTAGGCCCTCGAGAGCAGAGAAGCTGTGAATTGCTAAAAGGGAGCAAAAGGTGCACCCGCTTCACACCTCTGGAGCACAGCCCTCAGCACCAGATGACAAGGGCACATGTGCTAAAGGGCAGCGAAGGCCCAGGGACCTGGGTGTTATCTGTCCAGCTTCCTGAAGACTAAAATGGCATATTAATTTAGATTCCAGAGCCCTGTCATGCTGCTTAGCTGGAATCCAGAACACCAAAAAATGCAAATCAGAGAGTCTATTACCAGATCAAAAGATTGCAGTTAACTTATTTACATTCTCATTATTTTTAATGTTTTCAACCAACACGCACTAAGCTTAAAGTCAGAGAGGAGTGTAATCAATTTAGAAGTAAGTAGGCAGGTACCTGGGGATGCCTGCTCAGCCTGGGCCTGAAGCTCAGGCTAACCCAGCTGCCAGGGCGGAGAGGATAAAGCAACTTGGCCAAAGGCAATTTTCCAGGTATCTTGACCTAAAATTTATTACTCTAGCTAAAGAAGCAAGACAACTGAGGACAAAAACAAAATATTGGCTGTATCTCTCTTATAACTCTACAGATTGTTATTTCAATTCGCCACTCCCAGTGTGCATAGACATGATCCAGGAGGTGCTGCTGGGCAGTGTCAGCAACAGGCATTTTTCTGAAAATGCATTCCAAGGAAGCCTGTATTCATAAGACATTAATAGGAAATAGGATATTCTATGGTCAAATAAATTTAGGAAATGTTCAAATAAGCAAAGAAAAATGGGTCTATTGACTGTAAAGCTGCTCAGAGTCTAGTCACTTAAAATGCTGATTTACAGTATGAATCTCTAATGTGTCTGTATACGCATTTGTTTGGGTTTGGATAGCCATTTTTCTACACTTATTCTGGACCAGACCTTGAAAAATTCTGGTTTAGATTGTTCCAGGTTTATTCTACTGTGGGAAAAAGAGACACAAGAAAAGACATCTCAGCCATTATTTAACAAGTGCCAAACACTTTACGTAAAGACAAGGGCTTCATTGCTACATTAGGTTGGAGTATCTCATTAATAACTGATCTCTTAATTCATGTTCTATTATCCTGTCAGCACACAGAGGCATTTGTCTTTGCCCAAAAAGAAAGTCTGTGTAGCATCTAACTGTGTGCCTCCCTTCCCTCTGATCCATTAGCTTGGAAAAGAAGAATCACTGGAAAAGGTGGACGAAAGTCAAAACAATTGAGTCGTCTCTTTATGGATTTATCGAGTGGCAACTGGTGCCATAGTGAGAGTTAGGTGGGGCAGTGAAGCATGCTGGGAAGCCCATTGATCATCAGGCATCCAGGTCAAAAAGGATTTTATCTTCTGTCCTCAAACCTAAAAGGTAAGCTCCAGAGCAGAGCAGATTGAAGGCTGAGGGGGTTGCCAAAGACTTAGTCCTCCCCTGCCTTTGGGAGTTCACAGACAGATGAATGCCCAACAGCCACTGAAAGGAAAGAGCTCACTAGCTCTCAAGAGCCCAGGAAGGCTCTAAAAAGGTGACTCCTCCCTCCAGGAGATGGAGCTTAATTCTCCTGTCCAGTGTAGACTGAACTTAGTGGCTTGACTCTAATAGAGTAAAGAAAGGGAAAACTAACAACTTTGCAGTGGAGCAACCTGGGAGACCTTCACCAAGTGATCAGGGTTAACATCAGGTTGATATCACACACTCTCCATATGACCTGTTGACACGGGCCCTTCACCTCTGCAGTGCATTACCCCAAAACCCAGAGAGCCTCTTTAATTGTGAGAAAACAATATCCAAACCCAAGCTGAGGGACATTCTATAAACTTGACCAAGTGCTTTTCTCAACTGTTAAGGTCATAAAAAAAAAAAAAAAGAAAGAAAGAATTAGAATGGAAGGAAGGAGAAAGGAAGGGAGGGAGGGAGAAGAAGGGAGAGAGGGAGGAAGGAAAGAAACTGTCACCTATTGGAGGAAACCAAGGAAACATCATCACTAAGAGCAACATGAATTGGGTCCTGGGACAATAAAGCCTATAGTTTAGTTAATAGCAACGTACAAAGGTCGATTGCTTAGTTCTGACAAACATACCATTGTAATGTAAAGTGTACCATTAGGGGAAGCTGGGTCAAGGGTATATAGAAAATATCTGTACTGTCTGTGCCAACTGACTATAAATCTAAAACTATTCCAAAATAGAAAGGCCTAAGAAAAAAAAAGACAGTGATTAGGAAGGGTTGTGAGAGATTAACTACTCCTAGGAAGTAGTTTTGGGGGCAAGGAAAATAAACATCAGAGAAAGACGCTGTGGTCAGAGGGACACAAGCGCAGAGAGACAGAGAATGTGTTCAGGGCCCTCCGTGTCCTTCCTGTGCTAGGAGAGCACCCTGGGCGGAGGGGCATGGGGCTGGGAAGCACAAACAACAGCAGAAAGACTCTTCTGGGTTAGGCAAGAATGTTAGTAAGTCAATGGAGGATTTAGAGCAGAGAAAGACTGTCGGATACGACCAAAATGACTCCAAGGCAGATGAGCTGGCACAGACAAGCAGCGAGTCACGTTTAGTACTGGGCAGCCAAGTGGGGAAAACAGCAGTAAACTCGCAGGGAAGCCCCTGGGCGGCCCCGCGCTGACAGGGCTTCTCTGTTGAGCGGGAGCAGGGGAAGCTGCTTCTCATGTTGTTGACTTGAAAGCATGAGAGTCGTGAAGATGGAAGCTCGGCTTGCACACCCAATGTCTACACTACTACTCAGAGAATTTGGGGGAAAGATGAGGGCCACTGGGTACAACTAAGAAATGGAGTCGCAGAAACGTAAGATTGATCCATGATGGCAAATCTATCGCCAGACATAAAGAACTAGTAGGATTTGGGGGAACAGATCACGACCATCGAAACTCAAAAACCTTATTATCTACCCAGTGTCTTCAGAATAGTCCAAACACCTAAACCTGGCACTCGAGGCAATAAACTACCTTTGTATCTCACTTCCTTCCTTACTGCATTTTACCAAAGATATTACACACCTACACCTTAAAAAAATACCTGAATTTCCAACTCTGTGCTTTTGTGTATGCTGTTCTCTCAGCCTGAGCTCCCTTGACTTGAGCCCACATCCTTCACTATCATTGAATACCTCATGCCCTGGCCACTGCCTCCATGAAGGATTCCAGGACTACATGGACAGTGTGAATCATCTTTTTTTAGGACTTACTCCACTTTTACAGTTTCTGGTTTGCTGAGAGCATGCACGTCTCCCTGAGGGCAGGGACCATACCTTCTCAGTGTCTATGTTTTTGTCACACCTAGCAACACAGGTATTCAGGTAAATAATGTTGACTGTCTGTCTAATACTCATTCTCTGCCCACATCTTCCTTATCTAATGCTCCCTCTAAAGGATGAAAAGCTCACTTCCCCAGACTCCACTGCATATAGAGACCATGTGACTCATGTCTCATGAGTCATAAAGTGAAATTTTTGAAGCTACTTCCAGAAAAGACTTCTTGTCTAATAAAAGAAAAAAGCTCCCAAGGAGAGTTCTGTTTTTTCTGCTGGCTGCCCACTCCTTCATCCCTGCTTTAGATGCTGTGTTAGTTCATGAATCTTGGGGTGCAATAGCCACCTTGGAACCTCAAGGAGAAGGCCAAGACAACCAGAGAGATACAAACCCTGGGCAGTGACACCTCGAGCCGAAAGGTCACCTACCTCCAAACTTTTTGTCACATGAGATAATTAAAAGTCTTCATTGTCTAGGCCTCTAGGATACGGGTAAAAGTAGCTGAAGTAAGACACTGCTTAATATCTTTTTAATTGAATTGAATGTAAGAATATCCTATCATTTGAGTCCATTTGGAGAAGAACCCTGGACTTCCTAATGTACCTCCATCAGAGAGAAACGATCGCTTGGAACTCAGAGTCTGTGCCTCCAGCCCTGGGCTGGAGAGAACATGGGGTCTGACCCCAGAAAACAATTACTGTCTCATGTGATTTTCTAATCAGGTCCAAGAAATGTTCTTCAAGGCCAAGTCATAATCTCCTTATGACTTCATCTACCTTTAAATGTCAAGTGCTGATTTTCACCACACTTCCCCGGAGAGGGATTATTAGTTTAATGAGGAACACGGGTCATCATCTGCATCCCCGAACTTGTGACACTTGAGAGGTATTATCTCCACCAACCTGAAACCTCCTACACATTAAACATGCAGAGGTCAAATTAAATATTCTCCTGACTTTCTACAGCCCAAGAATCAAAGCTGAGCTAATGGACCCTGAAAGAATCAACATGGGCACACTGCTACTGAGCTTCTAATACAGAGGGTCCGGGCACCAAAGGGGTGACAGAGAAGGACTGGATGAAAAGAGGGAGGAAAATTAGCAACTGCAAACTGGGAACTTTATTCCAAGTGCTTTATGTTTGGTGTGTCTTCTAATCCTCACAATAACCCTGGGATTTAAGGATTAATATACCCATTTCACTGGCAGGAAGCTTGAGAACATTACGGTAATAGATTATTCAAAATGGTATCACTAAGCCAAAAGGTAGAAACAATTCAAATGTCCATCATCAGGTGAATGAATCAGCAAAACTGCAGCATATCCATATAGTGGAATATCACTCAGCCATAAAAAAGGAATAAGTTCACATACATGCTACAACATGGATGAAGTGTGAAGACATTATGCTGTACACAAAAAAAGACAGTAAACAATTGTACTTATGTGACATATCTAGAATAGGCACTTCACAGAGACAGAAAGTAGACTCAGAATATAAAACGCTGGGAGGGTGTGTGTATGGAACTGGCAGCCACTGCTGGGGTGATGAAAAGGTTCTGGAACTACTTAATGGTAACGATTGCATGACACTGTGAATATAATTAATACCATGACTTTTACACTGGAAAAGAGTTAAAATGGCATAAAATGGCAAATGCTATAGATATATACTACCACAATAAAAAAAAAATCACATCGCTAATAGATATTTTGACAACTTAAAACCTATTTCTGACTCCTAAGTCTGTAAACTTTCTAGCAAGCCACAAAGCGGTCCTCAAAGACTTAGTCTGCGGCTGGCCGACAGAGACGTCTGCGGCGACGGAAATGCTCCAGGTCTGCACAGTCCAATAGGGTGGCCACTCGCCACACACCGCTACTGAGCACTTGCAATGCAGCTTCCGTGCTTGAGCAACTAAAATTTAAATGTAATTAATCTATATTTAAATAAGGGTCACTTGTTGGATGCCACATATCAAGTGAAGCACAGATGCCTAAGGAAACATTATAACAAAATGATGATAACCTGGCAACGGTAAAGATTTAAAAAATGTGGACCCAAAGCTCCAGGGATTACCAGCGCAGCCGCCAACCTGACTCCTCGGTTCCGTTTCGCCTCTGCCTCCGATCCATCCATCAGGAAGAACAGCCTTGATCATAGCAGATCTGACCATGTCATCTGCTTTACGAACACGACACTACACAGGAACGTTAAATGCATACACTAACTGAAAGAAACCAATCTGAAAAGGCTACGTAATACATGATTCCAATTATGCGACATTTTGAAAAAAGCAAAACTACAGAGATGGTGCAAAGACCAGTGGTTGGCCAAGGGTTAGGGGGAGGGAGGGGATAAACAGGAGAAACACAGAGGATTTCCAGGGCAGTGAAACTGTTCTGCATGAATAATAATGGCAGATAAATGTCATTACATAGCTGTCCACACCCATAGAGTATGCAACACCAAGAGTGAATTCTAATATCAATTATGGACTTTGGGCGATAACCAAGTGTTAGTGTGGGTTCCTCCACTGTAAAGGTACCACTTTGGTGTGGGGTGTTCACAGTGGGGAAGCCTAGGGGTGGGGAGCAGGGGGTACAGGGAAATTCCCTGTAATTTCTACTCAATTTTGCTGTGATCCTAAAACTGACCTAAAAAATAAAGTCAATTAAAAAAAACCCCGCATGGTAAAACCCCACTAAAAGTCAGCATCCCATGAACCTCATCACCTGGCTCCTGCCTCTCCTCCGGTTGCTTTCTCATGGCCCCCCTTGCCCCACTCAAGCCGCGTGCCAGCTCCCTAAACCCACCAGCAATTTCTCTCCACAGACCTGGCACGGGCTACGCCCTTTGAGTTGGGTGCTCCTCACCTTTCTACTAGAGCTGCTTGGCAGACTCCCTCATATTTTTTAAAACTGGAACTCCCTTTTTTGAATACTTTCCTAAAGCCAAAAAAAAAAACCCCACTGAAATAACAACTCCCTCCTCTGACTGCCCATGCATTGAATAAATATTGCGGCTTTTACGCTTGTTTTGTTACTGACCTCTCTTCTAACAATCTCTGGGTTGCTCCTGGGTAGGTCTTAATTCCTCCCCACCAGATCTCCTACAATCTGGCCCCAGGCAATCTCTTCAGAGCCCCATCACTCCTCCTCCTCTCCAGCCACATTGGCCTTCTCAGCATCCCGGAACACGCTCCTCCCTGCTGTGAGCCTTCCAGCCTCTCTTCTCCCTCCCGGAACCCACTCCCCAACAGACTAAAGCTCCACCTCTAGCTTACAGAAGGCTTCCTTGATTTCCGAGAGTCATATAAATGCCCAGTTGTAAATTTTCAAAATACTCGATGCTTTTCCCTTCAAGGCATTTTTTAACTGTGCCTAAATAATTATGTATGAAACTATTTGTTTAATTTTTATCTCCTCCTTTAGGCTTCAAGCTCTTTGTCCTGTGCCCCCACAGTTCTATCCATGGTTCCTTTCATATCAAAAGCTCCTAATATACATGTGTGGACTAATTAGTCTATTCTCCAGGGTCCAGGTGGGTGTTTAATAATTATTTGTAAGGGAACTATATTTCTTTTATCTCCAGACTCTAGTAGATAAAAGAAATATAGTTTATGCAGGACAGTTCCTGACACAGAATGAGAGATCAACAAATTCAGTATTTGTTGAATGAATGAATGAATGAATGAATGAATGAATCAGAGAGAGAGAAATTCAGGTATCCTTGCACAAACAAACTGCTCCACTCCTTCATGGTAGAAGCTATTCTGCACCACAAGCAGAGTTTCGGGCTGAAGAAGTTGTTGCAAGTGCATACAAAAATAATGGCTTCTAAGTATAATGACAACAGTTCATTTACCAATTATTTTTCAAGCAAGCTTTCTTACCTTATTTTTTTCAGCCATGTTACATGTTACATGAATAATACAAACCTCTTTATGGGCAATGGGGTTTCGAGAGAGAACCTGGCCCGCCACATGTAACATGGTGAACAAGGGGCCGACCAGATGCCAGGCTGCCTGGCTCCTGGGAGAGGCACGGGGTGACAGCTGTGGCTGAGAAGCAAAATAAGCCGTCCCCATTCTAGAGGACCAGAGTGGATGGGAAGCAAGAGAATGGACCCTGATTACAATCTGAGGGGGATTCTTGCACTGAAAGAGAGTTGATTGGATCTTGCTGTGATGCCAGAGCCTGTCGGCAATCAAACTTCCTCTGGCTACCTCCGAGCAGCTGAAATTAGAAATCGGGAGCAGAGGCTTGCCTGCTGCTGAGGGAGAGGCTGCAGGACACAGGAGCGGCTCGGCATCGGGCTATAGCTGAAGTGGTAGGTTATACACTTGACCATTCACAGCACTGCTAATGAAAAATGCTTCCTTCCCCAAAGAAGACAGAGAAGGATGCAACTTGCCCTGGGGACAGGGGATGGAGGAGTAAGGGGAATAAGTCTTAATAACTGCAGACTGTGCAAATGCTTACAAAGTGTTATAACTTATATTCTCACTAGATCCTCCCCCCGCCCCCAATGAAACCAGTGCTGTAACCCCCATTTTACCGATGCAAACTTCTAGGTTGGTAGAGAGGAAATGTCATCTCAAAGTTAAAAGGTATAAAGTTAGATAGAGCCAAGATAAGAATTCCAGATCGGCCTGACTTGCTAACAGACACTGTAATCCAAAGCAAGAGTCTCCAAGATAAAGTCAAAATCTGAAATTACTGAAATGAGTCAGATTTTCCAAGAAAGATTCTGATGAAATCTTTCACATGTAATATGGCACAGAGCAGGGATCCCCTGAAAATAGCAGAGTGCATTCCCCACAACCCTTGACTGGGGGAAGAGGGAAGTGCATGATACACGTTTAAGATACTTTGCATGACAATGGCAAGTTAATAGCCGTGCCTTTCCTTAAGGGAAGAGGATGCTGTCCAGGGCAAAAGGTGTGGGTGACTTTAAGAACATACAGTGACTCCTGACATAGCCAGGGGAGGCTGATGCCCACCCCGGATGTCCCTGTGTCACTGGAAACTCTTGCCCTGACTGAAGATGGCAGCAGCCAAAAGAAGGTAAAAGATACTGGGCAACTGGCAAAAATGGTGGACGCTAACACACCATAGGAGGGGCTGGATATGAGATCACGTAGGAAGTTCTGGGCTGAGCATTTAAATGGGGTGGTCTGAAAGGGAGTAGGGCAGAGTCCACCACAAAGAGAAGAGGTCCAGAGTGAGTGAGAGAGACATGAGAGGGCACCATGAGGTCTGGAGGGGGAGAAGGTCAGGCTAGGGAGGACCGTGGCGGAGCTGATGGAGCTGCAGGGACCTGCCTAAGCAAGCACAGATTCATGAGGCATGCTTGGAGCTGAACTGTGACTGGGAATGCTGAGTTGCAGACTTCTGTTTCACTAAAGGGTGTATGGAGAAGTCGCTCCCTTGGGATTGTGCCTCCCTGGACCCCACCATGATCCAGTGTAAGGTGGCACATGTTTCCCTGAACCACTACATGGAGGCTGAGGACAACGTACCCCAGGTCCTGAAGGAGAGAGCTGCTGGGAGAGGATGGCAACACTGAAACCCACAGTGCACATTCCAGAGGGGATGCAGATCTGCTTGCACAGCCAGCATAAGCACAGATGAGGACATGGGGAACTTCTGGGCATGGTTTTGGCTTGCAGCCTTTTGGGGAGCAAGGGAAGTGCTGGTTCTCATGGGAGAGGAGGGCTCTGAGCAGGAGTGCCTCAGCCCCCCGCCAAGGTTGGAACCACGTTAATAAAAACCTGTTTCCTTCAACACTAATTGTTGGGTCATGTGTCAAGGTACCACATGGCCAGTACCCATTTGCCTGGTTACACACATGGGCTATCACATGTAAACCACATGTGAGATTATTATCCCTTGTTTGATATGATGAAACAGATTGAGGTTATAAGAGGTGAAATCATTTACTGCAAGTGGCAGGGCTGGCCATTAAAACCAGACCAAGTTCCAGTCACAGGGATATAAAGTACAGCACAGGAAATAAAGTCAATGGTATTGTAATAACTGTGTGCGGTGCCAGCTGGTACTGGAAGTATTGGGGGGGATCACTTTGTAAAGTATATAATTGTCTAACCACTAGGCTATACAAAATAATTTTGAATGTCTACTGTAATGTAAAAAATACAACATTTTTTAAAAATTAAAAAACATTTTAGAAAGCATAATAATATCATTATTGCAAAAAACTTTGAGTCTTATTATTTTTAAATACCTAATCAGTAAATCAAATTTGCAAATTTTCATAAATGTCATATTTCTCTTTGACAGTTTGTTTAAATCAGAATCCAAATAAAGTCCACACTTTCTGACTGGTTAAAAACAAAAGGCAAGTTCTTCAGATTTCACACTGAGAATGGAGAACCACAAGCAATGCAGAGAGGTAGAACCTGTAACCCTCTTTCAAGCAAAGCACTAAAACTGAGTATGAGGTACATTCTGGCAGAGCTGACTTACCCATCAGGCACTGCGTCCAGGGCCCACAGCTGCCTTAGGGGCCAATGTAAATGTTTGCATTTTTCTAAATAGTGGTAGCCAAAGTAATTTTATGTTAAGGTAGAAAGTGTTCCAGTCTATATTACTACTATAATTATATTCCAACACAATTATTAAGTGTTTTTAGAGTAAATAATGAAATAAAATAATGTTTTAAACGTTATGGAGGAGTGACCCCAAAGTGCAAAAGTGTTAAAGTTGGCCCTGCACAGCCATAAAGTTGGCCTCGATGCTGACTTTGTTGTTATCAAACCTTGGCCATTGAATCTGGAGCTGAAATGAGCAACTGAGGATTAGTGAGCCTGGGGAAGAGTGTTTTCAGCTGTGTTCTGATGAACTCCAGCGTGGAATTATCAAGGACAGAGTTTGAAATAAGCTCCTGGGTGCATGGGGGCATTTGCCCTTTGGCTATTATGCACAGCTGCCAAAACTAAATTAAAGTCACCTTTAGCTTCATCATTTTCTCCATCTCAAAAATCACACTTATTATCGGGCCCTGAGACATAATGTTGCCCTTGAGATTGCAATCAATATCTGATCTCTGGTTAGGCAGGCCTTTTTATGCCTAACCCACACCCTGCCTAGTCCAGCTGGAGTCTTTAAGTTTGCATTCTAAGGGTGAAAGTTTTGGCACCACTGTGAGGATTTCCCTGTAATGGGATCCATGAGGAAGTTTGGGCACTTGGGTAACATCCTGAGGGATGAAAATGGCAGTGAGGAGCTACAGACTGCAGTAAATTCAGCCCTGCATTTCAATGGCCTGGGCAAGTCACTTCTTCTTTCTGGCCCTAGTTTCCTGTCTATAAAAAGGAAGAGTTATTGGCATCTGTAAATGTGAAGGACACATTGATACCAAACATGTAGAATAGTATGGACGGTCCCATCAAAAATCTCCCTATAGTAAAATCGGTGTTGTAAGGAGGGCCTATCATGTTTGGTGTTTAAGAAGCCACCTTCTTCTAGTGTGCCCCAAACCCAGGATATACCTATTTGCTTCTGCACGGGCAGCACGATTTCTAAGCATCTGCAGAGGGAAAGTAAAGGTCAGAACAGTTAGGTAGCACAGACATGCACACAGAGCCACAGAGCAAATCAGGGTACAGTAAAGGGGTGGGGTGTGGTCACATTCCCCGCATGAACTTTCACATTACAAATACCTCAGTCCTGGAGTTGCACGCTCTGATTCTGGGCATGACAGCTAAATGAGAAATCCATTTCCGACCCAATTATTTGAATGACAAAGGGGCCGGCATTAAACTGGAAGCAATCGTCTTTACATCACCCTGGGTACCACTTCTAATTACAAACTTGCAGACCACCAGCCTCTTGTGGAACTGATATGAAGTATGGAAATTATCATGCAATTTACAACAGGCAGCATCTGAAAGTGACTTTCTCAGCATCTGTTCTCTAGTAATCCCAAGAGCAGGGAAATGAAGAAAGCTCATGGGGTTACTGGAGAAATGTAATCTCCTCTAGTCACATCCAACAGTTCAATAGCTTCCCCCCAAACTCTTCAAACCTATCTCTTCCCTCTGCTTCCTTCATCCTATCATACCTCTCCCTATGTGTGGAAGTTCTACCCATCCTTCAAAACTTCCCTTCATAAATCCAACCTTTCTCCAAGAACCTGCCCAGCCCAACTGAGCTCCCACTACTCCTCTCCTGGGATGTCAGTCTCCACCACTTGTGAACTGAGGGCAAGTTAAGTACAGTTTGAATTTGACCCAAATACAATTACTCTATGAATAATCCTGGTTGGACCCTGATGTTGCTCAGAGCCCTTTTTATCCTGTGCAACACACAGTGTCAATTCATAACAAACACTGGTTAATGTAAGAGGATCAACCTCATACTCTGGACTCCTTGGTTATCATTGCAGTTCTTCCCCTCCCTACTGCTGTGCCTCTGGGCAAGGCCCTTCACACCTCTGAACCTCAGATTCCCCATCTTTAAAATGGAAAGAAGATGCTTAAACCTTAATGCTGTATTTTGAGGATCAAGTAAAGCAAAGAAATGATTGCAAGCAATGAAATCAATACAAGTGCAAGAAACTATGATTATTATTAATGAGAATAACTGACCTATTAAGGAGAGTAACAAACTTGATACTCCCTCCCTTTCTTTGGCTCAAGAATGGCAAACACCTTCTTCAAGATTTATCTGTTGTATTCTGGGATAAGAGTTTAGTCATTCAAATCAGAATTCAAAGATATTGTTAATCCCCTTCTATGTACCCACCTAGGTACACAGAGAGAGTGCCATCAAAATACCATGCAAAGAATTAGCATCTGTGCCTTAACTCTGTAGAATCACATGGTTCTTAAAGGCCATGGGTCCCTGCTGGAGTATGGGAGTTGGTCAGCAGCCAGCACAGTGTCAGGACGTAGTAGGTATTTGTGAAGTTTTTACATGAATATTTAACAGGAACTTCCAGTATTACTTACCATACAGATTTGGGCTGTTCTCCAATTATAATACAAGTTGAAAAAAGAATACAGGAATTTAGATGTTAAACAGTTCAAGGCAGGGGAAAGGAGCGACGTTAGGGGTTCCAGACCCGATTCTGACCTGGCCACTCTGTCTTGGTGTGAGCCCATAAAACTGACTTCATTTCTCTAAGCCTTGGTTTCCCTGATAGTCAGGAAGGAGAGATGCGAATGACTGTATGAACCAAAGAGCAACTCAATGAAGAATGAAATGAAGAGGCAGGAGTTAAGTCAAATAACAGTAGGCAGCAGCTTTTCTCAACAGGAATAAACCACGGAAAGAAACACAAAAGCAAATGCAAAACCCATAAGCTTTGACTGGTTGCTAAACATGAAGTAGAAGAAATCAATGAATGTCTTAATGACTCTCTGACTCCCAGGGCATGTGGGCAGATGTCCAGAGCTCAGAGATCCTTGGATTATACTCTGACGTTAGGATCATGTTGGTTTCACTTTGTGTATCTATCAAACAACTACTGAGTATGTTTGGCCCTGTGCTATGCATACTTACTGGAAAAAAAAGACGAACAACACTAAGAATAAATGAGAAAACCACAATCCCTGTTCTCACAGAGTTTACAATCTGGCTAGTAAGACAGATAATTAAACAGGTAATGACAACAAAGTGTAATGTGGAAATCAGGAAACAATGTAGGGAATAAGAGAATATACAGCGGGGATGTCGGACCTGGCTGGTAGTAAGAGAGGGTCTCATATTTGAAATACTATATCATGTTAGAATGGAAGGATTCACAGAAGAAGATAGCCAGTGAAAGAAGAGTGGCAACTACACCAGAGAAAGGAAGGAGCAAGCATGCTGGAGATAGAGAGATGTGTAAGACACGACTCCTGCCCTGGAGGAGCTGCTAGTCTAGTGAAGAGAGACTTGAGCACAGTCATTCCAGCACAGTGTCGTATGAGCTCTACAGATTAGGCAGAATCACCTGAAGTTTCTTTCCGATTCCACGACCCTGTATCCATAGCACGTATGTGCAGGGGACATCAGACTGAGCAGCCAACATGATTACAAGGCTTGGCTGTTCGATGGTCCCCCGTGTGACAATGGACAAGTCCCTGCCCTCCCTGGCCCTACTCTTCTCACCCGTCAGATGAGGTTTCATTAGGTCATCACGCACACACGTTTTAATCTGAAAAGTCTATGCTCTGGGATGACTCAGCAATTTCCAGGATTTATTCTTTACTTCTAATATAATCACAGTTCTTATTTTTTCTTCCACATTATACCCTTTCTGCGGAATGGCTGACATTATTTATTTCTCATATCCTCAGGACTTAAATCCCTGAATTATTCTAAATCTTGCCCGGGCCTGAGATCACAAATAAAGTCTCAATCCCAGGAGCGTGGAGATAAATGGGGGCCGCCATGCCGGTGACCTCCATCGGGGATTTGGCATCAGTGTTCTACCCAAGGAAAATGTTGTACCAGATCAGACTGCAGGAGGAAGGGAGACGCTAAAAAGAAGGAAAGAAAGGCATAAAGCTTAGCATTCATGAAAAGGTAAAAGATGCAGCTTCCCTCTGGATGCACCTCAGTGACCCCCAGGAGATGGAAGACATATAATTTTGGGCCTTTCCTTTTTATTTTGAGAAAGAAAGGAGCTGTAGCCAAAGTGGGAGACAGTCAGGCATAGCCAGCCAGCCACTCGCCAGCCCGGGTGTTGCAGAGCCAGGATGGAGTTCTGCCCCCACGAGAGTCAGGATGACCTGCAGCCAGTCCTTCCATTTGTTCTGGGGTTCGGTTTCCTCAGCTTTAAAGAAGAGGCCATCATTTTCTCAAGGAACCACCATCAGGACAAAACAAAATGCACATGTGGAAATGCCCAGTATGGGCATGTGACACAGGAAGTTTTAATGAAGGCGAGCTGAACCTACACTGGGGTGGGGGCCCTGTGGGAAGCTGGCGGGAAAGGTCACTGGTGCCAGGTGCCCCAGCTTGCAAGAGTGGGTAGGATGTGAACATATGGACATAAGGAGGAGTAAAAAGGGAGCAGAGCTACTTAAAGAGGATCTGTAACAGTGCTGGGGACATACCATGGAGATGTGGGACAGATAAGGTGAATCTAGGCCTTAAAGACCTTGTACATCATCGGCCATCAGTCCTTCCTTAAAGCCCCCATGCCTTACCCATGTTCATGAGTATACTTTTTCCCCTTAGCCACTAGGATTGCTTTTTTATATAATCTCAGTTTCCCTGTATACAAAATGTGGGCTGTTCTGTTGTATATTTACTTGCTTAAACATGGATAAAAGCCATTAGCAGCATTACAACTGGTAATGAATCCTGAGTTAATAATTTGATTCATTCATAGTAACTTATGTCTCATCTAACCTACCCATCTCTACCCATATATGTCTCCCTGTTAAGCCTCCATAGTACCTGTGATAGGCCAGACAACCAATACACATTTTCAGAAATGGTAAATTGATGTGGTCCAGCCCTCTTCTGATAACTTAGAGAATCAAGGTGGGGCCAGGGAGGTAATGACTTGCCCAAGGACCCAACCTGATTAAGGGCTCCCTCTGGGTATCAACACAATGAAGATCCCCCTCTTAGAACTCCTCACCAGGGCTTGTTTTGCAGGCCACAGGCCACAGTCTGCTAATTCCCATTTGGTATCACAGATGGGAGGTTAAAACAAGAAGCAGGCCAGGTGGGTCCTTTCTGTGAGCAGAGAAAAATACGAGCCTTTCAAACTTGCCTGAATTCTCTGACAAGTTTAATCAAGTATGGAATAAAAGGCAGGCATGATTTACTTAGTTTTCCCAAACACTGTTGATGATGTACCTCAAGAAAGCCTATGGAGATAGATAAACAGCTGGGGGATGGGGTATAAAATGTGGTTGCAGAACGAGAGGCAGTTATGCCTCAGGAAATGAAGTTCTTGGTCTCTTCAAAGAAGAAAAGATTCTAGTTGCATAAGCCCAAGAAAAGCATCCTAGACATACAGCCGTAGCTGGGCTCACACTTGGGTCACAGGGACATCAGGAACTCTGAGCCCCACCCCCAAATACTGCATCATTGAGAACCCTATAAAGAGGCACAATAAGTAAGAAACAGACATCTCTCTACTCTGCCCACATCTGTCACAGCATCGATCCTACACCAGTCAACATTAGAGTATGCCTCTATAATAACTTCCACCCCTCAAGGGCTTGGAGGATAATGGTGTATGTTTCACACACGTCACATGTTCATCCCAGGCTGGGAGAGGGACGCTTACTCACCGTAGTCTCCCTATAACCCAGGCAGATGGAGCTAACACCAGAAATGTTGCCAATCTCCAAGTGAGACAGAAGGAAAGAACTCTGCAAAGTCTTCCCCTGGTGGGTAAATGTTCTGGCCCACAAGTAGCATATAGAACTTCCCCTTGAAACTTCAACCACCCAATGATAAGTAGGCCAGGAAGGACAACCCCAGCATGTAGCCAGAAAGGAGGGAAATCAGAAACATTGGACAAAACAGTACTACAGTTTGGCCGGCAGACCCTCGCAAGAAAGCTTGCCCTGTTCTGAGGATGGGGGAGCCTGAGTGTCTGAACGTAGCAGAGGACATAGGCAGCTTGGACTCATCAGTGGAAAGGTACTGGCCCGGGAGTATATAGGTGTTCCTGGCGGGCACTCCTCTTCCTTCTGCAGGTGATACTCTCTGAGCTCCATCCCAACCCTTCCTAGGCAGTCAGTTCGCCTTGGCAGAATGTGACAAGTTAACACAGTACTCTGTTTGCTCGGCACTCCCGACACACTGCATGACTTAGCCTTCTTGTACAGTTATCCAAAAATGAGGCCTCTGCTCATTTTCCCTTGTAAACTTCTTGAGGGCAGAGGCCTTGTCTTACTCATCTTGCAAAATCTAGTACAATTTGTTACATACTGAAGGTGCTTACTGCATGTTTACTTAAGAAATGAATACATTTCATGTTTCAAAAATGATGACTTCCAGGACTCAACCTAGCCAACTCCATGAGTGTTTCCATGAATGCATACAATGATAATACTGATGTTGTCATTGATCAGTTGATACATATTAATTATATTAATAATAAAAATAATAATAATAAAAATAAAAGTGCCCCATGTATGGGGCACTTGCCAATTTACAGAGCCTTCTCAATTCTATTCTCACTTCTGATGCTCTCATTAACCCTGTGTGGGAAGCATAGCAGAGACAGTATTCCCTATTTTAATGATGAGAAAACTGGGGTCCCAAGCAGTAATAAGACTTGGCCAAGGTTACCTAGCTGGTTAAGATAGAGTTGGAATAAAATTTTAGTTCTTTTCACACCTTGCTTGTGATCAACCCATAAGAAATTTTTCTCCTCTCCCTGACTCTCCCCATAACACAAGAATAAGCCCTTATTGTAACACGTGGGCCCAATTTTTCCCCGTCTTGCAGATTAGACTCCTCATGACCTTGGTTTTGGTGTCTGAGCTCCCCATAGTGGCTGCAACCACCCACTCTCCTCCCTGCTCCAGCAGCCCCAATTCCTGAGAACACCTGCTCCGAACTACAAATAGCATGAACTTCATCTTCTTCAGTGACTTCTTTAATTAATTAGCAGGGATGTCTGCAGAGAAGAATGGAGGCTCAGTCTTCTGTGGACTTCCTACTTCTCCATTTTGGGTGCTGTTTTGGAGCAACAACGATAAACACGAACAAGACACAATAAAAGCATTATACTATCATGCAAGCTTCTCTCAGCAATGCCCTGTAACAGCGCTTTGGATGAAGCAGTGCCATTTCACAGATGAGGAGCTCGAGGCTCTTAGATTAAGTGACAGAAGAGGAAGCACAGGGACAGTTCTGAGCATGAGCCACGAGAGTCAGCCAGATCCGGCGTGCGGTGTTTGCTCTGCCACTTACAAGCTCTGCAAACTTCTGCTGTTCCAACACCTCTTAGTCTCCAAGTCATTCTCTGCAAAGTAGGCGCATGTTCCCCATCCTCTAAGGGTTGTCTTAAGGATACAAGAGACAATGTATATGAAGCTCTTGCAGAGGGACTTGCTCATGATAAGCACTGAGCACACATGAACTATTTCCCTTCTTCCATCTGCCTGCCCTCCAGATGGGAAGCTCCTAAAGGCTGAGGTCCTTTCTGTCTGTTCACAGCTGATTCCCCAGAGTCTAGCACCATGCCTTAGCCATGGTCGATGCTTTATAAACTCTTGCAATTTTTCTGAAACTTGATTGAGTTCACATAGATACCTAAGTTGTGTATAAAATCACTGAGGCTCCTCTTGGACATGGAGAACTTGGCTAGCTTTCATCCGCTGTTATTTTCAGGTTTAGTAAAGACATAAACCTTGGGGAAAGAGTGACTGTAAGCCCACCCCATCCACCTGCAAGGTTTGTCTCTGCAATGCCGCCTTATTTCCATACGATGGACTCTGAACAGTATTCCCCTACAGTATGCAGGATGTGCTCTTTCAACAACCAGCGTCCACTTTGTCATTCTTCAGCTTCTCACTTGTAAAATGGAATAGCAATCCCAGACCTCGACCAGATCACAAGAAAAGTGAGGGGGAATCAAAAATGACTTTCCTGTAGCTCACCATTGGGAGTGGAATGGCTTAAGCAGCAACTAAGAATCAGAGACTCACAGAAAGTAGTATAGTATTTATGTAGTTATTCTTCATCCACCTGGGAAAAGTAGAACAGTTGACCTAGAACTCTGGGAAACACACCATAAGCCTACACTTGTGTGCACACAAACACACACACTTAATTTTGAATCTCACACTCAGTACAAACTAAAGAGGAATCCACCAAACAATAACAAAAGTCATAGGAGCTTTAAAAAAAAACTACGAAAGGTAGCTAATATACTAAATAATGACCTCTTTTCCCATGTTCAGGGAACACTGCCATATTGAGGAAAACTGACAAAAATATTCTGAAACATCGTTTCCATTATGGAGCCAGTGCCTCCTTCTCATGGATCTAGAATAAACGACCGCCATGTGTTTGGAGAGGTTAAGCATATGACTGTATTTTCCATAACCCTTCTTAATTTCCCCAGTGTATGAACATGTGTAATATACGCTTTTCAAATTGCCCCTGGGTGAAAGATGCAAGCGGGCAGGAGGCAGTACCCTAACCCGACGTTTAAAGGTAATGGTGAACAGCTCTCTTTCATCGATACTAATCTATAAAACTACTTGGGTTTCCCAGGGACCAGAATAATGATTGACATGGGTTGTTTAAGAATTCTGCTCCGAACAACTTACATATAAAAATAACACATTTTTAACATCGGTTTATAAATATAAAATCTTATTACCACAAAGCCACAGTCGGCCAAGTCTCCTAGGATTACTGTGCATTTAACACAGCAGGGAGAATAATCATTTGTAGGCTTAAGAAATGCCCCGAACCTCAATTGCAGGTGTCGGCACAGAACAATCCTGCCTGAACTTAGGTCGCCTAAAATGGAACAAATCTATATAAATCATCATTTATTTAAGCGGAAACTAAGGTGCTGTTAATGAAGACAGAAAATCTTATAACCCACACAAGATAATACTTGCCAACGAAAGTCCAGTCCAGCCCAGATTAACACATTCTCTAAGTGTTTTTCCCTGCCGTGGCTTTCTGTTAAAACGGGAACTGGGCTATTCAAACGTCAAGTTCTTCTTATTGGTAATAATGTTATTTTTTCTAGGCACTACTGATCCTTATTGCTCTTGGAATCTCTTGGAAAATGAGTCTCTATATAACATGATTATAATGATTCATTATATTTGTGTAGGGTTTTGTAGCTTAGAAAGCACTTTCCCATCCATTATTAATATTATCATTATTATTAATAATAGCTATCATTTATTGTGTTCTTTTTAGGGGCCAGGCATTGTTCAGTGAACAGTAAACACAATTATTTGTAATCTTGACAATAACTCTACAGGGAGGTGTAACACCTGTTCTGTTCAGGGGAAAACTGAGGCTCGTGGAGATCAAATAACCTGCCATAGACAACACAGTTCATAAGTGGTGGAGAGGGGACTAAAGCTCTTGCCTGCCTGACCCCAAGATCCAAGCCATTCTCACTCTATCACATCTCAGGTGACCTTAAAATTACCTCTTTGCTATGTATTATCTATCATCCTTATAGACTAAATACTCCCTGAAGGCAGGAAATGTATCTTGTTCGGAGGCATAACGCCACTACCTAGCACAATACCTGGAACACTGCAGGCACTTGACGACTATTTGGTAAAAGAACAAACAAAGCAATAAATGAGTGAGCAAGTGAATTCTTACATGTCTCCTGAAGCAAGGAGATTACTTGGTAAATAAGAAACAGAGATGAGGAGACGCTAAGAGGTGAAGTGACTTCCCCAAAAGCACACAGCTGGTACATGCCAGTGACTGGACCCAACCCTAAGCCCTATGACTCTGGATCTGGTTGGCCTCTCCCAGACCCAGGCTGTGTCCTCATTGCATGGAAAGCATGTAGTTCTGCTGGGTCATCGTGAACCAGCTGACAAGCAGAGGGCCAGAGCTGCAGGCCAGCCCTGAGCCCGGGGGTATAACTCAGTTCCCTCCACATCCTCTCCCCTCTATCAGCCCAGGGTGGAAGCCCATGATTGTGAGTACAAATGCAGAGGCTCCAGCGTGGGGATGGATGAGCTTGGAGAGAGCAGTAGATGGAGAGCTGACAACTCGGGCAGCCAAATTGAATTTGAGGGAATTTGGTTCAGTGCTTTCCATTAACAGCACTCTAAGAAAAATATAATTCCCAAGACTAAGTAAGGAAAGGAGGAAAAAAACAGAACGAAACAACTTTTCATTGAGCACAGTCAATGCAAAGCAAATCAATCACACTGTTCCCCCTCCGGGCCCAGCCTCTGGAGCTGCGGGCCAGGCATCAGAGTGGCTGTGAGAGAGAGAGAAGCATCGATGAGTAACAACAGACCCACTAAAGGTTCTCTACATTCCAGGCCACATTCAATCATCCAAAGAAACCTTTACTGTTTACAAAGCACTTTACCTACATTCAGTCATTTGATTTGTACAAGAACTTTGGAAGCAGGGATTATTAGAATTCCTATGTTATAAATGAGAAACTGCACGGGAGTAATTAGGTCACATGGTCAATACATGGCAACTAGTAAATGGCTGGCATTTGAACCTAAGTCCCTTTAATCCCCTCAGCTGAACTCTTAAACTCTGAGGGGTGTCCAACCCATGACCCACGGGCTACCTGTGGCCCAGGATGGCTATGAACACAGCCCAACACAGAATCGTAAATTTGCTTTAAATCTTTTTTTTGCTCATCAGTTTTCATTAGTGTTTTCTTTTTAATGTGTGGCCCAAGACAACTCTTCTTCCATTGTGAGCCAGAGACACCAAAAGGCTGGACACCCCTGGACCGTCACATGGCCCCAGCTACCCAAGGGGGAGCCAAGACTAAATCCAGCAGGATGCTCCACACACACACACACACACACACACACACACACACACAACTGGAAGTTGTCTATTCCAATTCAAGCTCATCTCAACCCAGGAACTAAAAGGGCCCATGTATTTTTAATATGGTAATATCACTCCCTGCCTTGCCTCCCTCATCAAAGCAAAACTTGAACAAAAATAGCAATGCTTTAAGTTCCCATAGTTCTGTTCCTGTAAAAGTGTCCTCTCACCTGCCAACAGTGAATTGGGGGGCACTGTTTTCAAGGAAGCCTGACTGAAAGGTAGCAAAGCATGGCAGTTAAAAAGGTAAACTCAGGAGCCAGATAATGTGAATTTGAATCCCAACTTCAGCAACACTTACAACCTCCTTGAGCCCCAATTTCATGATCTATAAAGTCAGTATCTCACCTCACAGGCTTGTTGCAAGGATTGATGGCATTATACCTAAAACACTTAGACAGACAGTGTCTGGGAGCTGGAAAGCACTTCATAAAATTTCATCACTATTGTTGCTAGACGTCAATGCACAGGTAGATCATAGGATGCCACATCACAGAGGCCCTTGCAAAGTCATCCAGTCTCATTTTTTTATTCTTTGAAGGATAAAACTGAGGCTGAGAGAAAGGAAGCCTCACTTCCACTCCAGCACACCAAAAGCCTCAGAATGCCAATGACTGGTCTCTTGTGTCCAGATGGGGCATTTGCTGCACTTGCTCACCTTCCCCAAGGCTCATATTTCCATAGGACTGTTTATCTGGAAAGAGGTTCCCTCCTCGTATCGAGAGGTAGGTGGTGTGGCCTTGGTGGAGCAGCGCTTTCAGGGAATCTTTAAAACTACTTGGCAAAACAGCTACTGATATCTGTTGAGCATCCTCAATGCAGAAGCTGCACAAGGCCAGACTATAGTCCCCAGGGCCAGTGTGGGCACATTAACGTGCAGCCAATGCAATGACTCAAAGGCTGATTATGTCCCTGGTGGGTTAGCTGTGTACCCAGCTTCTCCTCTCTCAGTCAGATGTCCCTTGGTTGTTTCAGGACTCATAGACTCTTCCCTCAGAGGGAGAGAAGGGAAGAGGAGAGCCTCTGAGTCTCTGATCAGTCAAACACTGGTGCTCATTAGCAAGTCTTACCAAGGCTTCCACTGCAATGGCCAACATAGCCCTATTCACGGGGACATTTGAGAGTTCAAGGTTATTTCCATAGTAATCTAGTAATCCTAGATTACTATGGAAATGGAGTGTTATTGGATATGGAGTGTTCAAATCCTAGTGCTGCCACTTATTAGCTATGTGCATTTAGGCAACTCACTTCATCTCATTGGGCCTCAGTCTTTTCATCTGATAACTGGGAAGAATAATAGTATCTACTTCCAATGGTTGTAACAACTAAATGAGATGACAAATGTGAAGCATACAGGCACAATGCCTGACACACAGAAGTTACTGAATAAATTTCACCTAGTACCAAAAATAATTTAAAAGAATATAGTCTAGCTAATATGTACTCCACATCTTGAGGTTTTACAGCTCATAACTTCTTCCCTGCTAACTCCTGGCTGAAGCTGGCTGCATGGAGGTATGCTTCACAAATTCATCAAGCAGGTTCTTATTTGCAAGCACATTGGAAGAAATAAGCATAAAGCGAAAACTTGGGACCAGAAAATTTCAACGGGGTTCCCGTGGTTCTAACACTTCTAAGTTACAGCAGTATGTCTGGCGAATTGCTGAATCTCTCTGAGACACAGTCTCTTCATCTCTACACTGGGAATGATGGCATTTTCTGATCTGTCACCGAAAGAGAGTGTGGGAAAAGGCAGTATCCACATTCTTTGTCTGTCATTAGCATCATCATCATTACTGTTATCATCATCAGTGAAGAAGCATGTTTATAATTATTGAGCACTAAGTACAAGCTATACAGTTAAACATATACCTAGTTTTATGTCCAAACTAAAAAGCTACCGTTAATCATTCATTTTGCAGATGCAGAAATTATGGCTTATAGAAAAATTTATTAAAACCACACTTCTTTCACTTTCTCTCACGCCCACCTGCTCAAACTCCGTAAGTCTGGCTTGCATTCTCTTAGCTGATAATGGGATCTTTCACATGTCATTATTTGTGACTTGAGCACATGGTTATCTACATGAGGCACTCAGACCAAGGACAGTTATCTTCATTTCTGCATCCCTGGGGTCTCACATGGTGACCTGCATTTAGGGGACATAAGTAAATGATCGCCCATTGCAGTGAGAAACTTTTGGGTCAAACTATGAGACGCAGACTGGTGAAAACGTGCTCTTACAGAGTTAGGAGCATCTGTTCAGAAAGGCCTCTTTGGAAGGAAAATGTGATTGCAGAGATGCTGAGATTATCAAGGTTCTTAGAAGGAACCCAAGTGGGAAGTCAGAAAGCAAACTGGAACATATTCCTGACCTCGTAATGAGAGAGAAAGGAAATTAGTGATGACGCGAAAATGGCAAAGATCCTGAACCCATCTTTGAAAATCTCTTTTGCCAGGGGAAAAAAAAGGGAGAAAAAAGAAAAGAGAACAAATATGGACAATTAGGAAGTAATTAAGACCTCGCAGAAACAGCTAAGACAGAAAGCAGTTAAGGGAAAGCGTAGGGGTTTGGGGGAAACTTGGGCCAGCAGGTCAGACAGCCTGTGACCCAGGGTGTTGCTGAAGCACTTAGCATTATTTTTAAACAGTCACAGAGGAACGGTGGCCGGACATACACTTAAATTTTTTAAAACACCAAATGTCATATTGATCTTGTAGACAGAAAGGAAAATACAAGGAGGAGGATCTTTATTTAAGAACAGACAGAGAAGGAGGACACGCTGCCAGCTGGTACGTGACGGGCACTTTCAGTTAGAACCTCCCAGACAATCATCTCTTTGCAAACCAGGCCTGGGTTCTCCCGTTTTCCAGATGAGGAAGCCAGGTTTCAAAATGAGGAAGCAATTTGTCTAAAGGCCGCCACTGATTATCACCTGAGCCGGGATGCAACTCCAGTCTCTGCCTCACTCTGGCAGGGCTCGAGACTTACCATTTTAATTGCTCTTCTACAACAAGGATTAACAAGTTGGACACAAGCCAGGAAAACAAAAGAATTATGAAGCTGCATAAGGCCAGGGTTATAAAAAACAAAGCACTGATCACATCCCACAAACATGATAGCTTTTCAATAGAATTACAGAGACGGTGGATGAAAAGATCACAGATGACTTAATCTGGACCATGATAAGTCAAAAACGCTTCTCGCAAAATTAATTCAAATGGACTGGGAGAGGCTGCATGACTGGAAGTCTCAAAATTAGCTCAAAGGCAATAAACACAGAATAATGGTGGAAATAATTCAAATACAAGGACAGGCACAAGGTGTGATGGAGCTCAAAGCCTCTCACAATGTCATTTTACGAATCCTCCAGCTAGTCAGTAGAAAGTATGAGGGAAGGCTGAGCTAAGGTAGTGGGCAAAAGAGAACCTTGTTCAGGAAGCTTCATTTTGAGACCTGGGGTTAACAGAAGAAGTAAGGCCCAGACAAGCTTCCTTTCTCACCATCAGCAGCGACAGAAGAGGAGATGTAGGCCTTGCATAAAGAAGCAATAAGTCGGGACAGAAGTCTGAGTCTCTGGGTGAAGCCAACACCCTCATTCCAGACTTGAAGACCCATTAGGTCAAGCCCCACCTAACAACTGAGGTCTCCACCCTGCCCTTTGCAATGGACAGCAGGCCAACCTGTGAAACCAATTCTTCCTCCTGATGGATCTTCCTAATCCCTTGTCCTATTGTCCTCTGAGGTCTGGGGTTTACCCTGATGATACTAGGCCAAACTCCCTTCCATCACAGTTCAGTTTCAGCAACAAACCTCTCCATGCACAACTCTGTGCCACACGCTGTGTTAGGTCAGAAGGATGGAGAGATGGACAAGGCAGGAGTCCCTGCCCTGCCCTCTAGGAGCTCCAGCCAGAGTGGGATGTTCGAGCCAGAGTTTGCACAGTGTGTTCACTCAACCTTGCCTGAATTTATGTTCAGAAGAGTCACCATCCTTCACAGAGGTTTAGGTCTCAGAGCTAGCAAACACCAGAGGAGGCATTCAAAGCTGTGTCTCTCGGCATAAAAGCTTATGCCTTCTCCACTCTACTACGCAAGCTCCCCAAAGCCATCCACACCCAATGTCTGTACCACCCTTTTGTGGCTATAGGCCAACAAGAATAGTAACTTTCATGATTGAGCATCTATTCTGTGCCAGGCATTTTCTCAGCACATGATCACACACAACCTTCACAAACCCTCTCACAGAGTCATCACTGGCCCCATGCTGCCCCCGAGAAAACAACGACCCAAAGAGGCGCAAGGGCGCACACAGCTTGTGAGTAGAGAAGCAGGAGATTCAAACTCCAGTTTGTCTGCCTTACAGATTTTTAAGAAGCCCACCATTTAGCCAGGATGTGTATTAGTTTCCTGTTGTTGCTGTAATAAATTACCGCACACTTAGTGACATAAACCAACACAAATGTATGATCTCACAGTTCTGCAGGTCAGAAGTCAAAAACAAGTCTCACTGAGCCAAAATCAAAGTGTCAGCAGGGCAGCAGTCCCTGCTGCGGGCTCTAGGGAAGAATGCATTTTCTCGTCTTGTCCAGTTTCAACAGCCGTATTCCTTGGCCCTGGCCCCTTCCTCCCTCTTCAAGGTCAGCAGCATAGCATTTTTAAGACTCTCTGTGCCTCTCTCTTCACATCTCCTTCTCTGACTCTAATGTTGGTGCCTCACTCTTAAAAGGACCCTTGTGATTATATTGGGCCCAACTGGATAATCCAGGATAACTTTCCCATCCCCAGATCCATAACTTAATCACATCTGCTCAGTCCCTTCTGTCGTGTGCCATAGCCCATTCACAGGTTAGGAGATCAGCACATGGATGTCTTGGGTGGGAGAGGGGGTGTAGCCAAAGCACACTTAACTATAGTAGGAACCATGAATAATAATCCCATGGTCTTAAAAAGACTCTGATGTTCACAGAGGTAAAGTGAGTTTTTGGGATATGTGTATAATTGACAAGGTAAGAATCATAACCCAAATTCATCTAACTTCAAAGTCCATTTCTCCCCCTTACCCAGGAGACTATCACACACAGATAAGCCATTTGCCAATGCAAATGCATAAACAGCCGAATCCAAATGAATAATCATCAGGAAAGTTTCAAGACTGACTTGGTGGCCCTGGCTGGCATGGCTCAGTTGATTGGAACATCACCCTGTAAACCAAAAGGTTATGGGTTCAATCCTCAGTCAGGGCGCATACTTAGGTTGCAGGTTTGATCCTGGGTCAGGGCACATAAAGGAAGCAATCAATCAATGTTTCTCTCTTACACTGATGTCTGTCTGTCTCTCTCTCTCTCTCTCTCAAAGCAATGAAGAAATGTCCTTAGGTGAAGATAAAAAGAAAAAAAAAAGACAAGCTTGGTCATTACCTGGGTTGTCGGAAAATGGTTGTGGATGATCTGACACTTGCATCTTTGAAAGAACTGAAAATACATAACTGGGGGTTAGTACAATAGAATGCTGATGAGTGTGGCTAAAGGTAAAAAAAAATCCTTCTCAGCAGCTGGGGAGGGGCAGGGTTAGAGGCAGGACAGGGGTTGAGCCTGAGCAAGGGAATCAGACAGACATGGATTTAAGTCCCAGGTCTTCTAACTCCAGTCATAAGCTGGTTATGTCACCCCTCTGGGCTCAGCTTCCTCATTTGAAAATAGCACAGTGATGGCTTCTTGGGAAGAGCCAACAATGTAATGTCTATGTGGTCCCCAACATTTTATCCAGCACATAATAGAAGCTCAATAAATGTGGGCACTTTAATTTTCTTACCTCCTCTGTTCTGTTCAGGTTTTAGAGTGAGAAATAAAGACATCTGGGCTTTGTTTGAAGAAAAATCTCTAGCTGTGCAACTCGTCTTTAAAAAAACAACCACTCCCCCCTCCCACTTGCCCGTCCTCAAGGCTTGGCAGAAGGCTTAGAGGGTCTGGGCGAACAAAGGAGGGAAAGCACTCAGGCGAAGGAAAAAACACAGGCCTCCATCAAAGAGAGGGTAAATGCACTGCATTATTCAGGGCATTCAGTGGTGGGTCTCTGTCAGGGATGGGCGAGGGAGCTGAGGTCTTTTGAGAACTCTTAGGGACTTGGCCGCTCTCTGAGCAAGGCCACGTGCCACAGCCCCTATTAGTCAGCTGTTTGCCAGCCCCTGGCGATCCACTGGGACCTTCTCAGGAAACCCAGGGCCCTGAGCTGGGCAGGAGGTTAATCAAGTTGCCTCCTCATTCTGGGAAGCCTTTCTTAAGCCCTGTTTTGGAAGCCATGTGAGCACTAAACTTCAGGAAACCAGATGCAGAAGGCACAGGAGCAGACCCACCTCACCTGTAAACAGAATCCCCCCTGGCATGTAGAGGGTCACTGATGGGTGACCCCCCTGATGGGTCACTGAAGGGTGATGATGGGCAGTGTCCCAAACTTGCAGAGATTCCCTTCCCCTTGTTGCCAATCTAAAATCCCACCTGGACAATCTTCGAGCGTAAATTTGCATAGCTACTTGGGAACACAATTCAGCAGTGTCAAGCAAGTTGACAATGCCCATGATCTTGGACCTTACAATACTATTTCCCCCAGGCATCTAACTTATAGAGATACTCCCAGTAGAAAGATACATGTACACAAAAGTTTCACTATAATATATCTTTAACAATAAAAGATTATAAATAACATAAAGGTTCATCAGGAGGAAAATGGTCTGGATAAATTATAGTGTATCTATTTATAAAACGAGGTCATTAGAAATAATGAAGTAGATCCAAATGTACTGATATTGAAAGATTTTCAATCATGTTTAAATGGAAAACATACACACTCGGGTCTCAGGATAACACATACAGCAATGGTCCCACATACAGGGAAGGAAACATGCAGATGCACATTTGGATTTGCGGATACACGTGCATGTCCATAAAGAGAAAAATAATTGGGACGGATCTACACTGTTTAACAGTGAGTGTCTCTGGGAAGGTAAGTGGGGCAGGGGGATGTCGAGGGCAGGCTGTCTCTTTTCACTCCATGTTATGTTATTGTTTATGTTTTTACAAAGGTATGGATTTGTATATTATTTATGTAATTTATAAAAGTATAAATTTTTAAAATGAGACCCATTTCCAAAGATGATGAGAACAGGAAGAGGCTTGGCAGGTGGAGTTGAGTCCTTCAGTTCTCGAAGGGGGAGAACAGGCAGAGACAGCAGCGGTGATTGTCCAAGGTCCCTTAGTGGGTGTGGAGAGTTGAGCTCCGGGCACCCAGTCCAGAGCTGTTTCCACCGCCTTCAAGGTGTGCTGTCCCTGAGCGTCCACGTTATGAAGGCAAAGTCCCACAGATGCAGGGGAACTGTAATCATTATCAGACTCCCTGGGGGCAGTGGGCTATAGAGGCCGGGTCAGGGTGCTGTTTCTGGCACTGAATGGCCTGGGGCCTCAGCCAAGTCCCTTTTTCCTTCTAAACCTTGGACTGCTCACCTGCAATGCGGGGACAGCACCACCTTTCTCATGGAGACATTATGAGCACCAAATATTAATTCCCCTTCCTCCTTTCTAACAAATGCTTATTCCTTGTCCTCCTTTTTTAAGACGGATGTCACTCCTGGAAAAGCTGAGAGACAACTAGGTTGAATGTGTCCCAAAGCTGGAAGTTCAAATATCTGTTCTACCCTAGACCTACTGGGTAGCATTTGAGAAAGTCTGAAACCATTCTCCCCATTTCAATGTTGTGCCCTCCCTTCCAATTTTCTGAACTTATCAAAAGGAATAATATGTCTTTGCATCAAACTGATGTCATCAGGAACCAAGGGCTCAAGGTACTGCCCCATGTCTACAGTCTGGAGCCAGGGATCACCTGCAGAAAAGGGGACATGTAAGGCATGATGCCCCTTGGAGGAAAAAAGGCACCTGGTGTTCTTCTGAATCTGGAAAGAAGGAGAGTCACTAAATTGACTCCAACTGATCCAAGAAGAACTCACCCAAGTTCACACAGAAGAAAATCCTTGACAAGGTAAGATGATGGTGGTTGCCTGGCTCTAAAAATATCTCCCAACCTGCCTGCTGCAGATGCCTGGAATTCCATTAATCTCTCCAGTTAGGTCTTCATAGGCCTCTGTTAGCATGGAAATGTTTCTCATGGGAGGAATAATAAAACTTAATCCACGTGAACAAACATCTACTGACAGCTGCTTTAAATCAGACACTCGTGAGGGGCAGTGGGGTGCCCAGAGATGAATGCGATACTTTCCTGTCCTCCAGGAGCTTAGAGCTCATTAGGAGCAGTAAGATGTGTACCAAAACCACTCGAAAGAAGGGAGAGAATTCAAAAATGAAGTAAAAGAGAAGTTTCATGATTTTTCTCTCTTATGTGTATTTCAGTAAGAACTCAACTATAGTACACATTATCTTGATGGGCTTCCATCAAAATGGCTCAGCTGGTCGGAGCCCTGTCCCGTACAGTACACCAAGAAGTTGCAGGTTTGATTCCTCGTCAGGACACATGCCTAGGTTGCGGGTTTGATCCCTAGACGGGGCATAGATGGGAGGCAGCTCGTTGATGTTTCTCCCCCACATCTTTCCACCCGCCCCCGTCCTCTTTCTCTAAAAATCAATCCACAAATCCTCAGGTGAGGATTTTTTCTAAAGGCTCAGATGTGTGTGCTTTATTTACACTATCATAGTCAGCCCTGGATGTTTTCTCAATATCATGATTTTTTTAAAGTAGTTTACAAAGATCAATGTGACAGTTTTGTGGATGATAGGTTAAAACGGGCAATGTTATCGGTCAGAAAAAAGATGAAAAGCTAACGTAAAAGATGTTAAAGAGCAAGAAACAACAGGTTGTGAGAGTGTATGGCAGGGGAAGGTAGGTTCTGGAAACATGAAGTGACCCATGGGTAAAGAAAATGTGGTCTATCCATACAGTGGAAAATATTTAGCAATAAAAAGGACAAAGGACTGATACATGCTACAACATGGGTGAACTTGTAATGCATTACTGTATGTGAAAGAAGCTGGCCACAAAAGACCACATGTTGTATGATTCCATTTATATGAACCATACAGAATAGGCAAAAGCCCTAGAGACAGAAAGTAGATTAGTGGTTGGGAGAAGAAGGAATAGGGGTAATTGCTAATGGTTAGGGGTTTTTTTCTTGGGGTTATGAAATGTTCTGGAAGTAAACAGTGGTTGCATAAGTCTGTGATTATAATAAAAACCACTGCATTGTACACTTTCTTTAAAACAGTGAAATTTTATGATATGCAAATTATATATCAATAAAAAATTAACAAAGTGATGACAGTAAAAATAAGAACAGTGTGCATGCAGGTAATGGGAGTGGACATGTAGTTCTGTGCTTCTTCAGAACTGAGATCACAGTTGCAGCGTAGCTGGAATGTTGCAAACAAGACAAAGTAATAACACACAAGACTAGAAAGTAGGCAAGGGTAGATCATGTGTGCCCTTTAGGCCACATTAAATGACTTGGTCTCTATCCTCAGAATAAAGAGATATTTTTCAGGAGTTGTATGTGTCCTATATAGATTCACTTTGCCTATGGTGGACAGCATGAATGGGAGTGAGTTAAGGACAGTATAAAAGGTGACCAGTTACACAGGTCAAAGCAACAGATGTCAGCTCAAGAGAGGGTGATGTGGGTGGGGTGTGTACATGGAGAAAACAGGCTATGACTCTGATGTCTGGGGAGTGGATGACTGAGCAGGTCACTGAGCTCACTAAGCAGGAAGGTCAGCAAGTGTAGGCAAATAGAAAAAGCCTGTTTTCCAGACATAGTTAGTTAGCACCTCCTATGTGCCAGAGACTGAATAAGGCATTTTATATCCATATTTCTATTAATGCTCACAACAAACCAATAAGATCAATTTTATTATTCTCCCACTGTTTAGGAAGGGAAACTGAGGCTGGGAAGGGCTATGTAACTTGCCCAAACACACAGAGATGGTAAGAGGCAGCGAAGAGACTCAAATCCAGGTTTGTCTGATGCCCAAGTTCTTTGCCTCTAAGCTCTATACTACAATGCTTCTAGGCTAAGGGCTGGCAAATGACTTTCAACACACACCCAACTCTGATCTATTAGTAGTGACTGCCTGGTGCACTGGCTTGAGACAAACTCTGAGCCCAAGCCCAGGCCTCTCAGGAAAACAGACCATGACGGATCCAGAAAGCAAGGCATGGACTCAGAAAGAGGCAGCGGTGGAGGAAACACAGCCACCGCACCTTATTTTCCCTTCCTGCTCTACCAGTTCAGAGGGGGGAAACACAACATCTAGCTGAAGGGATTAAAACAGCCACTTATAAACTACTGATGCGCTTAACAATAGATGAGCCCCAAAAACATCATACAGAGGAACGGCCTCAGAAGCAAGAACGCATGCGACATCAAGGTCGAGAAACTTTTTCTGTCAAAGGCCAGATAATGAGCACGTTGGTTTTGGAGGAGGAAGGCAGGCAATCTCTGCCCCAGCCACTCTGCTCTGCCCTCGTGGCATGAAAGCAGCTACAGACAATACATAAACCAATGAGCATGGCTCTTCGCCAAGAAAACTACTTATGAACACTGAAATTGGAATTTCATATACTTTTTATGAGTCATAAAATACCATTCTCCTTTTGATTTTCTTTCCAACTATTTAAAAATGTAAAAACCATTCTTTCACTCACAAGTCATACTAAAAGAGGCGATGGGCTATATTTGGCCCGAAGGCCATAGTTTTCTGTCCCCTGTACTGAGTGTATCCATTTATAAAGAGGTCAAGAACAGACAAAATTAATAAATAGTGATAGATATCGGCCCCGTGGTTCCCTGTGGGTGGATATGGGCTGATTGCAAGGGATGGCCAGGGAACTTTCTGGAGTGATGGAAATGGCCGTGTGTGTGTGTGTGTGTGTGTGTGTGTGTGTGTGTATAAAACTCATTGAAATGTACATGTAAGAGCTGTGCATTTCTCTGTATGTAAATTTAACTTCAATTTAACACTGTTGTTTTGAACTGAAATCCTGGGATAGAGGTGGGGAGAATGGATGCCTGGAGGAGGGACCATTGGAATGAACCTTGAAGAATGAATTCAGCCTCCAAGAATGGGAAGGAAATGTTGAAGGAGAGAGTAGGGGTAAGGTTCAATCAGGGCTCAAACACTAACAAAAAATGAGGGGAAAAATTCTATTTGGCAAGGAGCAATGAAAGTATGGCTTTATTTTCCAAAAGCTCTAGCTCAGAAATAATTGCCTTGTGCAATAATTGGGGGATGCCGTCTGGGAGCTGATGAAAGTGGAGCTGGGTGCAATTTGGGGAGATTTGTTACGCTCAGCTCCCTCCAATCAATTCCAGTGGCTCAGATGTTCCTGACCTGTTGCTTGGCATATTGTGAAAACAGCTTTTATTTACTGCATTTCCATTAAAAGAAGAAATCCACGAACAGGGGCTTACAGGCCAGAAAATCACCGTTTACGTCTCCACTTATCTCCGGTCAGCAGCCAAGAACCTCGTCTCCTCGGCGCCTGGGAACTGGCTTCAGCTGCCAGCTTCAGGGCTGCCTGGGAATATCTCAAGGGAGCCCCAAATCTCCATAGTGAGATTGGGCTGCCTGGAAAGGCTGGACTGGGTTAAGATGGTAGTCCTCCAGAAGGTAAGCAGATAGCACGGCCCCATAGGATTATGCTGGGTTGAAAGAAAAGGGGTGGATGCCGCCGAGTCAGGTGTCAGCCCAAACTCAAGGTGTCTTGGGAAGTCTGGTCAAGTAGCATGGTTGGTTGGAAGAAGTACGGCAGTGGTGATTCAAAGGCAAAAGTGAAACCTAAGATAACCTTAACCTGAGCAAATCACTAGTCATTTTTCAGCTTAACACATGTCTAAGCCTAACCAAGACGGATCTCTGCTTAAATGTCAGTTTTGCTGCCAGATGAATGACAACAGCTGTGGTATTAGTCCCTTCCCAGCTCTGAGCCTCGCTCTTCCATCTGTGAAAAGGGAGGAGCAAACTGAGCGACCTATTTCAGCTCCACCGTTCTGTGGATCCAACCCTGGTGTGCCTGCTAACTTGATAAGCAACTTTGAGCAAGTCCTTTCCTCTGGGCCCTGGACACCACATTACACACTGTGAGAGCTGAAGGTGACAATCTCTAAAGATCCTCCCCAAATTAGCGTTCTCTGCTTTTGCCTGCTTGGAGGAACCAGGGCATTTTTCTCACTGCTCTTGTCAGATTGTGGTTTCGGTAATGGCTGAGTATACATCATTCCTCCCATTCCTACTTCTCCTAGCCTGAATGTTCCTTCAGGGTACTCTTCCCATAATTCTTAGCAAAGAGGATGGATGGATGGATAGGTGGAAGGGCAGATAGGTGGATGGCTGATGAATTAATCAGCAGGAAGATGACAAGATGAATAAATGGATAAAGGGGAGTTTGGGAATATTGGAGAACAGAGAAATGGGAGGAAAGACAGCCACAGGTTTACCTTGACACCCCTTTTACTACTATAGCTCAGTCTCAATACACTGAGTGCCCACTGTGATAAATTCCACAATATATATTCTCACAATTTCTGAAGCTTTCTGACACCCTTACTTCCGCAAAGAGATCATAACATTCCTTTTAATTCAGAGTAAGCACATGAATTATAAGTACACATCACTCCTATTAATGTGCTAACCATGAAAAGACGGTAAGGGAATATGTGATCCTTTCTCCTATTGAGTCTCCTTTTCAGACACACAAAAGCTTATAGTGTAAAAAGTCAAAGAACTAAAAGTTTTTATGAACTGTTTCTAAATTTGTGGTCCAGAATGAGCAATGAATAAGAAGTTTTGGGCAGACATGAATAGGCATGGATAGAGAATGGGGGGGGGGAGTAGGGGATGAACTAGACAGGAAAGATTTCCCAGGGAAGAGCTCTGGAAAATGGAGGGGAGTCAGGCAGAGCACAGAGCAGTCAGGGTCCCGGGGGTGCAGGGGAGGAAGCATAGGGGACACTGACAGCTGTTTGATTAACACCAAAGGGACAGGCGTGTCCGGGTTGGTTGGAGGTGGCTCAATGAGGGGAGTGCTAACCAAGAGAAAAGAGAGAACAGAAGATGAGGTAAACAAGGACAGAGAGGTGAAAGGGGAGCTAAACAGAAAAAGAACAGAGATGTAGGGAATTGTCCGCACCCAGGACTTTTAATCAGAGTTCAGAAGACAGGAGATGCCCTGGCTCTGGAGCAGCCCCAGCTGGGCAGGGGTGGGGGTTGCGTTATAATGTATGAAGGGGGCAATGGTGCCTTGCCCAGAGTGCCCAGTGCTCAGGCAAGTGGGGCACCTAGAGCCCTGTCTCTTCCTCCACTGCCAGCTCTAAGTTGCTAAGGTTACCTCCTCAACTGCCTAATTAGAGAAGCTGTCACTCTTTGACAAAGATCAGGAGGGAAGGGGGAAAATGAAAGCAGACATTTCATACTCTGAGATGAGAAGAAAATAATAAAGCTGGTTCCGCAATCATAGAAACCCTGCCTGCAGTCAAAGAAGATTGAGGCTCCATCAGGACCACCCTCTGTCACCAGCTTGGAGAAAGCCGGGAGTGAGCAGCTATTCCCTATACACAGGAAGCTGCTGGCAGCCTGCAGCAAGGTTAAATGGGGTGTAAGATAGGCGAGTCAGAAGGAATGAGCCCATTTTGCTGCCGTGGTCTGGTGAGTCTCAATGACCCAGAAACGTGACACCCTTCTTAGCCAGCAGAGCTAAACTAAGCTGATGCAGCCTTCGCCTTGTCGGGACTCATCAACTGGGGGGTCAACACGACTGGGACCAGCATGGAGCATGCTCTGTCTGCAGACTGCATTTCTGGAAGAGAGGGCTGAGAAAGAGATGGGAAGTAAGGCAGAGCTGGGAGAGATCAGGGACACAAAAGAGAAGGCAAGCCCTGTGAGGTCACAGAAACTGCCAAGATCCCAAATGAATGTCTCCCTGTCTGACAGCAGGGGGCATGCCACCCTAAGGAGCCAGCTCAGTTCCTCAGCCGCCTCGGGCACCGCTGGGAGCAGCCTGGACGGGAGAAACCCACAGGTGCTGCAGCTCCTCCCTTGGATAACCACCCCCACCCCGATTTTCCTCTTCCTAAGCCCACACACCTTGCCCCTAGTTAGCCACACCTTTCTTCCTAGGGGAAAGAAGGACAGGACTTTCTGTTGCATTCAAGGAAATCCATTTTCACTCACTGCATTACTCTTGGCAAGAAGGAGAAGCAGAGGAGCCGTGGGCCCACGTCAGGTGGGCCTGACACAGCCACTAACTCGCTACGTGACCCCGCTCTGATCCCTTGACCTCTCTGGGCCTCCCAGACTGCCTACCCGTCCCATCTCACACACTCCTGCACAGCTCACACTCAGTTGACCTCCTGGGATAAGTTAGGGATTGGATTAGAGAACAGAAAAAAATTCTCCTGCCCAAGAAAATGAGCACCTCAACGGCTGGATCTACGTCTTATTCAGATCCAGCTGTGCCCCTAAGAGAGGGCCTGCTCTACAGGTGTTCAATACAAGCTCACCGAACTGGAATCAACACTGAGAACCGTACTCTCTATGTGTATTTCTTCATTCTACGTACATCTTTTTTTTCAATTTATTGATTTGAGGGGGAGAGAGAGAGATCGCTTTGTTGTTCCGCTTATTTATATATTCATTGGTCGCTTCTTATATGTGCCTTAACTGGATATCAAACCCACAACCTTGGCATATTGGGATGACACTCTAACCAACTGAGCTATCCAGCCAGGGCAATCTTATAACAGCTAACAAAGACATGATCCCTGCCTATGCTGAGCTTATGCGTATAGTGGAAAAGATGAACATCAACAGGAAATAAATATATCATCAAAATCTGTAATTAAGTACTACCAATAATAGGATCTTACGTAGAAAACAGGGAAACCAGCTCTAAGCTGAGAAGTTGGGAAAGGCTTATCTGAAGGTGTACCATTATTTTAGAATCTGAAACTACTAGCAGGAGTCAGTCAGACAAAAAGAGAGGGAGGCAAGACCTTTCTGGGCAACAGAAACGGATTGTGAAAAGACCCAGAGGCAGGAGGGAGATTGTTCCATGGCAGGAATTGAAAGAAGCCCAGCAGAAACAGAAAAGCACAGAACAATGGGGAGAAGGGCAGGACGTGAGGCTAGAGATGGAAACAGGTTTCCAGCCCAGAATTCAACATACTTCTTAGCATTATTTCCCTCGGCAAAGGTTTACATTCTGGAGAGAGATGTGGAGTCTCAAGTCTTCTGGGCATGGTTGGGGCATGAGGGTGGTAGTCCACATCAAGGTCACTGTCTTTGCCAAGCAAATCGGAAGTCATTCAGCCCTGTAGCTACTTCCATGAATCAGCCTCTCCTCGACACAGGGCTCTACAGAGCCCTGACTTAGACGCTCTGTTCTGTTGCAAAGGCCAGAGCTGAAGAGGACCCTGGAAATCCCCCAGCCCTGTGGTGTCTAACTGCACTTCCTGGAGCTCTAGGTCTAAACCGACATCTCCAGGACCACTTTGGGACTGAGAGAAGGCCTGGAGGGAGGCCTTGGGGCCCTCTCAGGCAGAGCCAGTTGATGCCTCCTGAAGCTTCTGGTGCTGAAACAGGATTTGGAAAAACACTGTTATCTTACAGATGAGAACACCAGTGGCCCTGATGAGGACATGTATGCTTTTGCTATTTGGCAACCATTTTATCAGCTCCCAGACTCACCTTTCAGAATATAACTCTCCTTTCGACCATGCCTGGAGAGAATGTCCATCCAGGTGTCCTCTTTTTCCCTTCATGAGAGGTAAATTATGCGGCCACTTTGAGCCAATGGATGTGGAAGCCAGGAAGGAAAGGATGGGACTCTGAGAGCCCCTCTACCATGGTGGGGGTGCCCAGACCCCTAAAGCTGCTCTTTCTGAGCCCACTTCTTCCACCCTGCTGGGAGCCATCCCAAATCCTTCCCATAAAGGCCCTTTGCTTAGATGAACAGACTTACTTTCTGTTGCATGCCATCCCACTGATACAGCTCTAGAATGTGCAGATGGCCTGCTCAAAGCACTGAAGAGAGTTGGAAGTGCACCCAAGGTTAGAAATCAGAGCTCTTCAACCACAGCTTGGGCCTCCCCAGGCTGGTGACCATTTGCAGCTCCATGTTAACAGAGTCCTTACTCCTTAGTCTTCTGCCATGTCTTTCCAGCCTCTTTTCCTAAGTCTTACGGGTAACAAAAATACAGTCACCTCCCTTCCTCTGTGTATCCTCCAACAGAACTTACAGGCTAGCCTGTCCTCCGGGTCTTTCACCATAAATCTGACATCAGCCACTCCTCATTGGCCATCAAGTGATTTATCAAATGTGCAGAAAAGCAAGTCCAGATATTTTACCAGGAGCTGAAACTCAAGCCAAACAAAAACAAGATAAATTCTTAACTGCTTCCTTACTGTGCTACTCCAATGTGTGTGTCTTCTTCTCCTACCTGAGCGAAGATTAAAGAAATCTTTTGCAATTTTCTCTGCTTCAGAAAGCACCTATGAATATCCTGTTTCTACATGGCTTTTACCTGTGCTCACAATCTAAAGGCAATTTAATTTCTTATATGAAGGCAGCAGCAAAGGGGACTGGCGTTGCAGGCTGAGGGGAAGGGCTTCTGGCTTTTCTTCTTTCAGCTTGCTTGTTAACCAGAGAGCTGTTTCCAACAGCAGCAGAATTCACTCCCAAGACACTTGCAAGTGATAGGAAAACGCGCCTAACTGCGTTCACACCGCAGTTTGACCAAACCCTGATTTTATTGCAGAGCAAGGAAATGGAAATGACAGAGACTCATCCATTCCCCACCTTAAACTCAAGACTCAGGCCACCAACCAGAGGGCAAAAGGAACAGAGGGGAATGCTCAAGGCCGTGCAGTGAGGAAGCTCTCTGTGCTCTGCAGCCCCTCTACATGTGCACACCTCGTCTTACCCAGCTCCAGCCATCCGCCTCTGTCCCCAGTCTCCTCTGACTGGCCGTGATGTCAGTGGGAAGGAGAGATCTATTACACTGTAGGACCTGTGCATTCATTTGTTCATTCGCTCAGTAAATGCTTACTGAGTACCGACTGTGAAGCAAATGCTTTGAGAAGCACAGTGTTGAACACAGTCCCTATGCTCAAAAAGTTTGTACTCTAGAGACACCAAACACGGACAGACAGATATCCAGGTGCAATTTAGACTGAATGGCCAGGGAGGGGCCTCCGGCACGAGGAAATAGCCGGAGTGAGAGTAGAGAACAGGGCCCCTCTGAGCAGTGGCCCTCAATCCCAGCTGTGTATTAGAATCCCTAAGTTACCATACGTGATTAAAAACAGAACGGTAACGCTTAGTTATTTTAATTGAACTGAATTAGGATAGAGTCCTGACTTTTTTTAATTAATACACTATTTTTTAAGAGCAGTTTTATGTTTACAGAAATATTGATGGGGAAGCACAGAGAATTCCCGTATACCATCTCTCTCTCTACACATACACACACACACACAGACAGTTTTCCCCATTCTTTATAGCTTGTATTGGTATGGCACATTTGTTACAATTGATGGGCCAATATAAATACATTTGGTGAATTAAAGTCCATAGCTTTCATAGGGTTCACTCCTTGTGTCATGCAGTCTATGGGTTTTGACAAAGTTGAAAATTGTCTATTCTTACTGTACATCTGGAACAGTTTTCCTGCTATTCAACCCCCTGGGCTCCACCTGTCTGCCTCTTCCTTCCTCCAAACCCTTAACAAAGCATCTTGTTCTTGTCCCCATAGGTCTGCCTTTTCCACAATGTAATGTACTTGAAATCATATAGTATGTGGCCTTTTCAGATTGGCCTCTTTCACTTAGCAATATGATTTTAAGGTTCCTCCATGTCTTTTGGAGACTTGACAGCTCATTTCTTTTTATCACTGAATTATATTCTGTTGCCTGGATATATCAGTTTATCTATCCATTCCTCTGTGGACAAACATCTAGTTTGCATCCAAGTTTTGGAAATTTTAAATTAGGCTGCTATAAACATTCATGTACAGGTTTTCGCATGGGACATAAGTTTCCAATTCATTTGAGCAAGTACCAAGGAATGTGAATGCTGGATCAGATGGGAAGAGTATGCTTAGTTTTTCAAGAAACTGCCAAACTGTCCAACTCCCATTTATATTTATTTAATTTGCCTAGGGTCCATTCCAGGTTTTGAAATTTTTAAAAGCTTCCCAATATTCTAACGTGCAGCTAAGGTTGAATGTCTTGCAGACCTTCATTGGGAACAGTGTATGTCATTATAAGAATATTGTGAATTTAAGCAGAGAAGAGGCATGATTTGAGGCTCACATTTATAGTCATTCTGGTAGCAGGTGAGGATTGGGAAGGGCTGGGTGGGGCTTAAGAGCAAGAGTAGTGAATCTGAGAGACTAGCTAGGAGCCTACTGAATTACCTGTTAGAGATAAGAGGAACTTGTACCAGGGTAGAGATATAAAGAAATGGATAGATTCAATAGAGATGTCGGGAGAAAAATTAATAAGCTTTGGTCATAGGTTAAATATTGAAACTATGGAAAACAAAGAGATAAATCCAAGGGTTACAAGAGATACTTCCAAGTCTTATTCTTTTTATTTCAACCATTTTCTAAAAGTTAAATTTTATTTTTCAATCCCTATTTATCCCCCCATACCTACTTCTACCTCCAACCCCACTTCATCCCCCTATAATCACCACACTGTTATCTGTGTCCATAAGTTCTTTCTCTTTTTCACTTGATCCCTCCAACCCCCAGCCACCACCCCCTGGGGCTGTCAGCCTGCTCTATATCTATGGGTTTGTCTCTATTTTGCTTCTTAGTTCAATTGTTCATTAGATTCTCCATATGACTTAAGTCATATGGTACTTGTCCCTCACCACCTGGCTAATTTCACTTAGCATAATGTTCTCCAGGTCCATCCATGCTGTTTTAAGTGGTAAAACTGACTTCTTTTTATGGCTGTGTAGTATTCCATTGTATAAATGTACTATAGCTGTTTTACCCACTCATCTACTGACAGACACTTGGGTTTCTTCTAAATCTTGGCTATTGTAAATAGTGCTGCAATGAACGTACTGGTGTAGAAGAGAATTTAAGTCTACTCTGCAGATAGGCACAAAAGGTTACTAGCCTGTCTTCTTTTCTGTCTTCACCTTCCCTCCTTTATCTTTCTCCTCTTCTTCTTCCTCCTTCATCATATTGGTTTTTTGTTTTGTTTCTTTGAAACAAGAAATCCTCTTCACTCAATACCAATTGCTCCTTTAAAGTACTACTAACTCCACAAGCTAATCAAGCATATGCCCTTAAGGTCAATCTCAAAAAGGTACATATATTTGGGGGATAAGGTAACTTGGCTCAGGTAACTTTCATTGTCAGTTATAGCCAAGGGTTGAAATTTTAGAAGAAATGATCTCTTGAGAAGGTTTATCTTTCTTGAAACTTTTCTTCTGAAACTTTTCAGCAGATGTTTCTAATGCCCTGAAGGAAGAGGTTTAAAATAGGGCTGGTGATGAATATGGCAAAAGCAGCAGAGGTTGAGAAAGGGGAGCACAACAGAGTTGCAGAAAAAGAGCTTCAAATATTTAGCAAACAGGAATAAGACCTCCAGATCCTTTTACCAGCTACTGTCAAAATCACAACCCACACTAAAAATCAGAGTCATGGCCAAATTTGTACAAGATGCATCAAGTGGCCAGGGATGCCTCTGAAGTCCTGGAGGACATCTAAAATCCCAGGAAACAACAGGGGCCATGAAGGAGGCGGCCCTTTCAGGAGTGTGGGACCCCTGATGAGAAGGTGAGAGAGCTCTGCCCCACAAGGCCCCGCCCACCTCTTCTCTCCTTTGCTCTGGGCTGTGCATGGGCCCTGTTGGTCAACAAGGGGCTCGGGCTGACTCTTGTGGTCAGGTAGACAGACAGGAGTAACTTCAAGAGTACTCAGGAACGCTAAACAGACTTCAAGGCTGTGGGGAGCAGACCAAGAGAGATGGGGAGAGACTGATGAAAAAGAGACAGACATACAGAGTGAGATAGGGAAAGAGGGATAAGACAATGTTAAAGAGAAAAAAAGGAGAGGAAGACACTGAGGAAAGCAGAGAGAAAAGAGAAGAGATGAAGGAGAAACTGGGAACGAAGAGGAGACTGCGGAGTGTGGGGAGAAGAGAAGAATGAGAGAAGGATGGGGGAGGAGGAAAGAGAAGAGCAACTCTCGCATTCCATTCCCATCCCAACACTCACAGGGGAGAGTTCTCAGGAGTTCTATCTCGAAGAAACACTCATAAATCTTCCATGAAACAACCATGGAAGCTTAAACTTGTGCATTCATGTCAGACAGCTCCGTCGGCACCTGCCTCCCAGGGAATGAGACCTGGTGGGCCCCTCTTTCTAAGGCCAAGCTGTGGGTGGACCTGCTCTGGGCCAGGAGGGAGGAGACTGCGACCAAAAGAAAAGGCTCAGGTGAGAAATGATCCATCAGGGCCAAGAATGCCTGCTGGTGTCATTAATGGATTAATCTAAGATACCCTGGACTATAAGATGTACCAGACTTTGCACAAGAAAACTTATGAAGCAATACTTTAATTAGCAAACCTTGGTGTCTTTTAAAAGCAAATTGCTGTGAATTTCCTTCTTACAACTGGGTATCTTTGAGGTTAGTGGTTAAACAGTCTTGCTGGAATGTCAGATCTACCAACATTTATTGACACCTATCCAATAACAGGCCCAGCGCTAGGAACAGGGTACAGAAAAGACAAAACTCCAGCGGTCCCCTCAAGGATCTCATAAGCAGAGCTGTTCGTCAGAATTTTCTGCAATGGTGAACACGTTCTATATCTGTGCTGCTATTGTAATTTAAATATTCATTAACATTAAGTAAAATTTAAAATTGAGTCCCTTAGTCTTGCTAGTCACACTTCAAGTGTCCAACAGCCACAAGTGAGCACACTGTCTACTGTACTGGACTATGCACATGGAAAAGGAGATAAGACATAGGCATACACATTTTCATATGAGAGGGGGCCTAAGAGGGACCTAAATAAACTTTCCTGAACAAAGTTAAGGGAAGAAGGAAAGAAGAAGAAGCAATAAGGATGGAAGTTTCCATAAAAAAATAGCTTACGAGGGACAGACAGGGATCCACCAGCAGCAGCAGAGGGGAACAAGGTCATCCGTGATGGACGACAGCTTGAGCAAAGTCACAGAAATGTGAAAGCAGAGCTTGTTTTCTGGGAACAGCAAAACACCTAGTTTGGCTGAAGTGCAGGCAGAGAAATAGTGAGAGAGAAGGATAGGGTCCTTAGGTCGAGGGTTCAGATGCCAAGGAGTTTGCTATTAATCCTATTAAGCAGTGAGGAGCCACTGAGGATTCAAAGCAAGGAAGAAATGACCTTTGAGAGTGATCCTTCAGGCAGCATATGAAGATATGAAATATCTACTCAAGGAGAAACAGGAGCAGGATTGAAAGAGACTGGGAGAGAGATGTTAGAACATGCAGAGGCTAGGGGAAATGAGGAAGGAGCAGCGGCTATAGCATTACAAGACAGAGGACTATATGGAAGCCTTGTTTTGCCTAAAATAAGGATGGCATCTGTAAGTCTAACTATAATAGTGTAAGACAGATTCCCTAAAGTCATTTCCTGAGCCAATGTCTTTGCAGAGGAAGAATCAATCACCCAAGAAAGGTGAGCTTTTTCACAACCGCTTGCCAGCCCATTAACCTATACAGCAGGATCCCTTCCCCAAATACCACCCCCCATGAGCCACCAGGAGTTTATCATCCAGTGAGAATTAGGCAGCAAAAAATGGAAGCAGAAAAAAGAGGAAAATAAGATGAAGAGAAGAAGTATTTTTTAACGTGTGCTGGGGAAGTCAAAACAAATTCCCAGCCATTCCTGCTAGGATTTTTTATGAGACAAGACATCCTCAAAATGGATTCTGAATTATACTCTGCACCTCATAAAACACGGGAACTCCCGGCAGCCAGCTCACACACATTGCCCTCTCATTAACTGCCCACCCTTTCCAGCAAGTAGGCAGTCTGGGAGACCCAGGGCTAGGCAGGCGACCCAGTGGAGGTAAAGAACAGGGGCTGGAGCACTGAGCTCCACATTCACAGGCAGCCTCAGCCTCTCGTCTTTAGGCAAGGTATTTCTGGCCCTTGGTCTCCCTCTGTGCAATGAGAGGGTCGGTCTGCATAGGCCTGAGGGTCCTGAGAGTTCTAAGCTTGGGTGGCCTGGAGGGTTGGCATGGGAACAGTTACAGAGAGCCCCTAAAAAAACATGTGCATATGGGAAGGCATATGTGGGGACAGCAAGGAGGAGTGAAGGGGAAATCCTGCTGTAGTTCCCTTATAAGGTAATGGCAAGATCAGGTGTGGTCATAGATGAAAAAAAAAAAAACCTTTCATAAGTTGTAATTATTTTTTAAAATAATGAAAAACTACCCAAGCAAAGAAATATTGGGAACGCCATTCAGGAAGTCGACGTGCTCTGAGAACTAAGCAGCTCTACTTAGCTTACTATTGCTAAGCTCACCTGTGCTAGATCGCTTCACTATTTGAACCACAGTTTGCTCATCTGCAAAACAGGAAGAGTTTTGGGGTGTCTCCCTCAAAAGGCTACCCCAAAGAAAAAGAGCATCAGTGGCAATTGCTGTGGAGTCCCAAGAGGTGGCATGAATGGTGAGAATCCAGTGATTTGAGTCCTGACTCTGCAATTCAGTTTCTTTCTCTTATTTTTTTAAAATTATTTTTCCAGCTTTACTGTTATGACATACAACATTGAGTAAATTCGAGGTGTACAATGTGTTGATATGACATACTTATATATTGTAAAATGATTACCACCGCAGCATTTGTTAACACCTCCACTGTGTTACATCATTACCATTTGATTTTTGTGGTGCAAACTTTTAAGGCCTACTATCTTAGCGACTTTCAAGTATGGAGTACAGTATTGCTCACTACGGTACCATGCGGCATATTAGACCCCTAGAACTTACTCATTGTATATCTGGAAGCCTGTACTCTTTGATCAACATCTCCCCAATCCCCACTACCACGCACTCAGTAACCACCATTATACTCCCTATTTCCATGAGTACAGCTTTTTCAAATTGTACACTTAAGTGATATCATGCAGTCTCCATTTTTCTCTGTCTGATTTATTTCACTTAGCATAATGCCCTCAAGTCCATGCGCACTGTCGCGAATGGCAGGATTTCCCTTTCTCTCACAGCTGAGTAGTATTCCATTGTATGTTTACGCCACATCTTTTTTCTCCATTCATCCACTGACGGACACAGATTTGTTTCCATACCTTGGCTATTGTCAATAATACTTCAGTGAACATGGGGTGGGGGGGCACATATCCCTTCAAGGTCCTGCCACGCTGGTGACTTCCTCTCCAGCATTCTTGGGACTTCGCTGCCAGTTGAGTTGCATTTTTATAGAGAGCTGGTGTGTTCCCCAAACCTGTTTATGCCTGCTGTGTTTCTTATCATTATAAAATGTAATGAAATATTAGGAAAATTAAAAATGTACTAGCATCACAAGGAAGCAGTTGCTATGAGGGCTAAGTTGATTTTACTGTAAAAATAAAGTCACTTAATATTGCCATTAAGTCAGGTGCAACAATTGTAAAAATTTAGAAAGGAATCATAAACCTCTAGAAGAACGACTTGGCAAGCTTGTTTAAGTTCTCAGTCCCCTTTAATGAAACACTGGAGATCACATTTCATGCATTATAAGAATGGCTTATACAAGGAAGACGTCATGGGACTCCAATCAGCTGACAGCTGCAGCCTAAGAGAAGAGGCCCTTGGCTATATCAAATAATTGGCAAATGTGTACACATTTATGTATTTTAAGTTAAAGTGTAATGGTTAAGGTGCATTTTTATTTTTTATGATTTCCTGCTTTAATAGACTTTTTCTATTAACTGACCAACTACCAACGCACATGGCTTCCTAAAGGAGGGTTTCTAAGGCAAGCAGCTCAACCCAAACACAGGTAACCCTCTCCCGAATAGTCTGTCTCCCACTGAAATTTGAAAAAATGCTTAAGGAAGAACTGCTTGATCAATCACGTCAAATACCTTGCCAGGAAGAAAGAGACACCCGCCCCCCCACTCCTTGTAATAATTTTTCCCTTTCTGGCCCCTCCCCCTAACTTGCTGTGTTCAGTTTCTTTTTTTAATTCTCCAGACAGGAAAATTATTTTCATATTCTCTCTCATATGTATTTGTGTGTGTATATATGTGGTTGTATATATGTGTACATAGTTACATGTGCATGTTATATCTACACGTGTTATATGCATACATGCACAAACTCATTCGTACGTGCCCGTGCCCTATGTGTGTACACACAGGTATGTGCACATTTACTATGCATGCATGTTTATATATTTACTATAAATCTGTGTGTGTGTGTGTATGGTGAAGGGTCAGTAAAGGGTCACTAAACAAGAGGACACCCTTCCTGAAGCCTGGAGAAAATCTGGAGGTAGGTTCTGGGGCCTCACCATTTGAGGAGTTCTGTCAAGCTGGTTTAACATTAACTATAACGTGGTCAGTGAGCTTTCTGCAATCATGCTACTTCCATAAAATATTGTGGCAAGAACATTAACCATCTTCCTTCCAATACAGTGTGCATGGGGCATGGAGGATGATGCTGGAGTCCAGACATAGCACCTTGCTTATGGAACATCTTTTTAAAGCTGTGGAATCTTTTGTTCCAATGAAATTGGAGATCCAGTGTCACACACATAAAAAATGAAGCATCTTTTTAGCTGAATCCCAGAGCAACCCATACTCCCCACACTCGAGCTTGAAAAACCAGTACCCTAATGAAAAGGCAATGCCATTAATATCCCTGAGCTGCCAGCAGAAAACCTGCAAAGTGACCTTGGACAAGTCACATCCTCTGTTTCGTCACCAAGGGTGACTAGTCAAGTACCGATATAGTCCACCTCCCACAAGGATCCCAGCAAACTCTTAGTCATGGTCGCTTCTGCAGAATGAGACTGGGTGGAGCAGAGACTTTCACCTTTTCCATTATAATATTTCTAAAGGGTTTGAATGTGTTATAACAAGCTTGTATTTTTCAATCTTTCTTATGAAAATTTAAAATTGAGTTTAAAAATTTAATAAGCAGGCGTGCACTAGCTGCTGGAATTAAATATATTAAAGAAGCATGATATTTAACGTAGGAAGCTTACTGACTAGCAAAAGAAACAGACAATTAAACAATCACAATATTTCCATGAAAACACAAATTGCAGTGAACAAAGTGCTTGAGATAAAACTGTTCTTGGAGGAGCAAGGAAATCTATCTTGGAAGTAACTAAGGTATATTCTAACTGGATCTTAAAAGACGGGTAGTAGTTATGAGGCAGGGAAAAATTTAATGTATGTATTAGAGGAAAATTTAACAATTAAGTGGGCAAAATTTAAACGTTTACTGAACATCTTCATGCAAATGGTTGGGCTAGATCAATGTCTACCAAGGTGTGGTATATGAGATAAATTTGGGCGGCACATAAAAAATATATATATACACACATAACTTCAATAGTTACATTATTTTTACAGGCTATATATATACTATTTATAGCAAGTTATTCCGGTGTTCCATTCATGATAATGATATAAAGATTCCTTTTAAAAATACAGCTAATGCCATTTACTATGTGACCTTGGCAACTGACTTGATCCTTCTGAATGGCCCTGTCTTCATCTGTAATATGCAGATACTAAAAATACCCATGAAAAGGAGTTTTTTAATTGAAAAGTGCAAATGTTATTATCCCAACAGACTGCTACCTCCTTGCATGTCTGTGCCCCAGCAACACAGCACAGGTTTTGGGGGTGGAAGAACCACTAAAAATGACTACAGGAGCTGAGCTCCAGGCAAGGGGGGGTTTAAGGAGGACAAGGGGTTTTAGGTGAACTGGTTTAATCTAAGCAACAAAAATAGAACTCATCTCCCAGAAAAGTCCCGGTTGATTATAATGACTGATGAATGAGGACACTGTATTCCAAAGGAATCTGAAGCTGTGATAAGTTGCATTCAGCAATGTCCAGTCACACATACTTTCCACCTGTTCATTCCTTTATTCAACAAATATTTACTGAGTGCCTACTATGTGATGGGCGCAGCTCGGGGCACCTGGGATTGTGACAGAGAACAAGACTGGAAGGTTTCTCCTCTCTCATGAACTATTCTAAGCAGCCCAATCTTCTCCCGTTTCCTGAAGGACTACTGGCTCTGACAATACTCAATTAGGCTGAGGAGGAACTGTCATTTATTGAGGTCACATACCAAGTGAATGTCAGCAACAGGACTAGAATCCAAGACATTTGCTTCCTAATCCAGCCGAGTCTGATATCTAGCGAACCAGCAAAACCTGCTTGGTTTTCCAAGGTTTGCAGCTGTCTTTTCTCAGACACTGGCCTTCCCATCTGCTGTCCCTCTGGGGGGAGGGGTGGCCTTCTGTTCCCTGACTGGAAGTAGGGAACCTGGTGAGCAGGGACATTTCCCCAGAGGCCTCTGCAGTTTGGAGAAGTGGTTTAGAGAGGCCAGGAGAATAAAGTGGAGAGAGAAATGAAGCTCAGGAGGGAGGGACTGCAGGAGTCCTACTATTGGCAGACAGGTAATTGGTTACTTTGGGCTGCCAGCTTCTCCAGTCTCCCTCCCTGGGGGAGGGTGGAGAGAAAGTAATTGAAGGAGGTTGTCTAACAAATTAGTGTGAGACTGGGCCTGAAAATGTGAGCTGCACCTGGGTTCAGAGCTGAGGGTTGGATCCTCAGAGGCCCCAGGAAGGATGCAGAGAGGGAGGAAGGAGTCGTCTTTATGCTGTTGCAATAGCTTCCAAACTCAGAAGCTCCCTGAGAAACGGATTTCTCCTTCCTGGGCCCTTGCTGAGCAGCAGAGGGTGAGGAGAACTTCTCCTCTCAGTTGGCTTGGTTTAATCTCATCACGTAAGAAACCAGGGAAAGCCCAGAAAGCTGCAAGGACTTAACCACACCCAGTAAAACTGGACTCAGCCCCAGGACTCCCCACCCCGCAGTCCTGGCCACCAGATTACCCTGCCCCCTGGGTTCCACGTGGTCTTTATTCACAGGACTTCCTTTGAATTGCCCTAAACTCCCTCCAACTGCAAAGAAAGTGGGGATGGGGAAGGTCCCAAGTCTGAAGACACAGACCTATTTATTTTTGCTTATTTAACAAACACATAGGTAGCATTTGCTGAGTGTCAGTCACTACTCCATATGCTCTAAGAAGTTCCTCTTGGAACCCTCAGCACAATCTCCTACAACACAACAGAACAACCGGATGAGGTAGGTACCCTCTAAGGTTTTGTTCACAAGCCATCACCCCTATTCCTGTCCATGTTTCATTCATTTGGCCAGGAAACATCCACGCAGCACCTACTATGTCCTCCAGTATATAATTTGGACAGCAAAAAGATGAACCACATCCCCTACGTTCAAGGAGCTGTCACATAAAGGTTTTTTAAAACATATGGAATAGAAAGCTATGGAGCAAAGGAGTACCAGGGTGCTCCTACGGTTAGGGAAGACTCCTTGAAGGAGGTGATAGTTGAGTTTTGTGAGCAAGGAAGAAAATGGAAGATGAACTCAGAGAAAAATGCAAATTTGTAATGATTTTCTAAACTCTGAAAATGAATTAGGATTGTATTCTTAAGAGCAATGGCAAACAATGAAAGCTTTTAAACAAGAAAGTGAAGAGATCTGATTTGCTTTATACAGCATGGTTGGCAAGCTTCTTCTGAAAGGGGACAGTGAGTAAACTTCTTCTGTAAGGGGACAGTCAGCAAATGTTTTAAGCTTTGCAAACCACATAGTCAATGTTGCTACTACTCAACTCCGCTGCTGTAGAGTGAAAGCAAGCATAGCAATTACATACATGGCTGTCTGAGTGGGCATGTGTTCTAATAAAGCTTTATTTATGGACACTGATATTTAAATTTCATATCATTGCCCCATATCATGAGACATTAGCTAGGCATCCTGTATTTTATTATTTATATTTGTTTTTATTAATAAAATACAGCAACTGACTTCCGGTCGAGATGGAGGAGTAGGTAAACATGCTTTGCCTCCCTACGCAGCCACAGAAAGAACTGCAACTAGATCTCAAAACAAGTAATACCCTGAACCACCAGAAAATCAAGCTGTATGGAAGTCCGAGAACCAAGGATTTAAAGAAGCCACATTCATCCAGATGGGTAAGAGGGGCGGAGGCACAGAGACGGAGGAGAGGCATGGAGATGTGGTGTTGCGGTGGAGAGGCAGCAGCGGCATGAGCAGCAGAATGAGCAGTCCCACATTCACGTGTGGTGGATAAAAATCAGCAGGTATACGCTGGGAGCAAGTGATCCCAGCCCTAGTCCAGACCACACAGCCCAGGGCTCCAGTGCCAAGAAGATAAATTCCCATAACTTCTGGTTGTAGAAAATGGAGGGGGTGAGGGCAGGGGGCAGAGGAAGAAGCTGCTAGATTTTCAAGAGACCCTGATAAAGAGCCCACACGGACTTAAAAAGTACACAGACCCACGCCCTCTGGAATTTAGCACCAGGAAAACAGCTGGAAGGGTGCCAGTCGCACAAAGCAAGCACTGGGCAAACCTCCAGAAGCCAGGCAGTGGCATTGTCCCCTCTCCAAGCCCTCCCCCCACACAGAGCCACAAAGCAGTGAAATGGGTTGCCCTACCCTGGCAATTACCTAACACTCTGCCCCACATAATTTACAGGTGCCTTTTCTATAATAGGCCACACTACTAGGACAGGGAGTCAAAACAGCTCTACCTAATACACAGAAAGAAACACAGGGAGGCTGCCAAATTGAGGAGACAAAAAAATATGGCCCAAATGAAAGACCACAACAAAACCTCAGAGAAAGAACTAAATGAAACAGAGATAACCAACCTATCAGATGCAGAGTTCAAAAACACTGGTGATCAGGATACTCAAAGAACTAAATGAGTATGGCAACAAAATAAAAAAAAAAAACAGGAAGAAATGAAGGTTACACTAAGCGAAATACAGAAAAACCTGTAAGGAACCAGCAGTGGAAGGGATGAAGCCAGGATTCAAATCAACAATCTGGAACATAAAATAGAAATAAGCATTCAACCAGAACAGCAAGAAGAAAAAAGAAATTAAAAAAAAAAAAGGGATAGTATAAGGTGCCTGTGGAACATCTCCAAATGTACCAATGTTTGATCTCCAAATCACATGGTTGCCAAAAGGAAAAGACGAAGTGGAAGAAACTGAAAACTTATTTGAAAAAATAATGAAGGAGAACTTCACTAATTTGGTGGACATACAAGTCCAGGAAGCACAGAGTCCCAAAGAAGTTGGACCCAAGGAAGCACATACCAAGACACATCATAATTAAAATGCCAAAATTTAAAGATAAAGAATCTGAAAAGCAGCAAGAGAAAAACAGAGTTACCTACAAAGGAATTCCATAAGACTGTCAGCTAATTTCTCAAAAGAAACTTTGCAGGCAAGAAGTATTCAAAGTGATGAAAAGCAAGGACCTACAACCCAGATTGCTCTATCCAGCAAAGCTATCATTTAGAATGGAAGGGCAGATTAAGTGATTCCCAGACAAGATAAAGCTAAAGGAGTTCATCATCACCAAGTCATTATTACATGAAATGTTGATGGAACTTATTTAAGAAAAATAAGATCAAAACTATAAACATTAAAATGGCAACAAATTCACAATTCTCAACAACTGAATCTGAAAAAACAAACTAAGCAAACAACCAGAACAGGACTAGAATCATAGATATGGAGATCAGGTGGAGGGTTATCAGCTGGGAGGGAGAAGAGGGAGAATGGGGGAAAAAGTGCAGAGATTAAGAAGCATAACTAGTAGGTACAAAATAGACGAGGTGATATTAAGAAGAGTACAGGAAATGGAGAAGCCAAAGAACTTACATGCACAACCCATGGATATAAATTAAGAGGGGAACTGCTGGAGGGAATGATGGTACCAGATGGAAGGGGGCAGAGGGGCAAAGGTTAGGACAACTGTAATAGTATAATCAATGAAATATATTTTTAAAAAAATAAAATAAAATATGGCATCTACCAGGGAGATATGAGCACTCAGGCAAAAAATCAAACAGCAAAAAACACCACCTTTATCTAAACCTAGGAGGAAAAAGAGAAGGTTCCTCAGAGGAGATAATAGTAAGCTAAGGCCAGGAGTTGGCCAGGTGAATCCTGGACTAGGAAAGCATTCCAACCAGAGAGAATGTCATTTCTGTTCAGACGGGGGGCGGGGGGGATCATGCCTGGTGCCCTCAGACACTTGCAAGTTGTCAGTGAGACTATGGCATCAAGTGTGAATGGGGATGTCAGGAGGCCAGGCGGAAAAGGTACACAGGGACCACTTCACCCAGGGTCCTCCAAGGAGTTGGTACACTTGCTAAAATACACGTTCCCCGGCCCCTCCCTGGTGACTCAGCAGGTCTGAGAGTGAGAACCTGGGTGGGCTCTAAGGTGATTCTGAGGAGTAGCTTACGCCAGGAGAAATGAGGCTAAATCATTGGGGAGTTTTCCCAGGAGACTAGGAAGTTGCTGCTGGCTCTGAAGTCTTGAAATCAGTCACCCAGGGAATCAGAGGAAAGGCAGCCTAGGATGAGTGTGCGGCCTTCCACCGGGACTCCCGAGAATGGGGATCTGTCTATTTGGAGGGAAGGGGCAGAGCCGAAATGTTTGTCCAAAGACCCGCCGGGCTTCAGAGCAGCCGCGCTGCGCCTGGCCGCTGGCTCCCATTTGCGCTGCTGTCTCTCCGCTGCCTGCAAGCCGACCAGCCGTCTCCCCGCGCCTTTCCCTGCCGCCCCGCCCCCGCCCCTCCTCCGCCCACAGCCTCCGCTGAAATGATTCCCCCAAATACAGCTATTACTGTGACTGGAAATCTCTTTACTGCTGATTCTGCTAATGGAAATGTTCCTTCCCTTTTCGGCTGCTTGCAAAGCCACTCGTGACTTCCCTGGGCGCCTGAGAGCAAGGCTTTGTCAGCCTGCCGCCACCAGAAGGGAGAGAATCCTGTCCCGCCTGCCTCCCTTGACACCCACCTGCCTTAGACTCAGCCTCTAAGAGCTTCTCTGTCCACACTGTCCTCAGACAACCCCGGAGTCCACGCTTCCCCAGCTCCTGGAGAACAACAGAGATCAATGGTCAATTTCATCCTGTTTTGCCTTGCTGGGGGGAAGAGGGAGGGCAGCAGGCGCCTAAGCAAAGCAGGCTGCAGTGGGAAGAAAGGGGGAGGGAAAGGAAATTTGCATGTATTATTTATTCATATCTCCATCTCCTTTCAAAAAAAAAAAAAGGCGGGGTGAAATTCCAGGTGCTAAGAGCACAAACTGTGGACCAGACTCTGGATGTGTACACAACTCTCTCTATGAGGCTCATGGATGGTGTAGTGTAACTAAAAATTGAGTACTGTGCTGGGCACTGCCTAAAATGTAGTTTACCGTGGGCGTTCCAAAAATAATGATCACAGAAATGCAGAGTAGTGATTACTATGTTGTTTTCACTTTCCTGATGGGCAGAGGCTCTGAGCCGTGGCGTACAGAAGTCTACAGTTAGCAAGTTGTGCTTCAGAACTTGAACCCAGGACTTTTGGTTATCACAGCTGGCACATGCTCCACCCTAGCACATTGGCTAGAGATAGCTGCTATGAACTACCTGTGTGACGTTCAACGTGTACTTCTCTTAACTACGTAAATGAGGGTGTTAGGCTGGATCTCAAAGGCATTATTTTATCCAGTTCTGATACTATAGGAGAAGTGCACACTATTTATTTGTATTTTTATAGCAAAATATGTGTAAATATTACATACTATTATATATATCCCATATGCATAGGTAATGTCACATAAATCCCATTTTCCAGATGGGAACATAAAAACTGTATAATGCTGCTAAGAAGCACTGGGTGGACCAAACTAAACCTTGGGCTAAAGCAGAGGAGTGACAGAAAAGTATAAGGGCTGTATCTCAGACAACCGATGACTTGATAATTTGGGGGGAAAATGCAGAGTTTTTGTAAGGACTAATTCCCAAGTCTCCTAGCATGACACTATGCCTAGCCTAGGGTAGGAACTCCCTAAGCACTGGGCAGAAAGGGAAGTGGAAAGGGGAGAAGGAAGGGAGGAGAGGTGCGGGGGTGAGGAAGAGAATCAAGAAAGCACAGGGGTAATGAGTAGCATCTAGAAAAACTGAGACAAGGCGCCTGCTGCGCTCTTGACAGATGAGTGCGGAGATGCTGAGTCAGCTTCCCGAAGCAGGAAAACAAGGTGTCAGTCCCTCGGGTCTGGGAGGCTGCTGCCGGAAGTTCCTATATAAGAAACATCTCGTAACTTCTTGGTAATGAGAAGAGGAAGAAGGGAAAAGGAAAACAGGTTGTCAACGAGATGAAAACTCGAGAACACTCCTGGTTCTGTGCAGCACGGGAGGCAGAGAGAACACAGGGCTGGGAACTAGGCAGAACCGAGTTTGGACTCACTCTGCTGTGTAATAGCTCTGTGATCTTGGGCATGATCCTTAATTCCTCTGAGCCTCAGTGCTCCCCTGTGACATGGGACAAATCTAATCTGTCCTTTGACATTGTGGAAAGGATAAAATAATAGATGTACCAGCACAGCATCTGGGGAACAGTAAATATTCAATAAATAGTTGCAGCTTCCATAGCCTACCCCATGCTAAAATGATAAAATTTGGGAATGTTGACTCCCCTCATCCCTGGTGGCCTAGCTGCACTTCCCTAAGATGGGAGGAAAACATATGGGAATAGGAGTCAAGTAGCTTAGTAACTGGTGCCTCGCTCCCCCACTGCCTTGTATTGGTGACCTCGATTTCCCCATCTTTGTATAGAAGAGTTTCATTCAGACCATGTCCTTACTCTACCATTTATGACTTGTGACGACCCCAGAACCACAGTGTGGGTCATCTCCTGCAATACATCCAATTCCTCTCTGTTTGCCACAATACAAAGGTTCCAATCCCTTATCTGGCTTCCATAATTCTCAAGATAAGGTCTTGGCTCTAATCAAACTGGTCCCATTCCTAATCTGACAAGCATCCCAGAATAATACGGAGGTAGGAAAAAGTAGAGAACATGGCTACAGGATCCCAGAAGAGGGAAATCTTTAATGGAGGAGAAGGCATCCCAGCTTAGCCTTAATGATGATGAATGGAATTTCCACTCCTCTCTGATTTTACTCAGTATGGATTCTGCAATAATGCTTGGCAACCCCAGGGTTCTAGTCACCTAGGATGCCAAGCACACTTGAGTCATCGCAGCCCCAGAGCTGAATGAGGTATGTTCTCTGTCTATGAATCCACAGGCAAAGCAGACGAAAAAACAAGTAAGCTCTGCTCTCATTCTCCTCCAAGCCAACATCATCTCACCTGGACAGTACAGGCCTTCCTGCTTCCTTCTTAGCCCCCCTACGAAAGAGCCTGAGTAATTCTTCTGAAACATGTCAGATATTGACAGACTTTTTGCTTACAATCCTGCATGGCTCTCCATGTCACTCAGAGTAAAAGCCCTAATCCTGACAGCAAGCCGTACGGCCCTACGCGACGCCGCTAGTCCTCTCCTGTCCTGCCCTGCCCTGCCCACCCTTTGCTCACCCCACTGGGCAGCACGGGCCTTCTTGCTGGCCCCCGAGCACTCCAACCACGCTCCAGGGTCAGGGCTCTCCCGAAGCTGGTCTCTCTCTGGAACACTCTTCTCCCAGATCCCTTGTTGGCCAACTGCTTCATCATCGTCCAGGCCTGATCCAATCCTACATTCCCAATAAGCTCTTCTCACTCTACCCTGCTTAATATTACAACCAGTCTCTTGCTGCAAAAATTTCCCTGTTTTATTTTTTGCCCTTTTTCATAGAATTTATCACCTCACATGTTACATCATTTTCATATTTATGATTTTTGCTACTGTCCTCTCCCCACCACATAACACACATATGTGCACAGAGACAAGTGTGCATACGTGCACACACACTCCTGGATGAGCTCTCGGACAGCAGGAATCCATGTGCTTTGTTCTCTGATGGGTCCTAAGCACCTGGAACAGAGCCTCGCACGTTGTAGGTGCTCAGGGTCCATGGCTATCATAATCTTTACATTGATGGTGGGTGCCAAGGCCCACAATATTCAACTTTGGTGTGAAGAGGTCAGGAAAGACTTCAAAGGTAAATTGCCATTTGAATTCAGTCTTAAAAGGTAAGAAGGAATTTTCCCAGGGTGGGTGGGGCAGAGTTACAGAACAAGAGAGAAGGATTCTCAGGGTAGGGCAGTATGAGCAGGGTCTGACCTTGGACCTTTTATCACCACAAGGAACTTGTACTTTGTACTAAGAACTATGAAGAACCAGTGAGGTGCTTTCAGAGAGCATAGACGTGATCATATTCGGACTTTTAATGAAATCACTCTGTCTGCAAGTATAGGTGATGGCTTAGAGAGGATCAGGGTAGAGGCACAGACCAGTGAGCTGACTGTGAAATCTTCGTAGAGAGGTGTTAAGGTCTGACCTGCCAGGCGCTGCAACAATGGGGACGGAGAAAGGTTTCCTCTTTGTGGTTCAAACCTTAGCAGTTTATAACATACAACATCTTAGTCAATTTCTGACTCACAGACTGAGCTGCTGGCACGTGCCGGTAAGGAAGCTACACATATTTCAGTCCTGAATTATGTAGTCACCAATACTTCCCTCCCATCCAAAGGGAAATGCTAATGGAGGTCGCTGTCCCAGAGAACTACAGAAGACAACCAAGAGCCAGTGAAAGGGGCTGGCGTGCGTGCTAGTCACAGGGAGCAGAGCAAGTCCTGACAAGCACTGCTGCCTGCCTCCCTCTAGGGCAGCAGGGCTGCACGCTCTGCTGGAAGGAAAGGAAAAGCAGCTCGCTTGCCATAGTTAATCTTCTGTTGCCACTAGCTGGTCAGTGTGAGAACTCGGGAAAGTATCAGCTCTGTAAAGGAAGCAGCATCCCCGTAACACTGCTCCCTTCAAGGTTATATTCCCATCTCTCTCTCCTTTCCTGGAAAAGAGCAGGCTTCTTCTGCTCACCCCAAAGGCAGCTAGTGAAAGGCAATGAGGCTTCCTCCTCCCTGCAAACGAAACCGACCAGCTAAGGTTCTGAGGGGGGATTGGAGCCAACCAGCTGGATACTTGGGCAGGAGAACAAATTCAACTTCCTTACAGATATTTTTCTCCATGGATTAGGGAGGTATTGCATTTTTGGTGTTTGCAAGGGGGATGAGGAGAAGGTGGTACATTTTATGATGTGCAACCGAGCTGCAGACACGGAGATGTGTTTAAACTCAAAGCCATGGGTCAGAAGTCCGATGTTGTGATGGAAAGAGGCATGGCATGGGATTGGAGGCCAGTGGGTGGGAGTTTGAACTGCTGGTCCGTAAGTAGCTTCTTCACCTTGTCTGGGCCCCAGTGTTACCACATAAAATGAGGAGAGGATTCAATGAGCTTCAAGAGTTTGTGACACTTCGAGTCCCTCAGTATTGATGGTTATGGTGATAGTTTTCATGACTTTGCCCAAAGAAGTCGCTGTCACTGTACATTCTTTTCTCCCTCCAGCACATGTGGTCACACTGTCCTATGTCAGCCAAGGACTAGTTTACAGTAAAGCAAGGGGGTGAGGAGCTGGATGCTTTGCCTGCCAGAGGTCTCGTCGAACCTGCTGCTTGCCCTGCTGTAAATGAAACTTATAGAATGATCGTATGGCCTGAGGGCTCATTTCAGGAAAACCATCTAGCTTGGGGTCACTTCCAAGTTTGCAGAGCTGTGCCGTCTCAGCCGGTGAAAATGACCCCCGGAACCTGCAATCTGGCTGGCCTTGAGCAAACCTGAGCCTCTCTCATGCAGCTGAAACAAATCCTCCTTTCTCCCTATCCCATTACCCTCTCAGTAACAGAGAGCTTTCTGAGGGTGGGCAGTACATCTCTCCCTGCCCTGAGTCTTAAATAGGTTTCATCAGATTTGAGCCTGGAAAAGGGGTGGGGAGGGAGTCAGGGAAGAGACTGGAAAGAGGAAAAAGACTCAGACCGACGACCACTGAATACCCCTCTGCCCACTCCCAGAGCCCTTATTTATGTCCCAGAAGCCTGGAACATCAGAACAGTGCTACCCAAATACTTTACTTAGTAGTAAGAGACCTGGTGCCCAAATAACATATATTTTTTAAAAATCTAGCTTTGTTTGAAAACATCAAATTCTCTCTATTATCCACTCCAGAATCTCTCCCTCACACACACATATAGTAAAAATACTGTTCTGTGGTCAGAAATCTCTAGAAAATCCAGCTTTCTATTCTTTGTGTCCGTTCTTCCTCCCTCTTAAGGACTGGCATCAACCTACTGAATCCAACCAGAAGCCAAAGAGGGCAAGTAGCCTGTGTATGTCCTGGGCTCAGTCCTTTCTCCAAATGCCTGTCCAAAGCCGCCCAGTCTCTGCTGGAAGGCTTCCTCCCACGTGGTCCTACTATCACTAGGGGTCAGAATGCTGGGTTGTTGGACAGCTCCCTGGGACACGTCCTGGGGTGGGGTTGAACTCTCTCCCCTCAGTATCTGCACCTTTTGAATATTCCTTTAAACCAGACAGAAAAAAAAAGCACATTCCTCATTCCCTGTTGACATTTGAATGCAGCTGATCCAGCCTTTTGCAGACTGCTCTTCTTAGGCTAACCCCCTACTTCCAACAACCCTTCGGACCTAGCTCCTGGTCCCTCACTCCCTCCAGAGGCTTTCGTCTCCCGGTATTCATTTTTGTCTGCATTTTAAGGAATCTTTGTAGGCCTGACCAGGTTGGCATTCCAGACCGTGTCTTTCTCATCCACGCAGGCCAATCAGCTTCCTGCAAAGAGCATTCTTTTGGGACAGACCTTCAGGACACTGCCCTATCTATCTATCAGTGTAGGTACACATAAAAACACACAGGGTCAGGCACAAACAACACCCCTCTTTATTACAAACTCATAAGCATGTAATTCTGTAACATAACAATATCACACTCAAGCACACCATATGGCATTGTAGGTGAAATGTTCAAATTAAAACTATAAGTTATTACACCCATATCATTACCCTACCAACCACACTCAAGCAGGCCTTACTTCTGCCAGACCCTGTTATTACTGGATGGTTTTTCCTTCTTCACATGCCCTCCCACAAATGCAGGGCACAGGCCTCACCTGGGTCATTTATATGACAAGGCAACTTAGTAAGAAATTTTGACAATGAAGGCTTATTCAATTTTATCTCTTTTCCTCCCTTTTGCTAACTCAAGGTAAAGAGACCAGCCTGGCCACTACCAAGCCCAGGAAGAAGGATGTTGTTTCCCTTCCTGCAGACATGAAAGCTAAATCCACAAGCAAACTCCAGGGCTGCCTGGGGGCAGATGAGGACTGAGTGATGCAGGTTCACCTCAGAAGCCCTGCACTGGCAGTCACTCCTGTTCAAGTTCTTCCTATTCAATCAGTCCTTCCGAACACCCCCATGTTACTGGCAGAGCACAGGAACCAGTGAAAAGCAAGGGGAGCTAGTCGGAGTGACAGAGTAGGTCAGAGCGCTTCAAGTTCACAGAATCTTTACACCTAAGGATTATTTTAGGGCTCATCTACCCACTCATATTACAGCACAAAGAACTGAAACTCTGGGGGATAAATGACGTGTTCAAGGTCACTGTGGGCCAGCGCTGGGATACCAGATCCTAACCAACAGTAAGTTTACAAGCTCTAGTAGAGCATTTGACTTCTCTAGCATATTCTCAAGACCTCGTGCAGGATGTTTCCTGTCCAGGCGGTGTCCGCAGCCTTCTCCCAGAGATGTCTTCCCATCCTGGTGTCACTGAATGCGGTGTCACCTCCATCACTCTTTGGCACCATTAAATTCAACATCCTTTGACATCCTAGGAATCACAGAACTTGAAGCTGGCGGGGTCACTGGAGGTAACTGAACTCATACCTCACGTTTGAACTCCAAGATTTCGGCTCACTCATGTAGCTGAAGTTCCTTTACAGCAGTGTTCAAGTCATGTTGCTGATTGCTATATACCTCTCCAGCGCAACACCACGCCCTTCATACATGTAAAACCAGCACCTCCGCGCATATTTGGCTCAGGATGCCCAGTGAGCAATTACCAAGAATGTAGGTGCAAGGTAGACTGAGATTCCAGTACCAAGTCTGCCATTTATGCACAGCCTGACCTTAAATTAGGTACTCAACCTCTCCATGAATGCGTCCTAACCTATCAAATGGCAATAACAACAGTGCCCGCTCCATCTATTTTATGTGAATTGACAATGACAGGCAAGAGTAAAGCTCTCAGCCCCACACTGCTATTCCTTGGTCACCTTCAGTGAAATTCACCTTGCCAACATCACTGACGTATAACCAAATTCCAAAGAAGAGCCCAACACAGAAACTTGGGGGACCTTTCACCTCAGACAGAAACTTTCATCTACATAAAGCAGGCTGTGACACGATGGGAAAAATGGAAATATGAAGAGGAGGAGACCTTCACAAAAGTCATTTAAGTAGAGGCATGATCAATAACAGCCCGTCACTGAAATGGCAGTGGCACAATGGAGGGAGGTAGGGTCAGGCATGTAGGTGACTTTGGTGAAAGATGATGGTAGGCAGTGTAAGAAAAATTACATTGAGTTTCCCCAGTTGGACTTGAGTAAAATGGGAATTCTATCTTTCATTTGTTCAATCACCCACACCTTTTAATGCCAAGAACAGTTTACTACCACCCACCCAGGCCCACAACCCAAAGAAGCGTAGCCAGAGGCCTTTGGCAGTCACCGTCACCCCCTAGTGGTGGCTCCACATACCCCACAACTGGCAGGATTTGGCACTTAGGGCCAGCATGTCCCATCTCCAAAGACCTTGAACTCCTGAGTTGGTAGTGAAAGACTCACCTAAACCAGTAGACACAAATACTCAGCTTTTAAACAGAATGTTTAAAAGGTCTGGGGGTGGGATGAGGCTGTCTCAGGACCCTGGGGAAGATATGGCCATAAATGACTCGTGCCACCGCCCAACAAGCAGCAGCCCTCATTTCCAGCCAGCCGGGTCCTCCCGGAGCTCACTGTGCGCTCCGTGTTTACATGCAAACAGTGGAAGACCAACACAAATAAAAAGCCCACGTCTCCCTACACAGCTCCTGCTATGCTCGGCCATCTGGTAACTACCTCGCTAGCCAAATCCCAGGGAGAGGGGGTACTGTGAGCTGCCAGTCCAGGGCACGGAGGGGAGGAGGAGATGGGAACCCAATTCCCCACATGCATCCAAAAGTGCTCAGAGCCCACAAGGAGGACAGCACCCTGCTGCTCCACCAAGGCAGTCAGTCCCCAGCCTCCAGGCTCAGCCACAAGCACCAGAGAAGGCAGTGGCTCCAAATGGACAGAGCCAGGAGGTTCTGGAGCTAACTCACAGGTCCTGGGGGAATCTAGGGGAATCCAGACTTTCAGCTCCTCATTCAGCTCCTTGCTCAGCTTGTCCAATTGTCCCAGTCACTCATTCCCTCTTGAAATACAGATTTTAAAAAGGCAGAGACTGCCAGCTCCAGGAATTTGGGGGCAACTCCTATTAACGGACTGGACTGAGTCCCTCCACATTCGGGGAATTGGAATGCTCTGGGGTCCTCACTACCAAGTCACACCATATCCAAGAATGTCTGCTTTCCCCCTCACTTGACCAAGCATTTAGGGAGATTTGCACTCCTCACCTTCCAGGCACCCTGTAGTAGAGAGATTGCAGGGGTGATAAAAGAAGGCTGAGATTGGAAGTGGTGTGAAATGGACACCCTCTCTGTCCCCTTGGGGGGAACACTGGGAGACATCCCTGAGCCCAAGGTCAGCGCTTCGCCCTATGCAACCACATCTCCACCCTCACACCCTTCCTTGGGAACCCGCGCAGCCCCACAGGTGCACGTGTGTATGTCTGAGTGTATGCGTGTGCATATGTGTGTGTGTGTCGCACGCCAGACTCACTGCCAAGAAAGTCCCCTGGGAACCTGCAAGGCGCTCTGTTGCCTTGTCTCTCAGAAAGCTCAGCACGCTCGGGTTACAGCCAGCTGGGGACAGCCCAAGGGCCAAACACCCTAGGCTCCAGCTCCGAGGACGAGACTGCCTGGCACTCGCTCAAATCTCCAGAGGCAGCCAGCATGAAAGGCAAAGGGCAGCAGGTATTGGGGCGGGGGGTGTCACAAAAAATACATTAAAAACATTATGGCTCCCAGGAGAGAGGAGTCTAGTCCACTGATTACTCTTTGGGGCTTCTCGGGCCAGCAAGGAGTTAACCTCAGAGGTCCAATCGAGATTTGTAAGGTGCTGACCGAGAAGGCCCATCACCCCACGATGCTTGGGCTAAGCCGGATCCAAGAAAGCAAGGATCCGGGTAAGGAGAGTTTGGGAGTCTCCAGGCGAGCCCCCACGCCATCCAGGAGCTGTTGTTGACCAGACTCCGACAACCAATCGGGTCCGCGCCCCCAGGAGCGGAGGGGAAAGCGAGCGATAGGCGAACGCGGGAGAGCAAACAGGGAACAGCATTTTTGTAAACGCTCTCTCCGAGATAATTAAGCTATCAATTACCCGGGTGGGAAATCAGCCGCGCTTCCCACAGCTCCTACGAAGGGCCGACTCCTCTGGGATTCGCGCTGGGAACCAGCAGACAGCAAGCTGCTGGCGAACTTTCTGGTTAACTTTTCCGTGTAAGCCCCCACTTCCAGCCCCACCCCCACCCTATCCTCTCCCCTTCCATTTTCTTGCCTTTTAGTTATTATTGTTAGCCCAGTGAGTGAGATGCTAGGACAAACCTGCTGCCGGCTGGGAGGGGGGTAGAAAGGCAAGTGGGGAGGGGGGGGAATCCAACAACCTGAAAGTGGAGACCTTGGGCTAGGAGTTCTAGTGCTCAGACATCACTCAACGCTCCCCTGCCGCACTTCACAGATGACCAAAACTGAGGCCCAGAGGGGAAGCGACTTGGCCAAGGTCACCCAACCCATTCGGGAACTCAGTCAATGAGGGCGGGTGATTCTACATGGAGCTTCTCCCCTCCGATTCTCGGGAAAATCTATCCGGAAGAACAGAGCCAACAACTCCGGCACGAGGGCGAAGGGGCGGTAACCGCGGGCGGCAGTGACATTGCCCACTGGACCCACACCTGGCTTCGGAGCCGGAGACTTCCCCGGCCGTAGCCGTAGCTCGAGGATACTCAGCGACAGGGGGTTTGGGGCGTCGGGTACGGACCGGACCGCGGCAGAGCTCAACGTCTAGACGGAGAGGCAGAGACACAGGTTTCCACCCCAAATGGGTTGGCACGCCCCCGGGCACCCGCCACGCACTCTCCGGGACCTCCTGCCCCACACTCCTTTTCAACCACCTGTACGCCCTCCAGGCCCCTCAGCTGCCCTCTCCCAACCTCGCTTCGGGCAGCCTGGGGCAGGGATCCCCAAGGCGCCCCCACCCGTCTGGCTTCACTTAGGGCTCACGGTTCCTTGGGATCCCGCGTGTGTTGGCGCCCAGTCTTACCCAGAGTGAAGAAGGGTAGCTCGGTGTTGTCCAGGTCGTCCTGCACCGCGATGCGCCCCGGCAGCTCGTTACGCACAAAGAGCAGGAGGCGCGACTCCGCGGTGGCGCCGGAGGAGCTGGCGGAGCCGGCGGATGAGGCGGCAGCTGCTCCGGCCCCGGTCCCGGTCCCGGCCCCGGCGCGGGCGCCGCTCCAGCCGAGGTCGCTCTCACGCAGGGCGGGCAGCGTGGACACCGTGACCGTCTTGAGCCGGCAGGGGCTATCTGGCCCCCGCGAGGCGGCGGCAGGGGTGCCGGCCAGCAGCGGCGGCGGCAGCAGCAGGAGCAGAAGCACCAGCACCAGCAGCGGCGCCGGGTGGAAACCGAGCCTCGGCCGCCCCCAGAGCCCCGAGCTGGGGCCGGGGCTGCGCCGGGCGCCGGCGGCGGCCATGGCGGGCGGGGCTGCGGTGCTGCGAGCCGCGGCCGCGGCGAAGGAGGTGGAACCAGTGGCAGCAGCGGCTGCGAACGCCGGAGCGAACCAGGACGCCAGAGCAAAGGAGCCGTGGGAGCCGCACGCCAGCAGCCCCCAGCTCCCGGCTCCGCCTCCCGCTCAGCCCGGCCCGCCCCCCCCCCCTCCGCGCCGCCTCCCCGGGCCCGCCGCCCGGCTCCGCTCTAGCTCTCTCAGCAGACCCCGAACGTTTCGAAGGCTCCGCCTGGCCTCGCGCAAATCCCAGTCGCCCCCCTCTCCTTTCCCAGGATCCCCCAATGCCACTCTCACAATGTTCTTGAGCCACACCACTCCTCTCCAAATTCCAAAGACTTAAAAGACCCGCTCACGCCTCCTCCCAAATGCCCCCTTCTCAAACCAGCTCACCCACTTGTACCCCACGCCTGGCTCAACCCAGAGGCTACACCTGGGGGCGCACCTTAGTGCAGCTTTGCTCCAGGACCCGCCTTCTTGAGGGGAGAAGGCACCTCTGGATGGCGAGACTTAACTTTGTCTCCCCTCAAGCCCAATAACAAGTCCTGTGCCCTTTTCTAGTTTCTGAAATAATTCCTGTGGCCTCGGGGGGGGGGGGCCCCTCCCCATCCACTTGCCAACAACTCAGGCAATCACTCTCACCACCAGAACCCCTCCTCTCCCCTTCACCGAGGCCTCCACCCCACTGCACTAACTTCTCACCAACGGAGCAGTGTGGACCTCCACCCTCTAGCCCCTACGCTCCCAAATTGCCTTGTCCAGGACACTCTGGCCCCAGAGCTGCCGCCCTGCAATCCAGCCCACTCATGCGCTTTTATTTTGGATCCCTGCTCCTAGCTTGGAGCTGCTCTACTTGGCTGCTTCTGCTCCCTGTGTGAAATTCCTGAAAAGGGTGAGAGAGAGAGGAGAGAGAGAGAGAAGGAAGAGATGAGCTACTCTCTGCCTAGGGCTCCCACGGGCTTCTGCATCCTCTGCCCCATTCCCAGAGGAGGAATCTGTTCACCCATTCTCCACTCCCAGTTCTTCCCCTAGAGTCAAGTTGAACTGTCAACCTAGGTCCTCAGACATGGCAGCCTTTGGCCTTCAATTGATTCTGCCTCTGACCCACATACCTTGGATCCTCCAGGGAGCCATTTCCTCTGCAGGGATCAACTGCCTGAACAGTTGATCCCCTTCTCCACAGCCCCCGCCACCCCCGCCCCCCACCGTCTTTTCTTCACCTTTCCTCTCTCTGCTCTTTCATCTCTCCACTCATTTCCTTCTTCCTCACCTTGACTTTAATCTCATAAATGCTTTCCCCCTATAATTTGTGAGCCATTTCCCATCTCCCTGCAATGCTTGCCCATCTCAACCTTTGTGTGGTCTCTGGATTAACTTCTCTCTTCCCTCTTCTGCCTCTTGTCTTCGTTCTGTCTTTAACCCTTCCATGAATTGCCTTTTTCCCTCTTCCATCACATTTTAGGTATATTTTTATGACTTTGGACAAAGGCTGAATACTGAAAAGGAGAAAACATCAAAACCTATATTGTGCCCTTGGACTTAATGTTTATGAAGCATTCTCTGCATGTTAGAGTGTACATACGCTAGCTTTTATGCAAAATCATAATCCAATGAGATGGATGTTATGAGTCCCATTTTCCAGATGAGAAAACTGAGATCAGGAGGTCAGGGAGGTGAAGGGACTTCCCAAGGTCACACAATTAAAGTGCAGAAGTGCTGCAGTTTGAACTTCAGGCTCAGAAATCTTGACGGTTTCCATTAAATCACACTGTCCTCGGTGACCTTGGAAACGCCCACCCATCAAAGCTGTGAAAGAAACATATGCAGGAGCACTTTTGGGTCTCTTTCCTCTCTGAGGTTTGCAAGGTATGGTTCTCTTGTCTCAGTTTACTAATCTGTGAACTTGGGGTGAGTGAGGGTGGGGGGAGGATCTGGCCTTTCAAATCCTCTGATTCGAAATCATCTCCTGTCTCTCTGATGCCTGTTTCGGTTCATTTACTCCTCCAAAATATGTCACCCTGCCTCGCTCAGTCTCTCCTTTGTACCCTTACAATCCGCCACTATCCTCTGCAATGGGGCTTTCTGATTCTCTATGCCCCTTTCTTCAAATATGCTGACATAGTCCATTTATAGAAGTGCGCACCAGGAAAAAAGGGCTCCCTTATGTAAGGCAGAGTCTGTGCAAGTCCTTCATGGACCTCTGGTACAAAGGCCTGTCAATGTGACCAACACTTTCATTCATTCATTCACAACCAAATATTCCAGGGCTCCTACCAGGCATGGTATGGGGATGCAGAGACGGATAAACACAGCTCCTGCCCTTGGGGAACTTATAATGATGGGGTCGGGGGTGATGTGAGGATGAGACAGGCACAGAAATATCTGTGATACCAGGCAGGCAGGCAGGCAGACATGTGTTTCTTTTATGAGGTGCTTTGAAACGTATGCTCGGAGAAATCAAAGAAAGCTTCCCAGAGGAAGTGGTGTTGGAGTTGAGCCATGAAGCATTAGTAGCACGGGGGTGGACATTCCAGCCTAAAGCTGGCATTTGGGATTCTTTGCAACTGCTCAGCATCTGAATGAATCCTTTTCCTACATCAGAGGGTACTTCACTCTCTGAGGCTCACCCGACCTCCCATGAAGAAGCTTAAATTTCCAGACACTTTCTCAGCTTCCATTGCAACTACGACTTGGGCACATGACTCAGAATCCACCAATCAGACTCATCCCTCCCCCAGATGCTAGGAAAGAAGCTGGAATCAGGCAGAATCCACTTGGGGACCAAAGTGGCAACTGCTGAGGCAGTTACATCCAGGTTTCATTGTTTGTGAACATGGTTCTAACAGCACTGCTCAGACCCCAGTGTCACCAGTGTCAAGAGTACGAATTGGCCTATTTATGCCTGGCGGCAGCTGCAATGAGACACCTCTATAGCCAGTTCTTGTGGTTTGGAGTGGCGTTCTTGACCCCATGGTCTCTAAGCCCAGATTCCACACCATCCTCACAATTCTAAGTACTCTGACACACTTTACTGAATTCTGTCTCTGCTTAAATTACCAGAATTGGTATCTGTTGCTTGCAACTAAGGCACCTGCCTGAGAGCACAGAATATGGAACAAATAGAGGGCAGAGAGAGCAAAGCATGGGAAAGAAAGTGGAGAAAGTTCAATGATGGGGAGAGGGAGTGATTAAAGACAAGACCGAAAAGGCAAGCAAGGAATTTGCTGTTCATTTTGAGGAAGACCAACTTTAGTGTTGAATCTCGAATGACCACAGGAAAAGAACTCATGTTTCCGAATGCATATTTTGCTACTTCAGAACTGTATACAGTGTATAGATGAGTGATGATAATGCCTGCCTTCTGGTGGCAGCGAGGCTTCAAAAATAATTATGCAACAAACTTAGCATAGTAGGTGCTCAATAATTTATCATTGCTGCTGAGATGCATAGTCCCAGCAACATTTGGAGGAAGAAGGCTTGTTATTCCCATTCAATTGATGTAGAATTTGAGGTTTGGGGAAGCTGAGAAAGTTGAGTTTTTTTTTTTAAATGTACTGATTGACTTTTAGAGAGAGAGTGGGGAAAAACAGAAAGAGAGAGAGACATCAATTTGTTGTTCCATTTATTTATGCATTCACTGGTTGCTTCTTGCATGTGCCCTGACCACAGGGTTGAATCCACAACCCTGGTGTATCGGGGGGATGACACTCTAACCAACTGAGCTACCTGGCCAGGGCCAGAAAGCTGACTTTGATTATGTAGTAATCAAGTGGTGGAACACAACCTGTCTGATTCCTAAATCCTGGCTCTGTCTGCCACAGCATGTCACCTTCCCCACCTGTTCCCAATACACTGGGACTCCCCTGTTCATACTCTCATGTCCTGTCCTGTGGCCAGTGACACTGCTCTTCTCCCCTTCAGCTTCTCTCATCTTTCTCTTCTCCTTCCCTTTTCACTCAGTCACATTCCATTACTGATTTAATTCATTACATTCCATTATTGATGTAATTTATTCCCCTCTAGGGTCTCCTTGTACCCCCCACCTCTGACTCCAGTGATCTGAAATTCCTTTTCATTCTCTCTAACTCCTTTCCAGTCCTCCCAGCAAATGCTTCCTCTTGCTTCATCTTTCATATTTCATATTTCTCTTTCTAGGGAGTTTTGCAACATTTTCTCCCCTTCTCTTCCCCTCCCTTTATACTATTCTTTTAGTCCTTCTATTCATACCAGCTGACTAAAGCAGCCTGGTGTAGTCAGAAAAGCAGGGATGAGGGAGGCCAATAGGCTTTGGTTTAGATATCACCTTTGCTGTTTACCTAAAGGTTCAAGTCACTTACAATGCCCCTACTAGACCTCTCACTTGCTCATTTGTGAAATGGGGAAAGTAGCTCCTGCTTCTCAGGATGATTATAGGAATTAAATGAGATCCCATGTATGAAAACACATAACCCACATTAGATTCTCATGAATGTTATAAGTAAGTCCAAACACTGTATGGTCTCTCACTCTGTATTTTCCAACCCAGCCCCATGTCACAAGATCCTCACCACCTCGACTCTGTACCAGCCATTGGTGCCTCTTTTCTGTTCTGAATGCTTTAAGCTCTCGTTGCCTCCGTGTTTTCACACAGCCTCTTCCTTCTGCCTGGACAGAGAACCTCCTCAGACTTTACCTTGCTGCCTGTTGCTTAGCTATCAATCTTAGTTAATGAAGCACTTGCCCAAAGATGGCTAACCATCTGATCTAAACTAGCCCCTCTCTATCTTCCCTGTGGTGTCCTTTCATATATTCTTAGATTTTTTTAATTGTACACATTCCATATTTTAATACCTGTTCATTTATTGGTATATTTTTCTGATGTGCCTTCCCCACTAGACTGGGGACTCCAAAGACCAAAGAATGCCTGTGTCTTAATTCCCACCCCATTCATACAAACTAGTACAGTGACTAATATAAGGTACAGACACAAAACAGGTATTCTGTCCATGAATGATCATGTATTTATTGAATTTTGACTCTCAGAAAGGTAAAGTCCTAGGCACTAGTCATAATTCTGCAGTGAAGAAAACCACCACCCTTTGGTTCTCCACAATGAGTGCACGATCCTCCCTCTGTCCATTTGTCCCTCTTTCTTTCCCCCAGCCTTTTCTTCCTTCCATCTTCCCTTCTTTCCTCCCTTCTCAGCTTTCCACAATTCGAGTAATTTTTTAAACAGTCTTTTTCTTTAAGACTCAAGATGACCTCTAGAACCCAAATTCCAATTCAGGAGGAGAGCTTGATACCTCCTGCTTCGTCTCCTCTCTATCTAAGGTCAATCTTCCACCGCTCCCCTTCATACCCACAAATCCCCACTGCTCATGCTCTCTCACTTCAATCACTGCCCTCTCTGTAACTCACTTTGTCCTTTTAATTCTGCCAGGCTCCCTGCAGCACGGTGACCCCATCCATCATCCAGCCTATCCTTACCTTTCCTTCTCTTCAGCCACCTTCCCCCGATGCTCCTTTGTCTTAGTTCTGCCAACCCCTCAGCATCGTGACCCATGTAGATTCCAGCTCCATCAGCTCGGTAGAGGATCAATTACAACATTACAGTCTGTCTGGGAGCTTTTCATTTGACTGTTGATGTATTCAAAATAGATCACTGTAAATATATCTATTACTGTTATCTGTTTCTTTGACTCAGAAACATCTCTTAAATGTAAGTTCAAATTATTTTCCCTACCACCTACTAGTTGGCTAATTCTGAGTGATTTACAGCCTCTCTGAGCCTAATTTCTTTTTCTCTAAGTAGTGTAATGGGAAGGGGGAATGAGCCAGCGGATATAAATGTAAGCACCCAGTGTTCTCTGGCACATAGTCAGTCCTAAGTAACAGAAGCTCCATTCTACCTCCAAATGTTTATTTGGTCCTTCAGTGACCTCTCTGTCTCCTTGCCTTCATCTCTCCATTCCTCATTTCCCTTTTCAGAACAGTGCCACTATATCTCATTTAGAGCAAACTTTTACCATTGTCTAACTTCTCTTTCATGAAAAATGAAAGAATATTTTAATCACCGTTGTCTTTCCTCATTTGAACTTGCATCTGTTTGACTGATTTCTGCGTCAACCCAGCACTTCCCTCTTTCCCTTAACAATTCTCAAATTTATTATCTTTCATCTCCAGCTCATACCTCTCACTACCTCCTGCTTTCCCTGTTCACAGTCCTCTAAATCAACCCTTTCTTGCTCGGTGATTTACTGCAGTCATTCATATCTTTCTTCCGCCATCTAGTCAAAATCCTCCCAATACTACTTGAAAGTCTCTCTGTCTCTCCTTATTCATCCTTTTGCATTTTCTTTTCCAAGTGCCCTCGTCTTTAATTCACCCCCATCATTCATTTACTTGTGCCCAAATCTCTGTACCTCCATGCCTAGTTAATCATTTGACCTATTCTTGTTTCCTTCCTCCTTTGTTATACTAATTAACTCTCACCATTAACAATATTACTGAGGGGTGTTCCTTTGGATCTATTTTTTCCAAATCCTACTACTGCTGTATTTTAGGATCTTCCTGTCTGGAATCTTTTCTCTCTGGGACCCTCCTTTAGTTTAAAAAAAGTAAAAGCCTTGCAGTATCTGCTCTATATTTTATTCAAGCTGAACTGCTAACCTGGTGCATTGGAATGTATATTACTAATAAAAAGTGTAAGCTTTATTCTCTGCTACAGAGTACTATGCCATTTTTCTTTCTGCATCACATTATTTGTATTATTATATTTTGAAATGGCGAAGGCAATGTCAGCATAGAGTGACTATTTTTACAACATTTTCTGGATGCCTACTATGAGTTAGGCACAGAACACAGTTTTTTATTTAATTTTTACAACCACCTTAATCCCTGCATTGCATGGGAAGAATTGCAAACACACAGAAAATGCAATATGCTGGGCAACTTACATCTAATAAAGTCCTTCTAACTTCTTTAGGTAAAAATTTAAAACTGGCTCCCACACACAGAGGGCAAGAAGAGAGCAAAAAAAAAAAGTAGACTGCTCCCGCTTGGTAGGGGGCAGGTTTAACAAGCAGGGAACTTACCTGTGAGGCTTATCTTGGGCAACCTTAGACAAGCAGATCTCAGCACCTGCCTGCCAAAAATCTTAAGAGTTTATATAGAGACCTTAACAGGGTTCAATCATGTATACTGCCCAGATGGTCTCAACAACACATTACTCTCTCAAAGTTGTATCCTTGAAATGGTTCAGGCTACGGGAACGGTGGTCAGAATGTACCTCTCAAGGACAGATGAAAGGTTAGGGAGCCTCTGATTGCCCAGTGTTCAAGTCCAGCTCATGGGTCCACCAGGAATCACACCTTCACCATGACCTCCAAGAAGACCATACAGTGTAAGGGTTAAGAGTTTCCATAGTTTTGTAGCAGGGATGACACAATCACTTTGCAGGGGTGTGATTTAAGATAACACTAGTTATAATTTCCACAGGAGCAGCAATCCTGTCAGTCTTGCTCCCTGCTGCCTGGCATGAATTAGGCCAACAATTATTGAATAAATGAGTGAGTGAATGAATGAATGAATGTTAAAAGCACAATCTCTTGCAGAGTTGAATTTCAGCTGTGCCATTTAAACCTTTGTGTCCTTGAACATAGGTGAGAGCAGATTCTTCTCACAGTCTATGTCTTTAAGTTTGTTGGTGCGTGCTATTGTATGCATGCGGTTTTAATTTTTAAGTAACTCTGTTTAGCAACTTTAAGAACCAGGGCTCAAATCCCAGCTTTCTCAATTGCTGACTTTATTTATTTGATGGCTGGGACAAGTTCTTTATCTCTTCAAGCATTAAACTGAGAGACAGGTGCTCGAGTGCTTGATGAACTGTGGTGAAACCCCAAGCCTGCTTGCTTGTCAAGACTCCTGCGCTTTTCATTACAGCAGGGGTCTCACTGCCCTAACTCCCAGCTCCATGGCCTCCTTTCACTGTTCTGTCACTATCTGAAAGAGCTCTGTGTAGACATAACTCCCAGGGCCAGGATCCGATGGATCTCAGAGAAGCAGAGGACGTCCCCCACTCCTGACCCACTTACCAAGCTATATTTGATGACTATTGTATGATAATCTGCACACTCAGCAAGGCTGGGGCTCTGCACTCTCCCCATGTCTCCTGAAGGTCCAGCTGCACTCCATCTCATTCTAGAGAGGCTTCCAGCAAAATCTACTGGGAGCCCCTCTTCCTATGCCTGGACACCATGTATTATTTATATATATATATAGTTTTTTGTTGTGGTGGTGATGTGCTTTTATTTAACTGAAACTCTAGTCTACAGAGACAAAAAGATAAAAAAAGGTTTAAACTCAAAAGATCCCTTCCTTCTTCCTCCATCCCTTCTTCCCTCCCTTTCTTCCCTTCCTCTCTCCTGCATAGAATCCAATGGAATACTATGCTCCAGAAACAGAGATACAAGAATGAACAAGACTAAAATGGTCCTGCACCTATGGAGCTCATTGCCTAGTCAAGAGATAGACAAAAACACATAATCAAAAATGAGCATATGGGAGGAAGAAATGGTGAGCAGCTCTTCAGTGGGGACAGTGTTATAGTTCTACAAGATGATTAAGTTCTAGAGAGCTGCTGTCCAACACTGTGCCCTAATGAACAAAACTGAATTGGTAAGAGGGTAGATGTCATGTTAACTGTCCCTACCACAATCAAAAGAGAAAAAATGAAATGATCTGTGATGGAAAAGAATATTGTTCTACCAAGTAAAATACTGAGAGAGGTATGAATTTATGTTTGAGGACCTGGTGATGCATCTCTGAAAATGTGGCAATTACTTAGAAACATGAAAGGATGAATAGGAGTTGTTATGGTGGGGGATGGAAGTCAGAGAGCAATTCAGGGCAAAGGGAGCAGCAAGAGCAAAGACCCTGAGAGAGAACTCGGCAAATTCCAGGAGCCAATCATTTGAAGTCAGTATGACTAGAAATTTGAGACAGAAGACTGAGAAAGGATTGAATGAGTCTCATAAAGTTAGTATGGTTTAAATTATTCAGGTCCATGTAGGCCATGGTAAGAAGTTTAGATTTAATTCTAATTTAAATGGAAAGCCATGGGCAATTTTACATAAGTGGATGGCATAGTCAGATATACATTTTTAAAATGCTACTTTGGCTTTAGGTGGAGGATGGACCTGAGTAGCACAGAGAGGAGAGCAGGCAGCTAGCATAGCACCTATCACTGCTGTCCAGGTGTAAACCTCCCCAGCATGCAGATTTTCCCATTGCAATCTTCCCCTGCCATGAGGTCCTACAGCTTACATGCCCTGAGAGTGGGGAGCTCATTATCTCCATTGAAAACTGGTTCTATCTTTGATTGACTCTGACCAATAGAATGTACTGATTTACATTTTTCTTATTGAATCTACCACCTATTGATTCAAATTCCATATTTGGGGGTAACCATATAGGGCAAGTTTCATGAAAATTCACTAAGTATCTGAAGGCATCTATATATTTTTCTCCCTTTCAGGAAATGATTGTCCCTGTTGGCCACCTCCACAATTCTCTGCCTGGGTATTAAAATAAAAATAACAACAACAAGAATTAACAATAATTTCCACTTATATTGAATGTGTCTGCCATCATCAACATAACATTTGATTGCCACAACATTGCAAGCCATTAGGACAGGAATTTCTAGCCTTATTTACAAATGACAAGAATAAAATTCAAAGATGTGACTTACTCAACTTGGGCAGATGACAAGTTTGACGTATTGGGTCCTGAATCAAGTCCTACAACTCCTAACCCAAGCTTCTTTCACCCTAAAGTGAGAGACAGCATAGACCATGGATAAATGCATGGGTTCTACTATAAATGCATGGGTTCTACTGTCAGATTGTCTAAATTCAAATCCTGACTTCAATACTTGTGTGACCTTGAAAAAATTACTTAACCTTTCTGAACGTTTTTTCAATCTGACAACAACAAAAGTACTTACTTTGTGGAGTTGGATGAGGATTAAATGAACTAATAATTTTAAAGCATGAGCCTATATTAATAATCAATGAATGTTATCTATTATAGTACACTAAACCTTCTTGGTCAAAAGCAACAATGGTGAAATAAAAGTTGCTATTGGTTTAGTATAAGGTGTCTTAGTTTAGAATGTCAACTCTGCCATAACATCATGGATTAAGAATATAAACACTGATATAGTCCTTCATCTCAGCATAATCATACCTAGCTCACAGAGTTGTTGTGAAAAGTAAATTCTACAAATAATAAGAGAAATTACCTCGCACCAAAAACTATGTACTTAATAAATGTCCTTTTCCCTTCTTTTTGCTCTGATTTAGCATCATTCCCCCTATGAAAACATCTTTGATGCTTCAGGCTGGGTTAGCCACCCTCTTTCTTTGCTCTTCATACCCTGCACTGACCAGGAGCAGAGCAGAAGAGCATCTGCTCATGTGTCTCCACATTTAGGCGGAAGTTGTTTGATGTGCCAGGAACTGCTCTAAGCACTTTGCAAATAATAACAGGTTTAATCTCCCTATGAAGACTAGGAAGAAGGTGGTATTCCATCATCTTTCCAATTAGGAAACTGAGGCAAGGGGGGGTTGAGTCATGCATCCCAGGTGGAATGGCTGGCATGGAGGGTGTGCTCACTAGTTCCTCATTGTTGTTCAAGCCTCAGAGAGACACCTTTTCAGAAAGAGGACCTCCATGATTCCTGTCTCCAAAGGACTCACCTGTTTACCATGTCAACATTTTCTCCACTACAGTGGATTCACAGATTGATTGATGGATTGTTTCCATCACTGAAATGCAGGCTGTATGGGGAAAGAAATTTTACTTCTCTTGTTCAATGCTATGTGCCCCGCATTTAGTAAAGTCTCTTACACCCTGGAGGTGCTCAATAAGTATTTGAATAAATGAACAAATGCATGCAGTTATTCATTACAGAATATATTTTGTAACTTAAAAACAATGGCCCATTGACATGATGTGTTGTGTTCTTATGAATGTTAGTCACATTTTAAACTGAAGATGGGTTGGGGCATGAGGAGGACCACACAGACAGAAATAGCACTCCCTCCTGCCCTGCATTGGGTCTTCTAGACCCTCAACAGAATCACTTCTCTGTGAGCAGCCAGCCAACAGCTGGCGAGGCATCTCCCCTCGGAAGGTGGAAGGCGGGAGGGATTTCTGCTCCAGGTGACAGGATGGGAAAGCAGGAGGAAGCTGCAGCAGGGAGAGGCATGCTGCAGTCGCACCATTAAGCCTGAGGGTTGAGATGCCCACTAAGATTCACTGGGAAAAAATCATACTTGAAAACGTGTAATGTCTAGTATTTATCACCTTGGCCTACTGATAGCTCATTCTCCCTGACATCTACGGAGATTCTTAGGAACTAATATATTGTCTAATACCTACCTTGCCAAGACACTATATACTTTTTTGTGGTTGTTAGCTTTAATTCTCACCTGTTATTCTCTAATTAATTTTTGTTGTGCTAGGTCTTATGTAACCCATTAGCAAGATATTTAAGTTCCCAAACAACCTTCTGATATACTCTCTCACATGTTTTCCCTATAAGCTATGCTCTCATCAATACAAATGCCCTTACCATTTTTGGTACATACTCCAAATTCCCTGTTACCTCTGTCTAGGTTATTTTTCTCTAACTAGCTCTCTGCGTGCACATTTAGGATCCATCCTTAAAGACCATTTCTGATTCTCATCATATCCTTTACATGTAGTAGTTTTTCCCCTTTAAATGTCCTTATTTCTTATGTAGCTTATTTATAACATTTAATATTTTACTACATATGACATTTGCATGTAAGGCTGTGATGCTTTAGATTATTGCCCAGCAATATTCATTTATTCATTTTCTTCCTTCTCTCACTGTGAGTAGAGAGACTACTCCAGAACCTGCTGATGTTGAACTTGGCTAGGGAGATATTGGCAAACATGGTGTGAGCCAAGGCTTTTGTAGTGGGGCTGCCTCTTTGTGCTTCTGCATTGTCATGAGGGGAAGATGCCCTGTCTAGGTCACTGGTCCAAGTAGGATGACAGATAGGAGAGCAGACCTGGACCTAACCCACAGTTTGGAGACAAGCCTCACCTCTCCAGCCTAATTCAGCAAGATCCCCAAGTCAACCTTCAGATGTTTATTCAGTGAGAATAAATGAAGGCCATTTTAAGCCACTGAGTATTTGAGCGGTTTTTCTCACACAGCATTATTGCAGTAGTAATGGACTGATACAAGTCTCATCTCCTTTCCTGTATATGAGTTTCTTGAAGCTAGGGTCCGATTCATCTTTTGCCACTCATGCAAAAATCCCAAGCCAAGTCCTAGTACATAGTATTTATTGAACATATAAATAAATGAATAAATGAGTGATGAAAGAGCTCTAAGAGAGATTCAAGAATCAGGAAGACTAATGTACTCATTAGTTCAACCAGAATTTATCGAATACTTAGTTTGTTTATGTCAGGCACTGTATTCAGTGTTGAACAAACCAGGCAAGCTTGGTTTCCAAGGCTCCTCGGGGACTTGGGAAAGCTTGAGAATCAGGGATTCATAATGCAGTCAACATTCAAACTCTGATTATCCTTGAATTGCATGCGAGGGCACCAAAATAATCAGAGAAGTGATAAGGAATAGAAAAGAGCAAAAGATCCCTCTTTCACTGCTGATTCCCATTACCTCAGGTTAAGAGCAAATCCCCCGACAGATGGGAGGAATTTGCATCCATTTGAAGAAAATGAGTAGAAGAAGCTGACCCGAGGGGTAAAATTGAAATCTATAGAGATCAGCACTGGTTGGTCATTTTCTGATTGCCAAGTGACACCTCTGTCCTTTTCCACTGTTGTGAAGAAGCTGTCAGCATGCTGAGCTTCAATGGTGTTATCATCTATAAATCAAAAACCAGGTCCATGACACCCAGGTCTGACGGTCTAATCTCAATGTCCTTTCCTAGGAGTTTTTTTCATGATGATTAAGCATTTCTGTCACACTTTCCTGCCTACCCCACCTACTCACTCCAAAGGTGGCTTGGGGCTCATGACTCCCATTTCACAACAGAGGGAGCTCCAGGAATGAGGACCATGGTGCTGAAATTTTCATACCACAGAAGGCATCCACAGAGCCAAGAGTGACGTCCACCTTCCCTTGCCTGGACACCAGCCACTGGGGAGTGAAATTCATTCAGCATGTGCTTTAAAATCACCTGAAGTTTTTGCTGCTGCTGTTGTTTGTGTTTCTGTTTTTGAAAGAGCAGGTGGCTAGTACAGATGGACTGTGAGAGAGAAAAGGCAACCTTTGCAGGGTTCAAGAGATGACACCCCAAAGCAATGCATGGCTATTTCCAGAACTGGCAGCTTTTGGCTTGAAAGAAGAAGTTAGATTTTATACTACCTTCCATAAATGACAATGTGATATGCTAAAAGGCCCTAATGGGACCAGCAGTCATAAGAAAATAAACTTTTAGGTCAGGTAGGCAAAACTCAGCAGAAAGCAATTTTCTAATCACTGTGCAATTTAACTGTGATAATGCATGTACATCATGTAGGGCACTATTTAACATAGGGCAGCAACAACAAAGGTAATAATAGTAACATTTATTGAGTCCCTACAATCTACCAGGCAGTGTGCTAAAGGCTGTGAAGGAGTTCTCATCTCAATTACCCCTTTCAACAATTCTAAGAGCTAGGAACTCTAAGCATCGTCATTTGACACATGAGGAAACTAAAGCGCAGTCAGGTGAAATTCCTTACCCAGAGTCACACAGCCAGTAAGTGATGGGGCCAGGATTTGACCTCAGGCAGTCTCACTGTCGAGTTCCTGGTTACCGCCACTGCTTCACATTCCCTTCCAAAATCAAGATTAGACATGCAGTCAATGAAAGCTATCGTCATCATTGCTGCTATCATTTTCTTTATCATAATCCTCATTATTTGATGCCATAACAAGAAAAGTCCTTGTGTAAGGGTAGCTTTCTGGAATGTTCCTACTGAAACAAACTCATGCTGGGAAAGTAAGGATGCAAATTTTAGTGTGGACCTTTAAGGCCAAGCTGGAGGAAACAGATGTAAAGGAAGGGAAAGGTCTTTAGAGTCCAAAACACTTGGTTCTGACTTCAGCCTAAGCTACGCAAGGGACTCCCTGAGTCACATGAGGAAGGAAGGAGTGCAGGGCCCCGATTCCTCACCTCTCCCAGCGTCTGCAGCCTTTGCAGGTGTCTTTGCAGTTCCTCTTGCTAAAGAGGCAGAACCTATTTCTCCACCCCTTCAGGCAGGGCTTGGCCATGTGACTTCTTTTGACCCACAGAATGAGGCAGAAAGGGTCTTGGGCTAGTTTCGAGCCTCATGTTTTCCCACTTTCTGCCTTAGGCTTGTGCACACCCTAGGAGCAGCACATGCGTGGGCTGGCCCACTGGTCTCAGCAGGAGGAAGAGAAACGTGGCACAGACGTCTCCCAGCTACGGTGCTGCAGCCAGGCTAAGCTCAGAGCCGAATCCCAGCCCAATCCCAGGACCACTGATGAGCTTAGCCCGGAGAGTTGATCGCCACCCACCCACTGACATGTAGCTATAACAATAAATAATTATTGTTTAAGCCACTGAATGCCGGGGTCGTTTGTTATGCAATACCAGGTATCCAGTAGAGAGAACAATTGCACGTACTACTGCCCAGTGCCTGGCATATAGCAGCTGTTGAATAAAGAGTAGTTTCCTTTCATATCTCTTCAATCAGTCAGAAAACTCTTAGTTCCTGACAGTTAAAGTCCTAAAAGTAGTTTAAGATCACCAGCCAGTCACACAGGTAGAGAAAGTCGGCTCAGGGATACTAGGTATCAATGATCCCACTTTGGCTCCTTGCTGGGGTGCGGAAGTGGAGCGACAGACACCGCGTGAACCTCCTGCACCAGAAAGGCGCCCCCAGCATCTACACACGATGCCCTGACAGCGCCAGAGCAAGCTTTCTGGAGCAATCACTTCCATCGCCACCGCTGCTTGTTTCTGTGCCAAAGTCGGTTCCTCTCTTTGCTCCTGATTTCTCATTTCTGTAAAAATGAGTGTCTGATTTAGCTCTTGGAACAGGACAGGGAGCTTAGGGAGGGATGTGGCATGGAGGACAAAGGCGAGGAAGGAAAGGAATAAAACTACTCTCCAAAACGGGCTTCACAAATATAAAGTGCTAATGAAATTTGAAGTAGCAACAATAATTATGCTCTCAAGGCCAAAACCTCACGTTTCTTACCATGAATATTCATCTCCATGTTGTCTCGCGAAGGAATAAAAATTGGGTGAAACAGCAATGTTCATGTAGGTTTTTAAGAAAATTTTTTTTAACTTCTCCCATTCTATTTTTACCTGGAACAATGCAGGCCTCTGGCTTCATACTGACCATATTCTAATATTTTTTGTAGCTGTTACTTGTATCTGACTGATCATTCAGGTGCTAACGTCTTAAATGAAAGATGCTTAAAATGTTAAATGTAAGGTAGAAGTGCGGGGGGCGGTGCGTTTGGAAACTATGCTCTTTCTGGCTGCTAAATGGTCAATATCACTGGGTTCTGAGCTTGGTCACCAGGAATCTGACAAGGAAATGCAGCTCATCTTTTATCAGCTGGCATAGAAGGCTAAGAGGGTACTGCTAAGCTATCAACAGAGGGATGCTATGTGAAGTGGTCTTCAGTGGCTCCCAACAGTCGGTACCACACCCACTGTATTAGTCTGCTCGGGCTGCCATGACAGCGTACCACAGGCTGAGTGGCTTAAACAACCGAAACTGATTTTCTCACAGTTCTAGTGACTGGAAGTTCAAGATCAACAGGGGAATGGGAGGAGGAGAGAGGGGGGAAAGGTACAAAGAATAAGTAGCATGGATGGTAGGTAGAAAATAGACAGGGGGAGGGCAAGAATAGTAGGGGAAATGTAGAAGCTAGAGAACTTATGACACATGGACGTGAACTAAAGGGGGGGAATGTGGGTGGGAGAGGGTGTTCAGGGTGGAGGGGAGTGAAGGGGGGATAATAGGACAACTGTAATAGCATAATCAATAAAATATATTTTTTAAAAAAAAGTGCCAACCAGATCAGTGTCTGGAATGAGCTCTCTCTCTCATTGTCTTGCAGATGGCGGCCTTCTCTGTCTATATCCTCACATGGCCTTTCCTTGTTGTGTGTGTGCAGGCATGGGAGAGGGGGAGCAAGAGAGATAGAGAGAGAAAAGGAGATCTCTCTCTTGCAAGGCCACTGATTCTATCAGATTAGAGCCCCATACTCATGACCTCATTTAACCTAATTACCTACTAAAGGCTCTATCTCCAAATATCACCACAACAGAGGTTAGGACTTCAACCCGTAAATTCTGGGGAATCAGAATTGTAGTCCGTCTGTAGCATGCAGTATGTTCACCTGTCTCCGCAGGCACTTGCGAAGGCGGCATGGTTCCGACTGTCACCAAGAGGAAAACATGCTTCAAATGACCCAGCTATGATGTAATCACTGGCCTATATTTCAGGACTGAGAGTTAGAGTGTCAGCACTGATAACACCACTCCCCAGGGGGCAAGGGCAAGGGAATTTGGGGCAGAGGAAGTGGAAGAGTGAGACAGGAATCACATGCTTTAGCGAATCCCAGGGGAACAACAGGCCCAGGAGCTGTGAGCCAGAAGGCTTCCTTTCCGGGTCTCTGGAAAGCAGCCAGGTATATGCACACATCAGCAATCAGGCAGTGAGCTCCGATACAGGAGGAGAGCCCCGGGGAACTGCCGAGTGCCTGTGTGTCCTAGGAAGACGGGGCATGCCGGTCAGTAGGCTGATGTGGTGAGGGGGTGAGACAAAGCATAATAAGATGGTGACACACTAAGACTTCCCCCAAAATAGCTCTCATCAAGTCACCCGCAACTTTGCTTAGACACCTCTAACAGCTTTTCGGTGCCTTTATAATAATGGTCTAATGTTGTTATGTTTTTAACTTGGCATTTGTGGCTCTGCCTATTGTGGCTGCAATGATCTCTTGCAGTTTCTTTTTTTTTAAAGATTTTATTTATTTATTTTTAGACAGACAGGAAGAAAGAGAGACAGAGAAACATCAACGTGTGGTTTCCTCTTGCACACCCCTCACTGAGGAACCCGGCCTGCAACCCAGGCATGTGCCCCGACTGGGAATCAAACCCTCGACCCTTTCCTTTGCAGGCCCACACTCAATCCACTGAGCTAGACCAGCCGGGGCTCTTGTAGTTTCTTGAAATGACAGTCTTAGCATCCATTTAGGGAGTGCGTATTTCCAACAGCTACATTCTGACCATACAAACTAGATATATAAACTTAATTCTGACAACAACCTGAGAAGGGAGAAGTTACTATTCTCATTTTACAGATGGAAAAATCATGAAGCCCATAGGAATCAGAGGTTCAACCAAGGTCACATAGCTAGTAAAGAGTCAAGTTAGAATTCAGACCCACAACATCAAACTCTGGAGCCTATGCTCATTAACATTACAGGATACACATTCTTTATGCACTTTATATAACAGCATCTCTGGCCTTCCCCCAAACACATCCTATATTTCTGTTCCTTGGGTGTTCAACCTCATCCCATTCTCTGTTGATCCCAATTCTCCTTAATATTCAAAGCTAAATTTAAGGAAGTCTCCTCCATGAAAATTTTAATGGTCCTGCCCACTGGTGTATGTCCCGATTCATAGCCCACTGAGCATTTTATCTTTTCTTCTCTTAAAAGGAAATTAATGAGACTGGAGTGTCGTGTGTCAAATAATCATCAGATGTAGATGCATCAAAGCTCTCCTACAGGCTGTGATCTGCACACTGGCATGGAATAGCTATGTTAGCATGCTTTACAATCCCCTAGAACAGTGTTCCACACTGAGTAGTTCTATCATTAGGGATTAGGTTCAGTGGCAATTAGAAAAACGAAAACAGTACATTTCATAAGATAGAAATCTATTTCTCTCTTACATAAAACAAGTCTGGGAACAGTGCAGAAATGTGTTAGTGTTTCTGTGGTCATCTGGAACCCAGATTACTGCCATATTTCTGCTTCAGAATCCCTAGGTATAGCTCTGAATTGCACGGTCTAAAGTGGGTGCATGAGTTCCAGCCATCACATGCATAGTCTAAGTAGTAGGATGGAGTAAGAGAAGGCTGTGGAAGTGCAATACAGCACTTCTGCTTCTGTCTTGTGTTCCAGGCTTAGTCGCGCAGTCACTCCTAACTGCGAAGCAGCTGCAGATGTCTTTTTTAGTCACTTAGTTGGAGGTATGGCCTTCTGGTTATGAATGAGAATTCTGTTATTAAGGAAGAAGGGATATGTAGGTGTTGGAAGCAACTAGCAATCTCACCATAGTAGAGCCTCAGTAAATATTCAATTTAACAACTATTTCTTGAAAACTGCTCTGGGCCAGTCCCTGTGTGAAACACTGAGGATACAGAATTCAATAAGGAAGCCAAGGTCCCTGCTTGCTAAGCATTTATACTCCAAATGGGAAAATGGATACAACGAAGCATAATTAACAAAAAATTGTGATGAGGCCTATGGCGGGGGGCGGGGGGAGGGGTGAATACCACGTGCTATAGGAGCCCTGAGTGGATGAGACTTTGACCAACTGCCTATGGGATGAATGAATTACTTGCATACAAAGATAAAATAAACCCTTCTTTTGTTCCATTCTAGTAAGTGTAGCTGAGCAGGGGGCATACAGTGCTGAGGAATATAAGTTTGGAGGAAAGAATATAGTCAGACCCACCATACTCTACAGGCATCTGGCCAACTTGTTGTATTTTGGACATCTCCAAAACTTAGATTCTTCAATCTGTAAAATGAAATAATATTAACTCTTTCATAGAGGTTGTGGGAGAGCTGATATAGCACACAGTAGGTGCTCAACAAATGTTAGGTTTCTTTTTACTGGAAGCCAAAGGGATGCAGCCACATCACATGCCCTGCTTCCTCCTCGCTTCTGCCCTCCAACACTAGGCACAGCCCTCCAGCTTCAGCACAAGTTGTTTCTGGATGAAGCTGAGATTGAATTTGATTTTTTTCCCTTCAGTTGACATAAAGGGGTCTGTCCCTTAATTACTAGTCATTGCCCTTTACACACAAGAAATGGTAACCCGCTCAGCCCATCAAAGCATGCCCTTTGAAATGCTGAACTAGACAGTGAACAGAAAGGATCCGCCAAAAGGCGTCTTTTCTTCCAGAGATAAAAGCAACTTGAAATGCTTGTAAGTTCTGCGCCCTTGTTAATTAATCAGGATTCGTATAAAAGGCTTAAACATCTTTGATGCAGGAAGCTCAGGGAGCCTGCACCTTTTTTCTGTTCTGTAGGTGGGAAATGGGTGGACAGGGCAGCCCAAAGGGGTGTGGGGGTGAAGAGAATGAAGCACTAGATAATCTGTTGCCAACAGGACAGACGTTACAGGCAGCGAGGGGACTCGGCCCAAAGTGAGAAGGCCACCAAGCTTGTGTGGTTCCCCTTATTCAGTGAGAGAACCACAGGGCTCTGGACAACCAATGCTTCTGACACAGCTTTCTTCCGAACATCCATTCTTCATTCAGTAGGAGTTTACAGAAGGAACTTCATTCATGGAACATGTAATTAACCACCTTCTACTCCATTCCTGGTTGGGGACAGACTTACTCTCTACCTCCTGCAGAGTCTGGTGCAGTGCTTCTCAAATGAGGGTACTTTTGTTTCCCAGGGGACATGTGGCAATGCCTGGAGATACACTTGGTTGTCGTAACTAGGGAAGTGATAGTGGCATGTAATGTGTACAGGCCAGACACGCTGCTAAGCATCCTATCATGCACAGGATAGCCCCCCACAAGAGACTTATCCAGTCCAAAACATCAGCAATGCCAAGGCTGAGATAGCAGGACAGAGAGACATTTCAACAAGCAATTTCAATCAAGCATAGTAAGTGCCATGTTCTAACAGAAGTGAGAAGCGACATCAGGGAAAGCCTCTCTACAGAAGTGGTATAGAAACGGAGACTTTATCAATGAGGAAGAGTGAGGGGGTGGGGCAGGGATGGGCGGGACCAGCCGCAGGAACCTGTGGGAGACCTCAAAGGCAAGAAGAGCAAGGAGGAATCGAGAAACTGGATGGATGGTCGGTGTAATGGAGGAGAGAGGAAAGGGGAAGAGGGGAGGCTGGCAGGCTCATGGGGGCTGGGGTGCATGAGCTGTGTTTAAGGGATAGTTTTGTCTGAAGATTAATGCAGAGTCGCTGAAGGTTTTTAAACCAAAATGTAGCACAACAGAAATTTATTATAGAAAATATATTGCTAGGCACTGCGCTAAGTACTTGGGAGGAAATACAAATCAGAGAGTTATAATACAAATTACATGGAAGAGAAGACGTCACATAAACAGGTCTCCATTTCCAAGGCCAGGGGAAATCCTGTCTCAGGGCAGTTAACACACACCAGCATAGAGTGCGTGGCTCAGACAACAAAGGTCCGTTGCTCCCAGTTTGGGAGGACACACGTGTTTAGTCCATAGCAAGTCTCCTTCAGAATCAAAGGGAAGAAGGGACCCAACTATAGGGTGAAACTGAGGAGATGATGGATACGTTGTGGAGGAGGGAGTTGGAGCTGAAGTTTCAATCTCAACGAAAATGGCAGAACCTCACATCAAGTGTGAAGGTGCCAAACAAGGCGAGGCTGGAAATGGAGAAATCAGTAAAGAAGGTACCTTTTGCTTACTGCTTAACTTGGTCCAGAATAAAGGTCTTTCAATTTCTGACATGTAGTAGGTTCTTTTGTGCCTCTCAGATGTGATACTTGGAATATTCTGCCTTTTCTTTCTTCCTGAGCTGATTATCTGATTATTCTCATGGGATGAACCCCTTCTCATCCTGCAGATCTCAGAGTGGACATCATCTTCCCTGGAAACTTCTCCAAAGATTCCTCAGCCTGAAGATTGGAGTTGCTTAACTGTCTCTCACCCTATTAAATTATAACCTCCATGAGGACAAGGGACATGACGGGTGGCTCATTGCTGTACCCCATTACTTAGCACAGTTCTAGGAAATAGCAGGAGCTTGCTAATATTTATCAACTTGACTTGAAGTTGGAAAGCAGGAGAATAAGAACAGGGTGGAATCTATTCTGAGGAACCAGTCAGGGTCAGGGGAAAGTTTTAGAATGGAGGCTACAAACTCAGAGAGGGCTAGAGATGCTATTAATTTGGTGCCAGTTGAATGCTGTGGGGGTTGGCTTGGGTGCTTATTAAAGTTCAGGGCTGCAGCAATAAAGTGAAACAAGTGCATAGATTCAGGAGAAATTAATATTCTTTTTCAGAGGAAAGAGGAGTCCTGGAAAGCTGTGTGGATACAGTGGTATTTCAGCTTGGCCCTGAGGGGCAGGCTGGGTGCTGCTATTGTATGGCTCTGTTCTCTCTGCCTCAGTAATGTGGATCTGCCAAGTTCTTCTCTCCGCACCACTGTCTCTGTCAGAGCACAGGTGCAGCTTAATGTGCAGAGTGTCACCTAGGTTACAACCCACAGAGGACACCTATTATGTGCTCTTACAGGCTGGTATCTCCAGGCACATGCATTCAAAGCACAAAACACTTGCAGCATATTCAACACGTAGTACATTATTTATTCATGATTATGAATAGTGCATGTGTGTGCAGAATCCATAAAGACTTACATTTCATTCAGAGGCTTAACTTGTCAAAGAACTTCCACAGCTGGAACCTCATTTTTTCTGTACAGCAGTAATGGGAGTAGGTGAGGAAGACACTGTATACTCAGTCTACAGATGGAAAAGGAAGCAAGGACTCAGAGGGGTTAAGTGACTTGCCCAAGGCCACCCATATTGATATGCAATTGGGGATGGGGCCCAGACCTTTTAGTTGCCAATTAATCATTCCTTCCCAACCCAGTGTAGGTAACTCTCTAGATTCAGAAAATGTTTGAATATGTTAAAAAAAAAACCACACAACTGCTTTTAACTTAGCCTGCTGTGAACTGCATAGTGGAGTCTTAATTTATGACTGTTTGATATGTGAATGATCTTTAATTAAGAAGTATCTTTCTGATTGACCAAAGACATTAATTTCTTCAATTATAAAATTCCTCCTGTTGTGTTTTAATATGTATTATGGTGAATTTTAAAGTACATGAATAATTGGTAATAACATAAACTTGCATTCATCTAAAGTTAAAAGCACTTGGTACATTTCTAACCTACATCAAAATCAGCTGAACTAAATCACTAAGGATCAAGAACCTTTAGGAAAACTGTTTCTTTCCTGAATTTGAATGTTAGGCTGAATAACCACAAAGTTAATACTGCAGTAATGTGGCCAATGGCAAAGCGTATATGACTATGCAATTGTAACTAGTTACACCAAAGTACTGAGTCCTCATAAACCCTTACAACTCAAAGCTTGTAGAAAATGCATTTGCTTTGTTCCCTTCCCCCTACCCCTCCCACTGATCTTTTATGTATTTTCTTTTTCTTCCTTTCTCCCACCCATTTCCCTCTAACACTATGTCTGCTCTGTGAAGGTTGACATAATAAAGCCAACGATAATGCAGGCTCACTAATTCTGAACAAGAAACGAGGAGGCTGTGTTGAATCAGGCACATGTTCATGTATGCGGTCTGAAGCCTTTCCGAATCCTATATTCTCAAGTATTCCCATAAAGAAGAGCCCTTTTGTGGTATTCACAGTGTCTTTACTTTTCACTCTCGCTGCTTTACACACACACAAACACACACACACACTGTTGCAGAGTTTGAGGCTGTTCCTACACAAACTTTGCTGAAAGAGTGTTCTCCCACAGGTAAATCACTTTCTTCCCAAGGAAGCAAATACCTTTGCCACATGCCTGGAATGGGCGTGGGGACTCTTTGTCCTGTGACACTCACCCTGCCTGCCAATCATTTAGCATGGGGGCAAGGAGCGCCTCCCTGAATGCCAAACAGTCAGGAGAGTTGCCCACACTGGACATCCGAACCAAGGCCCTTTCCTCAAGGTGATGGCAAAGACAAGCTCAGGGGTGATCTGAAGGACCGTGTCAAGAGGCAGATCTGATTAGCGACAGTAGCCCTCCGGAATGACTTCCATGATCTGCCTGAAGAGCAAAGCATGCGAGAGCTTCCCAGAGCCTATGTCAAAACTAGGCGGAAGCCTTGGACAGATGAATTATGGCCTGGAGATCCTATGAAGGGCATCTCACTCCTCCCACATAACTCAAGGGTGAAAAATCAAACACAAACATAATATACGAATAGGCTGCAAATATGTGAATGTTGATAATGTGCTTCCCCTATTGCACAAAAGAAGAAAACACATAAATGGGTTAATTAGCTCCTATGCAGAATTTAATTAGGGCATCTTTGTTCTCATGCTTCAGCCAGAATCTCAATTATCAATCCCTATTTCCAGGATTTTTGAGCATGGATGTATATTTTCACTTGGGGCTCCCCATCTGAAGCTTGGGGTCTCGGCTATCTTCCACATGGCAACAGTAGCCTATTTCAACATGAAAATTTGATTATCTTGAGGTTATCCCATTACCACAGAGAACAATGACTTTTTTCAGCACTCAAAAGACATATTTCCCTCTGTATGGGTATAATGATAAATAGGTTTTTTTAAAGTCCAAATTGGAGCCAGCTCTGGGGACATGGTAATGTATTTTTCCATAAGATGAAGCTATGATAAGTGACCTTCATCACATAATAATTCATTGAATTCTCACAGTCATCCTCTAAGGTAGGTATTATTATCATCATCATCACCAACAGCAGCAGCAGCAGTAGCAGAAACAGCAGAAGCAGCACTTGCTAGATAAATAGAGTCACAGACAGGTTAGGAATTTTGTCCAGAGACTTGAGGCCGTGATCTGGATCCTGGGTTCACACTTTTAATCATTCTCCTCTTATGTCTCTTAATAATACAATAGCTTCTTTAAGAACACCAACATCAAATCTATTGGAATTATAAATTGAAACAAATCATTCATTTACAGGAACAACATTATTTTGAGCTATTTGGATTCTGAATGACAGAAATCAGACCCGTACCTGACATAAGTTCCAATAGATTTGAGGAAGCCAAGGGCAGGAATGAAGCTGGACAAGAGAAATGCCTGGAATAGCACCAGGACCCTCTCCTTGTCTCTCTCCCTTACTTCTTTCTACTGTCGCCTGCTCCTGCACTCTTCATTCTGCTCCCTGCAGAGCGGCACCCTGCAAGTCCTTGTGCCACAGAGGAGAAGCACATGCCCACAGGTTCGGAGCTTTATTTCTCACACACTTGGATCCAAAGAGAGATTCATTCCACCTTTGGTCCTAATATGTCCATAAAGCCCAAAATGAGAGTGATTATTCCTAGTGTTGTTATCACTCAATAACTCTACTGATTTCCATGTCTGGCCCTCGGAACACCCCTTCACCCTAACCCTACCCACAAGCCTGAAGTAGAAGCAGCTGATTTTAAAGTATAAGCATTGCAAGGGTCCCAATCCTTACTGGGCCAGCAAGGAGCTTTTGTGAACTTTTTAAAATCTGTAACTGCTTTCCTGTACTTGATACCTGAAACAGCATCAAGAAGTAGGCAATGTGGTTACTATTACTTTTTAACAGATGAGAAAATAGACGCTCAGCAAGATGGTAAGTCTTATCCAATTTTGCATTGCTATCAAGGGGCAAAGTTCTTTGTAACGACTCTTTGTACAATTAAATCAAAATTCTAACTGCAGCTCTGTACGCTGGTCTACCCGACACTGGAGAATCCAAACACAGCACACCTGACGTGAGGACAGGGAGCCAAGTCTCCCAACTTCTGGTCTTGCCACGAGATATTTCTCTGCATTCATAAGGGGTTTAAAGCACATATTATTTTGCCAGCCCAGACTTCAGAATTTAACCTTTTTTTCCTCGAATCATTCCTTTTTGGCACCGAGCACATACAATTCTCTTTTATTATTTTCTACTTAGCTCCTCGTTTCCCTGCCAACTCGGGCTTCTGAAAAAGTGGCCAACATGTAGATGTCAAAGCTATTGAATGTTCAGAGTTCCCACAAAGAAGCCACGTGCTTCTTTGCTCCTCACCTGCCTTCTTTTTACAAGTGTTGCCTCCGCTAAACAACCTATCAATTGTTGTCATCAATTAATAGATATGGGCAACCACTCCTCAGAGCTTCACACTGAGCCGGGTGTGGTTCACCACAGGGGTCCAGCAACACATTTCCAGGGAAATTAGAGCAGATCTCTTGAGTGGATTGTGTCCTACAAATCACGAACAGGTAGTTAGCCAGCCGTACACCGTCTGTCTTCTGTGGCACAAAAAGTTGGTTTCTAATGCTGAATTTAAAACAAAAATTCAGGTTGGATCTAAAAGAGCTTCTTTTAAACTTAAAAACATATTTTTAAATTTTTCAAATACAGTTTACATTCCATATTATTTGTATTAGTTTCAGGTGTTCAGCATAGTGGTTAGACAATCATATACTTTACAAAGTGTTTCCCTTAATATTTCACACACCCAGCTGGCACCATACAGTTATTACAATATTATCATCGACTCTATTTCCTATGCTGTACTTTGCATCCCCGTGACTATTCTGTAACTACCAATCTGTACTTCTCAATCCCTCCACCCTTTTCACCTAGCCCCCCAAACTCCCTCCCCTCTGGCAACCATCAACCAAGACAACATAGCTTCTTGATTACCCAAAGGAAAAACACTGGCATCGGTCACACAGTGAAAATATGTTATCTTTGTCCCTAGGAACTTGTACTTATGCTGGCTCTTGCAGTAGTCCAGCATCCAAGGTGGCCCCCTGGCATTCATGCCATTGCATAGTCCCCTCCAACCACAAACAGGGCTGACCTGTGCAACCGATAGGATGTCACAGAAAGGATAGTGTGCTGCTACTGAGGCTAGGACAGAAAAAACATTGTGGGTTCTGCACAGTCTGTCTTGCTTGCTCAGGGGAAAGCCAGCTGCTGTGCCATAGAGATACTCCAGAAGCTCATGAAGAGGCCCCTCCAGGGAGGAACTGAGGCCTCCTGGAAACAGCCCACACGTGTGTGAGCCCCATGGATGTGAACCCCCCAGTTCCAGTCAAGCCTTCAAACATCTACAGCCCCTGCTGCGTCTCAACTGAAACCACATGACGCATTTTGAGCTAGAACCACTCAGCTGAGCTGCTACCAAATCCCTGAGCCACAGAGACTGTGCGATAATAAATATTTATTATCACGTTAAGTCACCAAGTTCTGGGGGAAATGTTTACAGCAATAGATGGCTGACACAGCTTTGGAATCCTGCTCTGCCCCTATCCTGTCTCCAAGCAGCTAGCTTTATGTAACCCTTGATGAATGGGCACAGCTCTGCTGGGTGTCCAGTGGTGACTGGTGCCTGCTGAAAGCAGACTGGAACTGGCAGCCGGGCACAAACACAATCAGATTCCTCTTTTCAGAGTTTGGGTTTGGGTAATGGGAAGACTGAGTCAGTAACTGGTGGGCACTGTTTGGACAAAGGAATTGAGAGTTTGGGGCTGTGACAGCTACCAGGAGCCAGGGAGCAGCAGAAGACAGCGGGTACACATGACTGAGGCAGGACAGGAGACAAGAAAGAACCAGAGAAGAGAAACAAAACTAAATACAAATGAGAAAGTAGCTTTGGGTCCTGGTGGCTCCTCAGAGCCTCTTCACAGGGGACTTGCAGCCACGCTGAACTGCCTGCTCTCATGACGTTTCAGACCCTGGGGTTTAAGCTGTCTGAGAGTTACCCCAATGGGTCCTGGCGCAAAAGTGCTTTCAAAAACCATTAGATGATCACCCTCTCAGATGTTAGGATATTTGCCTAGAGGGAAGGGTTCTGGACTCAAGGCCTTAAGAAGCAGTATTCCATGGAGGAAAGAACACATTTTCCTTGCTATCCCTTCATTTTAAAGGCAAAGAAATGACTTAGAGGAAGTGGTTTGTACACAGTCCTATTGTGTTTTAGGAGATAATGCTCCCTCTCTCTCTTGCCTTAAATAGGGTCATAACCAAGAAAACAATGTCTTCTATAGATGCTTGTTCACCCCTTTCTACTAAACCCAGGTTCAGGAACAGAAGAGATTCACATAGCTTTGGAACAAAGTCTTTCCCCTGTGAATTCCATGACTTGCCATGATGGGTAGCTGAAGTTGCAAGTTCTAGGAGAGATGTCACATCACACTTTGCTGATTGGTGTGAATCTTGTCTCAGGGAAAGGACACTTCCTTGAGGGGCCCTGATTTGGCTTGTTTACTAATTTGGCGTTGAGACTGAGCCCCCTGGGAGCAAAGGAGCTCTGGTTAGAACTTGTAGTTTTCATAAAACAGTAATGCTAAGTACCCAGATTATGTTCCAGCTTCCCCCTCTGGAGAGATCTCACAAAAAGGAATCTCTACATGTGAAAAGTATCCAGAGCTTCCTTTGCTTTGCATTGTAATAGTAGACAGTGTATTTGCACCTAAGAACATGAGGTGTGTGAAGTGATCAAGGACAGAGGAAGTCCGGTGAGGAAGGCGTAGGTGGGGATGGGTGCCTCTGAGGACGTCTGTATATTGGAGGTAGGGTAGGAGCTGCACCTTGCCCAGGTCGAGAGGTGCAGGTTGAGCCCTGCAGACCAGAGAGACAGAGGAGTGCAGCTCCTGTGCTAATTTCCAGAGGGAGTCCGATGATGTCTCCACCATGAATGTGAAATAACGTCTTCTGCAAGGAATGTTTCATGCTTCCATCAACAGCCCACACCTGTGTGATTTCATGGGCTAAATTCTCCATCACGGTGAGGGATTTCTACTTACAGGGAGTTTTTAAGTGAGTTTCAATGATGTGTCTTCAATAAAAGAATACAAGGAGACATGAAACCTCAGATACACAGGGATGGTATTGGAACATGCAACCATCTTCTTTTTCTGGTCTCTCTGGAGAACCTTGGCTGCCTTGCTTTCCCTTCTGCTTCTCAGCCCAGAAGATTTAATGTCCTTGGCCCTGCTCACCTCTCTCCACCAACTCAGATCATCCCCCTTCCAAATCTATTCCAGCTACACTGAATTATGGCTGTTTCCCATCTCCAAGCAAATACGCCTGTTATTCCATCTGTTTGAACACTCCTCTGGACTCCTTTACCTGGCTAACTTCTTTCCTTGTTCAGAGCTCAGCAGAGATAGCAATACTTCTAAGAAGTCTGTCCCTTCCACTCTCCATTCTTTACAATTCTCCAGTGGGGATCAGTTATAGATACTTCTCTTGCATTTTCAGCTACCTAGCAACTGTTGATGTTTCTCTCTCTCTCTCTCTCCCCCTCTCTCATGAAGGTCTTGCTTTATTCCAATTCCATTAGTTACAGCTCCAGCCTGACCAATTGCTTTAGACATTTATTAGAAAGTCAGAGTCATAAGGAAGGAGACATGCCCCAAACCTCCTTCCTGGTGAGAACAACAGTAGAGGCACCTGGCAGTCAGGCCACAGCAGGCGGAAGTACTGGTGTCCAGTCCCAGCACCCAGGGCCGTTGGTGTGTGCTGCCATCGTGGGTCAGGGTTTGCTGGCATATTTCCACACTGGTTTGGGTCTCTTATGGTATACAAGCCCGGTTCTCTGTGAGCCACCATTAATCACTATTTTCACCTATTCCTTTTCTGCTAAGATTCCCTTAGGTTGGAACGGTTTTCAGCTGAGAACCCTGACTGGGGTAGTGCCCCCTCCTCTTTGCCCCTGAACTTCCCCTTCACTCCACATTGTGAATTCTTCTATCTAGTTATCTGTCCATCTATTGTTCCATCACTATTCTGAGGTCTGGGGCCAGTATGTCTTCTTCATAATGACATCCATGTTCTTACTATGAAGGCTGGTAAAATAAATATTTACTCATTAAATAAATTCATAAATGAAGATTTTTTCCCAAGGGCATTTTACCTCTCTCTGGCTCAGGAGGTCCCTTGTCAGCTAAGTTTTCACCCACGTTGCGTTAACGCCCAGAACACATGTCTGTGGGCACCGGGGTAGCCTTTGAAGTGCTGGTGAGGATCGGAATAGGTGGGGGGAGGGACAATTGCCCAGAACAGCCAGAAATAAAACAGAGACAGTTGAATCTAAAGAAATAGACAAGCTCATTACCAGAAAAGCTCAATATCAAGGACTTCTGTTGGACTCTAGAAGTAAGTGCAAGTTCATGGACAGAGAGGAGGGAAACCAGGCACAGGAGTAGAGGGTGTTAACTGTGTCAGATGGGAGGGAGAATGAGTAGGGCTTCCCTGGTGATGAGTGGGGGTTGGCAGAGGAAAAACAGCTGTACAATGACCTTGAGGTGGAAGGTCTAGGTATGCGCCAGCAATGGGAAGAAACCTAGTGGGGCTGGCAGTAGTGCTGGGCCTAGAGCTAGCGACAGTAAGGCCCAGGGAGGTAAAGTGACTAGCCTAAAGTTGCATAGCCAGTGAGTGGCAGAGAGAAGACATGAACTCAACTCTGTCTGATTCCAGAGCCTCTGTCTTTACACATGGGTCTATGGTAACTTGAGGCCATGTCTCAGCTGAGTAGAGAAAAGCTACCTTTCTTATCACTTCTAAAGTTCAAGAAGCCAAATGAAGATCCAGGAGTGAGAAATGAAAAGAAATTGTATGACACAGATAGTGATCGCCAGAGCTGGAACTAGACTCAAGGTCTCTCAGCTCATCCCAGACGGTCATCTTGCTCCGGGAGAACAATGTAGGGAGATAAAGCTGGCCCAGGTAGATGAGGATGGATGTGGAAAGAGGAAGGGGAGACCAGCAACTGGCTTTCTGGATGTGCCCAATATTAGTGCTCAGAGAAAATGCTTCGTGAGTCTGGACGAGCTGCTCCTATGCGAAGCCAAGGAAGCCTGTACAGTCTTGCTGCTCGCTTGCATGACATATCCAGACATTAGTTGCTTTGGGGGAAAAATGCTTCTGATATGCATTGGCTCCAGTCCCAAAAATCTGAGATTTATGGGCAGGCCCATGGGGGAAGAACTGAGACTGGCTCCGGGCCCTGGTTCCGCTGTCTCCTCATGGGGCCCACTCCTCTTTTCTTACCTCTCAGCTGACAGCTAAAAGGACATAGATGTATGGAATTTGAGACCTGGTCATGTCTTCTGGGATCCCCTGAAATGAGGGCCTTGCTGGTCCTAGCAATTACTCAGGACATTGTGAAAAACACACATTGTGAGTCCCATTTAAGCTCTCAGGGGCCCAAGCATTGTGCTTTTCAATAGTACTGTGAGGGATGCTGCTGACCAGCCAGGTGGAGGAATCTCTGATACAATCCAGCAAAACCACAGTCACATTTTACAGACAGAAAAAAAAAAACATAAAAAACAAAAGCAGTTTAAGAAAGTGGTTAAAGACTGAAGTCAGGCAACTCACTGGGCCTTCCTAAGCTCCTGTGTCCTCATATTTAAAAAGACTTAACAGAACTTATTTCATAGCACTGATGTTAAGACAAGTATAGAGATCTTAGCTCAGTGCCCAAGAACAATGTAAGTTATTTTTCCTACTAGATTATAATTATTTGTTATTTGTCTATTCCCCTACTACTAGTTAATATGCTACTGCATATTATCAGCTAATTTTTCTTTTGTAACCTTTTATGAGATTCAAGACAGCTCACTACTCCTTCCTTTGTACCCTGCTGGAGGAAATTATTCCCTAGACCACAAGCTGATCCCCCTGGTATGTATCTATATGGATGAACCCCCTTTGCTGTGACATGCATTTCCTTTTGTTCTCTGAGTTTTTCCTCCCATCAGGTCAGCCTGCCAAGTCCTGAAAACACCCTATGGCCTGATCTGCCATCAGAGTCCCTCTGGAGTGGAATGTCTGAGGGAACTGGCCCGTCCCACAGTACAGAGACACAGCAGCAGGGGCATGGATAATTCCTAGGGACATTCCAAGGCCTGGCCCCAGGGCACTGCAAGCTCAAACTCCCTGGGCCCCTCTCTGGAAGACACCAAATACAGAGAGCTGGCCAGTACTGACCTTTCATATCTGCGTTTGAATCCAGGGGCTTTGTGTTTCTATGTGCATGTATGTATGTACACACATTTGCAGGTACAGAACAGACAAGTCTACCACACTGAGACTGGATGGAAAGGAATAGCCCTGAGGCTTACACATATTCTGTGGCAATTGGTATGTAACACATGCTTATTAAATGAATGAATAGATGATAGAAGGAGTGAATAAATGACTGAGCAAATGAATAAAAGCAGGACTGTCTCAAATGGAAGCTGAGGGAAATGTTTTTAATTCCAAGTGTAAAGCCAGGGGCTAATAAAACCATGTCCCTGAAAATATGTGCACCTTCATTTGAGGGGGTGCAATTTTGAAAGTCCTACAGATTTTGTAGTTACACAGACTTGGATAAGGATCCTACAATAAGCAACAGCCTCTCTAAGCAGCAATTTATTTGTCTGGAAATCAGGAATGTCAATTTCCTAGTTAATACAATTGTGCTGAAGATTAAATAAAATACTACATATATGTTAAATGCCAAGTACAATGCTGTTAAGGGAGAATATAATGTCTTCCCTCCCTCCTTCCCTTCCTGCCCTCCACGCCTCCCTCCTTTCCTTCCTCTCTTCCTTTCTTCTTTCCTTCCTTTTCTCCTTGCTTTCTTTTTGCCTTCCTTCCCTCATTCCTTCCTTTTTTCCTCCTACATTCTTTCCTTCGTGGATACAGTGATGCTCACATTACCTTTCAAAGCACATTATTAGACGTGTTTGCAGATATTGCCTAGTCCTGGAATGGTGCCTAGGAAGGTCAACTTGGAGATGGGAGAACATTCTAGATGGGTCCTAGTATTGTTCCCAAACTCAAAGCCCTGTTAGGTGATCACTAATGTGATTCACTTCTTTTTAAAGTTGGTATAATGCAGTGGAAAGAAGGAATAAGCAAACTAGACTTATTTGGTATCTTGTCCAGCTCCTGCTGCTATGATAGACCAGTGACCTTAGGTCAGTCTCTTCCCCTTTCTGGCCCTCAGTTGTTCAGTCATCAGGAGACTGAATCACATAAGGACCTTACAACTCTGCAGTGCTACCTAAGAATGTAAATATTCAGGGGCTGGAGGGGAGGGGTTTACAAAGTCCAGATGTAGACCCAGGGTGACAAGTAGAAGCAGAATTTATACAAGTTCCTGCTCAAATGCCGAGCCATATAAAATGATAATGGGATGGACCACTGGCAGCTGCTGGCACAGACCTTAAGTGCTAAGGCAGCTTCGGCAAAGGAGGGATACGGGAGTCATGATCATTTGGAAAGGCTCTCCAGATGTGGGGTATTAGAACATCCTTTAGTAATGCCTCCTCTCATTAGAAAGAAACAATGATTGTGATAACCACTATTTATTAAGCCTCCACTCAATTCCAGGACCTGCACTAAATGTTTTACATGCAACATCCAGCATGTTTCTTGTAAAACCTGGGGCCAATGCTACTACTGTTATGCCTATTTTAAAGATTGCAAGTGACTTCCAAGGTGAATGGCAAGGTGAAATATAAACTGAGACCATGTGACTCCATAGCTTGTACTCTTCACAATGACCACACCAGCATCTCTGAGTGAGGTAACAACCCAGCAGATGTGACCTGTGCCACTGCCACTACCACTGGAAGTACTGTAAGGACGAGAGGTGCTGATGAGGGTCCACCCTTTATGTAGAAATTTCATACTTTTCCAGAATACATTTTCACACACCCTCCCCATTGCTTCTCAACACCATCCTAAAAGGCAGTTGTGTTGGGATTATTCCCATTTTGCAGATTAAGACAATGAGGCTCTGGGAATTTGTTTCTTGTATAAGAACCTACTTAGTAAGTAACAGATCATACCAAGACACTCGGCTCTAAATGTTGGACTTTTCCTTCATGTGATGTTCACATGTCTTCATGGGAACATCAAATGCAGTAAAGTGCAACTATACCTCTAGCAAGGGGGTAAACTGAGGCATGGAGCAGTCCAACTGTTTAGCACACTCCTTTAGGAAGTTCTGAGGCCACTGGGTGTAGAAACTGGGCTCCCTGCTCACCATTTTCTGGGCTTTGGCTGCTCCACTCTGGATGCCTGCTGGAAGGTTCCCTGGTGTCATTTTAGACATGAGAGCAGCCTTGGGTAGATCAGGTTGCCTAGCCCACATGCCCCAGTTCAGCACTCAGCAAAGAGAACTCAGATGTCATTAATCACTATTAATCACTGTTCTGTTTCTGTAAATGCCGTCATCCCCTGTCCCAGGCAAAGGCAGACCTCCCCAGGGGAGGACCTCGTAGAAACAGAAGTCGAAGCAGGCACCCCGGTGCCAGATGGGAAGGAAGGGGCTGAGCTGACTGCTGTGGCAGAAGGAGGGTGACATCTTCAGCACTGGAGAGCTTTGCTGAAAGACCTGTCAGCCAACTAGAACCTCAGCCTCCAGGAGCAACTCACCCAGAATTAAACCCTGATGCCCTCTGTTGGTGTTTGCCAGTAATGGTTAAATTTTGGAGAGTTAGACGGGAAGCAAACATTTTTGGGGCATAGATATAAACCCTAGACTCAAATATACACTCTAATTTACGTGTACCATGTAGTTACTCTCAGAGTCTGCAAAACTGAATCATAGAGAGTTGACTGGGAGGGACTTCATAAACATCAGAGCCTCAGTCCTTCTTTTCTTCCAAATGAAGAAACAGAAGCTGTCAGAGGGAAAATAATTTTTCCAAGGGGAAAAAAATGATAGCTATTCAATGGCATAGTATACTGAGCATTTACTATATGCCAGCAATGTGCCAAGTTCTTTAAACATACCATCGCACCTAATCCTTCCTACAGCCTCACATAGTAGGCATTATTCTCTCACATTTATAGAAGGGGAATAGGAGGTACAAGGAAGTTATGGAATGTGCCAAATGTTAATAAAAATACTCATTTGCAGGTCTAGGATCCTAATCCAAGCAGACTGGGCTCCGAAAGCCATCCTGCCTCCCAACTAAGAGCTTCTACTTGGACATGGATCTTCTAACCTTTAATCTGTGACCTTCACATAAATGTGTACAAAATGTAAATATTCAGTTTTCCCTAGTCCACATGGAGACAGAATGAGATGATTTTAGACTCACATCCTGGATATACCACTGTGGAACATGTTTGTTTAAAAAAAATAACACCTTATTTTTCTACCTGTTTTGAGAAGCAATTGAGAGAGAGACACACACAGGAGCCAACAGAGAAAATCAGGCTATCACTATTGTTTCTTTTAAAGCTCTTGGATTATGTGGCTTCGGGTCTACTGCCCAAACGGGCCTGCCAGTACTTCATCTGTGAGTAAGGTAAGCTCACCTGCACAGTTGCTGTTACGGCGGCCTCCACTTCGGAGAGCGAACCTGCCCAACTAAGCTTAGCACACAGCAACGGGCAGCTGAGAACGCACCTTCCAGACAGTCCAGACAGGCAGGGAGACCTGAAAAAACAAACAAAGATGCACATTGAGCTTTGCATGCCCATTTCTTTTGGCAGAATCCACCAATGAGAGGCCAGGAATACTATGCTAATGGCAGTTCCTCCACACAGAGTCATAAGAAGCTGTGCATAAGTCATTCCATCTAACGCTGTTATTTTCAGTGTCCACTAATTTTGAGTATATAACATTCTTTTTTGCATTATCTGCAAAGTTTGTCAAGTAAATTAAAGCTGTAATAGAGAATGCACAGAACAATTAGACACCTTAAGAGAGCAATTAACAAGCACTGTGCTATAACTAGCATGTTATATGCTAGTTCCCAGAGAGTATCTTTCTATTTGCATCATGTCCCCATAGGGACTTGAACTGAATTCTAAAACATGCACTTCTCGAGTTCAGACTGGCTTTCCCTTAATTAGTACAGATGACAGGTCTGGCTCTATGTCGATGAGTGATGTAGTTCACTCATGTGAGCTACATCGCAGCACGCAGGACGGTTTTCATTACAAGCTCAACTTCTACCTGCCTGAAATTCTCTGAAAGGCCTCCTTTTGGGTGTTCACTTGTCAGGCCCATTCCTTGTCATCAGTCGGGGGAAAATCAGCCCCACTATTTGGGAAATGGACTCAGTCTGAAAGCAATAGGTTTGTCACATTTAATTATTTCAAGCTCCACTCACCGAGCCATGAAAGTGTCAATCTCACCTGAGGGGTGATGGGACCAGGGAAGACAACTCTGCCCCAGCGTGGGAAACAGAAAGTCATGGCTAACAACAAGTGCGACCTTTGGAAGTTAGGACAAAAGTTTCCCCGGAGAGGAACTAGAGGGGGGAGGTAGATTTGCAGATTGATTTTTCTCCTCATTTTTCTCATAAAAGAGAAAGAAGCCTCAGAAGTTTGCACATCAAGTTGCTTTAGTTTATTGACACAGTGACGACAATAACAACAATAGCAACTGTTACTCATTCATCATTGATTATGTGTCAGTCACTTCCAAGGTCCCCCAGCCAGTTAGTAGGAGAATATGGGCCAGGAACTAGGTTTTCCAGCAGCTACTATTTTTATAGTGAATACTAAAATAAATGAGTACCGTATGTATATGTGTGTGTGTATATGTGTGTGTGTGTATAATTTGCCATTTTAAACATTTTAGATGCATAATTCATTTGCAATAGTTATATTGCTGTGCAATCAGTAATTATAGTGTTGTGCAATCATCACCATTATTTCTAAAATATTTTATCCCCCCAAACAGAAACTATTAAACATAACCCCCCATGTATCATCCCCCCAACCCCTAATAGCCTCACATATACTTTCTGTCTCTATGAATTTATCTTATTCCATATAAGTGAAATCATACAATATTTGTCCTTTTGTGTCTGGCTTATGTCACTCCATGCCATGTCTTTAAGGTTCATCCCTGTGGTAGCATGTGTCATAATCTCATCCTTTTTGAAGGCCTAATAATATTTCAGTGTATGAATACACCGTATTTGGTTTGCCCATTCATCTGTTGATGGGCATTTGGGCTGTTTCCACCTTTTGGAGATTGTGAATAATTTTTGGTTTGATACCTCTGGAGCTGTCTGGGTGAAATCTGATAGTGGCCACAGTCTGTGGACAGCAAGGAGAGACAGCAAGGCTGCTCCAGAATGGGAGGTGACACTTCTAATAAGCAAGGGAGCTGACGTACAGGGCTTGGCTGGGACGGCCACAAGGTGAGTAGATCTCTACCCATCCTCTATGTAAAGGTCTTCACATATTCTGCCCAGGTGGTCTCAATAATTCATTGCCCTCTCAGGGCTGCATCCTTGAAAGTAGCCCCCCCTTGTGGGAACAGTAGGCAGAAGGTACATTCCAAGGACAGGGGACGGGGTAAGGAGACACTGACGGCCCAGATCCAGCTTGCTGGCCAACTGGCAGTCATGTCTTCTTGATGACCTTCTCCAGCAATACTGCAATAGACACTGGTATACAAGCATATGTTTGAGTCCCTGTTTCTTTCCAATTATTTTGGGAACATTCCTGGAAAGTGGATGTGTGGGGTCAAATGGAGCTCTACATTTAGCTCTTTGAGGAACCGCCAAACTGTTTTTCAGAGAAGCTGCACCATTTACGTTCCCATCAGCAATGTACAAGGGTTCCAATTTCTCTACATTCTTGCCAACACTTGTTATTTTTCATTTTTTAAAATAAAATTCTTTAAAAAGAATATAGCCATCCTAGGAGATATAAAGTGGTGTCTCATTGTGGCTTTGATTTGTGTTTCCTTATTGAAGTAACTCTATGTCTTTGAATTCAGGACCACCACTTATAAAATGGTTAAAATGAAGCTTATCTTGTAGGTTTTCCATGTAGAATAAATAAAATTTTAATGTCTGAAATATAGTAAAATCCAATAAAGTATGGATGATGGTGCTGATGCTGGTGGAGATGATGATGCCTTTGTTCACCCGAATTTTTTCCTCGTGTTTGAATACCTTCTCACCTTTCCAGGTTTCCAGATTATATCCTTCCTCCTGCCTGTTCATATGGGTGGAGGTAAGGAATATACACTCAGAATGAGAGGAGCAATGCTGGGGTCCACACTTTGCTGGCAAGTATCTAGGAAATGTCAGCCTAAGCTAATATTTATTCCTCCTCATCTTTATTCACAAGCAATAGGGAGAAAAATTTTCAGGCTTCTAACACCTTTCATTTAATATATTTATTAAACAGGGACACTTGTGGAGAAACCATCCCCTCCTTTTTTTTTTGTTTTTAGACCATTTTACTTTGTTTCTTCAATGATAGGTAGGGTTTAGGAATTTTTATTGTATTCATAATCCACTGAGGCAAGATATGAGCAAGGACCAAATACCATTTGCAGCAAGATAATGGGAACATCGCTTCTTTGCCACATTGAAAATTGTGTCTTACACACAAAATGTACTCAGTAAGAGAGTGCTGAATTAACACAACAGTAGACAAAAGGGTTAGCCAACTGCAGGAGTCCCTCTTTTTGGAAAGCTTTGTTTTTTTAATTTTAAGAGATTTTTAGGAATGAGTAGGGAGGAAAATGAAATGTGACTGATTGAGTGCCTCCCACTACATGCCAGGAACTTCTTTAGCATAATCCTGCTGGGTCACTTACACAAGTGGAAACTGAGGCTCAGAGAGAAAATCTCTTGCTTGAAATCAAGGAGCTTGTAAGTGGTAGAACCAGGCTTCACACCTGGTTGCTTCTACTTTTAAATCCATGATCTTTTCATCCCTCCATGCTCCCACCATCCCAGGTACAGGGCTCAGATTCCAGGTCCAGAAACCTCTGTCAGTGGTATTGAGAAATAAATTTAACCTCTGCATGCCTTAATTTACTATCTGCAAAATAAGGGCGAAGAGACTTAATTAAATAGGGTGTATTATGAGAATTAATCAGTGGAGGTTTCAAATGGGAGGTGAAAATGTAAAAGCAGCACCTAATCACGCCATCATTACTTTGAATAATAACATCATCAACACTGGCTTCATAATTTAATCCATGAAGCATTTGACCCACCAGCTCTGATTATTATTATTGATAATAAGCATAAGACAACATTAATGGGGGTTCTTTATACCTTTACATCTTTACTGGGTAGGAAGAGAGGAAAAATCACTTATTTTCTTTATATCAAATGTAATTGGATTTGGATTTGTTGTTTATTTTTGTGTTCCTTTATCTCTCCCTCAGATTCCTGAGGCCCCCTTAGAATAAGGGAGTGAATGAGTCAGTCTGTAAAAAAGCATTTTAAAGCTCACAGTGGTGGCAGTTGAAAGCGTGGTAGTTGAGACAGTGGCTCATTAGGGAAGTGTTGGTTCAAGCCCAAACTTGCCTATTTTCTGAAATTCAGAGGGCAGTACTTGAGAGAAAGATAACCTCCTATAAATGTGAGCCCAGAAGTTAGGAAACCTCAGGCTCCATGACTGACCAGCAGTGTGGTTAGCTAAGTTGTAGTACCTCCATGATCTGACCTGCAAAATGGGAGTGACAGCCTGTGTTCAGTTTGCAAGGCTGTTTTTAGGATCGAAGGATGTGATATATATGAAAGTCTTATTGGTCATTAGCTCAGTTTGCAAAGGTGTCAGAAAGAGAAAGCAAAAAATTAGAATCCTAGACCCACACACAAATGACATGCTTTGTTAACAGATGCAATGGATTTCGTTAGTGAGTTATAAAGTCAGAGGAATGAGTTGGGTCTGATATTTGGAATTCGCTATTCCAGGGTGATGTTTATATTATCTCAAAAGTCAGGTCACCCAGCCAAGACATCATCATCATTAGAACATTTGTGTTGCTCAGCGATGCCCTTTCTCAGTGCAGCAGAGACCCAGGTCCTTTGGTGACTGACTTATAGAAAGTTTGTGATTGAATACATTCCTTTTTTTAAAGATTTTATTTATTTATTTTTAGACAGAGGGGAAGAGAGGGAGAATGAGAGGGAGATAAACAACAATGTGTGGTTGCCCACCACCGGGGACCTGGCCTGCAACCCAGGCATGTGCCCTAGACTGGGAATTGAACCGGTGACCCTTTGATTTGCAGACCAGCACTCAACCACTGAGCCACACAAGCCAGGGCTGAATACATTTCTTAAATATCATTTCACCAGAGAAATGGCCTTACATTTCTTTTTTTAAAACTTTTTCATCAGTTCCAAACTCAGCACCCATACAATATGGTGCTGAGTCGCAGTTGAAATGTTTAAGAAAAATAATTCCAATGGAAGAAACTTGTAGAGTGAATGCAGAAATTGCCACAGTTCCATCAAGGGGTGGTCTGGTCCCCTATCCCTTGAACTTGGCCTTGAGGCTGACGTTGGCTAAGAAATAAGCTAGAAGTGACAGCATGATGTCTCCCTCTAAGTCTGTGCCTCCTGAGGTGTTTTTCTCACTTTCACTGGGGACCCAATGATTGGCCATGTCCAAATCCCTGGCTAACGCTTTGGAGGACCAGATTCCTCACAGAAGCGAGTGCAGCTAAGGCCACTAGGAACAGTTTACGGTCAGCAGAGCTGGATCGCTGACACACAGCTGTGGGACGCTGCACAAGTACAACAAGTGAAGATGCGAGCTGCCCTGTGAGGACACAGACTCAAGAGCAGTAATAACGTGTGCTGTTTCAGGTCATTAGGTTTGAGGGGGTTTGTGAGGCAGGAGTTGCTACCTCATGTAAATAGACGATGGAGAGTTCAGGTGTAATGTTTCTTCTTTCCACTTTATGAGAGAAAGAAAAGTAGAGGGAAAAAATACCTAGCGTGTGTTTACCAGTAACCAGATTTGCCCAATATCTAATTGCAATTAAAAAAATAATTGTAATTAAATATGTAATTGTGGTTTTATTGTTTACAGAAGAAAAGATCTTGATCATTTATAGAATTGAATGTAAGAGACCATGAAATGACCTGTTTATTTATCTCATTGAGTCATTAAAAAACAAAACAAAAAACCTTAATTGAGCATCTGGTCTGTGTCATAAGTGTTGCTAGGTGCTTAGATATGAAGCCAATTAAGGCATGCTTGACATTTCATCTTTAGTGAATTATTCTTTGGAAATCTGCTTTTAAATATTCCCAGAAGTTATACCATTTTAAACTGGTCTCCAAGACCAATATAGATGGATTTCACTGTGTATTTTCACTCAGTTCCCTTCCCCTCACTGATGATCAATTTTCTCTTTGAAAAGCAGAATGTTGGGGCCAAGTTCTCATCCGCCTCTATTAATTGATGTGAGAAAGTGACCCATTTTGATTCCCAGATGGTATATGACTGAAATATGGCTTAAGTCATGCCAGTGACTTACCTGAAAGCAATGGCATTTGAATGGTAAAAACTGTAGACAGTGGATTTCAGTTCCAATATGTAAAGAGCTTGGAAGTAATCATTTCTATCCAAATGATAAGAAAAAGCTGGACCAACTGCAAACCATGACTTCCCTTGAACTTATTAGAGAATTGAGGTTGCAGGGCAAACTGACCCTCTAAAATCTGGAGACACAGTCTCATCCAGAAAGACACAGCTAGATCTCCTTCAGATAAGGATCCTGTGATGATAATTTCCAGGCTAACTTGTGGCAAAATATGAACTAGCATGGGAATGAAAAATGCCTGGGGACCTCAATCTTAGGAGACTCTCTACGCTTTTACAGACTTTACTTCCAGGAACCCAAGAGAGTCTCTCTCTGAACAGCTGGGAAGAACACTGTTTCTTTGGCAGGTGGATGGGAAGAGATAAATCACCATGAAAAACCCCTAGGACCCTCAGTTGGAGAAGGGAAGGACATTCCTATCACTCCAGTTCTTCTCCTATTTCTGTCTCACCCAAGGGGAGAAAGAAGAATGGCAGAGTCACTTGGGATCTGGGATTCAAGGGAATTGATTGGGAATGCTTCACCCAGGAAAGGGGAGAGGGGGCAAGTAGGAAAAAAATGTTATAGCACCGGAAGGTACCTGTGAAGGTCACAACCCTAAGACACAGCTTCAGTAAAACACAGTTTTAAGGAGAAGATTCCAGGATGCTTTTGTGGTATGCTGAGTAGTGGCCCACAAAAGTAATTGACACTCTAATTCCCAGAACTTGTGACTATGTTCTCTCACCTGGTAAAAGGGACTTGCAGATATAATTAAGTTAAATAATCTTTAGATGGGGAGATTATCCTGGTGGGCCTTAAATTGAATCACAAGGGTCCTTATAACAGGGTCAGGGTCAAAGGTGGAAGCAGGAGACGTGAAGAGAGAAGCAAGAGATTGGAGCGATTCAAGGAAAGGGTCTGCAGCTAAGAAATGCATATGGCCCCCGGAAGTTAGAAGTCAAGAGAATGGATTTTCCAGCAGGAGAAACCAGCCTTGCTGACATCTTTACTTCAGCCCAGTGAAACGGACTTCAGACTGCAATGCTCCCAAACTACGAGAATACGTGTGTGCTGTTTTAAGCTGCCAAGTCTGTGCGAATTCATTACCGCAGCAATAGACACTGATAAAGCTTCCCTCCTCTCCACCTTACCAGCACAACAACAGGGTTGCCGTACAATGACAGTGGATTCCAATGGGAAGATCTGAAAGATACACTTTTTCTCAGAAACAGTATTTAGAGAACCCCCAATTTAAGAGGGGAGATAAAAACAAGGACGCTAGAGGAATTTGAAGTCTCTGGCACCCAAAACTACACTAAAGATTAAATGCACCCAGCTCCTAACTGGATTACCATAAATCCTCACACTGACAGCCTATTTACTACAATTCCCATTACCAAATACCTGCCCGCCTTTCAAAAAAAATTTACAAGACATGTCAAGAGGTAACACAAAAAAACAGTCTGAAGTGACAAAGCAAGCATCAGAAAAGACTCAGATATGACACAGATGTTTGAACTACCAGACAGGGAATTTAAAATCACCATGATTAATATGTTAAGGTCTCTAATGGTAACAAAGTATACCACATGCAAAAACAGATGGATAAGGTAACTAGAGAAATGGAAACTAGAGAAAGAAGAGAAATTTATATTTTAATAGCGCCACCCCTCAGAAACTCACAACTAAACAATAGGCAGAGGACCTGAATACATGAGTCTCTAAAGAGGACAGATAGATGGCCAACAGACATAGGAAAAGATGCTCAACATCACTAATCATCAGGGAAATTCAAATTAAAACCACAATGAAATATCACTTCATACCTAGAAGAATGACTACCTTCAATAAATCAACAAAAACAAGTGTTGAAGAGGATATGGAAAAAAGGAAACCCCCCTACACAATTGATGGGATTGTAAATTAGTACAGCTACTGTGGAAAACATGGAGTTTCCTCAAAAAATTGAAAATAGGGCTACCATATGACCCAGCAAATATGCACCCCTGTGTTCATTACAAGAGCCAAGATATACAAGCACCCTAAGTGTCCACTGGTAGACGAGTAGATGAAGAAGATACGGTACATATACAATATTCCATATATAATGGAATATTACTCAGCCATAAAATTAGAATGAAATCTTGCCATTTGTGATAACATGCATGGACATAGAGGGTAGTATACTAAGTGAAATAAGTCAGGCAGAGAAAGACAAATGCCATGTGATTTCACTCACATGTGGAACCTAAAGAATAATATAAGTGAACAAACAAGACAGAAACAAACTCATAGATACAGGGAACAAACTGATGGTGGCCCTATGGGAGAGGGGTAGGGGGATGGGTGGAAAAGGTGAGAGGATAAGAAGTACAGATTGCCAGTTGTAAAAATAGTCACAAGGATATAAAGTACAGCACAGAGAATATAGTCAATAATATTGTAATAACTAAGAATGGTGTAAGGTGGATACTAGACTTATCAGGGTGATCACTTCAGAAGTTATATAAATGTCTAATCACTATTGTACTGCTGAAACCAACATAATAATGTATGTCAATTGTAATTGCAAAATAACAAAATTTAGGAGAAATAAAAGAGAATAACTTAAGACTAAAGCAGGCAAAGAAAGGGAATAATAAAACTTAGAGCTGAAATCAATGAGATTGAAAACAGATAACAACTGGAGAAAATCCATAAAATCCAAAGTTGGTTGTTTGAAAAGATCAAGAAAATTGATAAGCCTCTAGTCAGAGTAACCAATAAGAAAAGAGAGAAGACACAATTTGGCAACATCAAACATGAAGGAAGGGTCCTTTCTTTCGATTCCATGGGCACGCAAGGAAAAAAAAGGAATACTATGAAAAGATGTATGGCCATAAATTTGATAACTTACATAAAATGGACCAATTCCTTGAAAGACAAAAGCTCCCAAAACTTACACAAAGAGAAATATATAACCTCAACATCCCCGTATCTATTGAAGACATCAGCTCAATAATGAACAACCTTGTCCCAACTGAAACAAACAAACAAACAAAGAACACCAGGCCCAGATGGTTTCACTGGTGAATTCTACCAAACACTTCAGGTGGAAATAATAGCAATTCTCCACAATCTCTTCCAGCAAATAGAAGTTGGGGTGGGGAGGACATTTCCAAACTAACTCTCTGAGGACAGCATAACCTTAATACCAGAACTTGAAAAAAGACATTACAAGAAAGGAAAACTATAGAACAATATTGCTTATGATCATTGATGCAAAAATCCTCATCCAAATATTAGCAAATAAAACCCAACATTGTATAAACAGAATTATATACCATAACCCAATGGGATTAATTCCAGGTATATAGACAGAGCAGGCTCAACATTTGAAATCAAAGTAGTCAACCATATAAATGGAATAAAGAAGAAAAATTATATAATTTTACCAATTGACACCAAAAATGCGTTTGAAAAAATCCAACACCCATTCATGATAAAATCTCTCAGAACATTAGGAAGAGAGGGGTACTTCATCAGTCTGATAAAGGACATATACAAAAACCCTACTGCAACATCATACTTAATGGTGAGAGATAGGGTGCTTTCCTCCTAATACCAGGAACAAGACAAGAACGGCCTCTCTCACCACTTCAGTTCAACATCATAATGGGAGTCCCATCTACTGTAGTCAGAGAAGAGTCATAAAAAGCATACAGCTTGGGAAGGAAGAAATAAAACCATCTCTATTTTCAGATGATAGCACTATCTATGTAGAAAATCTCAAAGAATCAATTTAAAAACTACTGAAACTAATAATAAGATAATAGGACACATGAATAATATACAAAATCAGTTGCTTTCCTATATACCACTAATGCATTATTCTAAAAAATGCCATTATAACAGTACCCACAAAATGAAATATTGAGTATAAATCTAACAAAATGCTATAGTCTCTGTATGTGAAAACTTTAAAACATTTATGAAAGAAATATAAGAGAGATATGTCATATTCACAGTCTAGAAGACTCATATTAGTTAAGTTTCAGTTTTTTCCAACTTGATCTATAAATTCCATGTAATCAGAATCAAAATCCCAGCAGTACTATGTAGGTACTGCAAGATCATTATAAAGTTTATATAGACAGACAAAAGACTTAGAAAAAACAACACAATATTGAAGAAGAACAAATATGGAAGATTCTACTACCTGATTTTAAGTCTTATAAAAATCTTACAGTAATCAAGACGGTATGGTATGTGGAAGAAAATAGATATGTGGAGTGACGGAACAGCCCCCAAATGGACCCACACAAACATAGAAATGGCTCAGTGAAAAGGAGGCTATACAGATCTGATGCATAAATGTAGTGTGGGAACCTGAAAAAAAAGGATATTAGGTAAAAAAAAAAAAAAACTAAGGAAGTCTGGATAACTAGGGAAGTAGACATCAATGGTAATAATTTACTAATATTAGTTCATTAATTGCTACATGCTGATGCAAGATGTTAGTAATAGGGCAACCTGGGTATGGTTTATATGGGAGCTCTGTACTATCTTTACATTTTTCTGTAAATCTAAAAGTACTCTAAAACTTAACAAGTTTATTAAAGAAAACACTGGGCACTGCAGCAAGCTTGGTGAGAAGACTATTTTTGGGTTGAAGAGGAAGCCAAGGAAGTCGGTATAGTATATGAATATTGGATGTTAGCAGTAGAAAAACCTAGGTTCCAAGATCAACTCTGCTACTTTCTGGATGTGCTGTTCAGCATCTAAATTAACCTCTGTTTCCTCATATGTTAATTGGATATCACATAATGGTTAAGGTTCAATTATCTTAGGCAGATGGCACATATCCCACATAGCTGTAGCCTTTGCTGGTACTGCCATTCTCATTATGAGAGGACTGCTCTCGGTTTGTCTGTCCATGATGATTATTAACATCCACCAGGTAGATGTCTGTGGGTCTTTGGAGGAGCCCCACGCGCTGCGCGTTCAGATGGCCCTTCCTTGACGTCACCTGCAATCCAGCCTGCTGTCATTCAGACATGTCCCCCCCGGGGACACAGAAAGCAGGTGCTCCCCTTTCCCTGAACAAAGCCACCAATTATTCAGTCAAATTTCTCTGCGGACTTAAGCCTTGTTTTCTATCTTTTGTTTTCATATATGTGGGTCCTTTTATTATTACAGTTGAAGGACCCTTGAGGCTGGAATGTTTATTATGTATATTATAAATAAGTACTAATTATTTTTCCTTTGTACAAAATGACATATTCATTATAGAACATTGATAAGATGCTAATAATAAAAAAGAATTAAAATACACCTACAATGACAATGGTCATATAATTTTATAACCTGCTTTTAAAAACTAACATATGTCTTATAAACACGTGATCATGTTTGTCTTCCTAAATATTGACACACAAATAATTTTCAACTGCTGCATAGAATTCCACATATAATATATTATAGTTTATTAGTTCAATTGCCCACTTTTGGGTGTTTGGGGGACTTCCTTTTTTTATATATATTGTAAGTAGTTAGATGTTGAACATCCTGTAGTTAAATCTTTATGTATGTTTTTAATTATGTCCTTGGGGTTTTATTGTCATTGTTGCTTGGGCATCACGAGGATCCCAAAGCCAGTACTGTTCTTAGGTCAAAGGAAGTAAGAGAGGTAGCAGTGGGATGCAGGCGGATCAGAATTAATACTTAGGTGATTCCACATTAAACAAAGCAAAACAAAACTTGTACATCCTCAAGGGTGAACTTGGTGTCTCAGTATCTACACTTTTGCCTTATTCTCATGGCAAAGATTTGTATTGCTTTGTTGTTCCTACTGGGGCAGGTGCCGTTTGCAGCTAGATATGCTTGGGTAGGAGCCGAGTTTGTGCCACACACCAGCAGTGTGACTCACGTTCACCTGTAAAAGGGGGTAGTCTTACGAGAACGAAAAGAGGTACTACATTAAAGCCCCCAGCACCTCACGAAGGCCCAGTAAACAGAGGGCTGCCTCCACCCGAGTGATGCTTGGATTTTCCCTCAGCCCGCAGCCAGGCATTTATTTCCCCTCAACTTTGGTCAATTTATATCTGTTCAATACTTTCCTTCTGAGAAGAGAACAAGGATATTTTCTCTCTTCTTCTTTCTGCATCCCCACAGCCCCAGGCCCTTCTGAGAGGCCTAAAACCACAAAGTCACTTCCATTATAATCAGGACTGGAAGAATATCTCTGTTCCCAACAAACAGGATTTTAATTCATCAGGGGCCCCCTGAGACATCAATGTCCAAAATGCTTTCTCTGGCACTTTCTTAGCCAAGGTATGGGTGAAGGAAAAAAGGCAAGATGCTAAGTCAAGGTATGAATCTAATAACCCTAGAAAATTCAACTCCTGCTTACACCTGCCGCCACTTTTTTTTTTGAGCAACCCATTTTCCAACAGCCTGGTTTTACATCAAAAGGGGCCTGAAGAAAAGGACGTAAGCTGATTAGCCAGGTAGATCAGAGTTCTGGTCTATGACTCTGCCACTTTCCTAACTTTGGGATCTTGGACAAGTTCATTCATCCCCCTGAGCCTCTCGGTTTTGTCATATGCACAATGAGGATAACAACAGTTGGTGGAAAATAATCTCATGATTAATGTAAAATGCAGAGCGCAGTGCCTAGCATACAGTGATGTTTCCCCGTTTATTGGTCATCCTCCTTACCACACTTCTATTAAAGTTTCCCTAGGAGAGAGAGAAAATTATTCATCAGTGTATCCCTCCATAGTGCCTTCCAGATTCTTTGGTTATAACAACTGCCTAAAAACCTATCTCCTAGACTTCTCTTTACCCAACTAGAGTCATTCATTTATCTATTCACTCATCTTGTGCCAGGAATTATGCTGGGCACCGAGAATGCCAAAATGAACAAGACATTCTCTGTCCTCGGGGAGCTCAGAGACCAGTGGGAGACAGACAAGTAAACATGAAATTATAACTGAGCAAGAAAGCTTTCACGTTACAGCAGAGGGACATGTAAGGGGTTTGGCAGGACGTGGAGTAGGGACACTTAACCAAGGCCTGTGGAGGACATCATTGTGAGAGAGGGGACAGCTGAGCTGTTTGACGAGTCAGTACAAATTAGATTGGTATAAGTTAAATCATTTAGTCTTTATGAAAACTAGATACTACCATTTTATAAGTGTGAACCTAAGACTTAAAGAGACCATTATTCAACATCACTAAGAAGCATGGTGACCCAATAAAATTCAAGGAAATGTGGCTCCAAAGCTCATGATCTTTTCCCTACACTGTTGCCTCTTCAAGACTGAGAATATGTATGTCCCTGATCTTGAAAGTTCAGGCACTGTGTCAGTAGGGCTGCTGTGGACTTAAACGAAGCCCCATAGTATGCTTTTCAGTTTCCTTTCAAATGCTCCTCCTTCCCAGCCCCTTCTTTCTTTTCCTGCTGAGGCTCTTTTATTTCCGTAGATATACTGGGGATTTAGAGAAGGCAGGGTCTCAGCTTTGCTTCCACTGCCTGGCAGAGGTGGGCTGCAGGGGCCTCAGTCACCTCCCAGTCATCATTCTTGCTTTCAGGGACAGAGTTATGGCCCCCTGGGAGAGGTCTGTTCCACCAGAGTAGTCAGTTACTAATGAGCTTCATGCTGCTTGTCCGCCCCCAGCTCTCTGGACACTCTCCGCCCCCAGGTCCCCTAAGTCACCTTCATCTGGCAGCTGGAGACTGGTGGAAGGGTGTTCGTGTGTGTGTGTGTGTGTGCACGCCTACTCATAGTGGGTGCTCAGCCCAGAGGCGAGGGCATGGCCCTAGAGCCCCTGTGTATTCCCTGGATGTGAGCCAAACACAGAGGAGAGGGGCTCAGAGTTTTGAACCGCTGCCAAGGGCAGACAAGTCTGGCCTCAGTACATCAAGCTAGTGGCTCCCTCCCTTCCGGGGAAAAGCAAATTTCCCCGGTGCTCACCAAGTTCTGGTGTTTCTCTGCCAGAATCCCAGGACCCCTCTGCTAAGCCTGTTCATAATGCATGATAGGCATGCACAATATTAAATGGATTCAAATTTGGAGCATCAATATCACAATAGCTACCATCTACTGGGAACTTGCTACATGCAAGGTACTCTGATGTACCTTATCTGAGTTACTTCATGTGCTGCTCACCAGAACCCGTGAGGCAGACAAAATCAGTACTCTGATTGTATACAGGATGAAGCTAAGTCTCTGAAAAGTTAAGTGATTTGTCCATCTTCCTGACATGGAAAGTGATAGATCCAGGATTCCACCCCAGCAACCTGACTGCAGAGCCTATACCCCTACCTACGAAGATGTAGGGGAAGGAGCTAATGTTTGATCACTTCCTCTGTGCCAGGCTTTGGGCTAAGCTCTATGCATGGATTATTTTAGTGGATCCTTCTAACTAGCCAAGGAAGTAGGTACTAATATTATTTCCACTTTACAGTTGAGGACACTGAGATTCAGAGAGGCTAAGAGATTTTTCTAGGTCACAGAGTCAGCAAGTGGCATATCTGGGATAACAATCTCAGGAAGCAAGACACTTGAGTCCATCCTTCTAGGCACCATGCTGTACTATTTGTGCTGAGTTGAATAGTGTCTCCCAAAAAGAATATCCACTGCAGAATATGATCTTATTTGAAAACAGGATTTTTTTTTTTTTGCCCTGGCTGGTGTGGCTCAGTGGATTAGTGCTGGCCTGCAAACCAAATGATTGTCAGTTTGATTCCCAGTCTAGGACACATGCTTGGGTTTCGGGCCAGGTCCCCGGTGGGGGGCATACAAGAGGCAACCACACATTGATGTTTCTCTCTCTCTCTTTCTCCTTCCCTTCCCCTCTGTATAAGAATAAATAAATAAATCTTGAAAACAGGATTTTTACAGAGGTAATCCAGCTAGGATGAGGTCATACTGGCTTAGGGCTGACCCTAAATACAATTACTGGCATCTTTATATGTAAGAGAAAGGAGAAGATTCAGACACAAAGACACAGGCACACTCAGAGGGAAGATGGCCATGTGAAGACAGAAGCAGAAACCAGAGTGATGAGCTACAGTGCCAGTTGCTGATAACCACCACAAACAAGAACAGGCAAGGATGGGCTCTTTTCTAGAGCCCGTGGAAGGAACACAGCCCTGCCAAGACGTTGGTTTAGGACCTCTGCCCTCCAGACCTGCGAGAGAATGCATTTCTGTTGTTTTGCACCAAATATGTGGTGACTTATTATGGCAGCCCTAGGAAACTAAATACCATCTGAGTACCATGTTGTCTCCTTGAAAATGGGAGCTGGGTTTTGTACTCCCTTGCAGTTCTTTTTGGTTCCAAGAGGCATCATTCCATGATTCTTAATTAAACCAAGAGAGGGGTCGGGAGCTCCTGAGGTAAGTGATCTGGGGGAAACCATGGCAACCAGTGGGGTCTGGCAGCATGAATCTCTCCATCAATCATTACATGGAGCAGGGAAATGGACCTGAGTTTTCCAATAGCAAGGCCTTGGATGAATCAGTTAACCTCTAAGCCTCAAAGTCCCTATCTATAAAATGGGAGTAAATGTATCCTTGAAATTGTGAGGACTGAATAACTAGTGGATATACAGTGCCTGACACATGGAAAAGCAAAATATATACATTAGTCTCCCATGCCCACTTCAGGGATGTTTCTTTGAAGGTGGTGGTATTTTTGTAAGGATGGTCTCAACTAGGGAGGAGCCAAGGCTATCTGTGGCAGAAAGTGAGGTGACTAGGGCAGCGTCAGTGGGTCTTATGGAGTTGTTTGTACAGCAGATTTTTGCTGGTAGGGGAGGGGTGTTAGGCAGGATCCAGAAGTCAGTTCAACTAAACATTCACTGACCCTCTACTATGTCCTGGGCACTGACCCTCTACTATGCTCGGGAACGGGCCCCCAGAAGCCACGTGCCAGTCGGGGCTGCCTGCTCTGCAGTGGAGGTTAGCTATGCCTTTCTATATTTAGATTCTATCTTTGTCAAACAAGAAGACTCGTTTGACAGGACTGTGGTTTTTCATCTCTGAAAAGCCACTCATCCATGGAGCTTGGGTTTTGGGGGAGAAGGAAGAGGGAGGAGATCTGGCTTCTCTCCCCCACTCGGAACAGATGGGATCAGAACAGGGCCCTTCCACATCCCCAGCCAAGATGCCTCAGCCTTGGCAGTTGTCCCAGGACACAGACAATGGGTCTGATGGCAGCTTCTCAGGCCAGGCTGTCCCTGAGCAGGATGATCCTCCTGGGGCTGCCCGAGCCACTTCTTCACACTCAGAAAAGAGATTTAGGGAGAGGAAAGAGGGAACTGCGTTGAGGCTGCTCCTGACAGTTTACTCTGGAAAACTGGGACACAACCTGTGGGATCCCAACCCAGCGACCCTGCCATCTGACCCCTCTGTCTCTGCCAGACTGTTGTCTAGGGAGAGAGGCATAACTGGCATAGGAACGTTGATCTGCTGGGTGCCTACGAGAGAGGACAGTACTATATGGGCTAAGTACCTCCTTAGGTACTTAGAGAAGGAGGGCCAGGCTGCTGGGATGGGACAGTTGGCTAGAGTCTGACATTTCTCTTTATTGGTGAAGCAGGATGTGGACGGAATGGGTAAGAACAGCTGGCCTCTGAGCACAGCTAACATAGAAAAGATTTAGCGTTGAGTAGGGGAAGGGGTCCATCTGCCCATACATCTTAGACACAGACCTGAACAATGAAGGAATCGGATCCTGAAGAGGCTTTCGGAGGTGCTTGAGCCAGGCTGCTGCCTTCAGAAGACGAATGCTGAAACCACCCAGGGAGGATGACTGAACATAATCCCTCCATTCATCTCCTGTTGACTCTGTATTGCAGTCTAGGCCACTTTCATTCCCCATACATCCTCAGCTTCCTCCCTTCCTTAGTAGATGACTTACTCTGTTCTTCATCAAAATTAAGTCCATCTGGCACCATCTCCCTCCACTTCCTTCCTCTGTCTGAAAATGTGTTCATCTTCCACCCAGCAGATTGTAAACTCCTCAAGGGCAGGTGCCCTGCTTTATTTCTTTTCTGTGTCCCCATCATAGGGCATAAAAGCGAGGGGAAAGACTGGAGAGGAAAAGGGAGGGGAGATATATAGCTAGACAGAGAGAAATGCAACAGAGTAAACGAGAGGTATACAGTAAGAAAACCAGAGACAGAACACTAAGGTATATAAAAATTGTTTGTTAGGAACTCTGCTCCAGGCACAGTGCTAGGCATATCGAGTGCATTTTTTTTCGAGGGGGAGGAAACACTTCATTGGGTTTTCTGTTCAATCAGGAAGGGCAATAAGTGCTGGTGAATAGGCTGATACCTGCCAAACAACTCAGATATGAACACAGACGAAACCAGTAATCTTCCCTTCCAGGTACAGTGTGTTAGTTTTTGTCCCACCTGGCTTTTCCATACATTGTATCAACATAGGCTTCTTTATATTCTATTTCTTTACAACCCACCCCCCACAATATCCTATTATACCTATTTACTCTGCATTTTGCCTTTTTCATTAACAATATATCACAGACACCCCTTTCTGTCGATATACATAGATCTAATTCACTCTTTTAATAACTGAACAATTCTCCATAGAGCAGATGCATGAGAATTATTCTATTATTGATGGACATTCAGGGGGTTTGCAGACTATGTTTTATGTTATGATAAATACTTATCTAATAAAGATCCTTGCCTATCTACTCATGTATAGTGGTGTTTTTATTTCTGCATGCTGAATTCCTTTAAGTAGGATTGTTATGGTAAAGGTATATAGTTTTAAATTTTTTATTAGATACTTCCAGCTTAATTTCTAAAAATGCTACAAAAATTTATTTCTCACTGACAATATGAGTTTTTATTTTCCTTCATCCTCATCCATAACTACATGAAATCAATCTTTAATTTTCATGCATTGGATGGGCGAGAGTGTTATTTCATTGTTGTTCTGCTGTGTATTTCTCTAACAAGTAGGGGAGCCTCGTTCTCCTTTAGGCTGGCAATTGCCTCCAGGGCTTGTCTTCAGATATTTGCCTCACACATTCTTGCCTTCTCCTCCTGGATGCTCCACTTAAAAAAAAATCAATCTGTAATTGATAAAAAGTGTGTACTATACACATATGATTTAAGGTAATCTTTAGAATAATGGTTCCCTAAATGTTCCAAGGTGACTGGGGGTGGGGCACAGAAAACTTAGCAGGACACTGAGAGATATTTGACACTTTAGAGAGCGAGTCAGTGATATTTGACATTGGCTCAGCACTGGGGACCCAATAGGGTGAGGGAGTGAGGGAGTGAGGGAGTTCACCATCTCAACTTCAGATCACACTGCAGTCCTTTCAATGACATCATACGTATGGGATTCCGGGTTTTAGGGGGATACTGTAATAAAAATCAAGTGGCATGTAAGAATCAATGTGGAACAGGAAATGAGGATGAAGGGGTTCCATCTGATTCCAAGTTTTTAGAAGTTGTGCTGTGAGTATTCCATGAGTATGTGATTGTGTTTACTTAAGAATGAAATGATAGCATTTTCTTTCCCTCAAATTATGTGTGTTAAGTGATGGGACTGTTAAAAAATCCAGCCGAGTAAATTTGAAGATCTAATTGGTCGTATTAAGTGATTCATAAATCAGGCATATCCCATCTAGTAACTGGAAGTTGCTCCGAGGGGCTCTACAAAGTGGAAAGTATTTAGAGGCAGAAGGGTGGGTCAAGAGAGCTATTAACAAAATAAAAGAAAGAATTATTTTTAGACCGGTACATTTCCTTTGGGGAGAAGGGAACAGCAAGGGTTTTTATCATGCACATTTTGTCTTGCACGTGAGGGGATGGAGAGGGCCCTTGTAACAGATTACCTCACTGATAGTGACCAGAAAGTTCTACACTAGTTGATGAAGACTATGTTTCTGGGAGATGTAGAAATAGCAATTAGGTCAGGTAAGACTAAATTTGGTATCATGGCCTTTCTCACAAGTGATATCATTTTGGGCCTGTTGTTTTTTCTTTAATGGGACATACATACTTACTAAGTTGTTTGAACACAACCACACAATACATGGAACTGTGTTGTTGCTTTGTTTTGTTTTGTTTTGGCCTAGGGACCCTGTAAAAAAAATTACTGAGATACTGAAGAGTCTGTGATTCAGGCAAGCTTGGGAATCCCTGCTTTGGGACAATCCAAAGAGTTGGGTGAAGACATATCTGTTTTGCATCTTTTACACAGATGTAGAAACTGAGGCTCTGGGAGGTTAATTGATTTATTTAAGATCAGGGAGTTAGAAAGTGACAGAATTAGGATTTGAACCCAAGTCTACTTTGTTTCTACCCTGAGATCTTCCCACTCCAGAAATCCGATATGATTCATTCATTGTCACACATCTTTACTGTGCCTGGGGTCTTAGAGACTGTGGCTCTTCTTTCAGAAATGCAATCCTCTGGCATTGCCCTTGGTCTGAACTTGCTTATTCCTCTCTCTTCTATATATTTGATCTCCCCCTCTCCACTGAATCCTTCTGTAGACCACGAAAATGTTCAATTCTTACCTTAAAAGAAGCAAGGAAAAAAGCCCCTTGACCCTGACAATCCTCTAAGCCATTTTGCTACCGTGCTCCTTTCAACCATATACTTCTTCATCCTTTGCTGTTACCTGTCCTTCCTCACTTCCCATTGTGCTTCCACCACTCGTGGTAATCCCGCCTCCTGCACACTGCTGAAATGGAATCCCCAAAGCTACCAAGCGGTTTTACAAAGCCATTACAAAGTCCCAGGCTTTTTTTCAGGCTCCCCATCCAGCTTGCCTTGGTGCGTACAGGAATTGCATACGCTAGGTGCTCAGTACGTGTGCGCTGGGGACATAACTGTCGCTGCAGGTCTGCCTCCAGCATCTTTCCTCAACCCAGACCCCTGCTAGTTTCCAGTTGCCTAACGAGAGCCCCCAAGTGAATGAAGTTCTGAAAGGATTATCTACATAAACAAATTTTCCCAAATGCTTGTGAACTCCACATGGCCCCCACCTAAATCCTCCTCCTCACCCCTCTCCCACTTCTTTTCCTTCTTCTGTTGTTCAACAGAAGTGCAGGAATTTAAAATCTATCCACAGTGAAGTTTGAATAACCTCTCATGTGACCTTGGGCAAGTCATTTTACCTCATGAGCCTGTTTATTCATCTGCAAAATAAAATTATAATGTTAATATCTTTTGTGGCTGTTGTAAGGATTTAGTGAGAGATTTCTTAGTGTTTCAAACATGAAAATAACATGTGTTAATTTATCAGCATCATCTTTGTTGTTAACCATTCTTATCATCCCGCTACCATTTTTCCCACAATACACTAGTTCTGTTTCCTGTTGAAAGAATATGTGCTTTAGTGGAAGGAGCACTGGGTTTGGAGTTAGAAAGACCCACATTCAGATGAGATCGAGTGTGTTCAGGGTGATATGGCCATAGATAGAAAGACGACCTACATTTGAAAACCAGCTACCTCTAAGCATACCTTCCTGCAAAAAGGGTAACTTCATCATTCATCCATAATGCAGTGTCCAGGGAGACAATAGGTGAAAATATACTTTATAACTCATGTACCGCAACACAAAGGTATGTTTTAGCTTGTGGTTTTCTATTGTGCCCACAGGGCTCCATTCTCACAGGAGAAAAATTCAAGGTTATCTTTGACGTCCAGCCTCTGCCTCTTCCACGCACACCCAAGGCCAGTGTCCTCCTTTTAGTTCCTAATCTTGCTTGTACTGGTCAGAGACACGTGCAGTGGATCCAGAAGCACTTTCCCCGCTTTCTGTTTACTCTGCACTCAAATTCATAGTTAACCCCTAGCAGGGTGAGAGATACAGTCCCACCGCTGCTGTCGCAGCATCTTTCCCTAACACCACATGCTGTCTACTTGCCTGATAAGGTTTTCCAACAAGGTGAGTGTATGTTCCAAGTATCCCCGCATCTTAATGGGAAATTCTTCCGCAACTTTTGAGACACTTTATCTGTGATTAAATATTAACATTCCCAACCAGCGTATTTTTCATTGGGAAGTGTGAAATATTATAACATCCTCTCATGTTGTCTGCTCAGGTGACTTCCTGAAGCCCTTGCCAGATGGGGAAGCTGATTGGAAACACAAAGAACATTAAAAAGAGGTGAAGGGAGCGCCGAAGCTCGGGCTGGGGAAGGAGAGAGCATGCAGACAGACCCTTCCCTAAGTGCCAGAACTGGCTGGAAGCTGCTCTGTTCTTTGTTATGCCCTGACTGGCAGATATCAATGTTCCCAGATATCTCCTCTCCAGCTGAGGGCCCGCCCTGTGATTTATTTATATAAGTCATAAAACAGGGGGAGCAAAATGCAACTGTCAGCAAGATATTATAACCAGGATCCCTTTTTAATGCAAAATCTTTAACTCACCAACTTATCCATCTCCAGAAAAAGGGTCTCCTGTCCAAACCCCTTGCATCAGAACTCGGTGAAATGTACGGAGGAGAGGAAGGAGTTTGCTTTAACCGATAGCACTCACTGGTTTTTACGGGGCTATTCGTCTAAGTGACAAAGCCAGAAGGCAAACCTATACTTCTTTTTGACTTTTTATTGCTTTTCATCCCAGTGGGAACCAGCAGACGTGGAGAAAAAAAATCTTTCGAATGGCAAAATGTGCTTAAGATTTTTTTTAGAAGGAGGGAGGGAAAAATTGTCCAGCAAATATGATTCAAGTTTGTTACAGTCTGGAGAAAAATGTTGAAACTTGGCGCCTGCAAATTCTGGGTGACTTCTGTGGATCCAGCTAGAGTTGAAGGGTAGAAATGGGGCAAAGGGGAAATGCTACTGAGATTTGCATTTTTGGCTCAATTGAGGAGAGCTTAGCACACAGAATTTTATACAGAGTGAGCTACTGTGCAAGGTGGTGAGGTCCCCATCACCAGAGATATTCAAGTATATGTTGCTTGGTGGAATGTTGTAGATAGAATTCAAACCTTGGAGAGATCAGGTAGATAGCGGCTAAAAAGCCCTCCAGGCCTGTGAGTCTGTGATTCTCTAAGGTCAGCTAAAAGAAGAAGGATGTGGAGGCTTTGATAGTACAGAAATGTTCTTATCTCTCTTTGATCCAAATATAACTAAATTCTGATTACTGTACTGAGTGAGAGGGCGCATATCCCATTTTACAACGGGAGCGGCTAATACTAATAATATGAGCAACAACCACAGTGACAATAGCTATTTTATATTTAGCATTGGCTATGTGCCAAGCACTGTCTTTCCAGGCATTATCTACTCTACTCCTCAGAATAACCCTATAAGGGAGAATCTGTAATTATTCCTCCCAGCTTGGAGTTGAGGAAACTGAAATCCAGAAAGGTTGTGCAAGGACACTAGAACCTCTTTTACAGAAGGGAAAACTGCAGCCTGGAGGGTTAAATGATTTACCCGAAGCCCAGAGCATGTTTGAGGCAGGATGATTAAGAAAGGATAAAGAGATTTGAATTAGGGTCCTTACATGCTAGGTATCAGTAATGTGCTCGTTACTGTATTAGGCACATTATCTCATTTTATCTCACAACAGCCCTGACAGAGTGATATTATATTTTGTCTCGCTTTTATCAATGAGGAAATGGAAGATCAGAGAGGTTCAGTAACTTGCCCAATAGTCCACAGCATAGTAGTGGTACAGCTTGGCATTTTCTGATTATTTGCCCCCAGTACACAGAAGACCTTGCACACTTCAGTCAGGTCTCAGGAAAGCCACTTCACATCTTCTGGCCTAAGTTTTCTCATTTAAAAGAGAGAGAGAGAGAGAGAGACAAGCCGTAAGTGTCTCTGGCTTGTCAGTTGTTCAGGGTTTTTAGAAGTACTAATAATGCAGATTAAAGTACATTGTGAATTAAATGTAGAGTCAAATTATAGCAAGTGTGCATCTCCTAATTATAAGTCCGGGGGATCGTTTTCCTTGTTACTGTCTTTCTTGTTCCTTAAAGCAGCAGCCAGAGGCTAGGGCTTGGAGGTGCTGAAGGTGGGTTCTTTAGAAGTCAAGGCCTCAGTAGTCAGAGGCTCTTTACCTGTAAGCAGAGCAGAGTAGATGCTTGTCTCCCTGCCTGGCACTGTGCTTGACTCAGAAAGCAGACTCAAGTACAACAATGCCCTTCAAGTAAGCCTGAGGTAACGGTACCCCAGGTTTCCAAACTCATTCTCGGGGTTTTCTGCAACAGGCGAGGGGCTCTCTCTGGCCTCATAAGCACCTGCACAGTGGCCAAGTGGCCAAGTGGTCAAGCTGTGTTATGTGCCCCTGCCTGAGATGCTTCCACTTTGGGCTTTGGGCATTAAACCTCTTCTGTGTGTGATCTGGAGGACAGAATCTGATAAAGACACCTTCCTTCCTCTTTGGCAGGCCTACATTTATTCCTTAATAAATTCTACGTGGGACAATTTTTCCCCCTCAAAATATGAGATCTGTGGACAAAGACTTGGAGTTTTCAAAGCACTTGCCATGTTCTACAGCACATGGAGCCCTTGACCCAGAAGAAGACTTAGCATGCGATCTTGGGAAAGTCATTTTTACTTAACAATCCCCTGTCTACTGAGCAGATAGAAACACAGTAAAAGAACTGCCTGTTAGATGGAAGCACGGGTGCTGACATGCCCAGAGCAGGCATTCAGTCCATCCCAGAGTGAAGGAGTGTAGGCAGTGAAGGCTTCCTGGAGGAGGTGTGATGACACTGAAATTTGAAGGATGAGTCAAAGTTGACAGATAAACACATAGAGAAGCTGCATTCCACAGAGAGGATGGTTTCTTTAAAGATACAGAGGTCCCCGGTGCATTCAGAGACCAAACTCCATTATGTGCGGCTGGGGCATATAAGGTGAAGCTCAAGGGATGGTGAGGCCAGATCATGAGGAGGCTTGCGTGCCAGCAGAAGAGTGTGCCTTAGTTTAGCAGCAGCAGGGAGGCATCAGGGAATGCCAATCAATCTGGGTGTGGAAGGTTGCAGTTCTAAAGACAGATGGGAGGGGGCAGTAGACACCAGGACCAGCTAGGACGCCAGTGCACGCGTCCAACAGAGGAGAGGTGAAGCGTGGGCTAAGCAGCAGTGCTAAAGAAGAGGGATTTCAGGGTATAGCTTGCCTCTGTGGGCTCCGCTTTCCTCATCTATAAAGTGCAGGGGTGTCTGCAGCCCAAATCCTTCATCATTTCACTACTAAGTTTTCCTTCTATAACTTTCTTTCCACAGACCCCCAATATTTCAAGAGGTTATGTCTATTAAGTTACACTTATTAAGGGACAATTAGTTTTCCAACAAGTACTGATTTTAGTTGATGTAACTTCCACCAAAAGCAATTAGTGTCTGATTTTGTTGGGAAGTATATGATTCCCATTAGCATTTTTGAAATATTAAGAGAGAGTTCACGGACTGCCATTATACCTGCTGGGTTCTTCTTGCCAGGGAGCGTGAAGCCGAGAGTTTGGGACTCACTAGGTACGCTCGTCTGTAAGGTTCCTCCGAAATTTTATGACTCGAGGACATAGTCCTCTTCAACAAGTACTTTGTAAGTTATAAATCATTACACAAGTGTAAGGGATTGTTATGCCTCATCATCATTATGTAGATTCTTCCAAAATATTAGACTTCAGACACATGAGGTAGTAAGGTGGGAGTTACTATCATTTAACTTATGAGAAACTGGAGGCTTAAAGAGGCTGAAGGATTGGTTTTAAAATGTCAGCAAATTAGCGAAAATAGCTGCAATTGCTCCCTCTGCTTGACTTCCTGATTTTAAAGAATGTCTGAAGTTATCCTCTCTCTACCTTCTAACACCCCATTTAGTGGGAAGTGGTTCATTTCTTGATGCAAAGGAGCAAGTCATTAAGTATTGGTGCTAATAGGAAACTCAAAGGGGCCTTATGGGAACTCCTGCGTTGAACTGACCTCGGGGTTGGCAACCAGGAGATGTCACCCTGCACCTCCTCCCAAAGGGCAGGGCAGAGACAGTGGACTTGGGGAGATGCTGGCAGAAGGTGTGTGAGGGCACTCAGTTCAGCTGCCAAAGGTGAGGAGACTGAGGACCAGATTAAAACCAGTAGGTGAAACAAACAGATAAGCCAGTAAGTGGATAGATTGAAATTAAAGCCCTATACTAATCTGGAGTGGTTATAGGAGGAACAGATGTTGTCTGAATTTAACTACCAAGGTGTGTGTAACTATGTACAACATAGTTGAAATGGAAAAAGCACACTGTGAACTAAGTAGGTCTAGCATGACCCATTTAACATAATTACCATTATGTTAAAAAATAGTAACTCTGCCTTGGTTTGTTTATCTGTAAGTTGAGGTAAAAACAACACTTACCCTATAGTGTTGTAGAGTTGAAATGAGTTAAGACATACAAGTGTTTAGAAACAGACTGTCACATAGTAAGTACCACCATCATTTTTATTGTTATATCTAAACATTTCTATGTCTGAGGCTGAATAGGATCGATGGGAAAGATTATGCAGCTAAGTGGTTCTCAGTTGGGATAAAAAGGGCTCAGGACTCTGAATGAAGTCCTCCCTTTATTGCCATAATTAGTGAGTAATTTTATTTTGTATTCTTATAGTGTTTACTTCATTTATATGAGACAGTACTCACGTACTGCATATTAAGAAACAAATTTGGCTTATTTGAAGCTGTGGTTGCCTAACACATGGTTCTGGAAATAGAAAACCAGTGAATGAAATAGTTTTATTTATCCATTTATTCATCCATCCTTCTTTCAACGAGTACCTGCTGTATGCCTCATTTGTGCCTGGTACTCTTTTAGGCACTGGAGATAAAATGATAAACAAAACAGACAAACCATCCTTGCTTTCCTGTGACAGGTAGGGCCACAGTACATAAGCAAGTAAACTATTACCACGATACATGGAAGTACGTCCTGTGGGGTAAAGCCAGAAGCAGGGTAGGAAGGACCAACAAGGAGGGTTACAATTTTAAATGGGGTGGACAGAAAGGTGGAAGCTACAGGAGGGAGTCATGCTGCTCTTTGGGCAAAGAGATTCCAGGCATTATTTTCATTAAACCTCTGAATAGTCTGGGGAGTTGGTATGATTAGCATCCCCATTTGCAGATGTGGGAACTGAATCTCAGAGAGAGGGAGGCTGCCTGGCAAGGAATGGCAGACTTGGGCCTCGGCCTAGAGTTTGTCATAATGTGCTGGGGCTTTCTCCCCCCGAACCAGTCTTCAGGAAAAGATTTGCAGTCAAGGTTGGGGCAGTCTGGGAAGGATTGAAGCCTGCTCAGGAGCTGTGGGTCTGGTGGTATGAATTCTCTAGCACCACCTTTCCTCTCTCACCATATGAGAGGGTGACACAGCATCTCGCCCTCCTTCTTTCTCCTTTCTTTGTTCTGTTAGGCATCACTGGTCCTGTGAAAGGTCCCAGGTGGGACACAGAGGTGCAGACAGATGTAACAGCTCATTTCAAAGCTCTTCCCAGACCTCTGTCTGCCCCATCTTGGCTCTCCCGATGTCCTCCTCACACTCTGGTGCATGAGTTAGAGGCAGCCTGGTGATGCCGACGAGAGTGGAATTTGTGGACAAACGACTGGCATCTTTCCATCTGTATGAACAGGGCCAACCCTCTCTGAGTCTCCATTTCCAGTCTTACCTGGCCTAAGTCACAGATTTCTACAACACAGCAAATGAGAAGCAAAACGACTAAGCCTCTGGTCCCTGATTCTAAGGTGTGTGTGCATATCTGGGGTAGAGGTTTCCCCACACCAAGCACTTCTCAGATACCAGCTGGGTGTTGTACAAATCAAGCCAATTTGGACACTGTCTACCTGGAGATAACATAAGATTCCACAGGTTAAGAGCTCACTTCCACAAGACTGTCCCCTCCACCCGTTCAGACACCAGGCACCAGTCTGCATTGTCACCTGTGCTTCTGACTCGACTAGCTGGAGACAGGTGTTGGGGTTCCAGCAACCCCTCCTTGCGTTCTATTAATCTGTTACAGTGGCTCACAGGACTCAGAGAAACATTTCAATTACTAGATCAACAGTTTAGTATAAGAGGATGTAACTCAGGAACAGCCAGATGGAAGAGATAGAGAGGGCAAGGTATAGGGAAAGTGAAAACAAACGTCCTCATCATTTTGATTTGATTTCTGACAATAGCTTTAGACATGCCTTTCCCCATTCTTTCCACACACCTCATAGACCCGCCTCCCCCTGACAGTTATCAACCCCTGAGTCTGCAGAAGACAATAGCTGGGACCTGAAGAACGGCCACACTGTCCGGACCTCTGGCAGGCTGCACATAACATCTTGACCTCAGTTATGTTTCAGCCCCTGCACCTGAGGTGGAATAATCCCCCCGCCCCCCGGCTACTTTTCCAAGAAACTAGACAGGGGAATGCCAGAGCAGACCTCAGAGATATCCTCAGGAACCAAGAAAAACGGTGTTTTACTCTTACCTTACCTCCGGCCAGTCAGCTTTTAACAGGAGCCCGAGCCCCTAACCCATGGTGTCTGGTGATTTTGCCTCTATAATCTGTAACCCACATGCCACTGGGGAGTAGGGGCTTTCAGAACAGGCACTCGCCTGCTCTTGGACTGGCCAGTCCTGTAACACACAACTCCCTCTCTTCACTGCACCATCCTGCCCCTGCACTCCTGGTGGACAGTGGGCGCAGGCAGGGGGACTCACATATTGGCGTTGGATGACTAAAGGGTGCGGGGCTCCATGTCCTCTCCAGGTGCACCGCTCTTCCTAAATCTCCACATGCTCCCCAATCTGGAGGCTCCTCGAACCCCATCTTTTTGTGTTTTTATGGGGGCTTCATTACATAGGTGTGATTGATTAAATCATTGACCACCGTTGATCAATTCAACATCCAGTCCCTCTCCCCTCCCCAGAAATCAAGGAAAGCATTGCAACCTTTTATTTGTGGTTGGTTCCCCTGGCAACCATGCCCCCATCCTCGGATGCTTTCCAAAGGTCACCTTATTAGCACAAACCCAGTGGTGGTGGAAAGGGGCCGGTTAGCAGTAACACAGACACCCATTCCACCTCTATGGCGCTGCAGTCATTTCACAAACTGAGTACAAGGGAGCAGCTATCATCACAAAAGATGCTTCCATTGCTTTGAATGCTCAGGCAACTCCACGAATTTTGGACCAAATACACGTGAGAAATATATTTCAGTCATTTGGACAAGCAGACATGTATTTCTTATAAGTCACAATATTGCAATAAATTTATCAGTGATAATATACAGATATTAGATATTTAGATGGCTTATAAATGTTCCATTTGTTAGATGTGACTCTGAGGCTTAAGGCCTAGACAATAAAGACAGCAAGAACAATTGAAACAAGAGCTCATTTAGGGGTCCAAATGTCCAGATAATGGTGCTACCATTTTATTTTCTAAAACCAAACCTAATAATGTGTGGTGAGACAGAATGCAGTAGATATTTTATTTTACTTGGAAGCAAAACTCAATGGATATGATTATAGATGCACTGTTCTATGCCTACTCCAATTTCCTCCTCCAAGATACCACCAATTTATTTCGGGGGTTCACTCATAGCCCCAGTCTTCTCTCATTCAGTTCTGTGCAGCTACATAGTCAGGTGAGGTTTATAAAACACTAAACAAGCTACTCCTCTGCTGAAAACTCTTCCATGGCTCCCTATTGCCCTCAAAATAATTTTCTAACTTTCCAGCATGGTTCAAAAAAGCTCTTGATGATTATGTCTTTACCAACACGTTCAGACTCCTCTCTTATCATTATTATTCATTCCCATTTTCTCTAGACCAACTACTACCTCCAACCACGCTGAGCAGGTCTTGCTTCTACCTAGAAACTGCCTACTCCCCCACCCCCACTGCTGCCCACTGCTTCCGAGGCCAGGGGGGTTGACGCCTCCCTTCTCTGTGCTGCACTCCTGCTTGTCCAACCACAGCCCTTGTCACCTCGTATCATAGTTGTTGGCAGTCCGTATCTCCAATTAGATCATGTCTGTCTGCTTCACTTTTTAATACACAGAGCCTACCATAGTTTCTGACATAGAGGTGCCAGTAAAAATAGAAAATGAATATAAATAGCAACCATTTAGTGAATTTTTCCTGTGTAGCAGATACTGTGCTAAGCACTTGACACAGTCATCATTTAATCATCATAATAAGGGCACGGATGCTGCAGAAAGGACCTTGTCCAGGATGTCAGAGCACAGACCTGGACACTCTGCTGTGTCTGCCGTTAATTCTTCAGTAGCCAGCGTGTCCCTTTGTCCAGTGCCTCCCAGGGGAGGAGGAGGGGCTGTCCAGGTGTGTGTGTGCAGCTGCTTGCCGAGAGGAATGGAATTATGTGACAAAATATTTTAGGCAGCACAGCTATATTTAGTGTGACCATATAACTTATTGTCCAAACTGGGGCATTTGGAATTGAGAGAGGGCCTATTAATAAGTAGCTAAATCGGTGGATTTCAAGTAAAACCTGAGTGTGCATCAGAGCCACTTCGGAGGGCCTGGTAAAACACAGATTGCTGAGCTCCACTCTGACTTTCTGATTCAATGAATCTGGACAGAGACATGGAAGTCTGTATTTATGGGAAGTTAGCACCAAATGTTTCTCAAAAGAAAGGGTGGAGACAGAGAGACAGCGGGGAGGGAGGGAGGGAGGGAGGGAGAGGGGGAGAGAGAGAGAGAGAGAGAGAGAGAAACATAAAGAGAAATAACTACAGAGTCCAGGAAAAAAATGAAATGATCTAACTTCTGTCTTACTTTCTTAGATTTACATGCCTTAAATTTTCCAGTTTTCATGCAGTTATTATAATGTACTTCTCTTAATAAAAGGCAGTGTAGTTAGGTAACTCAGATTTTATTTCTTGATAAACTAGTGCCAGGATATGATAAGTGATTCCTGAGCGTGAAAAAAGCTTTTATGAGTCAGACAGCATTTGAAGCTTAAAGGCACTGAGAAGGTCTGCATAAAGAAATTTGCATAATTAAAATTTAGTTTTCCCCTGGCTAGTGTTACTCCATGGATTGAGCACCAGCCTGCAAACCAAAAGTTCGCTGGTTCAATGCCTGGTCAGGGCACATGCCTCAGCTGCAGGCCAAGTCCTTGGCTGGGGGCATGCGAGAGACAACCAATCAATGTTTCTCTGGCATTGAAACACTGATGTTTTTCTTCCTCTCTTTCTCCCTCCCTTCTCCTTTCTCTGAAAATAAATAAATAAATCTTTAAAAATTTTTGTTTTATTTGTTCTATTTGTTTTATTTATTTTTTTCCCCAGAGCACATTTATTATCATTTCATAAAACTAGACTTTCCTGAAACTTGATTTGGGAAGTGATTGTGGAAGTAAAAAGGTTTTATAAAATGTAAATAGCTATTTAAACCAGAAAAACACTAAAATTTGTGTGATGTTTTTATAGCTTGTAATGCACATTAAAATGCATAGGACAGTTTGATTTTCTCATAAATCTAGGAACCTGACTGAGCAGGCATAATGGAAATGAAAATCACGACTTGGAGAAGGTGTCCCAGATTACCTCCAGAAAAAGCGGCAGGAGCAAGATTCCGTGTTAGGTTCGCCAGCTCCGCGACACCAGGCAGGATGCAGATAAAAGCATGGAGTCGAAAAACTTAAGTGACGACATAAGGCAAAGAGGGGATGTGTACGTGTTTGTGGCAGAAGAGGCTATCTTGAGAAAGCAAGTCCCATCAGAGCCAAGCTTATGCCAAGAAAAGTTATAAGATGTTCATTTGATGTTAGCAGGGTAATGAGAAGAAGGAGAAAAAAAGACTGTTCTCAATCAGGGCCCTGCGAGGACCAGAGGGCAGGTTCTGGCTGGATGATGTTTGAATGATATTCTGTAATTAGCTGGCAAATAGATGCTGATATTTCTTTTAACTGCCTGGAACATGGCCCCGGCACTGTGCCTTCATCCTGTTTGAGCCAAACACGAGGTCCCAGCTGCTAGGTTTTTTTGCTGTCTCCCTTGCCATTTCAGATCAGGTTGTGTGGGCACCTGGCTGCACCATTCAGGAGCTCAGGTTGCCACAGTAACCACATAAAGTTGCTTAGATGCTACAGCCGATGCTCAGCATCCGAATACATGTCATTGGGTCCCCTTGGGATCTTGCTTTCTTCAGGAAAACAGAGATGGGACAAGACAGTAAGATAAAAGGGAATATTACCAAAGGAAGAAGAAATGAATCAATTACATGAGTGCCTCTTTCATTTGTTCACACCATTACATCTGGTTGGACCATTTGGCATTTTTCCATCTCTCCCACTTTACAGATGGGAAGAGTGAGGCACAGGGAAGGGAAGTGCCTGGCCTGATGTCTCACAGTGAGTCACAGGCAGAATGAAGTCTAAGCAGAAGCCTTCAGGCTCCTTGCACAGTGCTCTTTCATCAAACTTTTATTTAAAATATTTATGACTGATTCTTTTTGAATTTATTCTCTATTGACGTAAGGTTTACAAGAAAAGTTAGAAAGAGAGGGAGTAAAAGAAGAGACAGGGGGTGGGATGGAGGATCTATGAGATCCATACCCCTTCACCACCATGCATACACATTTCAACCAGAAAGTTCTGATATTGTATAGTACACTTTTGCGTGAGATTTCATTTGGCCAGAATGACTTGCCCTTCAAAGAAAAACAATTGCTCCAAAGGAATTCATAGAAAAATTATTCTCCAGGTTTTGATGGCTTTGTCCTCCCTTGTGCGGTGCATTCAATGAGCAAACGGACAGAAGATACCCTGGCATTCTGAGCCAGCCACTGCGAAGGCAGGGCCTTTCGTGCGTTCACTCAGCAAAGCCCTGCTCAGGAGCAAGTGGTGGTGGGCGAAGCAAATTCCCGGCCTTGGAGTGCTCGCCATCTGCAGGACTGGTGATGGTCCCCCCGATTCTGCTACACACAACGGCCCCTTACAAAGACTGAGTGCCTTCGGAGATTACAAAGGACCCTTTCAGCTCACGCCCACTTTCTAAAGAGAAGCTCATGGTCACAGATCAGAAAGAGGCAGAGTCAAGCCTCTGAGACTCACTGAGAAATCATGTCTGACCCCCACAATCCTGGAGTCTAGCACAGTTTCTGGGATACATAACTGGCCGAATGGTGTGTGAACAACAGTGAGGATGACGATGAGAATTCATGTCTTGTATCAGCCAGGGTTCTACAGAGAAACAAAACCAATTTTACAGGTGAAAGCCTGAAGCCTAGAGGAGTGGAACTACATATCCGAGTCTCACACAGGGCGGCCACTGTGCTGCGTAAAAAGACCTAGCTGTTGCATGTGTACATAGGGGGCTCTGGAAGCCTTCCTGGAGGAGGTGATATCTAAGCTCAGATTTGCATTGATAAATCTGGAGTTTATGATCATGTGCGATAGAGAGAATGGCATTCCTGTCAGAGGTGTTCAAAGCAAAATGATGGCATGAGAATACAGGGAGAACTGAGGAACTGGGGAGTCAGACAGGAGTCAGACCCTGAAAAACCCGACAGAGTATGGTAGTGAGGAACTTGCAGTGTGCACATCTGGGCTGGTGGACTGTTGGAGACACGATTTTCCTGGAGTTGCAAAAATGACTGAGATTTTACAAACCCAGTGAACATAATACTCTCATCACATAATGGATTCTGATGGTTCCATGCCTGTATCCCAGCCCTTAGCACTAGACTCTCTGAACTCCTCATTACCTCCACCCATCACACAGGTCGGAAAGGATCAAGCTGGAGCACATCTGTGGCCCCATCATCCTGGACAAACACAAGCGCACCGTGCAGATACTGTGGGTTTGGCTCCAGACCACAGCCATAAAGTATCACAGTAAAGTGAGTCCTAATTTTTTTTGCTGGTCTTCCTTCAATCTGTAAAAAAAATGCTGTGCTACATCTGTGAAGCCCAACAAAGCAAAGCACAATAAAATGAGGTGTGATTAGAATATTATCCTCCTGCTGCTGGTGAGAGGCCAGGCCCAAAGAAGACAAGGGACCTACCTAAGGACTCTGAGATAGATGATGTCAAAAGCAGGGAAGAGCCTGGGTCACTTCACACCAGGAGCGTTGCTTGCCCTCCACCCCAGGAGACATGGGAAGACATCTGGGGATATTTTCATTCGTCACAACTGGGAAGAGCTACTGGCATCTGATGAGTAGAAGCAGAGGGTGCCACTGAGCTTGCTACAGAGCACAGGAAAGAATGGTCCAGCTCAGGGTGCTGATCGCGCCGAGGCTGGAAAACCTTGCTTACACCATGCCTCAATGAAGCTCTTGTCGGATGGGACCCTGGGAAACCATCTGGTTTCCTTCCAGCTGAGTAAATCCAAGTCCAGGGAAGACGAGTGACTTCTCCAAAGCCACACCGTGGAACTGAGGCGATTGTCGCGGCTTCATTAACTTCCAGTTTAGCCCTAACATTGATTGCCTCTCAGGAGCCTGAGTGTAAGTCAGGGATGTAGATGGTGTCTGACAGGGCGAGGAGAGAGATGCTGCTCCAAACGGCCAGAGGGAGTTGTTCTAACCAAAGTTTTATAGCTGTCACCAATATCCTCAATGAGAGGGGCCAATCAGGCCCTATTGGAAGAAACAGGTGCACTCACCACACGTGAACTCAATACATATTTACGGGGTGCTTGTTCCCATTCAGGCACATGCACAGGCAAAGAAACACACCCTCCACTCCCCAGCCGAGGAGTCGGGACTTGAGGACTCAGTCAGGCTGTGGACCCGAATTAACTGATTTCATATGCTTCACCACACGTCCAGCTGGTGGGGCTTAGGCAAGAAACAAGTTCTCTAAGCCTCAGTTTTTTCATCTATAAAATGGGAATAATAATAGTACCTCCCTCACAGGATTATCTTAAAAACAGAAGCAAGAGCAGTGAATAGAAGTAATGGCACTGGTGACAGTAGCACAATAGTTCCACTTACTGTAGACGGGGGTCCTGAACCCTTGTCGGGCTTCTCCCACTCTCAGCTCAGCAATCTGAGACACGTGCCTCTCCATTTCTGGGTCTTAGTACAGTGAACAGATTGGAGTAGCTCATTGTGGGCTATGAATCTTATCCTCTGGCCCCCAAGTGACCCCTGGGCCCAGCAGCATCCTTCTCTTCTAGAACCTGGCCATCCTTCCCACCCCATGCTAATGTCGTTTAGGTCCCTGCATCACCCACCACCCAGCCAGCGTGGGTTGGCTGGATCCCAGGGATTCAGGAAAGCAGAGGTGGTGACAAAGCTGTGGTTTCAGGTAGGCCAGCTTCCCCGTGCCCACTGGCTGTCCCTGGCTGCTGGAATGCATATCAGAGCCAGCCTGCCGTGATTGTGAGCAAAGTCATCAGAGGGAAGATTATAGTGTTTTTATTTTTAACAAAATGACTCATTCCCCCTCTGGCTGTGAGCTGTTGAAGGCTCAGAAAGGGAGCATAGACGTTAGAAGTGCAAGTTCAGGACACTTTTACCCCACTGGGAGCCAGCCACAGGGGATGCCACACACTTTTGCTCTGCTTAATAGGGCTTGGAAAAAGGTGTTTAAACCACAGAGGCTGTCTCCAGGCTACAGCTGCAAGGGCGAGGAAAAGAAGAGCCATCACCACGGAAAGCGGCAGTGGCAGAATTAGAACTCTGGTGCCAGAGGAAGCTTAATGCTAGGTGTGATCAGAGCAGGGGGCTTTCTGGAAAGTGGTTTCCAGAGTAGGCTTAAATCAGGAGGTTTTTGATTATGTTCTGCAAAGTCACGGGATGCTCCACGGCCCCCTCTCTGTCTGTCCTGGGTAGTTCCAGTTCTCCGCCTTGCTTTGACTGGAGTGGTTCTGTCTTGTATCTACTTCACAAGTCAAAATCTCAAGAGCTAACATAATTATTGGGTGCTCATTATGAGCCAGGCATTGCACGAAACACTCAATAGGTGTGAAGTTATTTAGCTTCGTGACAACCTTATGAAATATTTACAATTCCTATTGCTCTTCTCCACTCTATGAGATGGTGGATTAAAGCCAAGGTAAATCATTTGCCTTGAGTCACAAGGCTCAACAGCGGCTTTGCCAGAACTGGAGATCAGACCTGCCCGTCTGCAGAGCCCGTTTTCCTCACCACAGTGCGCGCCCTCCCCATCCCCGCCCCCAGGCTCGCCTGCTGCGTAAGCTTCCTTTTTAAAAAGCATTCCATGCTTATTTTTAAAGGGATAAAATAAAAGTTTGAAAGTGACAGTTTAGTTCTTCTGAGATCCCTCCCAGCTTCCAATTTCCAACTTTTCTGATATATAGAGGGAAGGAACCAGAAGCCTTGTTACTAAGTTTGGTGGTGGGAGACCACGGACGGGGTGCTGAGATGAGAGCAGTAGCTAATATCTAAGCACTGAATAGGCTAGCTGATGCTCTAAAGCCTTCACACAGGTTAATTTATTTAATCCTTGTACCAACCCTCTGCAGTGGGTGGTACCACTATTACTCCCACTTCTAGGTAAGAAAACAATGTAACAAGATTATCACTTATCCAAGGTCACACAAATGGAAGGTAACAGGCCGGGTTCCAGAGACTGTGCTCTTCACTGCTGGGCTCTGTTGAGATGACTCAGTCTGGAGGAAAATCACTTTCCTTAATATCAGCGTTTATTGTTTAACATCGCACCGATGCAAATTTATGTAAATAGATATGCAGATCAGCTGCTACCCTGGCATTGGTGCCAGCTTCCCATCAGGAATGTCGGTGCAACAAAATTTGGCCATTGTCACTGATGGGAGCTATCACAGTGGTAGACATTTCAATAATCCCTTACAGTTCTCAGGCTTGGAAGGAATAAATACGTATTATACAGCTACGGGCCTGTACATGCTGCAATTTTGCATTTTTTTCTTAGAGATATTTTCCAACTGTGGATGGTTGGTATCCATTGAAAGTGAGATAATGTCTAATAGTGTATTTTCTTACTGACTGCTGCACTTGGGACTTGCTACAATCCCATGAAGAAGGTAAAACACACCTTTGAGAGGCAGCAGAGTGAAGGCGCTTTCTTAGGACACCCTTGGAAGCTGTCCGCCTGGGTTTTTTCTGTCTTCTAGCCCCTTTAGCAGAGAATTTTTCCTTGCATTGCAGTACAGCTTTCTTAGTTGGAGGCAGGAGAGCTAGTGTCCAGTTTGTCCCACAGAAAGGGAAAGGAAACAGCATCACCTGTCCCTTTAAAATGGGCATGCAGATCACATAGAAGACCGGCAGCATAGTCAAGGAGAGAGGAATAGAATTCACTGAGTGACTACTACATCTGGCACTGTGCCCTGTGCTTTGGATAACCTGACCATATCATTTATCATCCAAAGAATGAAAAGGGGGCGTTATTAATAATTGCATCCGGACTACAGGCATACACCGAGACTATCCTGAGAAAGATGGGATGTATGGTCATTCCAGTGAAGAGGTATCATTCATCATACCCCCAATAACGTAGGTGACTTTTCCTTTGTTCTGAATCTCAGGAAGATGAAGCCTGCTCAGGGTCACATAGCAAATGCATGGCAGAACTGTCTGTCTGATTCCACATCCCTGTGTTAAGGCTGACATCAGAGGTGGGGACCCTTGACACTCTAGCCACACAAGAGCTGTCTCTGGAGGTTGCTAGGTTGTCAAGCATTTCTTCTCCCCACGGTATTCCCAGCCATTGTACCTTGGTCATCTGATCTCAGGTGGGTCGCGATAACTGCGTATCGCCAGCAGAGGGCAGTGTTGCCATGCTGGCCAAGGAAAGGGCTACAGGAACAGGAAGGAGGCTCAGGCTAAGCAGGCCTTGGTGGCCCTGGCAGTGTCACTACAACAGCCAGCCTCATAGGCTGCCTGCTGGCCACCTGCTTCCTTGGCTCCCATCCCCTTAAGGCTCACCATGGATAAACCTGTTGTCCCCCTCACCTGTCTTTTTGATCCCTAGATAGAGAACCTGAGCAAATTCAAGAGTTTGATGCCACCTGGGGTGGAAAGAGACCCGAGGAGATTTTCCAAATTGGAAACAGGGACTGTTGCCATTTTCTCGTTTGCTCAGAATTACTCCAGAGCTAGGAGCGCTGTTGACATATGTGTTACCACTTAATCTTTCATAAGAAATCTTTTCCATGGGGGAGCTGCATTCTGGATCCATGCCAGTTGAGATAATTACATTTCCTCAGAAGACTGAAGCTGTGTAGGCTACATTTTTTTTCTAGGAGTTAGGGGTTTCAAGCTTGCAGTTTAGGCATTGGGGGGGCGGGGGAGGGAAGACGGTGACAAAATGGTCCACGGAAAACTGAAGACCAGGGTTTGAGGAGGAAAAGGAAACCCTCAAGCGTCACTAACAGTTTTTTTTCTTCTCTTGGCCTCATTCCGAGTGACATTCGCTTGTAGTTTTTCCCTATAACTAGGAATTCAATGCTCTTTTAAAAGAAATCGGATTCACAGGGGGTGTGAAACAAAGCGGAAAATGATAAGAGGAGGAGAAAAAAAAATAACAATCCAAATGGAAAAAGGAGAAAGAAAAAAGTCCTTTTAACAATTTCTCTCTTCTAAAGTGGATGGGACAGCATTTTTAGATTAAGTTCAGCATTTTGTCAGGAGGAATGAGAATGCCCTGTGATCCTCAAACTAAGAATTGCTGGTGAATTTCTACCCTCCTGCCGGCATAGATCTTAATCAACCGGAAAACCTCAAAATGACAAACAAAAGACAGCTTTGCTCTCCGAGGTTCATTAGCTCGGGCCAAGGTTGAGAAGACACGGTAAAACGGGCGAGCCGGAGGAGCCACTTTGTGGGCAATTCTCCCTTCCAGCGCCCAGCCCCGTCCTCTCGCTCTAGTAACTGGGGGGCCTTCCTGGATTGTTTCCTGGAGTACGCACTTCTCGGAGTCCGTGGTGAGAGGAGTTGAGGCCGATGGGGCAGCTGCGGAGGAGGAGGAGGCACTCTGGTGGGCAGGCTCAGGCAGAGCCCAAAGTCACTTGTCTCTCGTTTCAAGGACGTTGGCCAGGGTCATGAGAATTGCAGCAAATCCAGGCCATGCTCCAGCTCCTTCCTTCCCAGCAGCTCCTCTTCCTTCCTGTGCTCCTTCCTCATGTTCACAACGTACTACACTCTCCTGGACATCTGACTAGAAACTCCACAGACCCCTACTCTTCCCCTCTCTTTCTTGACCAGATCTCAAATCCTATCAGAACATCTTTCTAATGTGTCTTACACTTCCTCTCTTCTTTTATAGCTCCTGGTCTGGCCCTCAATACCTTTCCCTTAATAACTTCTTTGCTGTCCTCTCTGCCCCTTTATGCACGACAGCCAAAGCAAGTAAACCTCCTTTAGCCCATTTAAAAAAAAGATTTTATTTATTTGTTTTTAGAAAGGGGAAGGGAGGAAGAAAGAGAGGGAGAGAAACACTCCTGTGTAGTTGCCTCTTGAGTGCCCCCTACTGGGGAACTGGCATGCAACCCAGGCATGTGCCCTGACTGGGAATTGAACTGGCAACCCTTAGGTTCACAGAGAGGCACTATATCCACTGAGCCACACCAGCCAGGGCTCCTTTGGCCCATTTCTGATGGTCTAATCTCTATAGTCCTTGAGCAGCTCACCACTTCCTACAGGATCAAGTCCCAGTTCCCTGGCATTTAAGGCCCTTTGTGACCTGGCTGTCACTGGCCTATCAGGCTTCTCTCAGTATCCTGTCCCTGTACTACATCCATACAAAGCCTCCCATTCCTCCTCAGCACCTTTTTTCCATCCCCATTGTGTTTCCTCAACTCCCTGCATCCACTCATGTGGTTCTCTTGTCCAAACTCTGTCTACTCATCATGCTTCAGCTTAAAGGCCACCTTCTCCTCAACAGTATGCTTCCCACCCTCCATGTCTCTGCACAAATGGAAGCAAATCTCCCTGGCTTGGGAATTTCCACAATGCTTTACTTGTAACACATATATATTTTTTTAACTGATCTCATATTTAGCTTTTTTATGCCCCTCTTTTTTTCTTCCCCCTTTCAGTATGTATTCCATGAAGTGAGGGAATCACCTTCTTTCCACACATAGCTTTTTGTAAGGCAAATTTTATTTTATTGTATTTATTTGTTAATTATTTCATTTTTATCCTCACCTGAGGATATTTTTTCAATGTTTTAAGAGAGAGAGAGAGAGAAAGAGAGAGAGAAACATTGATGAGTGAGAGAAACATTAAATGGTTGCATTCTGTAAGCTCCCTGACCAGGGATTGAACCCGCAACCTAGGTATGTGCCCTGACTGGGGATTGAACCTGCAATCTTTCAGTTATGGGACAATGTTCCAACCACCTGTGCCACACTGTGGTAAATTTTAAATTGCAATATATTAACAAGGTTAATGAGTCCTCGTAGAACCCCTAAATGAAGAAGTAAAGCAAAGTTAGATGGATGCATGAATAAACGACTTTGTGCATGGATGAATAAATGAATTTGTGTACTTATGCATTCACGTATATCTTGGAAGCCTACTATGCAAATTAATTCAGGAATAGATGAATGCTTATGTGCATAAATGAATAGAAACACGCATGCATGAATCTGTGAATGAATGACTGAATGGCTGGGTTCCTGATTCTTAGGATTGTCTCTCACGGAGCAATTTTCCAAGTTACTCTACATACTGCTCTCGTGCTGTTCTTTCACCATTTCTTGAGTACAACTTTGTTTTTACTAATTAAAAACCTTAACTGTGTTCAGATCTTTAACCACACAAGTCCATTTTCTTTTTCTTTACTGGCCATTTTCTTTCTCTAGGTGAGGCTGTCCCGCATCTGCACCACACCATTGAAATAGGGCATAAAAAATAAAATTAATTCTAGGCAGTTTCTCAAGACCTCTCCTTCTACATCTTGGCCAGGCTTCCTATTCAACTCTCAGGTCTTCATTCTTTCTTGATTCCAGCACACGCTGGTTTCTATTGAGTTTGGTCTCCACCAACCCCAAGCAAAGGCATCCCTGTGAGAGGATGATATTCTAACCACATTTGTATGGAAGTGGTTTGGCTGTTTCTCTGGGAAGGCAGTAAACAATTCATTCTTAAGTGTTCCCAGAAGGATGGTATCATTATCTCTCGGTATCACATGGTGGCCAAAGTCTATGGGTTTCACTTCAATCCACAACAGAGATTATCTGCACTTTAAATTCTTGTTTGAGGATTTGATTGTAAATCGAATGAGAGCCAGCCCTTCTTAGAAGCTCATTTATGATATCTGATGTTTGATAGAGAAAGTCTAATAGACATGCTAACTATCCATTCATCTCCAGTTTCCACAGGAAAGGACATACCTGAGTCACATTATCTCAGCCAGTGGCAGAAATGCTTTCCTGGAATTATGGCTTAATATTTTGCTCTTTGCCTTTATGGAGGGTCGATAAAAAAACTGCCCAGAAGAAAAAAATCATCTCTGTATTTTTCCAAAAGTGTGATTGAAGATGGGCTCTACTATTAAACTCGATGGATTTCAAAGTCTCTATTTATATTATAGAAAGTCCTACAATTAAATAGTGGGTCGTATTGTGAAGGAGCAGGTGGGCTGTGCACTACCACGGTGTACATGCCTCAGTGAAACACTACGCTGTACTTGATAATCGACGTGGCCCTGTCTGCCCCAGGAAACATCACAGCATCTACTTTAGGACCCGGAGCCAGGCTTGGGTCACAAAGTATTTACTGGACAAAATCAAAACTCAGACGCCACTCATGTTTATTTGCCTATTTACCTGGCTTATCACCTAGTATCAGGGGTGGGACTCCAAGGAGCATTCTAGAAGAGAGGTCACAAAGCTATTGTCCATGGGCGGGCTGCCTGCTTTGTAAATAAACACAGTGGGACATTATTGAAACTCAGCTGCATTCATTCGCTTGTGCATTATCTGTGGCTGTTTGCACATTTTAACAGCAGAGTTGAGTAGTCACCACAGAGACCTTATAGTCCACAAAGCCTAAAATGTTTACATTTTAGTCCTAGAAAAGACAGTATTGTGACAGAGTCAAAGGACATGAGTTAGGATCCAAAGTTCATCCACGTTTAAACGGTCCCGAACCATCTGAGGTTCAGTATCTTCAACTGTAAAATGCGGCTATAATTCTGTCTGTTTCACAGTTATTTGCAAGATTAAATAAGAACCATGGGTGTAAATAACTAGCAGGGTGCCGTATACAACCACTATGAGTAAGCCACCACGCTCTTTCTGAGTGAGGCTAAGGGACTGGGACAAGATGACATCTACTCTGGGGCCAGACACAAACATGATCCCTTCCAAACAAAAGTCAGTGCTGCAATTTCTCTCCGCTAGATCCACTACCAGGAGAATTTCCTCCCAAATCCATGGCCTAGAGGAAGCATTCTCTGTTAGTTCTTCTTATTGAACAGCAACTACAGAGATAATCTCAGGTGGGAAAAGCACAGTGCATTTCTTCCAGGGCCTCATATGTCAGGTATGATTTTAATTTCAGATAATGTCCAAACCAGATAAGAATCCCATTGGTAGTGTGAGCCACTGCACTTACTGGTGCTGCCTGTGTCTAAGCTGGCACCCTCCTCCCTCCCTCCCTCAGCCTGGCTCTAAACTAGAGGAGACCCCATTGGGATGGAGATGTTCTCAACCTTGCTTTCCCCCCACTGTTTCCTGAAGCTGGACTAACGGAGATCGCCACTTGAGATGCAAGTTTGCTTCAGTCCCTGAGTTGAGCTGTTCCTGCACTCAGACCATTGGAATGGACCTGATCCACCCAACAACACAAATGCAGAGGACACACTGCAGACACTTAGTAAATTCCACTCAAATTGAATTGAATAAAATTGGGTTTGAGTCTTGCTAGGGATGGCGACATAGCAGGAGCAGTAGGGGTGGAGGTAGAATGATGTCAGCTACAATTAGGTGATCAGGATGAGGTTTTGAAAAATTGGAATGTATTAAACCAGGAATTTAATAAAGCTCAAAGCCTAGCCCACTGCTCACACACTCTGGTGGCTGTAAACTGAGGCGAATGTGTACATAAGGAGAAATATCCATATAGGAGACAAAGCTCTTCTCTATTAATAGCTAAACCAATACCCAGTACCTTCCAATGATGAGCTCTGATAAAAGCCTATTTGCAGCATGAAGCTTAGGGATCTAAGCTGGCCTATTCAATCCTTTTCCTTGAGTGGCTGACTCTGCGAAGAGGCTACAACATAAATTTCTTACTGATTTATTGGCACACATGAAATGGGGAATACATACAGACAGATGTGGCTTATCTTTCCCCAAGGAGGCAAAAATGTGCCCAGGCATGCTTACCACATGGAAGCCAAAAGTAACCCTGAAAACTAACGTGACCCTCTCAGTGTCCTGGGGGCTAACTGATTAGATTGGCTACTAACAGAAGAGAGAGACATGGAAGCATAAGGAGATGTGATAGAAAACTTCCTTTCCCTACCATTTATCATTTTAAACTTTGCAAAGCACTTACAAACAATTTTCCCTATATTCCTCACAACACTAGGAGATAAATAAAATCATTTTTCCAGGTAAGAAAAGAGGTGCAGAGTTACTAAGTGATTTGCCTGACGTCACTCAGCTAAGAAATGGCTGAGCTGGATCTCAGACCCAGGTCTGCTTGATTCCAAGGCCCATGGTTTTTCCTCTGCACCCTGCTACTCAAAATGTGATCCATGGACAAGCTACGCAGCATCACCTGGATAACTGGGTGCATTTCAGGAGTGCAAGGGTCTCAGGCCCACTCCAGGCCTACTGAATCGGAATCCCCATGTGACCGTCTGTGTATTGAAGTTAGAGAAGCCCCATCCTACACGACACTGCCTATCTCTCGATATTTTCTTTTCCAGAAGACAAGCCCAGCCACTGTGGTCAGATCATGCAGAGAAGGCAGACCTGGATTCAGGAACCCCGTGTCACTGACACACCCTGCTGGTTGGGTAGGAGCCCTAGGTGCTGCCAGGCCATGCCTGCGTTTCCTGAGGCCTCTCGGCACTTTGCATCGACTGGCCAGTTGCCCTTACAGGAGCCAATGTCCCAGGTCCTACTCCATCTCCCTTTATTGCCATGCAATCTGTCCAAACCATGAATCCCCCCAAATTGGGCCAATTTTGTCCCATTGTGTGGCCATCCCAGACCCCAAAAGGAGGAGAGTCTCTTATATTTCCCCTTGAAGGAAAAGAATACACAGCTCTATATATGCAGAATCTTGTGGGAATGAAGTCCCAGAATAACCAAAAGAGTTTGCTGTGAATTTAAAGCCATTTATTTTCCTTTTTCACTTTTGATTAAGTTTTGTTATTTCTCAGCATAATTTTCTAGGGCAGATTAAGATTCATAATGTTCTAAAATACTGTGATTCCTGCAGAAGAGAGCTTTGAAATGACAGATACCTTTGTTGACATGCTGCTTAGGTACTTGATAAATATTCTTTCACTGTAACCTCAAAACAACACTGAGGAGAGGAGAATTACCCCCATTTTGTAGATGAAGGCAATAGGCTCAGCCTCGAGTCACGCTGACAAAGCCCGTTTTCAAGAGTAGTTTGGCACCATTCCCAAGATGCATCTGTTTGAGGTGAATGATAAGTAACGTATTAGGAGTGAAGGATGCCAAAAACGGGTAAGACTGAGGCTCCTAAATCGACCACTTGACTTGAATACATAAGGTAGTAAGCGCTTAAAGATTTTTTTTAAAGAATCACGTATATAGAAATGAGCATGAAGCAATGTTGACATTTTGAATGAATTTAGACAAATAGAAGATACGATAAAAATGTTGAGATTATGGATGGCTAAATCTTCAATTATGACCTGCAACCTCGAGGGTAGGCTTTTACTCTTTTCTCTGTTGTTAACGATGACAAAAGTAGCAGAAGCAACGGTGGAAATAGACTGGAAGCAACTGTACTCATTATCTGTTGCTGCCTAAGAAGTGATTGCCACACTTTGTTGCTTAAAACAACACACATTTATCATTTCAGTTGCTGTGGGTTTTCTGCTTCAGTGTCTCACTGGCTGCCAGGACACTCCTGGCTGGGGCCAAAGTCTCCTTTGAAGCCTTGACTCGGGGAGGATCTCCTTCTAAGATGGCTCAGTGAGTGTTGATAGGATTTGGTTCTTCACAGGCTATGGAATTGAAGGCCTCAGTTCCTTATTGGCTGTTGGCCTGAGGCCACCCTTTGCTTCTTGTTCCTTGGACTGCTCAGTGTAATAGCTGAGGAGTCAACAGCGCCCGGCAAGATGGAAGTGACAGCCTCAGGAACCTAATCATGGAAGTGGCCGCCTGCCTATTCTATTTGCTAGGAGTGAGTCGCCAGGGGAGGGTGATTACAAAGGACCTGAATACCAGGAATTGCAGATAATTCGAAAGATGCCAATCATGACTATGATTCCCTGATGTGCCTGGAATTTGGCTAATCACAATTTACATGACCACATTTCCTATTCAACTTTCAGTTGAGTGTGGATTACAATACTCATTTTACAGATGGAAAACTGAGAAACATGAGGTTAAGCGACTTGTCCAGGGTTACATAGTAGCAAGGCCAAGATGAAAAATCACAATTTGTGTGACACTAAAACCCATATTCTAAGAAGAACTCTTTTAAAATGTTATTTTCTCTCATGGGGTCTTCATAGGGAGCAAGGACCAGAGGCTCCTTTTTGCATCCAAGTCCTTGAAACTTAGAGATCTAACACACTGGGGCACTCAATCCAGGGACATGGATACTTATTAGAGGAACATTTAAGTTAGTGAATGAAGTGGTCATTAATTTACAATGAATTACTGTTCACAGGAACTGCTGGTATTGGTTGAAGCAGATAGGAGGATTCCCCTGGTTAGGTAAAAAATGGATCAGAAAAATGACAAAGGATGGAATGGCCATTGCCCCATCCCCCCATGATGGACATTGTTCAATCACCTCTGAGATAGGGACTGGAGCTTATAATGGAAGAAATAGTAACTGAGCAAGATTTAGATATAAGCAGAGCCACTTGGAGAGGGAGAAGCATGAGTCAAGGAGGAGCACGGAACTGATGTATCAGTGGGATGAGAGTTTTATAAGGAACAGATAACTCAGTCACAGTGGCCAGCAGTTCAGAAGTAAGGTGGACTTCAGCTCGGTTTGATTCACTGGCTCTGTGGTGTCATCAAGGCCCTGAATTCTCCCTCAGTGCTCTGCCTTCTGCGATGTCGACATCATTGTAAAGCTGGCCCTGGTCAGGTTGGTCTTCACTCCCAGCCGGCAATGACACGGACAGAGCCGTCGGCAGCAGTTTCCAAAGGTACAGTTGGGGAAAATGTTAAATTAAATGCGTGCATTTTTTAGAGGGAGGAGAGGAGGGGCTTTATGATCATGGTGGAAGGAAGTATTATGCCTAATTGACCTACAAAAGTAAAGGTCGTAAGAATGATAGCTTTTTATGTCTTTTTCTCAATATTTCCATTGGTTCTTCTGCCCTAGGACACAGCAGAAAGGCACTTCACTTCTCCGTGTCACAGAGTTCTGCATGTCTATAAATGTCACCTGAAGAAAACATTTTGTGTCAAATAAAAGGGAAGTTTTAGTGTTAAACAGAGCTTTGTTTTGTTTTTTCAAGTAATGAAGGCCTTCTCAGAGCCTATGCACCAGGAGGTTCCTGGAGAGGGGATTCATATGATACATCTCTAAACCTATTGGACCACAAAGCCATTTATTCAGATGTGACGTACAACTAGTGTACTGTGAAAAGGCTTTGGGAAATGCTTATCTAAAGGTTTTGCAGTGTTGAGAGAACAACACCTCCCCCTACTGACCTAGACGTCTTAGAATACTACTTCTCATTGTGTAGCTTTTCCATGATTGTGATTATTTTTCTAGTTGTGGAATGTCTGTTTCCTCCTCTCGAATGTAAATACTGTGCTTGTCTTGCTCATTACTGTATAGATGTTTATTTGTGATGCCTCCCAAGTAGGTGCTCAATACATTTGTGAATGAATGAATCAGTGCATGATTAAAAGTCAGGAGGCCTGGATTTTGTTCCCAGCTTGGTATCTATCTTGGTATCTGACTCCTGCAAAGACCCTTCTTGGTCTATTTTTTGCAAGAGAAGAGAATGGAAAGGAATGATCTCCAGAATCCCTTTCAGCATTAGATGCTATGATCTAATTTCTTGTCTTTTTCAGATGTAGCAATTCCATACTTTCCCCAACCAATAGGATATTAAATATCTTGGAGTTGTGAGGGAGTATGTTATTGGCAATACATGAAATAGGGTCTACACAGTACTCATCAGCATAGCACCAGACCCTAAGTGGCAGCCCTTTCTGCTCTTGTGGCTGTTGAAACTCAAGTGCTCTGCCTTCTTATCTAGTGCTCTCCTAAATTCTACTTATGATCCCTAGGACTGAGCACATACTAAGAATTCAATTAATATATCAGCTGAAGGAACAAATATCTAATATACATATCAAGTTGGACAAATGTCACTAATCAAAACATCCCCAATTAGTACAAGGTGTAATTCCAAAATTCCAAGCCCACACTTTCTTTCGTTTAGATCTATCACAGCTTAAATCCTCAACTGTGACTAAAAATACCAACCCCTCCCATGCTGTCCATGAGGGCTGCAGTGTCCAGGTCAAGCGGAATTTTTCTCAAGTACAAAATGATCAAATTAATCCAGGTGATATCAGATGAAGACAAAAATGACAGACATGCTCAAAGGAAGGATAATTGAATACAATGAACAGAGCAGAACAGGACGGTTGGAGAGAAGCCACAAAGGGACACGTGCATGTTAATGAATGCATGTGAAATCAGGGGAAGTCCATGCCCTGGTGCTAATAATGGGAGGGGACATTACAGGCTGAGTGCCTGTATGTAAAACACTGTATTATTTCAAATTAGTCAAGGGAAATATAGGACACTGGACTCCAGCACATTTTAAAATATTACTTTCAGTGAACATCCATTAAAAACAAAACCACTGCACTGTAATAAAGCATGCTCCGTTATGTGGAGAGAGTGAGGTGACAGTATGATGTTATGGGCAGGAAGTGACCTGCATGGATGTCAGTGTGGCTCAGGCCACTTCACAGCCACAGCATAGCGTGGCTTTTAATGGACAGCGACCTGACAGCAAGGTGTGTGCCATTGTGTGTGTGTTTTCCAGATAGGTTTGGCTGATAGTGTTTTTTAAGCATTAACTTGCAATTATGCAAATGTATATATGTTACATGTTAATTTTTACAACAGTTTTAAGAGAACCAAATTCCAGAAATATAGTTGCTACAAACAAAGCAAGTCCAAGACATTCTTTGTAAACTATCTCTTGCTTTTTTTTGTTTGTTTGTTTGTTTGTCCTCCTTCCTTCTCATCTCCTCATTACTTCTCTAAGTCTTGGGGGATGGGTTTCTTAACGCGGAATTCTATATGGATTTAGAGGGTCAGGAACTGCCCTGAAATTTCATCAAATTTTGTACATGGGAGCGAATGCGTTTTTGTTTCTGGAGAGAGTGTCATATTCACAAAGCGACGGGTAAGGGCATCACTCCCTTGCCACTTCAATGTTGAGAATTAATCATGTTAATTAGAAGGAACAATGTTCTGTGAAAATAACCATAGGTTTTAAGAGTAAGATGGATTAAAATTCTAGCTCCATAAATTTCTTGAACGAATTACTAAATAGCTCCATACCTTAGACCACTTCTTTAAAAAAAAATGAGATGATACCTGCTCTGCAAGGTCTTTTTTAAAAGTCAGATAATCAAATAAACCAAATTAAATGTTTTGGAGCATCTAATTCAGTACCCGGCAAATAGTGGATATTCAGAAAGTGATAGCTGATATTGTCATTGTGATTATTCTTGAAAATACTCTTTCCAGCACCAAAGGGCCAGATCACACCCCCTGACTGCCTTTCCAAAGATCTATCTACCAGACTCAGCTCTCCTTTAATCTAAAGGCCCATCCACCTAACCGCCGACCACCCTCAAATACATTCAGCCATTCTTTATTTCTCCTCTGCGTGGCTGCTTTATTGAAAGACCTTCAGTTTCCCATCTCTATTTAGCCAGCTAGCTTAACTCAAACAATTTCTAACAAAGAAAAACAAGACTGGTTTATTTAAAAAAATCTTCTTTGATCTTTAATCATAGCTGAAGATAATTCAATCGGATCGTCCTTATTGCAGTGGTTTGGAACCAGCCGCCATCGCCCCTGACTCCGATAAATGCTTGCCCTGTATTATTACAATAAAACCAACATCATAGAGTGATATTTTATTCCCTCTTTCTTGATGATATCATCACAGAGAATTAATGTCTTTTTTTTCCATTACTGCTTCATTGTATGAAATATGGACTAACTCAAACCTCCTGTCAGATATTTTCATCTACCATATTGAAGAAGGAGGAAACTCAACCACTGAGTTAAACAGGTGAGCACCACAGTGTGGAATAATCAAAGGAGGATGTTTGATGTGTGTTCACAAAGAGAGGAGAGAGAGTGTGCTCCATGTAAAGATTTCTCCTGAATCTAAGCTATCCCGTGTCCTCTGTTTTAGTCAATGACATTTCTATCCTCACTAGCATAGAGGTTCAAAGGTCATCTTAATGATCATTAACTATTGGAGCACGATTCAATGGGATTTGGCTAGGGGATGCATAAAATACCTGAACTTGCCTTTTCCTTGCAAGAATTTCCAAGGACAATAAACACATAAATAATGATAACAAATAACAAATCAAACTTCCTCTTTATTTTTTTTTGCCAGAAACCCAGATGTGATTTCTTTGTTAAACTGGACTAGAATCAAAAGCTAAATTGGGGATGGGCAGGAGAAAAGGAGATTATTTCCCTCACATGTCCAAATCTAAATCTTACCTTTAGCTTGGTGCCTGTTAACCTTGACTGCATATTGGAGTCAATTTGGGAGCTCTTAAAACACCGCTGCCTGGGTCCTACCCCAAAAAGATTCTGAAATATACAGTCTGGGATGCAGACTGGAGAATCAGGATTAAAAGTCTTGAGGTGATTCTAGCTTGTGGCCCAGGTTGACAGCCATACTCTCTAGCTAGTTGTCTGGCACTGAAGTGATAACTTCCTCAAGCAGTAGTACTTTCCAAACTTCAATGTGCATGGGATCACCTGGAATTTGGTTGCTGACTCCGAGTTAGTAGTGCTGAAGTGGGACCCAAGAATGTGAATTCTTCAAGTTCCCTGGTGCTGGTGGTTAATGGATTGTGTTTTTAATGCCAGAGTCTTAGAGTTCTTGACAGGAGAGAGAAGGGGAGGTTTCAAGTTTGATCAACTAACCTATTGATCTGCAATGGAAGGAAATAATATAGAAGAGAGAGTGAAAATTTTATGCATTATTCAGTCACTTTATCTTGGGCTGCATGTCCCAACATCTGCTCCAGAATCCAACCAAAACACATTAGTAACACTGTTTTTTTTAAGCAAGTTGGGGTTGAGAGAGGAATGGTGCAGGAATATCCCTTCCGAACAATGTTGGTTGTATAAGAGGGATGACCTTCATGGAAGAGGAGATAGTTGAACTGAGTCCTCTAGGAGAATAGTTTTTCAGGTGGATAAATCAATTTTGAGTCCAAGAGATAGCAAATGCAAGCTTAGAGAGGCATAAAATAGAGGGCATAGGGTTCAAAAAAAGGTACAAATGTTTTGTAGTATAGTTTTAGGACTCAGGTAGATAGGAAAATACAACAAGTAGACTAGAAACTCAGGCAGAGAAATGTGGAGTCTGGAGATACATTGCAGGCAGCAGGGAATCTAGAAGGATTTTGTGCTAGTACAGTTAGCCTGCGATGCATGTTGGCCCACCTTTTGGCATTTGCTGTCTTTGGTTTTTGCTGTTCCCTTGCCCTGGAATACTTTTTTTCCTCCATTTTCCCTGATGAAGATCTACTCATCCATGCTTTAGTTGAAATAACATCTCCCCACTAGAGATAATCAATCTTTCTTTTTGCACTTTGGACTCAAGTTATTTAGGTGACATGAGATATTTGAACAGAAAATATGGTGTTTTATTAATCTTGGAGTCACTTTACCCATCAACACCTAGGCTTTCTCCTGGCATGTGTTAGCTGTTCAATAAACAGTTGTTGAATTAAATTAAACAAGATAGAAAAAGCCATGCCATCAATTATGGCTTAAACATTCACCATCTCCACTTTTCTTATTTTTGACTTAAGCGTTGATTAAAGAGTATTTACTGACAAAACCAGATACTCATGCCAGTACTGTCTCCACAGAGACTGTGTGGAAGAGCAAAGGGTTGGGAGTTAAAAGGCCTCTTGCATCACAGTCATATTGATGGCTCAATGTCTCCTGTCAGGGTGTCAAGTCCAGATGCTGAGTACCTCCACAAGCACAGCTGGATCTTCTTATGCCAGATTGACATGAAAGAACAAGAGGATAGCAGTGGCACCAGCCATTCCACCTGACTGTGCTGCTGGCTCTTTGGAAACAAAGCTATCCATCAGGCCATTCATTCATCAGCCTGAAGTGAGGAGAGAATCATAATAGTGGCTATTATTTCTAGTGTGCTTACCACAAGTCAGGCACTGTGAGAAGATGTCTTGTGAAGTATTGCACATAATTTTTCCACTAATCCTGCAAGGTAGACATTATCATACTCCTTTCATAGAAGTGGAGACTGAGGCAGCAACTAATTAAATGTTGTACCATGCTGGGGATCATTCAAAGGGGACTGATGAAGCTAGAATTGGGAATTAAGCTCAGGCTGTTTGACTCCAAAGCCCAGGCATTTCAGTATTTCATGTGTTAAGAAATTAAAAAAGTAGTATGAGAGTTGGGGAATGTTCTGACAGGTGCAGGGAGGGCACAGAGAAATCTATGCCAACTGGGAGACTTTAAATCTATGCCCCCATTGTTGTCAGCTCCCACTGATGCAAAAGCAATGGGACACATAAGAGCACTTGAAAACGTTCCTATTGATTGGAAATGAATAATTATTACTTTCTCTATTTTACAGATTTACTATCAGAAAGTAATAGCAGAATAGCTAAGCAAGATTAATAGCCACGTTTCATTATTTTTAACCCAAACTATTGATTTTAAAGTGGCATAAGGTATGGCAGTTTATTACAATAAAACAATAAAATAGACTATATGAAATAATTGAGAATAATCTTTTCCCTTTTTGCTGCAGCTATGGGATATAATGTGCCGTGCATGTGAAGGCATTTATGGCAAGCTCTATCCAGAGATGGCAGCTTAAGCACTCTATAAAGAAGCACTTTGAAACCAGAGCATTATAAATAATCAGCAGTAAAGCTGGTAAATGGGTCTTTAATTTGATTCTATTATGTCATAAGGACCAAGGGGGCCCAGCATCAAACACACTAACTACGTAGCAGAACACAACCGTAGGTACATTAGATGGCCTCCAGATGGCCTTCCCACCTGGGGAATTTCCAGAAAGAAGCCGGGTCACTGACATTGAGTGTGGGGTACTAGCTTACCTACGTATCCACAGCAAACAACACCTCTCCACCTATCACAAAAGAGTTTCCTAACAGTCTTCGTCACTAGGCATTGTTTCTCCTACTGTCTCCTCAACTTCCATTCACTTCATCCCATTTTCACAGTTAACAGTAGAGATGTTCAAAGGCAATTTCCTTCTGGAGTCATTTCTGTTGATTGGGGCCTGAGGGGCTGCCAAAAAGAATGTATGACTTCACTGCCAAAAATAGACCATAAAGGATGAAGCAGGTGACAGGCCAACTACATGTGTTATGCTAATCAGACCACACCTGGAGTAGTGAATACAGGTCTACACCAACCTTTAAAATCAGATTGGCACTGGGCACACTCAGTAGAGATAAGGATGATGAGAAGATGCAGGTGAACTCATAGCAAAGGACGAGTGTGGCTGGACCTGTTGTTATTGAAATTAGAGAAGACTCAGGGGAATGCAGGAATTTTCAGCTAATATTTAAAGGAGAATTTAAGCTTGTTCTTTGAGGCCTTAGAAGCCAGACATGGGTTTGGGTCCTATTTGCCTACTTACAGCTGTGTGACCCAGTGCAAGTGATTGGATCTTACAGGGGCTCAATTCCTTTGTCCGCACAATAGAGATAATATTAATTCTTACTCCATAGGGTTTGAAGAGGGGTGGATTAAGTGAGACCAAACAAAGCAAGTACTTAGCACAATGCTTGATACAAATCAAGAATTTGATGAACACTAGCTTCAAAAATAAACACTGACAGTAACAAAAGCAAAACTGGAAGGCAAACAGCACCACCTTTTGAGGGACTGAAGCAGACAATTGACTCATTAGGACTTGAACTGGCTCAATAAAATTCACCAAAGCATCAGCGGGATCCCCTCTGAGGGCAGGGCAGGCAAGTCAGACAATCCTTATCTTTTAAATGCCCAGCAGATAAAACCGTGAAAGCCAAAGTCAGTCCAATTTAAGAGGCAAGCATAAGGCCAGACAGAAAGCCAATAGGAGGGATAAACAAAGGAATGGAGAGACAGTGAGAAGACGGGGTAAGAATGAAAGATGACAGTTCTTCAGGTGCTCATGGGTTGTTGGTAACTCATTTTGCTGGCCTGTGAATAATAGTGGATAAGATGTTTGGCTTGTTATAGACCTGGGCTTAGAGTAGACACCAAAAGACAGAATCCAGGTGGGTATGAGGAAGAAATTCCAGATTGGGAGGCAAAATACTATAATGGGTTTATGGCAGGAAGTTGACTACTAATTAGGAACACAGGCTCTGGAGCCAGACTGGCTGATTCTAGTCCGGAACACCCCACTGAGATCTGCCTACCATTCTGTGGTCTTCACTTCCTCGCCCAAAAAATGAGGATAATAAAGAAATGTACCGTACTTCTTTAGGTTATAAGGATTTAACGAAATAATGTGGGTAATGGTAGTTATTATTATCGTCAAACTTATCCATAGACAGTAGGGGCTTCCATCCACAGGAGTCTAGGGTCAGGAGCTGAAAATAGATGGGCTTTGATTAATTTTACCACCAGCATTTCTGAGCAGCTAGGGGAGCACATTTCCCTGGGGCGAGGGCCTGTTGTCTCTTCTGCCACTCAGAGCAGAAAGGAAATTGATTAAACCAGGTTTTCTTTTTTTTTCTTTTTAAGTGTGGGGGCCATCTGGGGATAGCACTCAAATATAAGCTCATAGTCCAAAAAGAATCATTTGGAGGAAGCAGTTCGTTCCTTCCTGGGAATATAATGTGTGCTGATCACAGAGGAGGGCAATTTTAACCCCTGATCCTGGCAGAGCTCGGCACCCGCTTTTTCTGGAGTGTCGTCGTCCTCCTAGACTCTGGAGATAGCGCCAGTGGGACTGCAGTTGTGCTTTTTGCCACCTGGAATCCTTTTCTCCTCTGCCTGCCTGAGAAAGCCTATTAAGTCCTGTATCCTCTAGGGTCATCCAAGAGCTCTTTGTCTTTCCCCATCTCTGGTCCCCTACTTCTCTGAAATCCTTTACTTTTACAGAATGCCACAAAATTCGGCACCTGGGCAGACCCCTAGAGTGTGGTATTTCACAAAGATGCAAGCCGGTGCCCTTTACCTTCTTTCTAAACCCTCATGCCCTTATCTTATTCAACACTCACAAAAAATTCCTCAGCTTAAGGTTGAGTATAAACACTTTGAGGGAAAGAGCCACTGCTATTTCATTTGGTCTGTCCTAACCTCTAGTACCAGTTACCTTGGGAATGTAACACTTATCCTCTGGACCACAATTTTCATTCGGTGAGCAGATTAAGAGCACGAGTGGAAGGTAGTGGTTGTCATCTAGGCAAGAGTTACTTCCCCTGTTTCTTTTATTAGAACCCCAGCACCAAGCCCAATGTCATGAAACATGGTCAACTTAACTCAGTCCGTTCAAATCTACCCTTTACTCTCTCAACCTCTCTTGTCCCTAAGATTGGCTTACCCTACAGATACGGCCAATGGGACACAAGGCGCTTCTAGGAAAGCGCTTGTTTTCCTGATGAGAGGAACATGAGGCCCATCTTTCGTCCCTTCTTCCTGCTCTGAAGGCTGACTTGCAGGCCCTGCTATTACTGAGCCTCTGAACCAATGCCAGCCAACACTAACCTTAAAACTCATAATGAGAGCCTCCGTTTATTTAAACTATTCTTAGTCAGGATTTTACTGACATGCAGCCTAAGACATCCCTAGCCAATATGGAGGCAGGGGGCAGGAGATTAAATTTTAATTTGAGGAAATTCAACAAGTAGAAATGAAGCAGTATGAAAGTGGTTAATGCATAACCCGAGCGGAGGCTGTTATGGAATAGTGTTAGGGGATTGACAGGCGAGACAGAGATGAAATCGTAGAGGGAGGTTGGGCCAATTTACAAATTCTAGCTGTGTATTTGAATCATCTGGAGAGCTTTCTAAATCAATGCATGCTCAGGCCCCTCCCCATGATAGTCAAGGTGAATTAATTTGGGACAATGACTGGGCATCCACAGTTTTTAAAATTTCCCTAGCATTGAACATCAGGGGATGTTCATATAAGATGAGGAGGACCATCTTTTAAGGTATTACATAGTTATGCCCTTGCCTACTTGTCCACCTTGCCTTCTCTCTTTGAGCAGTGGGCTCTGGCCATACTGTCCTGAACAAGCCATGAGGTTTCTCATCGCTGACTCACGTTTTAGGCTGTACCTAAAATGTCACTCCCTCAGACTCCAGACACCTTCCCTGGTCTCCTCCTACCAACCTAAGTTGGGTGTACTATCTTATATTCTTTTCTAGTAGTGTTTGTTTCCTAGAGAGTTCAAAGCCATGTATTTATTTTTGTGCTCTTTATCTATTTACTTATTTAATTATCTATTGTGAGAGCAAAATTTGTTGCCTATTTTAATCACTGCTATATTTCCCAATGCCCTATAATGGTATGCCTGGTATATATTGTATACTAAATAATTATTTGTAAAATGAATTAATAGACTAAAGGCTCTATGTCCCAGTCTAAGCTGTGTAATGGCAATTTCTGCAGTCACTGGAGGGAAGCAATCACATTAGTACTTTATCAAAGCGTTCCCATGTGTCTATGGAAGAAGGGCTGGAGCAAAATGGGGAAGGGATACTAGTTGGAAGATTTTGCAGCCTCACAGGAGAGAGATGGGATAGAAGCATGGACAACAGATGCCCATTCAGCTGCATGTACCCAGTGCCCAGCTCTGTGCCTGGCACCAAACGACCCAAGGGTATTTGGAAAAAGAAGGAACAGGGGGCTGGAGGATTGGTGGGAGGGTTATTGAAAGGAGCAGCTTTCAACAGAGTAGCAGAACTCTGAATTTTGCATGAGAGGAAAGGATGCAGAAAGTGTACACAGCAGTTTGCTAGATTAACACTGCCCGACTTCACATCACATTTTGCAGACATTAAGAAATTTCTGAGTCCCAGCCAGTGCATGTAGTTGAGGACAGCAGGTTAAGGCAGCTTGCTGCATTCTGTTTTCTTTGTTAGGAAATGGAGGATTTAAATGACTTTAACCTTTGATGATCTGGCGATTGTAAAAATCAGCCTACCAAAGTTCAGGCAGTATCAGACGCCGAGACACCCTTTCTGAACAGCTCATCTTCCCAGACCTTTCTCTGTCAAATGTCAAAGCCCAAATGAGTTTGTCTGGATGGCAAATTACATATTGCAAGTAGTCATTTTCCATAGCTGGCAACTTCCATCCTGCATACTTAAATAACACAGCAACAAAAACGCTCTGTCTTCAAGTTTAAACATAAGGGTACATATATTTTAAGTTGTCCTCAACACTGGGGAGTGCAGGTCTTGAACCAGACATCAACATAGAATTAATTGTTATTTAAGGACTACAAGGTGTTTGATGTAAAGGCTGGGTTAGGAGCACAGTTTTAATGGGAAGAGAGAGAAATTAATTCTTTCTGGAAGCAGAAAGGTGGTCAGAGCTAGATACTGCAAGAGATTAATAAATGGATAGAGCCTGGTTTGTGAAAGCAAAGAAAAGGTATATGGAAAGGTGTGGTTTTCATCATCTTCATACTCCTTACTCTCCTCTTCCTTAACAACATTATAAAGCCCTCACATTTGCATCCCAGTTTAATGTTTGTAAACCACAAAAATCAGTTGACTAGTTCTGCATGTAAGCAAAGCAGGTCTCAGTACCATGATTCAGCATAGAAGAAACTGCGGCTCAGAGAAATAAAGTGGCAGGCCAGAGGACCCAGCTAGTCAGTGGTGACAGCCAGAGGGTGGGGTCAGTGACAGCCCAAGTCTGTTGATTTCTGAAAGACATGGTGCAGCAGAGACTACGGTCTTGGAGTTACATATGTCCAAACACACCAAACTCATCAAAAGGAACACATTAAATGTGTGAAATGTTTTGTATATTAAGTATACCTTGATAAGGCTTGAAAAAAAAGGGCCCTGATCCTAGCTGTGTGGTCTTTGGCAAGTCGGTCTGCATTGATTCTTTCAACTCTGCTTCCTGATTCAGGTGCATGCATCTCTCCCCTGGACAGTTCCAGTAGCCAGTTCACTGCTTTCCCAGCCTCCAGTCTGAAGCTCATCCCTATCTATCCCTCACCAAGTGATGCAAACAATAATTCTAAAACAAGTACTTGATGAGAGTTAAGCCATGCCCTTTGATAACTATCCATCATTCCATAGTCATGGCCTAATTCCTCAAGCCTATCCACAAAACCATTGAGATCTGGAACCATCTACTTCTGAACTGCACCTCTCCCAACTCCCTTCAGCTCCCCGAACCCTATATTCTAGTTGTTCAATGAGTTACAATATGTAAAATGCTCAGATCAGGGTCTGGCACATGGTGAGTGTTATTGAAGTGTTAGCTAGTATATTTCTATTACTCTTATTATTATTATTACTGCTATCATTATTAGCACTCTCACTGAACTATGGGGATTTCCCAGCAAGCATCACAATCTCTCACCCTGTGTGTGTCTATGCATGCCTCCCCTTCATCAGGTTAACCCAAGCTCTCCTGTGAAACTGGATTCAGATGCAGCTCCCTCCACAAACACTGCCTTGACTTCATCCAGCTGGAAGCTGTGGTTCTCACAGTGCTCTGTGCTTCCTGAATAGTCATATATACCATATTGTATTGTAATTCTGTTATTTTTCCCCGGCCCCTACCCCTTCCCTGACCAACAATGACTTATATTATTTTCTCTATAACCACAGGACTTAATATGTGCTTGGCACACAGTACATTCTCAGCACACATTTGGGAATAGATCAATGATATGGCTGAGGCAAAATGAACAGCTCTCAGTGCCTATGTTTTTGCACTGTTGTGTTTTGGGGGTTCTAAATATCTTGTAAATGGCTTTCATTCTCTGTTCTTTCTTTTGAAAACATCGACTATGGGTGAGCTGGTTATTTTTGCTCCTCAATTTTTAGCCATCATCATTCACATCAATTAGTAAGCACACGTAATAAATACCCCCAGCTGTAATCTTGTGGCTCTGTATAGATGAGGGCAGGCAGGCAGGTCATGTGGCATGGGGAAGGGACTAAAACAGAGTGGCACTAAAAAGTCCCCAGAGAGCCATTCCAGTTGATGAGGCTCTGAGTGTGAGGCAGAGCTACATGTGCAATGGAGGAGAAAGCTAGTCTCTCAAGACTTCAGCACACATATGCAGAAACACACACAGAAACACACCATTCACACACGCAGTCACACACACTCATGCATGCACACAATCTCACACACACACACACACACACACACACACCATACTTTAAAAGTCTTTACCCAGCTTCTGCTTTCCAACATGCATTTCACCAATATTTGAGCCAATTCTGTGTACCAACCACTGGGTTCAGAACCAGTCATCAGCAAAACAGGGTACATAATCTCATGCAGCTTACAGTCTTGAAGAAAGACAAACTTGAAATAAGTAGATACATCCAGAGGTGACTGCTATAAGCTCATGATGATGATAATGAAGATGATGGCGATGGTAAAATTCATGCTCATTTGTTGAGTGCTTACTATGCACCAGGCTTTGTGCTAAGTATATTATGTGTATTTTCTTGTTTAATATTTCGGATGATTATATGAGGTATACGAGGTCTGTCTAGAAGGTATCCAGCCATGTAATATGAACAATAGAGACATTTTATTGAAGAAGATACAAGATACAAGAAACATTGTTCATAGGACAATGATGCCTTGGTCCCCTTCAAAGTAGGCACCTTGGGACCTCACACAGTTCTCCCAATTGCCATCAGCTGCCCCATTGTATTTTCCTGAATCTCATTGATGGTCGAAAATCTCTTCCTTTCAAACATGATTCTAGTTTGGGGAAAAGCCAGAAGTTGCAAGGCATTAAGTCTGGGCTGTAGTGGGGCTGAGATAACTGGGTGATTTGATGTTTCACAAAATACTCTGCAGGAGACATGATACATGAGCAGGTGCATTGTCATGATGAAGCTGCCAATCACCAGTTGCCCATAGCTGCACCCTTCTGAATCATCCAAATAGTTTCCGGGGAGGAATGTTAAAGCTTAATGCAAAATTCGATGAAGATTTTTTGCTCTACTCACTAAGTCATTTTGAATGTGACAGCCACACAGCACACATGCTCACTCAGTGGCATCTACCACCCCCACTTTTATGTGAAGTCATTGTACAGTGAAGTTGTCCTTGTTCATGCATGCACATTCCAGTCCACATTCCTTGGCTGCCAGGTTACATTAATGTTGCACAAACCATCTTATTATATTAGTAGTGGTTGGACTTTTTCCAGACAGACCTTGTATGTATTCTACCATCCTGGTTATATGGATATGGAAACTCAGTTTCAGAGAAATTATGTAACATGATGAAGTCCAACTACAAACTATATCATGTTTATTCTCTCTCAAAAACAGTCTTAGAGGAGATGGAAGTGAATGGAAAGATAACAAAATGAAGAGGAAGGAGATGGGGGCTATCTTTCTTCTGGAAGTTTAGCCAGTTAGGACATGCTAGGAAATCAGAAGTGCTCTTAAATGCTGTGGGTAAAGATATGTGTAGGGCATTCATGACAATGGCTATTACATAGTCAAACATTGGGAGGGGGGATAACTCAGGGGTGTAGACGAAGGCCCGGGATCAGGCATGTGAAGATGCTGGTGCTTCCATGCCAACAGCAGTGGTACATGCAGAGACATGGACCAGCATTAGGGGTGGAGTGGTGATTGGGGTTTGGCAGAAGAGTCAACATCATGGTTAAGGACATTTCTCAGAAAACACATCCACCATGGATAGGTTTTTGACATACGTACAAATCATTAAAATCTTTGGTTTTGATAGCAGCTCTCTTTACTTTTCAGAAGGAGGAACACATAGGGGCCAGAGACGTGTCTAGAGACAAAAACATTAACTGTGGCAGAAGTATGACGAGGAGTACAATCCACTGTGCCCTTTCCATCTTCCTCTACAGGAGGGTTTGCTTCTGCTCTGGGTCCTGGCCCAGCACAGACAGGAGTGGCTCCCTCGGGCTTAGTCCACAGTTGCTTTTTCTCCCATTGTGTCTATTTTTGGTTCCTTTGCTACACCTGCCTGCTGGCAGGTGCAGAGGCCACCAGGGAGCCTGCTGGTCACACCTGCTCTGGCTGTACCTAAGAGGGCATGGAGCTCCCTGTTCCAGCAATACCTCTTAAAGTGAGCTGCTAGTCGAAGCAAATATCATTGCTGTACTAAGTGGGACCAGCCTTCAGGGCCCTAATGCCCAGGCACGGGACATTTCCTCTTTCTCTGTCCACCCTCCCCTACCTTCCTGTCAGAGCACGAATTCCCTGGTGAGAAAATCTAGCTCTGGGCCAGGGATCTTTTGCTAGGATAGTACATTTTAAAGTATTATTCTTTAAAAAGTGTATGATGGTCAAAAGTGCAGATATCGAACTATAAAACTACCATGTTGTAGGGGAGAGTCCTTTTCCAAACAGCTAGAAAATAAATAAAATTCATAGTTGCCTCTCATTTAAAAAAAAATCTCCATGATATAGTTTCAATATTTCATACATGTTCCTTAAGTTTGATATTTCTTCACAAGTAATTATAAAGCCAGTTGGATTCAATGCAATTAAGGCCAGAAAAAATAAAACAATAATCAAAACCATAAAACACCAGGTACCATGCATTGAAGATCTGCTATATGGCAGATACATTTTTAAAATTTTCGTTAACAAAATCCAGGATAAACGCAAATTGCTCTAACTTTGCAGATGAGAAAACCGAAGCACGGACATGTTGGCTGTGCCCTTCTCCCCGAGTCACGCAATTAGTAAGACGCAGAAACCAAATGTGAGTCTAGATGGTTTAACTTCCAAGCCTGTTTTTCTCTATCACAGCTTACAGCAGCATCAGCATTAGGGTGCCTCGGAAACACCTGGATGGCTCGGCGACACACAGGTTACTGGGCTCACTACCAGGATTTCTGACTCAGTAGGTCTGGAGTGGGGCTGGAGAATGTGTATTTCAAAGTTCCCAGGCAATGCTGAGGCTGCTGGCCAGGAAACTCTACCTTGAAAACCACTGCCTTATGGGGTCTCTCAAGAACATCGCTCATGATTATGTAATTTAATTCTCACACAACCTGGGAGAAAGGAATTTTATTACTATCCCCATTTTATAGGAGACGAAAAAGCATTCTGTCTAAGGTTATCCAGCTAGTATGTGATGGAGCCTACATTCAAACAGCCCACATACACATCGAAGCATTATGCCGGAGTGATTTCCATCTTTTCCTTGATCGTATTAAGCTTGTTATAGCTGTTTTTGCTACAAGTAGCAGCACTTGCATTTTTCCACTTTCCATTCACAATTATAAGACAGCAGGGTCCAAAGGCGGTAAAGAAGGCAATCACTTGGACAAACACACCCTGCTACACAGAGGACGTGGCTAAGCCACCCAGTCTGAACTGTTGGCTGGCATGCAGTGCCACTAGGTGGTAGCTCAAAATGTTGAATGAACAGAGGTCTGAATTCAATATTGTATATGGTTGAGTAAAGTTTAAAAAATAATAGTAGAGGATAATTTCTACTGGTTTCGGAGTCTGTGTTCTCCTAAGTCCTGAGGTCAGCCTGAATGACCACGCACGTGCGCAAGGCTACTGCCCAGTTTGCACAAATGAGGTCCAGTCCAACATCTCTCCCCAGCGTTCCTATTGCACAAATCAACTAAACTCAATTAAAGGAAATAAAAATTGGGGGAGACATTCATAATTAAGAAGTACTTAGCCTGACTGTTTATCAAGAAATCTAGGTTAGTTGGTTCAAAACGATCCCAGAAAAGATTTCTTCCTTGTTTGTTTGTCTTGTTTTATTTTGCCACAGGGAAGAATGTGTTAAACTCATGTATGTTTGTTTTGTCAATGAAGATGGGAGAAGAGGAGGTTTTATGTTTTACTGTAGCCAGCTACGTGGCCACCACAGAGATTCCTCCTTTTCCAATCTGTCAGGCTTGGATTAAAAGGGATCAAATGAGATCACAATTGGTAAATTGTAAAGTGTGAGACCAGAGGGTAAGATTAGTCTGATGAGACACAGTGGAGTAAAATGGTTCATTTTCTAGCTTTGAAGACAGACAAATTGAAGTTTAAACATTGGCTATGCTAATGACAGTGTAATTTTGGAATAAAAATTAACCTCTCTGAGCCTGTTACTTCTTAACTGTAAGACGGAAATTATAATCCATTTTATGAAGGTAATTGTGAAGTAGAATTAAGATATATGGTCAAGAAGGCACTAAAATCTGATATTATTTTTGTAGTAATACTGGTTTGGGAATTTTTAAAGCCAAAACATATAGAAAAAAAACTAGAATACATAGTCCAAAATGTTTAAAGATGGATATAAATTTCCAATTCTCATTTTGCACTGAATTGATAGGTGAAAAATCATGAATAAAATATTTACTTTTGGCCAAAATCTGGCCTTCACTAAAATTTTAAATAATCCATAAAGTAAGAAATTGCCTGACAGTATCCAAAGTGTAGTTTTAAGACACCGCAAAGATTTAAAGTAGTGCCCAGTAGACCCTCTCAGTCAGAAAAATGCTTAAATGCTTCTCAGTATCTTAAAGGCATTTTTTCCAAGGCAGCTTAACACACGACACATGGTTAAAGAGTGGCATGTCACAAGCATGGCAGCCACCGCTTGTGCCAAATGAACTGGACGTTTGATTCCACATTTCTTCACTGATATGGAGAAAGCCCATAAAGATTTTAAAAGAGTTGTACCAACGATGGACCACCAGCTTACATTAAAAGGGACAAGACTGCTCATGTTTCTAAAAGACTTCTAAGCCCCCAACTTCCTATAGGCAGGAGGCAGGCTAAGAAATTTACTTGGTTGTAAACAAGGACCATTTCTTATAAAACAGTAAGAACAACTCAGAGGGTGGGGTCAAGATCCCAGAAGGTAAAGTGAAGAGCTAAGGAGGGGGATAAATTCAGGAGCCACTCCCAGGAAGAAGGCCCTACCCAAAAAGAAGGCCCTAACTTTTCCTAAATTAGAGCAGACGTGGCAACCCATGACCCATGATTGTGACATCTGTGGCATTTCTATTTTTCCTCCTTTTAAGAAGGATTGTCCTTTCTGGTTATTTGGTCTCTATCTCACCCTTGTATGCTGGGTCAGTGGGGGAAGCTGTTGCCTCTTTAAGTCACAGGTTTTTGGATAAAGAAGAGGGATACACAAGAAGATGTGTCTGGGGAGTCTAAACCACATCTGGGCCCAGTTTATACAAGATTTTGGCATTGGAGTCTGATCCCATGATGGCATTGGTCAGTGGCTCCTCTAACAGCCTCAGGAGCATATAAACGGACAAGCTAACTATTTCTGGGAGGAGAGGGTCTCGGGTGGACACTCCTGGCCAATGCTGCTGAAACAGATCATGGTCAATCTGTGTCTTGCTACGGTAAAGCCTCCAGCATGGAGATCCCACTAGGAATGTCTTTCCACTTAGTAAAAGTTCTAGATGACTGAGGGTCTGCCATGTTAAATCTCCTAAGGGTTGCCTTTCAACGATTTTTACAGCAGTGCAATTCTAAACTGTACCACATGCTTCCCTGACTCTTGAAATAGCGAATTCAGAACATCAATTCTGTGTTTTCCCACAACAGTGGCTGGCTCATGATTTCCCTTTTCTGAGGACACCCAACCCATCTGATTTCTGCCTATGAAAACCCTCCCCATCCACCAGGAGTTGCTAAAATATTGCTCTTTTTCATGAAGAATTTCTTGAGTCTTTTGCTCCAACTAATTTTAATAATATATAATTATCATGATAACAGCTATCATTTATTGAGCAGTTATTATGCACTAATTACTTTAGATAAATTGCACAATTTGATTTTTACAAGTCAGATAAGTGTTGTCTTCTTATTGTTTTATCCACAGAGATGAGTTAGAAAACTACAAGATCTTGCAAATGAAAACACTGAGGTTCAAAGAAATTTAGTGAACTTGCCAAAGTCATAAACCAAATGGCAGCTGTAAGTGAAAAGAATCAGGAATGGGTCCCAAACTGTACTGCTATCAAACCAGAGCGCTTTCCACCCCACATATGGAGATCTGCTCAACCTCAGTGCATAGATGATATTCTGCTTCCTGTTCCTCCCTCCCCCAGGATATTTCTCCATTTCACACGAGGTAGGGATTTAAAGAGCCAGACTGGTTAGGTTGGATGCTGACTTTCCCTCTTAGCAGCTGTTAGATTTTGGGTAAATCACTCAATATTTCTACACTTTAGTTCTTACCTATGAAACAGGGACAACAAGAGTAATTTCCCTGTAGAGTCATCGTGCACAGTTAAGTGTATTAATTCATGCAAGGCATTTAGAACAGCGCCTGGCACACAGTAAGGACTCAGTAAGTGTTAGCTTTTACTGTCTTAATTCCTTCACTCTTGTTCTCTCTCCACCTCTCTCTCTTCTCTCCTTATGTTTTGAGGTTTGAAAAACAACAATTTGGCTCCGATTGATGAAGCTGAAAAGTAAATAAATAGCAGGTGCCAGCAGAAAGCAGATGGAATTCGCTCTGGGTTTCCTTTCCTGTCAGCGTTGGACAGGTTTGGTGTTTGCATAACTTATTCTCTGCCTTCTCCCAAACAGCTCCTCATGGGTCTCTGTGTTCATTATTTAATTTACAATTTTTTCCAATCTTTTTCTTTCATTGGTTCCACCTTGTCCATTCCCTCATTACTGATAACAGTTGTCATTTGTAGAGTCTTCACTATGTGTCAGGCACCCTCCATACTTTCTCTTACAGAATACTCATATGATCCCTAACATACAGATATTATTTCCTTTTTACAGATGAGGAAACTGAGATTCCACAGAGATAATCCCTTACATTTCTACTTGTATTTGTCTAATATTTAAGTGACATTGAAAAAAACAAGGCATGCTTCAAAATATTTATGGAAATTTTTAACTTTAGGAAGTCTATCTCATAGAAAATAGAGGAAATGCCACTGAATATGTGTGTTTTAACAAAACTTGTGACTGAGTCAAAAGATAACTTTTAGGAAATAGGATCCATGCTGAAGAAGGTTTGATTTATTGGAAACAGTGTCCTCAGTGAGAAAGAGAATTGAATCAATTGTAATGAGAAGCCCTTTTCACTCGATTTTAGAAGGAAATAAGCCAATGAGGAATGAGACCCTTACTTAACAATACTATCGTTTTATTTACTTCCCTCTTGCTCTCTCTTAATCTCTCTCTTTCTCTTCCCTCCTTATGTTTTGAGGCTTAAAATATAACAATTTGTCTTCAACTGATGAAGCTGAAAAGTAAATAAATAGCAGGTCTTGGGGATAAGTCCCAATGTGGAGCTGCTTCTGCTGATGACAAGTTTAAGGATGAGGTTATTCGGTCTGAGTCTGATTCTACACAAAGGCTATTGCATCTGGCATTGCGCTCACCTTGCCAATGTAATGTCTTGAGACCCAACTTTGTACTTTCAGCTCTCCCCAGGAGAGAAATGTTGAAATATTCTTTAATTATTTCTGCAGACCAACTTCCTGTAATTTCTTATGGGTTCTCTGTTCCTTCATATCTATAGCTTCATGTGGCTTTGCAAAGCCTGTTGTTAACTCCAGGTCCAAAAGTTAATGGATTGGTTAGCTTTTAGGTAGATTATGCCGTATAACAAACAATCTCAAAATCTTACCAACATGCATTTAATTTTCATTCATATTTCTTGAGGGTGTGGGTCAACTCTGTTAGACTTAGCTGGATACCACGTCTTCTTATTTTGCAATTCAGGCTGAAGGAGACGCCATTATCTCGGAGATGCTATTCTCATAGAAGTGGCCCAGAACAAGAGAACTCAGCCAAGACATGCGATCAAATTGAAAGCTTCTGTTCATGTGAGACAAACATCATGTCTGCTTATATTACATTAATTAGGGTATGTCACATGGCAAAGACTGGAGGATATGGGGCAGGGAATCACAGCAATAGTTAGGGGGGAACAAATAATTCTGAGCAAGAATAGACAACAATAAGGGACACTGGATCTGCCATTTCAAAAGTTCATCATCATCTGACTACAACTGTGTCATAGTGAAAATTCTTGATAGAAATTCCAATTCATTTAGGATAGCCCAAACTATGGACCAGTTTTCCTGGATCAGGTTTTCGTTCTCAAGCTAATCATCAGTGGCTAGGAAAATGGAACACAATAGCATTATATAAAAGGAAAAAACAAGAGCTGTGGCCAGGGACAAATTACTTAAAAAGAATGCATGTGATAGGCATGCAAATACACTGAATGTTGGCCATTGCTTTTTTCCTTATTATTAACCTCATTAACATCTTCACTTTTAGTACCTCTCTACCACTGTCACCATCATTATCATTATAATCTCTATTACCTTGATGACTTCCTTCATCAGCATAACCACCTTCATCATCTCTATTCTTCTTCACTGCTTTGTCATCTTCATCACCTGCCTCACCATCAGCAGCATTTCCTTTACCCTCAGTATTGCAGTATACATTGTGGTATTCTCTAAAACATCTATTCTTCCTCTTAACCACAATGTAGTATCCATGGAGTTTGGGAAGGAATTAAATTCTCCCCCATCTCGCAGAGTTGGAAGTTATTTCAATTAGCCAACAAATATAATATTACTATGATGATAGCTATTATATCTTATGCTCATTGGTTCAGTATGGATAAGTGATCCAAGTTGGTCCAATGAGAGTCAGGTTCAAACTCTGTGGGTCAGTCAGAAGAAAAAGAATATTTGTCTCTCATTGGACAGTGTAAGGGAGTATGTAGCCAGTATATTGCTAACAACTGCCTCATGAATATAAAACAAACTAAGCTTAGGATGAAATCCATGCTGAAGTATAAAGAGGGGGCAGGAAAGCACATGATTTTCTTGGTGACCTTGTTGTTCCACTGGATCAGTCCTTACCTGAAGCTTGCCCTACCTGTCTACATTTCATGTATTTTATGCAATGAATTTCATCTATTGCCTAAATCTGAACTTTTTTACTACAAGAAGCATCCAAAATTATATAATCAAACAATGAGCTTCACTAACTTCATCCACACCAATATCATAATTCTATAGCTGCTTCCATTTTTCTGACTGCCTCCACAATATCTCTGAAAGTCCTTAACTGAAGATCAAGTTACAGATATGAAGAAATGAAGTACAGAAATATGGTAAGAAGACACTTTTTTTCTATAAATACTTTTGGCATTTGGAAAAAAATTCTCTTATGTTTCCTACTTCCTGAACCTTTCATATTATCAATAAACCTGTTGGTTCTAAACGCAGTCTTAGGCATATATAATACATTTTATGATCTAAAACTAATACAGTGATTTTATGGCTAAAAATCTATTCTGAATAAGTACCCAGTACTGAATGTGCAGGCAGCAAGGCAGGGAGGGAAGTGTATTGGATCGGCTTCCTCCTTGACTAAGAATCCAGAAGCCTGCCTTCGAAGACTGCCAGCTACTAATTTGCATGTGACCTTGGGAAGGTTCTTTTCCCTCTCTGGACTTTAGTGTCTTCATTTCTAAATTGGTAGGGTTAGTCCAGGTTCTCACTAAGGAATCTTAGATTCTAAGCTGATTTTTAAATTCTCCAAGCAGTGGGGTAATTTTATACTAGATTTAGATCTATTAAATCTACTAAATAGGTCTGGACAAGTCATACATCTACATTTAAGGGCTTATGTGTTTATAAAATAGAAGTAGAATCATAGACTGTTAGAGCCAGAAAGGACCATTGAGATCACCTAATTCAACTCTCTCATATTTGAGATAAGGAAACCAGGGTCCAGAGAGGTTAAATCACTTACCCAAGGGCACCCAGGCAATTTCATGGCCATGACCTTCACCCACTCCCATAACCTTAATTTTTATCTCATTTTCTTGACATAATCCCGTCCTGTCATCTCTTCCAAATTGAGAATTCCCCAGTAGTAGTTTGTTTTTTTCCTTCCTCACATAGCCAATGAATCACAAGACCATGAGCTTTTCCAAATAGGGCTGTTACTGAGTTATTTCTGCAGCTTCCAGTCCTCTCAGTCTGACAATCAAGGCAAATTGAATGAATGAACCTCAGTGAGAAATGAAGTCATTTCAACCACTCTCCTGCATCAGTAATGCTTTCATTTAACTATTCCAAATGAGCTGGTTGGGTGACTTTTTGATCCTTAATGAGTTAGGTTGGGAACCTACTGAAGATCTGAGCCTATATTGCTGCTATCTAGAAGATGTTTTAGGGAAGGACTAAGAGTCTCCTAAAATCACCTGTGTTTGTACGCCACTGATCCATTTTGCCTGTCTCAAATTTGCCTTCCACTTCTGACAAGCCTCTCACGTAGTCATTGCTAATGGGCATAAATGGTTATTTGATTTTTCACTGTGAAATTATCAGTTCTGCCAGTTAACAATATATTATCCTTCCTTGTTGAAAGTGAGAAGGGGCAGGTTCTTCATGACCTTTGCTAACCTCTAAAAACTGAGAATCCAAAGAGAGATTTTACTTTGCAGTTACAAGGACTAATGCAAGTGGAGGCCATTTGAAAGTGGCTCCCTGTAGTTCCTCCTTTGGATTAAGATCTGTATTGGAGGTCATCAGCTTATTCTGTTTTGAGTAACCTGTAGGGGTCACAGTAAGATCACACACAAAGTCCCACATTCTCCTTGAAAGAAAGAAAAAAAAATTTGAATTTTTGGACAGACCATACTTTACCATCTCTGCAGGGAGCTGGAGACCCATCTCCTGTGCATTTCCCTCTCTGAAACTAACAGACTGAATATGGATGAGCTTTCCTCTCTGTGACCTTCTTTACCTCCTCTCTGCTTTCAGACACAAGCAAGGTCATGGCTATAGGACATGAGTCTCACAGAATGCCCTTCCTGGGAAGCCAGCATGACAAGAAAGCAGCTGTGGAATTAGGAGACCAGAGTTTAAGCCCTGATCTTGTCCCTTTCTGAGTGACCAAGTCCCTTGTCACTTGGTCACTCAGTGCCCGTTTTATTCATCTTTTCAGTGGAATCATACCTCCTTCTAGAGCAAATATAGCTGTTATAAATGATATAAGAAAGATGTTTGTCCCATAGTCGGTGTTCAACAAATAGTATCTGCCATTATTATCATTTTAATAGCCACCAGGTTGGGAGAAAAATATTATTTAGGCTATTAAAGTCAAGAACAGCATTTGCCTAACTTTAGGATGCACAGAAATGTCACCTGGGGGAGCTTATTAAAATGCCAATTCTAGAAATTAGCCCCAGAGGGTCAGATTCAGTAGGAGTGAATCTAAGGATCTACATTTTTAACCATGAGCTCCAGGTGATTCTGATGCGTATGGTTTCCAATCCACACTTTGAGTAAAACATTCTGAAGAAGAAAAGGAGCAGTAAGCAGGATTAGCAAATATTTGTTGATTCATTGATTGACTCATCGGGGACTCTAGCTCTCACCTGTAGAGGAGACTGAGGCAGGCATCCTTTTATCCCCATAGTAATCAAGAGATCTCTCTGTATATCTAATTGCAACTCTGCCTGCAATAACCGAAGCCTATTCCTCTTAGTAAAAATGAGAAGAAATGATCAGCAGCCTCATCATAAAATCTCTTTAGATATTTGTAGAGAGCAGTCGTGTCATCCCTTGTCAGCCCATGTATTCACAAGTAACTCATTTATTTGCTTTAATTTCAAGTCACCATTAAGACTCAGTAAATGATTCCTACTAAATAAAGTCCTGATAAAATAGGAGGAATATGTATTCCTATAAAATAGGAATTCCAATAAATTCCAATTGGAATAGGAATTCCAATAAAATAGGAGAATACCAGAACTCAATGGGACATTGGAGATTTCCTAACAAAGTTCTCATTTGACAGATGAGTACATTAAGACCTATAGATCTCATTGAGGCGGGAGATAGCACAGAAAGAACTCAGACTGGGCTGCTGTTGCTGGCCAGTGTCTAATGTCCTGGTTACCAAGAAATGCCTTTTGGCACTTAGGTAGGATGAATAGTAAACCAAAGCAGGAAGGAAGGAAGCCCTTGAAATTCTAAGTATTGTCTCCACTATCTGGGACAGAAAGCATTTGAAACTGCTTTCATCCCAAGGCCTGGAAGGCTGGAAAGGACACACAGTGCTCAAAGGAAGAAGCCCATTAAGATCTTTGGGTATTCATACCCCACCTCCAAAGCTTGTACCACCTTTACCTGTCAATCAATATGTAATCTCCCTTACCGCCCCCATCCCAGATGACTATAAATGTCCTCAGAACATAGGACCCCCAGCCTTTGGTTGCCCTTACTTTCATTACTCTGCTTTGCCCTGAACTTAAGCTTTTCACCCCCACTCACCTCAGCAAGACCCCTTCCCTTCCATGAAAATGTATCACCAATAAACCCTGCTTGCACGCTAATAGATTTGCTGATCTGTCATTCTTTACAGCATTGTCAAGAAGAACCAGGTCTCCCCCATTAACAACCTGACACATTGGTAACAGGACAGGGATTTAGACCTAGGTTTCTGGCATTCCATTATTCTTGCTACATGGCATGGATTCTAATTCATTTTAAACCAATGAGCACCTACCCTTCCCTAGGCACTGTGCTGGGCACTGTCAGGGATGGGGCAGTGTGTGGACCTAAAAAAACAAGTCCCTGCATTAAAGAAGATCACTGTCTAGTGGACAAAGCACAAAGCTAACATGCAATCAGCATAACTCTTCCTATTTTACTAAGACAGAAATTGAAGACCAGAGTGAGTAACTTGCTCAAGATCTAAGAGTTTCTGAAAGAGCCTAACCTGGGTCTTTTAATTTATTCAGTCAACCAAAATGTATGGCAGGCATAATAAGTCAAGTCTTGGAGCTCATGGACTACAGATTTCCTGCTGTCTTCCCCTCTAAAACAAAAGACCAACTGGTTTGCAATCATCCTGGAAACCGTAAAAGGAAAAGAAATGCAGTGCTCGAGAACTCAAGCAAGGAAAGCAGAGTCTTTCTTGCTTAACGAAATTGAAAACATAATCCTTGGAAAATCAAACCAATGTTCCCTTACTCTGGAGAAGCCCAGCCACTGAACACTCCAAAGAAGGACGGGCCTTCTTGACTCTGTAATTACATTTGTGCCAGTGATGCTCCCAGCAGTCGCATGCTCGGGCAGCTGAGGGAAGAACACGTCCTGGTGGTCGCCGCCCATGTTAAATGTTGAATTATCTTCCAGGTGATAGTTCCCCAGATTCCTCAACCTTTAAATGCTGAACACTACACACCCGCTGAATTTTAATCAATTTATTTTTTTCAACTGGAAATGTCAGACTTCTGCATGGAATTACTTGGCGCTACTGATGTGACAGAGACTCAAAGTTCAGTGTCTGAAGTCAGGGAAGAGCAGGGGAACCTGCACGCATCAAGAGACATAACACGCAGACAGCCGAATAAGGGAGCAATAGAACATATATTTTTCATTATCTTTCATTTACAGCTTTGGGGATCTGGATTTACTTTGTCCTCTCTCCTCCAGCATAAACACAAGTAGTTGGGATTGCTAAGGACTTGGAAAATGTCAATAAGAAAGCTGAAGAGGGAAGGTGATTTCTTTCTTTTTTGTAAAAATAAAAGATTTTATTTATTTTTAGACAAAGGGGAAAGGAGGGAGAAAGAGAGGGAGAGAAACATTGATATGTGAGAGCTATATCAATTGGTTGCCTTTCATGCACCCTCAACTGGGGACCTGGCCCACAGCCCAGGCATGTGCCCTGACTGAAAACTGAACTGGCGAACTTTTGGTTTGCGGGCTGACACTCTGTCCACTGAACCACACCAGTCAGGGTGGAATGTGATTTCTTGTTCTCAAAGTACCTACCGAGTATCTGAAAAAGTAACACCATCTAATCCTCACCAAAATTCTGTGATAAAGTAAAAGAAGTTATGATTCTTCTTTTACAGAAGAGGAAACTGAAGTTCAAAGAAATGTGCTTGTCACTACAGAGCTTTTCAGTGACAGGTCACGGTTAAACTGTGGACTTGGTGACTCTAAATCTCCCACACATGTCATTACATCAGCTGCCCTGAACTGAGTCAATATTCCTTGACTCATTTGTTAGAATGAGAGTCAGTCTTCAACTGTGTTTAAGCTGAGCACAAGTGGCTGAATCCCATCACCAAGTTTCTTCCATCTGCTGTTGGGTTAACTGACCCAGAGCCTTCACATTCAGTGTATTTCTGTATTCAGATAAATAACTTCTACAGTATTTGTCTTCTGCCACAAAATCACTTCTAGCATGTTCTCCATCATACGGTCACCAGTTTGACCACTAGGAAAGGTACATGACACACAGTAGGTGTTCACTAAATATTGAATTTTTCTCTTTTTATACTTCTGTCTGTTTCTCTTTTTCCCTTTTTCATTTTCTTTCTTTTTCCTCAAAATGTGTTCCAGCATTTATCTCTAGGTTAAGAAAATGCCAAACCAATCTTAGAAATTCATGGGTCTTCCCCTTCACTGAGCCATTAGTATTTACCTGGCTGGCTAAATAGAGCTAACATTTAAGTCACAGAACAGGCGCCGAGGTATTGTTAATAATGGGGAAGGAGAACTTCACTTATCACCAACCAGTTTTACCTTTTTAAGGAAAGGCTGTTTGGTCAAGTACACAAATCCACAGCCCTACCCCCTTCCCAGATGCCCACTTTCTGTCTAGCAAACTATCTGCCCAACAGGCTTAGCAGCCTATAAATTCCTGGGCAGGAGTCAACTTGTCCGGGCTGTCACTGCATCCTGGCTCCACTTCCTCACAGAGGAAAGTGCTAAAAGCTGATTTAAGCAACTAACAGTAGACAAGTTCAGCACCCTTAGCTGCCTTTTCCATCAACTGATCCCCTGGGGAAAGAAACCTGCCAATGCTCCAATCTATCTGTCTAGCTTCATCTGTTGCCACCTACTTTACATCTTCTACTCAGAGGGTTGAACTCATATGCACACAGTGGCTGAACAGATAACAGGAGTGTTTACACTGGCCCAAGAGAATCAGAGAGTAGATGCTCCCTATGAAAAGGGCAGCTCTTACTTAGTTTCAGCAGATTGTGCCCAGGAGGAAAGGTGGCCTTGTGCTACTACAACTTTGAATTTTCAAGAGGACTCTGCTATCTAACACATATGCAAAATCTGTCAATCTTAAATGCCATTTCAGATGTCCTGAAATTAGGTGCATGGCCACAAAAACCTCTCTTCTTTAGTCCTATGATTTCCTGTAATCTCTGTTTTCTGACTTCTGGATTTTTTCATGCTGTTCCCTCTACCTAGAATTTTTGGCCCTCTCTGCCCATCTGTGCACACTCTAAGATGCCACCTCCTTTATGAGAAATATCCCCAGCTTTAACTGACTGTTCTCTCCTCGGAGTTACCACGCCGTGTTTCATGGACTTCAGTGCAATACTTTGTAGACTTTGAGTTCATTGGATCTTACCCAGAGGTTCACTCCCCTTTTCCTTATCATCTGTCCCTAGGACTCTACTCAATAAATATCCTTTGAAAAAATATTTAATGAATTAATAAATGAACAAATGAATGAACAAATGAACTAATGAGCAACTAAAAAGACAGTGTGTTGTGACAGACTATATATAAACTTTGGAGACATTCTTTGGGCTCCAATTTGAGATCCGCCACTTACATTGTGATCTTATAAATACTACTCTTGTAAAAGAAAGACAAAGATGTCTACACCCCCCAGCTGTTGTGATGATTTAAAAAATGAGGTTCAGGGCCTGAACACCTATGCCCTGCGCCGTTCCTCAAACATGGCTAGCTGATCGTCACAATCACTGAGCCACTTGTTACTCACCATCCTAATGCAAGGCCCCACCCAAGGCATATTACATCAATACCTCTAGGAGAGACTGTGTATGCTTATAATCAGGAGAGCTTGGAGAAATAAAGCACATTAATTATTATCATTTTTATATCTCCAACAGCGGCCTTGTAAATGACAAAAGGATTTCAACCTGCTGGGACCACCCTTACTGCTAGTGTTCCAGTAATAAAGGAAGAACGGCCATTCTTTTCCTCAGTCTCATTAGGAGGCTATGCCCCACGTAAAAGCAGCCATTGGGGGTTTATCAATAGGAGTCTTACTTTGAAAGTTATTAAACAATTATTTCCTGGTTCCTTAGGATCTCATTAAAATGTGATTCTAAGTGTTTATTTAGCAAATAAAAGTGTTTATTTAGCACAATAAAGGCAGAGATTTTTGCCTGTTTTGTTTGTTGGTATATCCCCAGGTTTCAAAACAGTGCCTGGGACATACAAGGTTGGGGGGGAGAACCAAAATTTATTTATAAAAGAACGTGCATTTATTCTTACATGTTTAAACTTCAGTCACCTTCAAAGTACTCTCCATTTGATACAATATACCTATCAAGATATTTTTTCCACTACTCAAAACAGTTTTTGAACTCATCCATTTTGATGCCTTTTAGTGCTTCTGATGTTTTTTGTTTCATCTCTTCCACATTGGCAAAATGCTTCCCTTGGAGGACTTTTTCATCCAGGAAAACAACAACAACAAAAAAGGGCATTCAGGGTGAGATCAGATGAATAGGGAGGGTGGGGCATGGGGGTCATGCCATTTTGGGTCAAAAACTGCTAAACCCTCAGCATGGTGTAGGTGGATATGCATGTAAATCACCCATTGTGAAATAAACAAACACATTGAAAAAGTGTTTAAAAAAATTCACTGAAGCCGGACACAGCCTCTCACAACTCCAGCTGGTATACTGACACAGATGGGTTCCTAGAACACTCACCTAGTGGGGGAAGCCTGTACTACATGGGCCAGAAGCCTGTAGTGCAGGAGCCCACCCTCTAGGAGATAATTCAGTTTTGGGAGGTCCTCCTTTGTAGGTATTTAATACATGTTTAATGATTGGGATCAGATAACTCAGTTCACAGCTCATATGCTCCAAGAATTGGCACACATTTTGAATATTAAATGGTTTTTCCATCCCAACTCTCACTCCAAAGGACACTTTAAGTCCCAGCTCAAAACCTCATAACTGAAACTTTAGCAGGATAGTTGATGGTTGTATCACTGTCTGTCTGCCTTCTCATTACTCACTTTATGGACTCTCTGTCCAAGTACAGGCCTTCCTGATGCATAGCACCAACAGGTGGATGAGAGGGATGGAGTACAAGTATTAGGAGGGCCATTCCCTACGGCAGGCCCCAAGGAATGTTTCTGATGAGAAACAAGTTAGGATTCCAGAAATTCCAGAATTTCCCTTCGTTAAATTACAATAGAAAGAACTAGAAAATGATTTTACTCAATTGGTATATTAATTTAAAAAGAAATAAACAAAAAAACCCCCCAACAAAACACAACTATTAATTTGGAAAATAAAAAACCCTATTGCACTGAATACAGGGTATAGCAGAAGGCCTGCTTGAGTATGGTTGGCAGGGCAATAATATTCATATAATAATTTATGGTTTTAATTTGAACATTCACCTAAAATGTCACATGGTGTGCTTGAGTGTGATATTGTTATGTTACAGAATTACATGCTTATGATTTTGTAATTAAGAAGAGGCATTATTTGTGCCGGACCCTGTGTATATGTTTGTTTGCATAATTCAGGGGAGCAATAGTATAACCCACTGATTGAATCAGGAGTCATCTGTAATTTTATGATTTATCAAAAAGTTTAAGCCCATATATAGTAAAATTAAAATGCCTTTTGCCAAAATAGGATACAAGATAAGGATTAGCTACTAGGTGACCAAGACAGAAAAAGCCATAAATAAATGATCAACAAGTAAATACATTAATATGTAAATTCTTTTTAAAAAGATCAAATATTTGAGGACCAGGAAGTATATAGCTGAATGGTACCATGGGAAAGTATAATATAAGATTTTATAGTCATTTGAAATAAAAGATCTTTAGTTAAATTTTCCTGTTCCAGTATGATTTCTGTGGTAGAAAGATTTTTTTTTGACTGTTTTTTACTCCTTCCCTTTAATAGAATTACACGCCCATACCTCTTTTTCACATGGTTTCACAAGCCTTTCAGGAGAGTAGGTGGGGTACACATCTTCACCCCAAACGCCCTCCATTCACTTTGGGCATACACCTGGCTGCTATGGTCAATGCTATGTTAGCAGATAAGCCATGAACAGAGAAAGGTGTTCACTTGATTTGTCTCGGTCTCTTGTGCTTTTGCTACCCATCATGAGAAGACCACGCCCTGGATAGGCTCTTGGCCCAGAATGGAACACCTGTAACATGAATGACATACAGCCTGTGGCCGAATACCCCCTACCCCTCTTGCGGGCAACCCATAAACTAGTGAACGAGCATGTCAGGTTCCTAAATGATTTTGCTGTAAAACCACAAAATTTTTATAAAACATTATCACAGCAATACCTCACTACTATAGTCCCCATAAAGCTGTTACTTCTGATGAGGATTATTATTGTTCAAGGGGACATTCCCTTTACGTAAATTGCTCCACACACTTGCGTGCATGGAACTTGGATTGTAGGAAGCACATGTAGACTGTAGGCCCTCCTGTAGATTAAACAGCCTTGTGTAGCTGTTGGTGATAGACTGGGTGGTGTATGTACAGAGACGAGCCATGAACCCTAAATCTTACAGATACCTGGTCTTAACTTGAATACTGAGTGTAAATGGAAGTAGAGCCATATGACATTGTGCCTAATTATAGCAGAAATCTTTATTAAGAAGAAAAGGCTGGATTTTGTTGCAGTGATAAAAATAAAAGCCCCAAATCTCAGTTTAGCAAAAGGCAGGTATAGTTCTCATTCATGCAAAGTCCAGGGGACTCTCAAGAGCAAGAAACCACTGTCTGGTGACACAGTGATGTAGGCTGGCGAAGGCTGCACCATCCTGCAGCCATGCCATCTAGAATACACAGCCACCACGGTCAACGTGACAGGTAAAATGAAAAGAGGTCTTATACTGGCCATTAAATATTTCATCCCATAGATGATGATAGCACTTCCCCTCACAGCCCATTGACTAGTGCTAGATGTGCAGTCCTATCTGACTACAGGGGAGTAGGGAATGTAATATTATCCTGGGCTTGGAGGGAATATGGGAGTAGGTATGGGTAAGCCCTGGGAATTTCAAACACAAAATTCTACTGTTCTACTTTATTACGTGAAGAAGGTAATCTGTGGGTTGTCAATGTGCTAATGATAATTATTGTGTCAAACATGACACATGGCAAACTTGAGCTGACTGATGTGTGAACACAATTTTTTTGAAAAGTGTCCTGGTGTGTAACTAGTGATATTATACATTTAAAGTGAATATCTCTATTTAAAGTGAGTATCTTCACTAAGTGCTTACTGGTATTCTGAGTGGTGGAAAGCTCCCCAGAAATTACTTTCTATACCTTGATTTGGAGTAATGAGTTATCTGATATCATTGGAATCCCACATAGAGAAAGGCACATCTTTTGGGGGCCTTCTGGGGGTAGATTTGTAAAAGATACGAGGTAGAGGACCAGAGCATTTTAAGTCTCACTGTAGACCTAAGTGGCTTTGGGGTAGATGAAACATCCCCAAATTGCTCTGAGGCCATGCAAGCATTAAAAATTCTACGCAACAGAGCGCTGTGTTAAACTAATATAAGACACCATGTAGATATGCAGAAAGAGCCTCTGGGGGGAGCCGCCAGCTCTGCTCTAGAGGTCACGTTTGGCGGGAGAGGGGTTGGTCATGGGAATGTGTAGCCATGGCTCACAATGCAAGATCCAGACAGCACTTACCTGCTATAGAATGAGCTAGACTCTCCAATATGACATCAGTGCCCAAAGCACTGGAAGTGTGAACTGGGCAAAATAACCACAGGGATAATAAAACTACTTTATAGGCTTAGAAAAATAGAAAGCACTGTTTCAAAATGAGACATGTTTGTAGGCCCATACAGGAAGAAAAACTGGTAGTAGTTAGGGAGGTAATAAGAGAAAACTGGATGAAAACTGGGCCTTCATGTCTTGGGTCTGATTTTATTTATAACATCTCTATCGGGTATAAAAAGTAAGATCTGCTTGGGAAGAAACATTGTCCAGACATGACTCCCCCTGGTATCCTTTTACTTTTGTTCTTCCGAGTAATTGTGTTAAATTTGTAACTACCCTGAGCAGCTGCATCTCCTGAGTGTACACTGCTGGACCACAGTGTTCCATTTTCCCGGCTTAGCTCAGAGTCCTGGAGGCCTGTTCGCTGCTGCTTCTGTTCAACTGTCTTTACAGTGGATGCTATAGATGACCCTTCCTCAGATGGTGAGGAAACATGAGGTGATTCTAATACTGGCCAGAAAAACTGTGTGTATCCACATGAATAAAGTGGCATGTGCTTCTGTCTGTGCTCTTGGGAGGGTCACAGCCTTCGAGCTATGGGTTCCCTAATGTTAGCACTTCTTTATTAGCTGAGGGTAAATGGCATCCCGCAGAAGGAATATGCAATATTTGGGTGAATTTTTTTAAGAGCTAGGAGTATCATTGGTGACTATAGCGTTCCAAGGTGAATTAGAACTTACCTCATTTGTAGGTCATTATGCATAGAGTTGAAAACACATGAACCTCATACTATACACATGCGTGCACATATGAGTTGACTGTTGTTATTATAATGACCCTATGCTCCCAGGAAACACCAGCCTCTTTCTTTAACTTATCATGACTCCTGGACAAATGCAAGGATTTCTCTACCTTGTGCAGTACAGCATTCACTTTTTTCCCAATTAGTAAGAAAAATGAAATGACAAAGGATATTAGAGACTCTTAGAAAAGCTTTCCCTGAAAGCCTAGGCATTTTGGCCATTTTCATAATTATGATTATTCCTTCATTTGAGGATGAGAATTAACCTGATGCATTGTTACCTGAAGAATATGGAATACAAGGTGTAAGCCCTTGAAGTCTCAAAGGAGAATTATGTAACTTGCTACAAAAGTAGAGAATAATAAAAAGCTTCTGCACAGCTAAAGAAAACAGCATTAAAATGAAAAGAGAACCAAGCGTATGGGAAAACATACTCACAAATGATACCTCAGACAAGGGTTTGATCTCCAAAATGTATAAAGAACTCACATAACTCCACTCCAAAATGACAAACAACCCAATTAAAAAATGGGCAAAGGACCTGAACAGACACTTCTCCAAGGAGGACATACAGAGGATCCAAAGACATATGAAAAGATGCTCAGCATCACTAGCCATCAGAGAGATGCAAATTAAAAGCACAGTGAGATATCACTTCACACTGGTGAGAATGGCTATCATAGACACATCAACAAACAATAAGTGCTGGTAAGGTTGTAGAGAAAAGTGAACCCTAGTACGCTGTTGGTGGGAGTGCAGACTGGTGCAGCCACTGTGGAAAACAGTATGGAACTTCCTCAGAAAACAGAAAATGGAACTGCATTTTGCAATTCCACTGCTGGGAGTATACCCTAAGAACACTCAAACACCAATCCAAAAGAACCTATGCCCCCAATGTTCATAGCAGCACGATTTACAATAACCAAGTGCTGGAAATAACCTAAGTGCCCATCAGTAAATGAGTGGATCAAAAAACTGTGGTACATTTACACAGTGGAATTCTATGCAGCAGAAAGAAAGAAGGAGCTCCTACCCTTTGCAACGGCATGGAAGGATCTGGAGAACATTATGCTAAGTGAAATAAGCCAGGCAGTGAAAGAGAAACACCATATGATCTCACCTATAAACGGAACCTAATCAACAAAACAAAGAAGCAAGCCAAATACAACCAGAGACATTGAAATAAAGTACAAACTGACAGTAACCAGAGATGACAGGGGAGAGGAATAATAGGGGATATCAGGGGACGGGACATCAAGGAACCTGTATAAAGGACACATGGACAAAACCGAAGGGGGTAGGTTTAAGGGTGGGAGGCGGGAATGGGTGGGAGGGAGGGGGAGTGGTGTGGTGAAAATGGAGACAACTATATTTGAACAACAATAAAAAAAGAAAAAAACAAAATTAGAGAATAAATATTGACATATGCTGTAGTCTTTTTATCTCATGGCATGATATGACATATTTTGTTTACTGCTTTGTCATATTCCTCTTAGTTAAAAGGAGAAACTCCACCTATTTTTCAGTGTTTTTGCCAGAGAGGGAGCCCCAGGCACAGAACCTGGCACAGAAAAGGAAACGTTGTACCTGGAGGCTGAGGAGCAGCTGTGAGCAGGGTTCGTCTGCAGCCTGACAGGGGTGATCATGCACACCCGTCACCTCTTTTAGGATGGAAAAGCGGGGCATTGTCTTCACTGCTTCCAGAAATGAAAAACAAACTAAAAACCCACCCCAGGAATAGGGCAAGGACCCAGATGGGCAATTTTCTTTTTCATTTTGCTTTGTGTCTTCTTGAGTAGAAAATAAAAAGATTTGCTAAAGGAATGGTGTTTCCTCACATGTGTCCTGTGTGTGTCTTCGAACACATCAATTCACTCACTGCCTTAGGAAAACAATCAGGTACTTACATCTTTGATGATCTCTAGAATACCAGCCTTCTCTCGAAGTTCTTCCATTTCTCCCTAGTCATGTCTTTCTTTTATTCCCTGCATTTAAGTTATTTATCTCATCTGCATCTTACCTCTTGAAGATTTTCCTTGCTCTCTGTCCTTGAATCCTGGGACTCAGACACTCTCACTCGAAGTATGCAGTGTTCCACTCACAGAGGGATTTGTGGTCCTGATGGAATTTAAATCACAATGTTGGTAACCTACAATTGAAATAGACAGAATACAATATTTTAATTTGGCGGTTCATAGTCTTCTTCTTCATTTTCATTTGCCTCTCTCTAATGTCTTTCCCCACAATGAAGAAGAGAAAGGTGTTATTCATCTGTCTCCCTCAAAAATATACATTCTATGTAAATTTAAATATTCCAGGCCACCAAAGTCCCTTGGCCATCATAGCACCTGAATTTTCTCATTGGTCACCTCCCCCTCCGACTCAATCACCTTTAGTCGCCCCTCTCTCGCAAGCACACACCTCCGACAACGCATGTCTGTGCACACTCACAGTCACCTTCTCCTCACCTGGCTCCTAACGCTCCTTATCTCCTTTCTCGGTTTACCCAGGAAACTCAAAATCCTCCCCATTCTTTTTCCAGTGTTTTTTTATTGTGGTAAAATACACAGAAGATATTTATCATTTCAACCACCTATAAGTATATAATTGAGTGGCATTAAATACAGTCATAATGTTAGCTAAATGTCACTATTATCGATACCCCTAATTTTTCATTACTTTCAGCAAATGCTCTGTACCCTGCCATCCTCCAGATGTTGGTGACCTCTATCCTACTTTCTGTATCTGTGAAGTTTGCTTTTTTTAAGCCTCTCAGGTAAGTGAAATTATATACTCTCTGTCATCTCCACCTGGCGTATATCACTAAGTATACTGTTTTGAAGGCGTATGCATGTTTTAGCACACATGGAAATGTCATTCCTTTTTAATATTAAATAATACTTCATTGTATGCATATAACATAGTTTGTTTAACCGTTAATTTGTTGATGGGCACTGGAGTTGTTTCTACCTTTGGGATATTGTGCATGATGCTGCAATAAACACTGGTGTATAGATATCTGTTTGAGGCTCTGCTTGTATTCTTTTGGATTTCTACGAAGGAGTGGAATTGATGGGTTACATGGTAGTTCTGTGTTTAACCTTTTGAGAAACTGCCAAAGTGCTTCCCACCGTGGCTGCAACATTTTTACATTCCCACCAGCAATGAATGAGGGCTGAATTTTTTCATATCCTTGTCAACAGTTATTATTTTCCATTTTTATGATTATAACCATCCTAACAGGTGCTAAGTGGTATCTTACAGTTGTTTTTCTTTGCATTTCCCTAATGAATAATGACATTGAGCATCTTTTTTATGTGCTTATTGTTCATTAGTATATCTTTTTGGAAAAAAATCCATTCAAGTCTTTTGCCCGTTTTTGAATGGAGTACTTTTTTTTTTTGCTACTGAGTTTAGGATTCTTTATATATTCTGGATAGTAATCTCTTGTCGAATACATGACTTACAGATATCTTCTCCTCTGCAGGAGGTTGTCTTTTGCTTTCTTGATACTATCCTTTGATACACAAAGGTTCTTAATTTTGATGAAGTTCAATTTATTTACTTATTTTTGGTTCTCTATGCTTTTGGTGTGCTATGCATGGAGTCTTTGCCAAATGCAACACCAAAAAGATTTTCCCCAGTATTTTCTTCTGTGGCTTTTATAGTTTTCACTCTTAACTTAGGTTTTTTATCTATTTTTGAGTTAATTTTTGTATAGGATGTAAGAAGAGCCCAAGTTCATTCTTTCTCAGGTGGATATTCAGTTTTCCCAGCACCAATTGTTAAGAACACTGTCCCCAGCCCGTCTACATTCTATACTCAAAGCAGGCGAGGGATGTAAAGAGTGAAGGTGTTCACTCTGGAGAGCCAAGCTCATGCTCTCCTAACAGCACTTCCGGGAAGTCCCAATCTCACAGAGAGCCAGTGCTCTCCATGGTCCACGAAGGGAGGAAGTGCCCCCGTCGAGTTCACCACTGTGACCCCACCTCCTAGAATTAGGCCTGGCACATTGTAGGCTCTCAATAAATATTCCCTGGGGAAAACAATCATTGAATAAATGATTTGCACTCTAAAGTAAGGGGTAAGGAGAATGCAAAGATTGGGCTGGTGGTGATAGTGACAGAATTTAATGTTCCTCCGACACCGAGTAATGGAGATGCTTTTGGGTAAAGTGGACCTGCCTAGATCTCCTCTAAGACACGACAGTGCTACCATCGCTTAGCACATGCCTGCTCTACTGGTTCCCATGGTTCTCTCCTTTACCCGAGAGAGCCTGTGAAGGCAGCAACCCTCAGCCCACACGCTTCCCTTGCCCTGCAGCCTACAATACTTTTTCCACCTCCCAGTTACACTCATCTACACACCCCACACATGTCTGAGCATATACACAACACAGACATGCACACACACACTTTGCTTAGCTCACACCTCATCATTTTGAATATCTCAGCTCAATATCACTTCCTCACCAATACCTTCTCTGTCCCAACTGGACTAGGTCAGTCCTCCATTTAGATCATGCTGACCATTTTACATGTAGCAACGCAGGTAACTATATATTTGTGACACGATTTGAAAAATGTCCTTTTCGCTGACTGGTATAAGCTACCACACTGCTATGTATTTAATAGGGTCCCCAAAACTGCCCAGTGAACAAGCCAACAGGAGACACCCCAAAAGTGGTAATTGTTACTATTCTGACCAAATCATTATATAGATATACAGCAAACATTTAAATAGTGAGTTGGACTGAGGGGCAAAGAACATAAGACCATGAACACAATGACAAAAGCAACTCAAGAAAAGAACTTTTCACTACATACCTCCCTCTCTAATTACAAGCACCATTTGAAAATCAGTTTTGCTGAGGACTATTGATTTTCTCTTTTCTCTGCTTCGGGCTTTGTGCTGAGACTCCAGCTCTCAAGAGGAAGAACACCCTGCCCCGATTCTGCTTGGCTTTGGTTTACCTCGGGCTCAAACATGCCTGCCTGGCTTTCAGGTTTAATTAAAGGGTGAGACAACAGTAATAGCAACAGAAGCAGGATAGTGGAGAGACCTTGCTTGCTGTGTAAAACAGAACAGTTAGAGATTTTCAAAAGGCAAATAAGAGAGCAAAGATCTCTGGAGTATTACTCTGCTTGGCAATGGCAAGGAAGGCAGCCCCACAGGTCTTTGGGTCCCCTGCCTTTTAGGTGGGCAATGTGGGAGGAAGAAGATCTCTTTCCACTGGGGCCCGAGAGGGTATGAGCCAGAGTTTCTGGAAGAGAGAATCAGAAGGAGGAGACCTCAAAACCATCTCACCTGTTTCTGTTTCAAGATGGCGGCTGGGGGTGTTCAATCAGATGTAGTGGCACCTGTGGCCCCCAACTCAGGTGGTTGATACTGGGTGGGTGTGATCTAGTAGGCTAGGGCAACTGAGGGTGGGTTGTACGAGGGCTTGAAGTCATGAAAGAGAGTGAGGTGTTTGCAATAAGCAGAAGGTGGTGGTGGTCCTGACAAAGGGCTACCTTGGGGCAGACTGAATGTCTGCCCCGTGAGTTCTGCCAGCCCTCCTTACTGAAACAACCTCTTTTCTCCCCCATAGTCCCTCAGCAAAGTCCTATGCAGTTTTAGCCCACATCACTTTCTCCTCTTTCTTATCCTGGGTTAGCATCATGACAGCCCAAATAAGTCTTCCTTATTATAAGAAAAAAACAGGTATGGGGTGGGGTGGAAAACTGAGTGACAAAGGCAAAGCCTTTTCTAATGGTGAAGGGAGAAAATAGGACAGGGATATTCTAGACACTTTTGTCCCATCACTCAGGATACCCTCTAAGGAATAGTTTCATTTTAAAAGAGGTAAAGAGGTGGGGAATTCTTCCATCTCCCCCAATTTTTATTTGAAAAAATGTCCAGCTCTCAGAGAATCTGAAAGAATACTATGATGAATACTCGTATGCCCTTCATCTAGATTCACAATTGCTAGCATTTTGCTACATTTGCTTTATCTGCACATATACACACACACACATGCTTTTTATCCCCCTGCATCTTTTGAAAGTAGCTCGCAGGCATTATAACATTTCAACCCTACATACTTTCAAATATATCTATCTATAGAGATATGTTTCCCCATGAATAGATTCAAGTTAAACAGTTTTGGCAAGATATCATATAATGGACTTTGAATCACACCAGGAGGCACATAATTCCAGTTTATTCCATTATTGGTGCTGCTAAATTTGATCACTTGGCTAAGGTGACACTTCTTAATTCCTTAATTAAGAAGGGGCCTGTGGGATTATAGTTTGAAATCTCATGAATACCCTATTTTTTCAAGAACCTTTTACTCAATGTCTAAACTTCTAATGTTGACCCTTCACTGAATCAATTATTTCTTGATGGGTAGAAAATTGTGATTTTCTATTCTATTATTCTGATGATATATTTTCATTAATATTCTTCTGCAAATAACTCTTCCTTTCTCTCTCAAGGGGGGAGGTGGAAATTGTGTCTTGAAGACAAATTCCAAAAGTGCATAGGAATAAAACCCACAGTACTGACCACATCCTGCTTGAAATGTGGTTTAATGCTTTCCTTTATGAGTGGTCTTCTTTGACGTAGGTCACAAACCAAGATCCTTAGATGTCCCAACCTTCTGAGCATGAAAAACCACCTGCCTTGTATGACGGATTAAATAATCTATCCAGGAGTCAAAAGAATGGAAAACCTCTTGCTTACTGTACACATGTAATTCCTTATGAGGGATGAAGTTAACCCAGTGAGGCACCCATTTGTACTATACATAGGGTGGGGGATATTAGGGTCCAGATGGGAGCAGTTAGAGTCAGGGAGATGCACGAAGCATTGTCAAGGCCATAAAAATTCAGCTTCTAATGTACAGACTGAGAAGGACAATAGGAATAAAGGGGAATGAACAGAAGATAGAGCTTCTGATGTATGTCAGAGACAAATAGGGAAGGGGGACACTGGGGCTCTCTTGTCTAACTCAGAACGCTTTGAATGTACTGTAGGTTTTAGGCAGATTCAGCTCCCCTCAGTGGAGCCCACTGCGCTACTTAATCAAATGTCTCATTGGGGCATTTGCAGTTGTGGAAGTGGCTGTCCACCATGACACTCTCACGCCTGGCCCCTGCAGCTCGGTCCCAGTGGATCTGGTTTTATGGATGTCAGCAGCAAGACTGACATGCAACCTCTCCATCTCTACCTGGCCAGGAAGCCCCCCCAGAGATCAGAGGGGGAAAGAGAGTGTGGGTGTGGGGCACGGCGGCAGGGTCCAGAGCACACAGACAAGTGAGTTTAAATCCACAGAATAATCAGTACTAGGCAGGGGCAATTTCGAGATTAGGGCTCCGGGTTCTATTTTATTTTATTTTTTTTATGAAAAGAAATGATCACTCTCTGATGAAAAAGTCATGCTGCTCTATTGTTGTAATCTCACCTCCACGCACACAGTTTCATGCTGGTTCATTTCTGACCCACTTTCTTCATCTTCTTCGCTTGTTTCCTTCAAGAGCAGTTTTAGCTCCCAACCCCAGCCAGTGCCTTGCTTAAATTGCTTTAATCTCCAAGTGCTTCTTATATTGATTTTAAACAGTTCAGCTGCCAATCAACTCCTCTCCTTGTGCAGCAGTGGAGGGCAGAGAGATTAAAACAACAAACAAATAAGGTTGAAGCTAGGAAGTTGGTTAGAATTTTTAAATGAATGTCAGCAGCTACCAGAGCGTTCCCCCAACCCACGTGGAGGTGCAAGAGTATTATAAAGAAACTAGGCCTAGCTTTGTAATGTTAATAATAACCAGCATTTAATGAATAGTTGCTTTGTGTCAGGAACCCTTCTAAATACTTTATTGATATTAACTCACCTAATCTCTGCAACAAATCATATCGGTAAATATTATCCTTGTTCTTTTTTAACAGAAGAGGAAACTGAGGCCCAGAAAGGGTAAGTGACACATCTAAGGTCACACAGCCAGTGAGTGGCAGAGCAGGATACTAAATGCAGTCTGGCTCTAGAACAGGCACTAGGAGGCCACAAACTGGAAGAGCTCCTTTGCCTTGTTGCAAAGTCTCCACCAGGCTGTAGCACAGAGTGAAGCAGAAATGCCACTTTCCAAAACACAAAGGGAAGAGTAGCCAAACAGGTGAAAGTTAAATACCTTTTAACCCAATGAAGATGCACGAAGCCTTGATTATATACAGACAGGAAGGTGACCCTGGTATACCTTCCAGAGACCTCAAAACCTATTGGAGTCTAATCATAGATAACCAGTCTATTGAGGCAGATGGTGGGGGAGGAGGAAGAAAAGGCAAGCAAGTGATCAAATTTCTCTTCATCTTTCAAGTTATGACCCAAATTTCACCTCTTCCAGGAAGCCTTCCCCAACTACCCTCTGAGCTGCTTCCATCTTGTCACACCACTCACTGCTGCACGCTGCAACAATACGATCACTTGTTTGTGTCTTCCACTTGACTAGGGTCTGACAAATCACCTCCTGAGAGCCAAGCTCACTTACCATCTGTCTTTATAAATAAAGTTGTATTGGAACACAGTCACAGTTGTTTGTTTACACGTCGTCGATCTTGATCTTGATCTTGAGCTAGGGCAGCAAAGCTAAACAGTTGCTTCGGAGGTTGTCTGGACTGTAAAGCCTAAGATATTTACTCTCTGTCTGGCTCTTTTCAGAAAAAGGTTTCTGACCCCTGCGTCCCACTACGAGCATTTTTAGTGGAGGGTGGGGCCCTTGCCCTTTATTTCCACATCTGCAGTCGCCAGCACTAAAGGAGTAGGGTCATGCTGGGTCTGCAATCCCTGACAATGGCATTGTTTAAAGTTGGCCTGGGGTAAGTTCTTAAAATGAAGATTTTGCTAGAGGGAGAAGCAGAAGAGATGCTGGACTTCTACCCAGGTTTTCTGTTTCCTGGCTCAATGTATAATCTACAAACAACGCAGCAAATGGTGAGGCGATACCCCTACCGAATACAAGTCTGCTGAAACTACTCTGAAAGAATTAACACACGTAAGGAAGAAAGGCTTGCAGGCAGGCAGGAGGAATGGAGTAGAGGCAAAGGGAAAACAAGCCACTTTAATTTTCTTAGGGGGTGACAAAACTTCTGCGACAGGTAGCTTATTTGGGTTGTTCATTAGGACTCTTATTAACGTGGTGGTGGATGTATCTAACAGCACCTGCTGTGTTAGTGGTCGTAAAGTGTGTATAATGTCACATCTGTCTTGGGAAGGACTGAATAGGAGCTGGCGTGAGTGTGGGCAAGCAAGAGATTGGACAGCAAGGAGAAATTACCTGCACCATTTCCGTGCTCTGAGCTAGTGACAAACCCCGCATGTCGAATGCAGGCAGTTGCTGGCAAGACGGTCATCTGTCTTGAAAGAGGACATTTTTGCCCAAATTGCAGCAATGCCAAGGAGGAGCTGAGCTGGTCTGAATGCTGTTGGTGCTGTGTTTGGCAGTCTCCCCCCAAGCGGTATGCGGGTGCAGACACTTCAGAGGGCTGGCCGCAGCCTGCAGAGGGGTCCAGGAGGCGTGAGGGAGGTGTCATCCTCCTGAAGAGGGGTGACCCATGACACCTAATCTATATGACTAAGACATTGCCAGAATGAGGCAGGCTGAGCTTTTTATTGTTCTTGAAATCTTGCTGTGTTAGGTTGTGCTTCAGCTTCAGTCAAAAGGCTCTGAATGCTGTCAAAGCTTACGTTCTGCCTTTCTTGTAGGACAACTAAGGATCTCAGTTCCCCTATCACAGAACCTGGAGTCATTACAAATTCAAGATTAAAGGGATGTTAAAATGAAGTTCTATCTCTTAAGTGACTATTAAAATTCAATTAGGTAGCCCTTTAAACTGATAGTGAACCGGCTTTGCCTGAACTCCTTCTTTCTCGGAGAAATGAGATCTTCTGAAAGTCTCCATATGATCCAAGACCAATTATTACAACGTTGTACGCCAAGCTTCATATTGCACCAATAGCTGTCTTCTTCTTACATGTGCCCAGTCTTGCTTTTACATAATATATCTTCATGTATTTATATATAGTTTCCTTTCTACCTCTACTACACACATCACGAGTATTCTCTTCTCTAGGTTAATACTCTCATTTCCTTCTCCTTTTCCCAGGAGATATGGTTTCGATAGATTTTGTTTTTTCGTAACATGCCTCAGCCGGTCTTTTGCCTTCCTGTCATTTGCTATTGAGAATGAATGCAGTGATACAATGCTCCTTTCCCTCTGCTAAATATGCTTCTCTCACAAGGCAGAATATATCGAGACAGGACAACTCTCAAGCACCAAAAATAATCAACTCTCAAAGAGGGATCCTCACACCCTTACCATGAGTTTAAGTACCAAGGCAAGGCAGCATCTAATGGGGAGCATTGTGGATCCCCTGTGTCCAGGAGCACTCACCAAATCACTAAACATTGAACGGTGTGAGGAGATAGCATGGGGGATTTCCCATCAATGAAGTAGGGTGCTAGAGAAAGGGCTATGTTCTTAGTAGCCTGTGCTGAGGATGCAACACAAATCAAAGTCAGACAGGGAGAGAGAGCAGATAAGGCCGTACAGTGACATGCAAAGCCATCTACCTGGGGCTTTGGGCATGGCCAGTCCCACTTCATTCCACAGCCCCAGGGGACAAGATGTGGTCAGGGAAGTCTGTAGAAACTGCAGCCAGCTCCAAACAGCACCAAATGCCCCATTCTTTCCTTTAAAATGTTATATGGATTGTGGATTGTACTCCATAATACTAAAATCCATAAAATTGAAGATGTATTTATTGTAAGACACATTATTGTTTCATCACTAAGAAAGAAAGAAAAATGCTGCAAATTAAACTGTGACACGGCATTGATTGTAATATGCATCCTAATTTCAAAGGTGTTAAAATACAAATGTTTGAGAATCAATGAAATATTGGATATTTGTCTGTATTTAAGATAGAAATATAATTGCCCTCATGCTCCCACCCCCAGCCTTTAGGTCTTTAGATGAGCTTGCTTCCAGAAGATGCACCGTGCTTCTCCTTCAGCCTTGTGTCCCTCCAGCATATCACCACAAACACCAAGAAGTATTCACACTCCCACTAAAAAAATAGTAATCCCATCATTTCCTGCAGTCAGGAGTACAAAGCAGCTTTGAGGAGAGGGGGAAAGGGAGCAGCAGTTTAATCCTTTTCATTTAAAACTCTACAAACCCAAGAAAATCAAAAACATATGTTCAAACAACAACTTGCTCATGAATGTTGATGGTATTATTTGTCATAGCCAGGTAGTGAAAACCAACCAAATTCCATCAGATGATGACTGGATAAACAAAATGTGGTCTATTCCTAGAATATTATTCCCCCATGGAAAGGAATAAAGGACCCAGACATGTCACAAAGGGATGAACCTGGAAAACATTATGCTAAGTGAAAGAAGCCAGTTACAAAAGCCACATTATAGGAGGCCATTTATACAAAATGCCGAGAATAGGCAAACTCATCGAGGTTGAAAGGATAGGGGAGGCCACGGGGCTGGGGGAAGGGGGACTCAGGAAGCAACTTGAATGATTTTAGAGTTTGCTTTTGGGGTGATAGGAATGTCGTGGAATTAGATAAGGACAGTTGTACAACATTGTGAATATACTAAAAGATATTAAAGTGCATACTTTAAAATAGTTAAAATGGTAAATTTTATGCTATGTAATTTCATTTCAATAAAATAGGTTTTAAAAAAAGCCTACAAGACTTCTGCCAAGATGGAGGCATAGGTAGACACACTGTGCCTCCTTGCACAACCAAAAGAAGGACAACAACAATTTAAAAACAAAAGAAAAACAAGAACTGACAGAAAATCAAACTGTGTGGAAGTCTGACAACCAAGGAGTTAAAGAAGAAATATTCATCCAGACCTGTAGGAGGGGCAGAGATGGGAAGCTGGGTAGAGAGGACTTGCAGCAAGGTGGTGGCTGGAGGACCGGGGTGGGCAAGGAGGCTGGCAGACCTGAAGAGGCAGGGGGTTGAAGACTGGGCGGTTCCACATTCGCATGCAGACAAACCGGGAGGAACAACTAGGGAGTGGGAGAGACCACACAACCCAGGGCTTCAATGGGGAAAGAAAGCCTCAAACTTCTGATTGAAAACACCTGTGGGGGTTGAGGCACAAGCAGCAGAAACTCCCAGCCTCACAGGAGAGTTCATTGGAGAGACCTACAGGGTGATAGAATGTACACAAGCCCACCCACCTGGGAATCAGCATCAGAAGGGCCCAATTTTATTGTGGGTAGTGGGGGAAGTGACTGAAAGCTGGCAGAGAGTGGAGCAAATGCCATTGTTCCCTCTTTGACCCTTTCGCCACATACAGTGTCACTACGCAGCCACGGTGAGTTGCTCCACCCTGGTGAATACCTAAGGCTCCAGCCCTTATACATAACAGGCCCACAGAGACAAAAAAAAAAAAAAAAGGCCCAATGAAAGAACAGATCAAAGCTCCAGAAAAAATACAATTAAGTGACAAAGAGATAGCCAGCCTATCAGATGCACAGTTCAAAATATTGGTAATCAGGATGCTCACAGAATTGGTTGAATATGATTGCAAATTAGATGAAAAATGAAGGCTATGCTAAGTGAAATAAAGGAAAATGTACAGGGAACCAACAGTGACAGGAAGGAAACTGGGACTCAAATCAACGGTGTGGACCAGAAGGAAGAAAAAAATACTCAACCAGAAAAGAATGAAGAAACAAGAATTCAAAAACATGAGAAGAGGCTTAGGAACCTCCGGGACATCTTTAAACATTCCAACATCCGAATTATAGGGGTACCACAAGGAGAAGAGGAAGAGCAAGAAATTGAAAACTCACTTGAACAAATAATGAAGGAGAACTTTCCCAACCTGACGAAGGAAATAGACTTCCAGGAAGTCCAGGAAGCTCAGAGAGTCCCAAAGAAGTTGGACCCAAGGAGGAACACACCAAGGCACATCATAATTACATTTAGCCAAGGTAAAAATGAAGGAGAGAATCTTAGAAGCAACAAGAGAAAAGGAGACAGTTACCTACAAAGGAGTTCC
>CM052540.1:12771525-12792240 GCA_028533065.1 Trachops cirrhosus | reverse complement strand
TGGGAAATGTAAAAGCCAACAAACTTATATGTATGACCCGAGGACATGAACTAAAGGAGAGGGGAATGTGGGTGGGAGAGGGTGTGCAGGGCAGTGGGGAATAAAGGTGGGAAATGGGACAACTGTAATAGCATAATCAATAAAATATAATTTTTTAAAAAACCTACAAAAATATCTCCTCTCCCCCAACCCCCCTTAAAAGTAAAAGCAACTCCATTAGCAATAGGATTGGGAGGACCTTTAAGCTCAGCCTTGCTCTTGCTCCCAAGGGTGACCCTTGAGGTCTTTTCCCAGAAGCCTGGGGCTCTGAGAAGCTAGTTTGTAACCTTACAGTTTCCTCACACAATGGCCTTCTCTTCCCTGGTGTATGTAAGGCCTAAGTCGCCATCTTCCACAAGCAGTTTCCCTGAATAGTAAGGATAGTGTTCTGGTCCAACACATGTCCCGTCTGTCCCTCTCCAGCATTTCCAGGTACTCCAGATTCCAACTGCCCCCTCCCTGGCACCAAGTTCCTTACACATGCAGGAGCCAAGTTTTTATGCCGCCCACATGCACCATGAAAGGCCAGCCACGCGGACTTTGGAAAAGCCGCATGTTCTGCTAGGAAGATCACTTTCCAGCCCTGAATCCCCTCTGGAGAGAGGCACATGAATGTGCATATTTCATACTCGTACGTAAGGTACATGGTTTATAAGGCCGGGCACTGCTGGGGTCAGACGTGTCCAGTTGAGCCTGCCCCAAGCCCAGCAGGTTTTGAAAGTTGATCACAGAAGACCCACTTATTTATTCCCTATCCCTGTTTTAATGGCAGATACACTGAGCCGTTGTCTCCGACCCACTTCCACGTCTTACTCCTGTCTCACCTTTGTGTAGACTCTCCTAGCAAGCACCTCTGTTGGCTCTGGGGGACAGGCTACAGAGATACATGGAGCCCCAGGCACGATCTACGCCAAGTCACCAAGAAGGAGCCCATGATGCTGTTTCCTGCTTCTTTCCTTATATATTTTCTCCACCTGACATATCCTTCCCTCTTCTTTCAGCCTGATTAACTCGCTCATGTTTTAAGACTTAGCTCAGACCCAGTAAATGGAGTCCTGGGCATATATTGAAAGATTCATCTTACCTCCTACTCTACATACATAAAAATGTTAGATAAAATATAATAAGAAGTAACTAATACACAGTCAATCTTAAGGCAAAGAGAGGGAAGTCCCTAATGCCAGCATTGCAGTGGGGTTGTACATGTAGACTGATCCCTAACTCATAGGGGTGGGGAGAGCTTATGCAGTTGAATACTTCAGTATATCCCATGGAATTGACAAATATTTTATTTTATTCAACACCTACTAAGTACCAGGTACTATAGATTAAAAGCTGTACAGGGTGAGGCCACAGTAGGTTTACAGTTGTGAGTATGCAAAATGCAGAGTTTATAATTATATTGGTATTTGTTAATTGTAGAATTTTCCATAGGGACAACTGTAAAGCTACTTTCGCCCACCCTGTACTTGTTAGGCTTACGTCCTCGAGGAGGTTATATGGTAGTCAAGTGAGGAAAGCAATTGATTCCTTTTCATTTATATTTGCGGAGGGCCCAGCTTTTAGGATCCGTGGGACATGCCATACTGCATAATTGCTGCTGCCTGACCAAAAACCCTTGCAATTCAGAAAGAGAAACAGGAAGGCCCATAAAAATACCTGATATCTGATAAGCTGTTATAAGTGCAGTAACTTGAATTAAACTGTGTGATATATGTTCAATACAATACATAATTCATCCATTCATTCAATTATTCATTTGTTCATTTCTCCTTTGAGTGTATATTTAATAAGGGCCTACTGTGTACCAAGCACTGAGAGGCACTGAGTATAGAGTGTTGAGCAAGACAACATGGTTCATAAATTTACAGACTAGTAGGAAAGTAGAACATTATAGAGTCACCCATAAGAAAATATGTAATGGTGAGTTGCAGTAAGTCTGTGAAGTAAGAAAACCAAGTGCTGTAAAGCAAGGTAATGAAGGACACCCTGATTTGGCTTTAGGAATTATGAAAAACATCTCAAATGAATTCACTTTTTTGCTTGTTATAAATAAATAATTGGACAAGCGAGTAAAGAGTGTGGTAAAGGGTATTCCCGATGGGGGGAAAAGAATCACAGTTTCTGATGTTGGCTGGCACTTAGCACAGGACTGGAGCTGGTGGGAGAATAGCTGGAGGGAGGTCATAGGGACCGGATCACACATTATACTACAGGACTCATAAAGGTATTTGAATTTCATTGCAAATGTAAGGGGAGGCCACCAGAAAGAGTATGGATATAATCTCATTTGTGTTTTAAAAAGATTAGTATAGTGGAGGGGAGAACAGTTTGGAGGCAAACAAGTATCGGTATGAGAAGGAAAGATGAACAACTGTCCAGCACAAAGGTGATAGTGGCTTACAGTGGGCATGACAGATTCAACACGTGTGTTGAGGGCTGGACGGACACTGCTGGAAGATGGGTTGGATATGAGGGTTGATGGAAAGGAAGAGATAAAAATGGCTCCGTATTTCGGGTTCAAGCACCTGGATAGAGAAAAGGACTATTAAACTGAGACACAGAAAAATGAAGTAGTGATTAATTCTGACAAAGGGAATGGTGGAAGGCCGTTAGGGGCAGAGGTCGTATGTGGACAGCAGTCATAACGGGGGGACATTCAGAAGGATTAACGCGGGGAAAGGGCGTTGTTCTGGGCGGAGAGAACAACGTGAATGAAACCCGGGGGTGCAAGAGTGTGTGGTTCCGGGAACGGCAGTAAAAGAGCACAGCGCGGGTGTGCGGAGTGTGGCAAGGATGTTATTAGGAGACAAGACTGGAAAGTTAAGTAGACATGGAGAATCGAAGTCTGAAATTAATCTGTAAAACAAGATAATCTTTGGAGGTTTGTTGGCAATGGGATAACAAGTTCAGACCTGTTTTTTTTTTTAATTTAATTTTATTTTTTAGGTTGATCTCCAAAATTTCTGGAGCTCTGTAAGAGAGAAAAAATAAGTTGGTATTCGAGAAAGAGACATTTTTGGGGAAAACTGAAATACATGCAATCTTTTTTTAGCATCTCTAACAGATCAGTTTTAGAATATGAGCATGCATTATGTATAATTTGGGTTGTTTTTTAAAATGATCATGTTTCACATTTGTTATATATAAAGCTGCGAAGGCCTGGATGACTCTTGGAAGAGATTGTGTTTTTCCATTAGGATGAAAATAGGGCTGTAATGGCTACTATTGGTCAATAATATTGCCTTGTCAAATCTTGTCATTTCCAACCTGAATATTCATATCCCTTTTATAATTCAGAAAAGGAGGGCTGGTTTTGTTTTTGGTTTTGGATGTTCTGCTCTATTGCCCACCAAAGTGTTCTTTGGACCAAAAAGCAAAGGAAAGGGAAATAAAACTGGGAAATTATGGGACAGCATATATTATTCATGGTGTGGGATTATAAGAAAAAGATACAAAAATAATTTTCCTATTTATGCTTTACTTGGGACATTAGACATTTTTTAAAAAGTCAAAGCGATGTCCTTGAACAGAAGTCAGGGAAGTTTTCTGTGGAGGACCAGATAATAAATATTTCACCCGTTGTGGGCTCCGTGGGCTCTGGTGCATCTATCCACTCCATCTAGTGGTGCAAAAGCAGCCACAGGCAATATGCAGACAAACGAGCATGACTGGGTTCCAGTGAACTTTAGTTACAAAAGCAGGTGTTGGGCCATATGTTGCTGACCCTTGCTTGCCCCAGACCCCCAAATCTGATAACATCATGGTTTTTTGACTACTCTTAAAAATATCTATTTCTGCCTTTGAGGCAGAAATGTAGTTTGAGGACTATTTCTGTGTCTCATTTGTCACTTACGAAGGCTGTTCAGTTTAAGCTACTCGCATGCAGTCACAGGAGAGCCCGCACCCAATAAAAGTGAGCCCCTGGTACGGAATTTGTCTTAATCAACGGCATTAACATTTGTTTCTAAACTCTAACTTATTTTTGTGTCCCCCACTTTCGATTTGAGTGTTTGTTTTTAAACTTTGTTTGATGACTAATACAACTTGTGTCTTGGATAAAATGCACTCACCCTAAGAAAGTAGGTAAGAGAAACAGGAGGAGGAAGGAAAGGGAAATGAGAGCAGCAATCAAGATGTTACAGGCTCTATGCCACAATGTTGCAAATGCTGTCTAATTTCCCCAGTAACCCTCTAAAGTAGGGTACAATCAGTACTTCCATATTGGCAAGAACACCGTCAAGGTTGGACTTCTCTGCAAGCAGACACTAAGGCAAGGGTTTGAATGCAAACAGTGACTCAGAGACAGTCAGTCCCAGGAAACAAGGTAGGGGAGGGTGCAGATGGTCCAGGAAAGGGAGGAAAGCCAATGGTGGATAAGTTATTGAGGGGTAGCTGACACACAGTCCCCTCTGGGGACCCTCTCTGAGACCTTAGAACACACTTCACAACTGTCCCAAAGAAGAGCAAGGAAGCTGAGGTATTTAACTACCAACTCCCATCCCTTGTTGGTTAAGTTTGCTCCTGGGGTCATTAACTTATTGGATCTTCTTTCTTACCCCACATGTGGGTTGATACCCTTTCTGAAGCCAGAGACAGCCATTAGAAGAAGCAAATAGGTGCTAGAGACAGGAAGCTGATCGCGTGTACCGGAAGCTGATCGCGTGTACCGGAATTGTCTCTTTGACGTGGGCCAAGGGGATATGGCACCGATAGTATATACTACAGGCAGTGGGACCAAAGCTCCTCATGCGATGCATAATGCTATTTTCCCTGACTCACACCCACTATTTATTCCACTTTTGTCCCCATATAACACCCATTACCAGTCATAGAGTTAAAGGGAAGGCTGGAGCCGATCCCCAAGAATGAAATGATCACTTCACTAATAATTCTCAAAGTTTTTCCAAGAGCTCTCTTCCCAGTGTGTCAGAGACCACTCTTATCACGAAGACTCCCATTTGCATTCACTCTAGCATGATGCAGTTTTCGTGGGGAAAAAATCAAAGGGAAGTAATCCCCATCCACGAAATCATCCCCAGACTGTCGTTTACCTGCATGGAATACAGATGCAGAACTTACCAGCCAGCCCACACTAGTAAGTAGTGTGGTTTGCAAGTCTGATGATGCCTTTAAAAAAAAAAAAAAAAAAAAACAGCCATGGGGAATGGTCTTTGTTTGAAACCTTAGAGGCATACACCCAGGTATGGATAAAAAAGCATTTAGAAAAAAAAATATTAAGAACTATAAAGTGTTAGCCAGGGTCATTGTCATAGATTAAAAAAATAACTAACTAGTTTTTAACATATCTTCCCCTGCTTAAGATCTCTCTCTCTAGCTTGGAGTAAGCAGAAGACTGATTTAATTATAGCTCAAGAGTTAACGTACAGGAAAGGTGTGTGACCTTGCTTCTGTGTACTTCCAGAGGGCAGATCCAGAGCTGATGGGGTGGGGTGTGGGCTCCGAGTAATGACTGGAAGCAATGTGAAGAAGAACTTTCTGGCAGCCAGCACAATCTAAGAGTAAAGCTGTACTGCCTCATGCAGCAGTAAGCCTCCCACCGCTGGCTTCCCATTTGTTGCAGCTACAATAGTGAGAGCTATGGCCCTGGGTGAAGGGAAGAAACATTCACCGCAGTTTCCTTGAAATAACAGTCCCTGGAGCCGGACAGCCTGGGTTCAATCTTGGCTCTGTTACTGTTTCCCACTGTGAGCTTTAGTTCTGGAATCTGTGAAATGGGGACCATGATAGTGTATTTTCACAGGTTTGTTCTGTGAATTTCCTAACAGTATGTATATAAAGTGCTTAGCACAGTGTCTAAGCATGCTAATCATGAAATTGACATTGTTGCAGTTTGTTGTCATTAAGGAGCTCACAACAAGGTATGGATTTGATTTGCACAGACATTCTCTTGGCAAATACATACTGAGTACCCTCTTTGTCTTGGCTAGAGCCACATGTGAAGATACAGAAATGAATACACTGCATTCCTCCCCTCCAGCATGTGTTCGTGTACAGGGTTTCCTGAGCATTAATCATTCCACGGAGACCTGCTGGCTGGGTCTCAGGGAATGACACATCTGGAGGAAGCCCAGCCGCTCTGCCTGGGAGAGGGCTGGTCTCGGGGTGCTGGAAAGAGGTGAGCCACATGGTCCCGTGCCATTTCCAGAGGGGCAAAAAGCAGGTAGAGTAATCTCCAGAAGAATGCAGGCAATCAGACAAACAAGTCCCCAGTGTTTAGCCAGGAAAATGAAAATGACGTGTAAAATCAGCCCATGAAAACGGTAACTGAAGAAAAAAAACTGCAAAAAACTACAATTTGTTGAGCTCTCACTAAATATTAGGCCTTGCTCTAAATACTTTATATACATTGATATATTTACCATATTATGTCATGTATAATGTGCACTTTTTTGCCCAAAATTTTTAGGAAAAAATGAGGATGCACATTATACATGGGTATAATAATTCCATGTATAATGAACAAAATACATGGCAGAATATGGTAGTCTGTTCAGTAGACTTATACGATAGGTAAAATTATTATTATTACCATTTTATGGAGGAGAAACTGAAGCTTGAAGTGGTTCAACTACCCATCAGGCTAACTGTTTACCATTCACCCAGGAGGAAAGGATTGTTGGGAAACCATTCATTTACTAGCTGTTTGCCCTGAGCCATATGGCGCTGACTGTGGGTTCTGGGTGTTGCAGGGAGAGCCAAGCATTCTGGAGCTGAGATCTGCTGCTGACTTGTTCTCGCCATTTGCACTTCCCTGCTGTAAGCTGGAATCACACCTGTCTTGAAAACTGCTTGGAGATGAGTAATATGAAATGGCCAATAAGGACTCAGGACAGAGGTGGCAGTTGGCATGGAAATGCAGGAGTCTTTGTACAGAGTGATTCTGGGTGGTGTCACCCATAACTATGTGCGAAATGGGAACATTCTCTTGTGACAGTATGTGACAGTGGGATGATCATAAGGGAAACATCTTCTCCAGAAGCAGTGCTTGGTTGGGTTGACCCAGGTGGAGGTATAAATAGTCCAACATGCACAGGTCCAAGTTCTATGTGAATCCCTTGCTGTGTGATCTCGAACAAGTCATTCAACCTCTCTTGGTTTAAACTTCATTTTAGGTAACAGTGTCTACTCTGTGGATTGCTATAAATATTAAATGAGTTAATAATGTAAAGTGTCACATATGAAGTCGAATATTTCAGACTATTAAGAACATCTGATTCTCTGGGTGACCTTGGAATTATTCTACCTGTCTCGATTGACATGAAAAATAGGCCAGAACTCAGCTTCTTTCCTGACTTGGCAGCAGAGTAAAGGTGGAGATAGTTACCTCTGCCAATCTCAGCTAGATCTGACCTTGTAGAAAATCAACAAACAGAAACTTATTCCAAGTCCCCACAGGAAGGAGCATGTGTAGGGGTCACTCTTACTCTGCCAACTATTGGCTTTCTTTCCCAGGCATTAAAAAATAAATTTCACTGGTAAAACAAAGCCCACCGGTGTCCAGCAGAAAAGCAGAAGGCAGAAGGAGGCTTCCACCCTCCTCTCCCTTATTGCTAGTGCTTATGCAAGGATGAGAAGGCAGGGTCAGCGTGAGAAGGTTGGCAGCTGCAACAGTAGTGATCCTAGGGCCTTCCAGAATATTCCAGCCCCAGACTTGGAAGCAGGGACAGTTCCCGGAACAAGTCTGGACATGGGCAGGAGAAAATGCACATTGTAATTGTACGGTAGAGTTCCTCTGTGATGACTAAGGGTGCTAAATACACTGACTGGAATTTGATACACTCAGATCTTTCACATCTCTACTCCACTACAGCCCCCACCCCCAACAACAACAAAACAACCTTGTTTATGTAAAATTAATGGACTACCAGCAGATGGATGCTAGAAAAACCATCCTGAACAAGTGGAAGAGGACTACTCCCCTCTTTTTTCATAACCATGGGGTCTTGGACAAAAGCTTTTGCCCTTAGTGTTTGTTTCTTTCACTAGAAAATGAGGGCAAAGCTGCCTAATTTGAAAGATCATCATGAGTATAGAGTCTTCCCGCCAACTGATGAATCAGCAAATACGCATTAGGCTTTGTTCTGTGGGCTGGGGAGGCAGAAGTAGATTAGATGAAATTGTTGCCATCAAGGATCCTGGGTTCTTCTGGGGAAATCAGACAGCAAGATCATTTCAGCTACTGAGGTGAATATGAAGGAGATCAAACAGTCATGTGGTACAGAATGACAAGTAGTGCTACTTTATTAAGTGATGAGAGAGGGCTTTGAAGAGGTGACACTGGAGTTGAGCCATGAATGGTGGGACCACTTCGGTTCTGTGGATATTGGAGGGAAGGGCACTACTGGGAGAAGAAGTAAGTGCAGAAGCCAACAAATGGGAGCAGAGTTTGGAATAGCTGAAGGTTACGGCTGGCAGGTTACAAAGCCTATATAAGACAGGAGATCAAGTTTTATGCTGAAATCCTAGGATACTATTCTCTATTTTTTGTTCATTTATCCATTCATATTTATTGGATATTTATCACATTCTAATAGCTGTTTTCCTCCAAAAGGATTACTTGTTCAAATAACTTCAGAGAAACTAACCTACTACCTTTTGGAGATTCTTAAATCATATTAGCATGAAGACACAGAGCTCTTGAAGTACAGCATTTATTACAATATTTTTGACCACTGCACTTGCTTTCTACTATGAGAAATGCTAATGTAAATGCCTTTTATTTACTCTTAGTTGTTTGGAATTATATGTATCAAATATCAACTCTAAGATATAATGGGTGTAGGAACTGAAATAAAAACATCTGGTTTAAATTCAACCCCTGCTGTGTGATCTTAGGCAAATTATCTGTTATCCGTACGCTGGGCTCCAATTTTTTATCTATAAAATGAAGGGAGTTAGACTAAATGAGGCTGAAGTCTCATCCTGCTTTAATAGTTATTGTATTTCCATTTCTCGGTGCTGTAAAAGTTACAGACCAGAAGAACTATGGTTCTTGACTATAAGGAATTTACATTTCATTTGCAAAAGGAGAGTGAAAACACCCACACATTCATTCACACATGTGCACACACATACAAGACTCAGGATCATAATGTGTGATTATAGAGTCCTAATTATATACAACCTTGCTCATCTCAAGGTGAGAGTGAGGATAATGTTCTTTGGTTGTTCTGTGAGGAGCACAGCAACAACAGAAAGGTTGAGTAATTTCCCCACGGTCACACTATTTTAATTGCAATTGCTATTACCACATGTGTCCACGGTTTGGCCTCTCTACAAGTTAACCCATTCTGTAGAATAGCTATTTGGAAGAGTGCGAAATGGACAAAATAAGAATTAATATTTGTGTAATCCTTTACAGTGTATGAAAAGTTATGCTTGCACATACTTGGCTCAATCTGCACAGCCTAGTGTGTGTGTGTATATATCCATATCTATATGGATATGATCAGTATCTTTGTATAGCTTAGAAAACTGCAGTTCAGAGCTTTAAGCAACTCACTCTGTGTCTACTAAAAGGCAGGGTTACTTCTGTTTGACTCCATAACTATCTGCTTTCATTATTCTGCCCTCCCTGGCTTAGTGAAAACACTGCTGTGCTAGACCTGGAGGTAGAACGGGGATGATCTCCTGTCTGTAATGAAATTCTAATATTTCAAACCAGAGTAGGAGAAAAGGTGCCATACCCATTTCCTTTTTTGCTCATAATGTCAATATCTTCATTCCTACTTTTGTTTTGGCAGTAGGGCTATTTGCAATGAAAAGGGAATAAAGGATATTAAAGGCAGCAACTCACTCACTTGGCATTGGTTCTTTGATGGCGGGACATGAAACATACAACTACCTTGGACACTACCCTCTGTTTCCTGAGCTATTTGTATGAGATAATATTATATAGGAGAGAGCATATTTAGAAGCCAAAATTCCCTGATTGCCATTTAGGGGTTATAGAGTCTCGGTTGGTTTACTTTTTTGAACCTCTCAATCTCTTAATCTGTGAAAAAGGAATAATTTTGATAATCAAATGCTATTGTAAAGATCAACCAAATAAAACTTTAATGTGCATTTTAATCTTTAATGAAAGATGCACCCATGAGAAAATATTGCTGTGAGAATGAATATTAAATTGATAATGTTCAAGGAAATTGTATAAGAGCTCAAATTTTGTTGTAATTAGATAAAGAAAGCATTGTTCCAGGAGTCAAATACTGAAGTACAGACATAACTTTGTTGTACAGAATTCTTCTTTATTATTGTAATTTTTTGAAATAGAGTCTGTCCTACATTCAAAAAAGAGAATGCAGCTAGATGTTGGATTCAGGACGTACAAAAGACGGCAGGCAGTAAGGAGAGGGAGGTGAAAGGGAGAGGGGAAACAATGAGCAAATCAGGACTGCACAGATCAGCCTCACGGCAAGTCAAATCCTTGCCCTGGCAGCTTCCACGCAGTGGAATAAACACACATTGTCAGTTGTCAAGGCTATGTGCTCTCCCCTGCCTTGTCTAGCGCCTGTCAGTCACAGCTTCTACCCTCTGACAATGGGGAATGGTTTGGTTGTATGTTGGCCGTTACACTGGTAATCTGCAAGCAATGATACAGCAGGCACAGACAGGGTTCCATGTGTATTCTCCAACTGGGACAAGATTTCAGATCCTTGCCATGAAAGGAGTGCTGGTGTTTTGCAACAATGTTTGAGTTTTACCACCTTTTACATTTCCAAGGAGAAGAGTCTATCCAACTTTGGTAACTATGAAGTAGTGCCTAAGAACTTTGGGACTGACCCAAGTTTGTCTGAATTGGTGGCCTTGGGCAAGTCACTGCACTTTGCTGAATGTGTTTTCCTTCTTTACAAAAATGATCCTCTCCCATTAACAACAAATTTTCTGAAGAAGAATAAAAGGCATTGACTTCATTTACAATAGCATCAAAACCAGTAAAATACTTGAAGGAGGTAAAAGGTCTCTACTCTGAAAAATATAAGACACTGATGAGAGAAAGACATAAATAATTAGAAAGGTATCTTGTGTTCATATTATTAAAATGCCAATACTACAAAAAGCCATCTATAGATACAATGCCATCCCTATCAAGATTTCAATGGCATTTTTTTACAGAAGTAGACAATATGAAAAGTCTGCCTGGAATTTTTCCAAAAAGACTTCATCTTATATACATATATATGAAATGGAATATTATACAACCCTAAAAACAAGGAAATCCTACCATGTGTGATAACATGGATGGACCTTGAAGGCATTATGCCAAGTTAAATAAGTTAGACAGAGAAAGACAAATAACTATATGATCTCACTTTTATGTGGATGAGAGAGAGAGAGATTAGGGGGATCAGAATTGTGGTAACCAGGGGAAAAGGGTGGGCTATAGGGAGAATTGGAGGAAGGTGGTCAAAAGGTACAAACTTCTAGCTATAAGATAAGGAAGTACTGGGGATGTAATGTACAGCATGGAGTCTATTACTAACCCTGCTGTATGATACACAAGAAGTTGCTAAGAGAGTAAATCCTAAGAGTTCTCATTACAAGGTAAATTTTTTTCTTTTCTTTTTACCTATGTACATAAGAAGATGAATTTTAGCCAAATCTGTTGTGGTCATCACTTTACAATATATGTAAATAACACTATTGTCCTGTATGTCTTAAACTTATACAATGATGTATGTCAATTATTTCTCAATAAAACTAGGGGAAAATAAATGTAATCTCCTAGGAGCAGTAAAAGAAAAGAAAAAATAAGAAAAAGACATTGCATGTAAATGTGCATGTGTCTACAGTGACAGCAATATTATAAATATGGAACCAAGACTGATACCAAGTAAACCCGGAAATAGTCATTTTCTGATTAATTGAGCAATAGCAGATATAAAGCCACTAAAAGGTTACCAAAAATATATCAATATATATGAGTGAGGTTTGCCTTTTGCTAGTCTTTCTCATTTCACTTCGTAATTTTGTTGATGGATCCTTCCACAAGATAAAATTCTCCCAATTATTTTTCTTTTAAGTAATACATCACAGCCCGTTAAGTAAGGTTAAAGCTGGTCACAATGTGAATACATGTCTATAACCTGGAGTATGCCAAAGAGAGAGCAGTCTCAGGTGAGGCTGCTGAGAAATAGAACAGGTTCCCTTTTATTCAGATCACAGTCACCTACCCTCGGAGAGGTGGAGGGGTGTGCCCCAGGCCCTGACAGCTTGGTCACATTCTTTTTCCTTTGATAGAGGCATAATCTAGTTAAAATGGAAATGTATTAGGAAAGTCAAACAAGTACCTGATGAAAGACAGGTTGTTTCATGTTTTGTGTAAATCAAAGCTAAACCTTCATGTAAGGAAGGGCTCTGTAGTACAGACTCAACACCACCTGGCCTGGGCGTAGGGGTTGGTGCAAGTGTTGGAGTTGCTCTGGGCTACACGTGGTCCGTAATCCTCAACAGAAATGTCAACTCAATTTGTCAGTATTATTTTTATGTCAACAGCCGTGCTTAAATATTTAAAATAGGCATTGTATGCTGAGAGTAACACAAGCTAAATTGGAAAAATGATAATGAAATGGATGGTACTAATAGAAAGCCCTGGCACTATAGTCTCTGATTTTATATACATGAGGTTTGCTTGAATGTAAGATTTTATTAGGTTCTATCATTGATATGTTGCTCCAAAGTTTCCTTTAAAAATAAATAAAAAAGCCTTTTTTAAAAAAAGGAAGCAAAGCTAGGAGTTTACTAAATTTATTGCATATAATAAGGAGACATTTGGGTCTAAAGTACATGCTAGCTACTACTCTGTTTAAAAGGATATAAATAATATTGCACAACCTGAAGTTCTATGCATTTTCCAGATACAGTGCATTTTTAAACTCTCCACAGAATGAAACAGCTACAATGTTAAAAAACAGAACAAAGAGCTATGAAGGGAGAGAAAATGCCCTTTCTCTCCATTTACTTCCCCAGTCCTGCTTCTGGTACCATTGGCTGCATTAAAGGAATGCTGAGTGTTTAAATTTTTTTGTATCCCCAGTTCTTTGAAAAAAAAAAAAACAGAGGTAGATAAAACTAATAAATACTCCTACATTTCCTGGACTAAAGTATTTCCACTGTACCAAACCACTTAACGAAAAGTCAGTCAATCTTCAAAAATACAAATCCTATGATACCAAAAGCAAATGACAAAAATGTTTATACAAAGTTGTATATTTTATGAAGAAAAAGATAAAAATGAAAGAAACAAAAAGAAAATGCACAGAAGTGGAAGAGATAAGATTATGAATACATGGAGTTTTTTTTTAAGGGAACAAAAATTGAGTAAAATCCCAAAATTAACTATGAAAGACTAGCATTTGTTATCTACAAGGAAGAAAAAATAATAACAATCTACCCCTACTTGTCTCAAAGAGTTGTAAAAATTATAAAGGTTGCATTGTAAATGATAAGTGACTTTCTGAGGTCATCGGAAGTTGGCGGAGGAGCCAACATTTGAAATTAGGAGTTTTGGCAGTCAGCTTAGCACTCTTTTCCCTCTTTCTCTCAGGGATCTGTTGGAACCAAGCAGAAGTCCTACGAGAAAAATAACTTGTAGTTCTGTCAAATTGCGGAGTTAGATATATTTGGAGAATCCTTTCTATGCTCTATGACAAATTAACTGCTTAAAGTTGGGGCTCAGGTGCTAACCCCACAAAAAGAAGATGAACAACACAAGATTTCAAGTGCCTCTGCAGGTTATGATTTCAACAACGCTGCATGCTTACGGAGGAGAGAGGGCACAGACATACATACCCCTGGGCCTTTCGATCAAGGAGTTAACGGAGCCCTTACTGGCTTATTTCTCACATCTAAAGAACTGTATCGCTGCTTCTCAGAATCTCTGTGTTGAAAGAACACAGCTTTCCCCACCCTCCTCTGTATAATCACAGAGGTTTTTTTTTGTTTTTATTTTTGTTTTTTAGTAAAATACAAGTAAAGCAAACTGAAAAATGAAATAAAAAGTAGACATACAAAATACAAGGCCAGATTTCCTGGTGTTAGATCTGACAAAAATAAAATGGCTTTGTCAAACTGATATAAGAATTATATTTTTTAGAGCCTTTCATTAATGTCTGTACTTGCCGGGGCATGAACGGGTTACAGGTCATGGACCGGCACCAGCCTCTGATCTTTGCTGTGAATAGTGCTGTTCTATGTCACTGCAGGACGAGAGCTCTTTACCAGCCTTCCGGACTGGGAGCCCTGGGGGAACGAGTGTGAGCGGTGACAAGATCATTAACCTGCTACATGATTTTTACATGTGTTATATTTATTGTCTGTGTCCTCCCTAAGGAACAGAAGCTCCATTTTTGTGTGCTTTGCACACCTGATACCCCCAGCTCTGCAGTGAAACCTGGTGCACAGTAGTCACTCAGAGAGTATTTGCATATAAATGCGTGGAGGATACTGGGAGGGGTGAGGTTAGGAATAGGGAGGGAAACATCAATGCACACAACCAACACACACACTTTCTCCTATGAGGAAAGTTAATATTAAGAAAATTAGCTACGAAAATGAATAATCAAAACATGAGTTCACTATGAATTAAAATACTTCTGTAAAATGTTTGACAAAGATTCATAATAAGAATGTGTAGGTGGACCACTGAGGAAAAAATACTTAAATTACATTAGAAATGAGAAAACAAGCACACAGAATGAAACTGGAGAATGCAGACATAAAAAAAGGAATCAATTAGAAATTTTGAAAATGAATACATTTAAATAGAAAACAAAGAATTGAATAAAATCTAGCTAATATGCAATAAAAAAATAATGGTTTGGAATGGAATAACAAGAACTTTGCCCAGAATTCTCTACAAAGAAGCAACTAAGGAAGAAAAAGAGAGATCTCAAGTACATCTTGAAGAGCTCCAATTTAAGCTCTAAAGAGTTACAGAAGATTTTTTAATTCTTTTTTTTAAAAGATTTTATTTATTTATTTTTAGAGAGGGGAGGGAGGGAGAAAGAGAGGGAGAGAAACATCAATGTGTGGTTGCCTGTCACATACCTCCTACTGGGGGACCTGGCCCACAACCCAGGCATGTGCGCTAGACTGGGAATTGAACCAGTGACCCTTTGTTCCACAGGCTGGCACTCAACCACTGAGCCACACCAGCCAGGGTGGGTTCCAGAAGATTTAATGAAGGAAAAAGAAGGACAGATACTTGAAGAGCTAATTACTGGCCTTTTACAAACTGAGGTAACATAAGTCCACAGATCGAAAAATCCACAGGAAGTAAATTATAACAAAAAAACCCCACCTACTCATTGAATGTAGTGGAAGAACGAAGGCAGGGGCGGGGGGAGAGATTTGTTGTTCCACTCATTCATGTATTCATTGGTTGATTCTTATATGCGCCCTGACCTGAAACCAAACCCTCAACCTTGGCTTATTGGGGAAATGCTCTTACCAACTGAACTACCCAGTCAGAGACAAAAATATACTCTTAAAAACTACCAGAGATAAAAGACAAAGTGGCCACAGAGTAATAAAGTTTAGACTTCAAAGAGATATTTCCCACCCCTTTGGCAATTATGATGCCCAAAGATAAGAGGTAATATTTCACTCTATTAAAGGAAGGTATGTATCAACTCAAAATTTTACATACAGCTAAATTGTAGTCAAATATGAAGGCAAGATAAAGCATTTTTTAGAATGTAAATATTAAGAGATATTAAAACTTTTAGACTCTTTTTGGAAGAAAAATATGCGGATGAATTTTATTAAAAAAAGAAGTGCTAACCCAAAATGAAAATGTGAGATATAAGAAACAATGGTAAAAGTTCAAAAAAGTAAAAATAATAGAAAAAATTCTGTGAACCAGAAATTGATAAAATTCCAGTACATTTAATTAACTTTAAATATAAAACTAATAATTATTCTTCTATGAAAAATGTAAAACAAACTCTTAAAAATAATTGGCATTTGGGAATGGAGTTCAGTGGTAAATAATGTGTTCTTAGTTATTTTCTTTGTTCAGAAAAATATTACAAATATTGTAAATACAATAGTCAAGCTTAAAAATTTATAGTTACTTATATATTTGAAAAAATACATTCCTCAAACTTCAGAGGGGAATAACAAATACAGAAACTATATCAATCCTAGCAGAATAAAAAAAGGAAAGGAAAAAAGAAGGTAGAAACAAATCTAAATATATCTGTAATCAATATATCTATAATTTTAATAGTGATTAATAGTAAGTAATCGCTATTAGTATAAATGAATAAAATTTGCCATGATAAAATATATTACCAAAATGGATTTTTAAAATCTTGTTATAATATTCCTTAAAAGAGAACCTCTTAAAATCATACAATAAGTTTGAAGAGTAAAGCAAATGATATATTATGCAAGTATTAACACAATGATACATAATGAGGCAATATACCAGCAAAATGAAATCTAAGGCAAAAACATTACTAGAGATAAAGAAATACATTACTTAATAGCAAAATTTAAAAAAATTACTAAGCAAATACAACTTAAAGTATGTTGATGCATTTAAGATATACTCAAAATAAAAAATTTGGTATCGTTTTTTGCATTTGGCAAACATCCTGTCATTAGTGGGGTATTTCAATGCCTTTATTAAAAGGTGATAGATTATACAGATGAAAATAGTGAACAGAATTAAGAAACTTTGACATATGTGTGAATGCTTACCCATTTACAGGGTGAGGCAAAAGTAGGTTTACAGCTGTGAGTATATGAAGCACACTTTATATTATTATGGTGTTTTTTCCATATGGACAACTGTAAACCTACTTTTGCCCCACCCTGTATATATATAGACTATATACAAAAATTAGTAATATAAACTTTCTAAATTATACAAAGTATACTTATATATAACATTATCTATCTATAAATCATCTATATGTATGCATTTATGGCACATTTACTCATAGAAAAATTATCAAATATTCAAAGGATTTATTTTGAACAGACCATATTTTTCTGCAATACAAATAATTCAGACCTTGACAATAAAACTGTAGAAGCGTACTGTAACTTTACATTTGCAACTAAGATAAGGTAAGAGAAATGTTTATGTTGAGTGGTAGTTCTCTTATTGACAGGAACATTGGAATCATCCAGGGGGACCATAACCAGTACTGATGCCTGGATCTCATCCCCAGCAATTCTGATGAAGTTGGTGTCTGGGATGTGTAACCTGGGATTCTCATGGATAGTCAAAGCTTCGTGCCACTGATTTAGGATCTGGCAATATTTTTACCCTACATGAGTTAACCTTTAAAGATGGATATCGCAAAGACGAATGCTTTTGCTTTTCCTCAAGAGTTATCAAGATACAATCTTCATCGAAAGCCAAGTGGCTGGTGATGTAATCACCGCAGCAGCTGTCAAAGTGCCTTCAGTCACTGTGACCAAATTCCTCCATCTGTCCTTTATTTCCTTGGTTTACAATGAAGCACGCATCTTAATTGACCCTTACACAGAAGGCCTCTGACTGTGAGCTGCCGTGGGCGCCATATGTGAAGGGTCTGAGTCAATCATTTTCCCTATCTTCTCACGGGAGAGAAAGTAGCAGAAACACTGAAGCATCTCTCCTTGGTCTAATCAAAATGCCAAATGTGACGGGGATGAAGTTCTCCCTGAAGACGAGTGAATTGCAATGAAATCTAAATGATCTGGTGCTGGCCAAAAGCAAAGATTGATGGCTGAGATTTTCAGTAATAGAATTCTGTATAGTTTGATAAATATCAAGTAATAAATTATAATGCATGAACGTGTGGGCTTCAGAATGAGACGTATTGGGAACAAGTCCCAGCTCAGTTAATTATGAGCTTTGTGACCTTGGGAACATTACTTATTTGTAAAATTTGTGACATTTAAATGAGATGATGTAGATGAAGTGCATAGCTCCACGCCTGACACATAGTGTATGGTACACAGTGTCCATTATTATTGTTATTGTTGTTATTATTCAGTAATTTTCCAAAGATACAAACTACAAGGGTCATGCTGGCTGTCAGTTTTGAAAGCTAATGCATCTTCCTTCCATTAGAGGGTGACAGGATGAGCCAGAAACTATGAAATATGCCTTAGAAAGTGAGAAATGGAAAAGATCAATCCAGAGAGGAAGACAGTTAGCATTGAAACACTTCAGTAACACCATTTCCAGGTTTCTATGTGCAGTGATCTCCCTTATTAAAAGGTCACCCCAATGGGGCACTATAACTCTAAAGCTTCAGAGTGGTGATTGTTGGATGATACTTTATTCATGTCATGTCCTCAACCAAGGGAACAAAAAAAGCATTGAAACCTAGAGTGGCCCGGGGCACTGAAGGAGAAAACCATACATCTTATTATCTTCTCCCTGGAAGTTACATCTCCCTTTCCAGCTAGATGTGAACATACACCTGTACACTCTGCACCTCCTCTGTGAACGCTGCAACCTCGATACTGAGATGTCATGGCTTACGTGTTTTGATGTGGGCCTAACATGTTGCTCTTTTTCTCTAATAATCCACCCACCTCTAAGACTCGATTCTAAGTCTGCCTTCCTACTTTGCTGTGTTTAATGTTTTCTCTTTCTTTATTCATAAGACAAAGAAGACATATTGTTTTCCTCGCTTCTGCGTGAAGACTTGTATCTCGTGGAATAACAGCCCTTCATTATGCTACATTTACTCGATGTATATTGTGCTATGAGTGAGGAATGTGGGAAGCACATCCCTGATCGCAGGAAGAATACAGTCTAGTGGAAAAACAACGGGAACAGGTTTTGATGGGAATGCAGAGAACAGGAACTCGACCCAGACTTGAAGCAAGGAAGGCTTCCTGGGAGTAGGTGAGATTGGCTTAGAGCTGAAGAGTAGATAAGAGTTAACCAGGTAAAGAGGAGGTGGAACAGAGTCTAAGCAGAGGGGCTGGATGTTCAGAGGTCCAAAAAGGAAGTAATGATACAGATTTTCCAGCAGGAGACACTCTGTGAAGGCCATCTGACGCAAAGGTAAGGTGTTCAGGCCTTCTCCTGAAAATAATGAAGCACTCTAAGAGCTGTGCAGTCCAGGAAGGTAGCCACTAGAGTCATGCGACTATTGAGCATTTGAACTGTGGCAAGTCCTGACTGAGAAGTGCTGAATATACACTGTTAAATATACACTGACTTCAAAGATGTCATACTAGAAAAGAATATAAACAATTATTTTATTGAATACATGTTAAAATAGTATTTTTGATATACCAAATTAAATAAAACTATTATTAAAATCAATTTTGCCTATTTATTTTTACTATTTCAAATGTGGCTATTAGAAAAATTAAAATGATGTGGCTTGCATTATATTTCTATTAAGTAATGTTTCATTGGGGCTTTTAAAATTATGCAATGTTATTTAACAACATTTCTTGGGTGTGGATATTTCCTGAATATGATGAATATTCTGCTTAATGGAGAGAAACACTAAACACTAAAAGCACTTTCATTAAAGTTAGAAACAAAGAACCCACCATGAACAAAAACGACAATGGCAACAAAACCCGCAATGATTAATTAATCTTTTTTAGAAGGTGTTAGTGCTATGGAAAAGAGAAAGAATCAAAAACATAAATATTAGGAATGAATAGGTAAAATTATCACTACTGCAGATAATATGATCCTATTCTTGGAAAACCTAGGACAATAAAATAAAAGTTGTTATAAATAATGATAGAATTCAATAAAGTGAATAGGACTATTATTAATATACTGAAATAAGTAACATTCACAAATACAAATAACACACAGAAAATATAATGGAAGAAAAGAATCAATCTGTAAAAGCACAAACTAAGAAATGTCCAAGATTTATGTTTAGGAAAACTGGACAGTGTTCTTGAAGACTTGACCCAGAGCACAGACAGACCATGCTCTTGGACAGGAAAACTCAGTAAGTTTTTAATTAAACTTTTCATTTTGAAGTAATTGTAGGTTCCCATACAGTTGCTAGAAATAATACAGAAAGATCCCATGTATACTTTATCCAATTTTCTCAAATAACAGCATATTGCAAAAGTATATCACAATATCACACACAGGATATTGACACTGATACTGCCAAGATACAGCATTTCCATCCATGCAAGGGTCTCACATATTGCTCTTTTACGGGCATACACACTTCCATTCTCCCTACCCACTGGTCCCCGCTAGCCTGTTCTCCATTTCTATAACTTTATTACCTCCAGAAAGTTATATAAATGGAGTTATACAGATGTAACCTTTGGGGATGGGATTTTTCACTCAGCATAATTATATGGAGATTTATCTGGAGTGTATCTATTATTCCTTTTATTGCTGAGTTGCAGCACATGGTACTGATGTGTCACAGTTGTTTAACCATTCACTTACTCATTGGTGGACATCTGGGTTGTTTACTGTTTGGTGACCCTAGGAATAAAGTTGCTATGAACTTAGGAACATTTGTGTGCAGATTTTGTTGTGATCATAAATTTTCATTTCTCTGGGATAAATGCTTAGCTGTGGAATTGCTGGGTCTTTTGATAGCTGCACATTTGGTTTTTAAAGAAACTCAAAATATTTTCCAGAGTGTACCATTTTATATTCCCACCAGCAACATGTGAGTCACTCCATTTACTAGC
>CM052540.1:12749172-12771025 GCA_028533065.1 Trachops cirrhosus | reverse complement strand
AAGGCCAGATGCAAGAACGTCAAGGTTCTGGGTATGTGATCCAAGTCTTCTTTTAACCTCTTTTAGTCCCTCCCACCTGCAGCTGAATTCAGCGGAGGAGGAGACCCCATCTGATGCCACAGAGAGCAAAAGACTCCCCCTGCTGAGCCAAGTCAACCAACAGAACTGTGAGGAAAAATAGTTATTATTTTAAACCACTAAGTTTCAGGGTAGTTTGTTGTGCAGCAATAGATAATGAAATACGCATATATATTTATGCCAATGAAATATTAACAGTGTGCATAGCAACTGCTGTTTCCACAAACAACCAAATAAACTTCTATCAGCCTAGCCCTTCCATAGATAACAATAAACAATGGACAAAAATACATACTTCAAGGTAATGGAGAGTGACAAAAAGTAGGCATATTGTGGAGGGAGAGTAGACACTTGGAAGAAAAATGAGGTTCTTCTATTCATATCTTATCTTAGCATGCGGGCAGTCCCTCGTCTGCACCATGCAGGGCAGTTAGAGCTCTGATAGGATGTTTATAGCTTTTCTGGCTCCACAAACAGAGGCTAGTGTTTGTAGCAATCACATTTGCTGAAATGTGAGAGACAAAACTCACAAAAGACAGAGACAGAGGTGTAGAGCCCAAATTCCACATATAAACTTTTCCTAAATCTCCCATAGCCGAATCACTCATGCGTTGGGTAGAGTTTAAATAAACCAGCTACGGCTAAAAGAACTGAACTGAGCCTTGAGCTGCTAAGAGACAGAGTTTTCATTTTGCACCCAACCATATTATCTTCTATCTTCTATTTTCTAAAGCAAACAAAACCCCTCAGTCTTGGAAGACTGTACCAGAATCTACCATCTGCAAAACAACATTTTCAGTGAATGTCCAGAAAATAACCACAGATGACTTGATATATGAAGGAAAAGCAGCATTGAGACACATCCTCAAGGGAATAATGACTGTGGCAACAGCAAAATCTAACATTTAGTGAATGCTGTCTGTTTCTGGCCATATTCTGTATACTTTTACATCTCTTCTGTGAACCCTCATGGTAACCCTGTTATGCTGACACAATAACTTTATCAGCAATGTAGAATCACGAAAACAGAAACCAGTTAAGGTATTTTAGGCAAAGCAAGAATACAAATATATGTGTGTATAACTGAGCTACTCAGTAATTAGAAAAACTGGAAACCACCTTCACTGAAGAAAAATCTCCTTGTCTGCTGCTCCCCGCCCCTTCCACACAGCATCACTGCCACTGTGGGCATCTATCACTGGAACCCTACTTGTAAGGAGATGCAGGAAATACAGTTTCTACTCATCAAGTCCTTGTGATACAGGGGAGAAGTTAGAAGGTCAGGGCAGTGTGCATATGAATAGGGACAGACAGTATGTGCAAAATGGCCGTTACTATTTTACATTTGAGGAAAGAGAAACACAGAATTTTAAGGAGCCTTCCCAAGATCACACATCTTAAAGTGGATAGCATTCAAACTCAGAGCTTAACTCCAGAGGTTGTGTTCTTAATCCGGTAGGTAGTTACCTTGCTTTCAATTTTTTACCATTATTATGAAAAGTCAAAGAGAATATATTTGTCTTTGGATCTGCAGGGGAATGATCATTTAGATGATGACTTAAAAATAAATAATGTTAGCATTCCTTAGCTTTTCCAAATTGCGATGCTATTACTGAGACTACCATCTAATTTCAAAGCCCATATTTGTATTTGCTTTTTATAATTACGTCAGTGCCAGCTTATGATGCCAAGGGAAAGCCTTTGACTTTCCCTGTGTTGGTAAGCAAGTCTGGGCAGCATGTAGCTTGCACATCCTAAGGTCAAAATGACACTACGTCTTCTGCATCTGTCATTGTATTCATTAGGACCTCAGCATTTGTAATGACAAAAACCCCTCTATCTCAGCAATGGGTTGTAATCAAAAGATATTTTCATGGACTAAGAAATTAATTTATTGACTTAATTGATAAAGTAAGAATTTAACTTGACATCATGAAAATGATTCAGTGAAGGGGAGTGTCACACTATCTTAAATGTTGCAGGCTAATGAGAAAACTGTACTGCCGAAGACTTTATAATAAATGACACATCTGATAGACTCATGGCTGCATGACAAGCTATAGGGACAGATAGTTCTTGGCAATTGGAACAAGGAAAATTTGCAAAAGAATCGAGTTAGGAGAAGGCACACAAAGGTACCCCTAAAACAAAATAAAACAGAACAAAATATGTGCCTTTTCACTTGCTGCTGTACTTAAGTTTTGAGCAAAAGTGCGACATAGATCACTTCTTTTTAAAAAAATTATATATTCATTTTTAGAAAGAGGGGAAAGGAGGGAGAAAGAGAGGGAGAGAAATATCAGTGTGTGAGAGAAACACCAATCGGTTGCCTCTCACACATGCTGCAACCGGGGACTGGCCTATAACCCAGTCACGTGCCCTGACTGGGAATCGAACTGGTGACCTTCCATTTTGCAGGTGATACCCAACCAACTGAGCCACACTGGTCAGGGCAGATTGCTGCTTTTATATAATTTTTAAAGTGAACTTAGCAACAATAATATTATGAATAATTCAGGTATATATAAAAGTAAGTAATACATGTATTATATACATTACAAATATACATATATGCATCTAGTATCCTACGGTGAGGTATTATTATTACTGAGGTTGGCTCTGTTACAGTTAACTAATAGATTCTAAAATTTTAGTTTCTAATCCAATAAATATTATTTCTCACTAACATAACAATCCAAGCTAAGTGTTCTGCTTGATAGGTGGCCCATCTTCATGGGGTAACCCAACTGTCTTCTGTCTTGAAACTGCCCTTCCCTGAGCCTGGTCAATACCATCAACTATATTCACCCCAAGGCTTTCTTCCTCTAAGACAGAACTTAGTTCTGTCTTTAATTCACTTGCTCTAGGAAGTCACTGTGCATTTCTAGGCATCATAGACATAGGGGGGACAGTATGCATTGGTTCAGGTTGCCATAATGCCAGAACTAAAAATCATGGGCCAGCACAAGCCTAATTTGGTGCCCATGGCAGCCACATGAGGACGGATCTGTGGTGAAAGGCAAAACCAGAGTCAGCAAACAGAACCAAGCGGGTGAGAAAAATGACTACCATGCAGTCAGCACACAGGATCCCCAGGGTGTGTGCTGAACACTTTACACACATCAAATGCCTAACTCTTGTAATAACCTATAAGGTAACTGTCATTTTATGCTACTTTTAGGTTTAAGGAAACTGCCCCAAATCACAGAGCTCTTAGGCAGTAGAGATGAACTACAGATCCTGGTTTCCATGATGCTAATGTCAGCATTTCTCTGTCAGCAGACAACCTTTTACCAATGATGAGTAAAGAAAGAGCTGTCCTAAAGAAGACGGAGGAAATGATGCACCTGTGACATATTTTAGAGCATGAGGATTGGTGCGATGGAGGCAAGTTGGATCATAAAAAGGGCTGGGAAAGGCAAGGAAAGGAAGCTAAAAAAGGCTGAGAAGAGAGGAGTTAAACGTATTTCCAGAACAAAACCCTTTGTAGCCTTGCTTTGCTACCGCTCCCTGTGTTGCCTTAGATAAGACTCTCTCCTGTCTGAGACTCAATTTGCCCGTCTCCAAATGAGGGACATGGAGGGAGAGATCTCGAAGATAGCTTCCGGTCAAAAATTCCATCCTTCTCAGAGCAGGCTGCCCATTTCCCCACACCAGGCACTGGTCAAAAAAGCACAGCAAGACCTCAAATCTGAACCAGCAGGAGAAGCAAGGTGGAGAAACCACCTCGGGCCAAACTCGTTAACAGTTGTTTCATTAATCACAGTTTGTATTTCAAATCCAAAGACAATCTGTCCAATTAACATTAAAGCTCCGGCAGCCCTGGGAAGACCTTTAGGAAAAGGCAGTTTGACACAATTGCTAATAATGCTCACAGTTAGGAAAGTGGCTCTCAAACATAACCTTCTTCTGGTGACAGCTTGAGTCCTGTCCAAAGTGGGAAGCTCAGGCTTTGGGCCCCTCAGCAGCCTGACCCCTTCCCTCCACTCAGCCTTACAGACCTGCATGGCCGTCCAAAGTCAGCTGTCCTAGCAAGACCACTTTCCAGACATGCCACTGCCATTCACACCTCTGTATCCTGGTCCATTTGAACCTACAGCCCACATGCCTACCGCCCCCCCACCTTTTCTCTGTGGCCCAGCCTAAGCTCTTTCATAGTACACTTCCAGTAATACTTATTTCAACACATTTTTCTTGAGGTAGATTGAGACTTGGGTTTGAATCTTATTTCAATGAATTATTAACTTCAGCAGGCTTTATGTTTTTATTTTCAAGTAATACATACACACAAACAAAAACATTCATATAGTACAAAGGGTAGCCAGTGAAATCTAAATTTCCCTTTCTCTCTAACTTTCAGTTCCTCTTTGGATGTAACCTGAGTTACCAATATCTTGTATTTTCTTCTCAGAGACATGTATACAGGAATATCAAAACACAAACTTGCCCCCCAAAACAAATAGCAATATATTAGGCACACTATTTTACCCCTGGATGAACAATGGACCTTGTTCCCCTTCAGTACTGTAGAGTTTGCCGTGGTCTTTATAACCATGAGCAAATAAATTGACCTCTCTGAGCATCAGTACTCTCATGGGTACAGAGCATACTGAAAGATTCCATCCTAACTGTTCAGTGCCTACTCTGGGCACACACCGCTAAGGACACTTTAAGGTAATAGTCCTAGCATTCTGTGCAATAATGGCAGCCAATTACTGACATCTGTGGAATGAATGGCTGTGAATCTAAGGAATCCTGTGGCAGTGTGATGGTTACTTTTCTGTGTCAACTTGACTGGTCTAAGGAGGCCCAGGTCGCTGGTAAAACATTATTTCTGGGTGTGTCTGTGAGGCTATTAGGGAAGAGATTAGCATTTGAATAGGTAGATTGAGTTAAGGAGGTTGCCCTCAGCAATGTGGGTCCGCATAATTCAATCCACTGAGGGCCAGAATGGAACAAAAGGCAAAAGCAGGGGAAATGTCCTTTGCTTGACCCGAGACATCTATTTTCTCCTGCCTGGGACTTACACCGCTGCTCCCCTGATTCTCTGGCCTTTGAACTGGGATTGAATTACACCACCACCTTTCCTGGTTCTCCCACTGCAGACAGAAGATCAGGGGACTTCTTGGCCTCCATAACTGCCTAAGCCAATTCCTATAATAAAAATGCCCCTCAAATACAAAGGTACATGAAATAGAGTTTATTATTTGTTAATTATTATATTATTTATTATTTTTAACCTACTTTGCCCACCCCTGTATATCTTTCTATGTTGACCTCTCTGTCTCTACCTCTGTCCCTAGTTTTTATTGGTTTTGTTTCTCTGGAGCAACCTAACACAGTTACGTGAGATCACAGAACCAGAATAGTCCTGACAGGTGGAAGGTATATAATATGAGATTCCTCTTCCTTTCCAATTCAGTTCCATAATAGGCACAGCATAAAGTGCACAACAGTGTACTGAATTTTATTCTGCCTTATTTCCCAATCCATGTGTCTGGGTGTGTCTGGGTGTGTCTGTGTGCATGCATGGGTGTGTGTGTGTGTCATCCCAACAGTGATCTACTGACACCCTGGAGGCACTGAGCAGCACAGAACGAGCTCCAGGAAAAATGTGTAAGTCAGTAAACTAAACCTTCCCTCACCCGCCATGTCCCTAAGGAAACCGTGGGATGGGAGAAGCACCAGACTTTTGGAGCTTTGGTTGAGGGTCCCGGCTGGGCCTATTACACGGAGCAATCATCTGACCTCTCTCAGGCTGTTTAATGGGAGTAAGTGCTTTCTCCCAGGTTACATCATTGTGAAGCCTAAATCAGGTGATGCATACGAAAGCCCTTTGGAGGTGAAGCGGCTTTAATGGTGACTGTGTACACTGTTGAGGTGATCCTGCCTTTTACCTTGATGTGATCAACCCTCTTCTTTGACACTCTTGTCTGGCTGCCTTCCCTACTTCTAATACAAACCCAACAACAGAGACAAGGGTAGCAGAAGGCTCCAGGCAGATAGTAAAAACAGAGATTCCCATAGAATTGCAATGTGGTTTTTGTGATCTGCCCACCCCTAACACCACTAATTCCTCTGATGGGGATATGGTGCGCAGGAGACCCTATTGGGCAGAAAGAGAGAAGGGCAAGATCATCTCACGATCCCATGACTGAAGGTCATGGTGAATCCTAAGTCCTTGAGAGAGTCTAAAATACTGAAGAAGAGCAGCCACTATGTGTTGGGGGTGGGGTCCTTTGGGAGAGTCACATATGGAAACGTGAGGAGGAATCAACAAGGAAGCCTCAAGCATTGCTATATACTTCCCCAGATCCTGGCCTTCTTGAAGGGCCAGGATCCCATTGCTAACTGGTAATTATCAGATGCACTCAGATGCTCAGCAGGCTGTGATGCCAGGTGACAGTCCCTCCCATGTCCCCCCTCTCTTGTCCTGCTGGCTGTCTCTCCTCAGGATCCCTCTCCATGTTTTCTTCAGGTTCTTGCTGGCCCTGGTGGGTCAGCAGACAAAACAGGGGTATTCTATTGATTCCTTTGAATAAAGAATTGATATACAACGAGGGAAGGGGCATTAAAGGAAGTAAAGGGGTCATTAGATTCTGAGGGAGGAGGGGATGACCTTTGAAAGAATCTTTTCTGGGTGACACCTGAGCGATCCAAGCCTGCAATTTTCTCCATTAATGTTCAGCCTCTTCACATAAGTCCTCTAATGACAGTGTGGGCGATGGATGAAGACAGGGCAGTTGAAGCTTAAAATATATGCCAAGGAGATATTAAAAGCCACATAACTACCTAGGAGCGGGGAGAACAGGCAGGAGAGCAGAGGAGATGGGATGGAAATTCTGCTACTTGTCTGTTAAGATGCTGGGATCATCTTTTGTTCGTTCTTCTATTGTTCCGCACACCATCGTACCGACTCCTCGTGATATGCCTGCACTTCCTCTCTGTTTCCAAAGTCACTGTGCTAGCCTAGACCTTAATTACCCTTCTGCTTGACAATTACAGTAATAGACTCCCTGCTCCCAGGATCTGCCACTTCCTGTCTACCCCGTAGATATCACCAGATTATACTTCCTAAAATATCACTTCACACATGTCATTCTCCTGCCTAAAAACTTCAAGGATTCCCCATTGTCTATAAAGTAAAGGCTAGTTTTTGGCCTTATTCTGAATCAGTGCCACAAAACCTTAAACAATCTGTGTCCATCATGAAGTCTGCACCCAGATCTTACTCATCTTTCTGCCCCCAATTCTGATATGTAAGCTCCAAGAGGGAAAGGATTTATTTTTTGATTGCTGACACATAATAAGCACTCAGATGATAATTGTTGGATGAGTGCATTAATTAACTCATAAATAATTTATGGCATAGTATATGGTGCCCGTAAGTCTTTGCTGAAGGGAGACAGGCAGGAAAGAAAGATGATGCTGCATTAAGATAGGCATGAGTTACAGGTGAATGGTAACTACAGTTACGGCCTTGAATCCGACCAAGGCAGTTGAAACTTGACCAAAGGAGTTAAAGATATGAATGAAGCAGAGGGTTAATATCACTTGAAATCAGAACAGATATTTGGAGTGGAAGAAGGTTGGAGAGGAAAACTGAGCAAGCTGAGGGACCCCCAGTGGGTACTGTTTGGGAAGACAGGTAGTTATGACAGCAAAGTCATATATGTGGGGGGCTTGGGAGCTGGATAATAGGACAGGAGGAGTGAGCCATCTGGGTGAGGAGCCAAGAATTCAGAGAGTTTGCATACCAACCAGGATGTGTTAAATAAGTTTCAGTTGCCATTATGAAAAACTCACTATATATGGATAGTGGCTAAATTTCAGATATCTTAAATGCCCTTGAGACTTGGATGACAGGTGAGAACCATTTTTCAGAAAAATAAATAAAACCATATAATACGACACACAGTTATAGGCATTAAAAGATTTCCCTGAGGTCAATCCTCAGGTTAAGAAAACCTATTTGAGCCCTGACCAGTGTGGCTCAGTGGATTGAATGCGAGCCTGTGAACCAAAAGAAAACCTATTTTATGTAGTCTGAATACCTCATACGTACATTCATATATTTATTTTGTATCATTATATATTCATTCTTTTTTTATTGTTGACACTATTACAGATGTCCCCGATTTTCCCCCTTGCCCCCCGCCATCCAGTCCTGCATTTTATCATTTATTACCTTGAAGGTTTTTTATCGTCCATTAATACACTGAACCCTTGCATCTCTCTGAAATTAGTAATAAGTATTCCCGTTTTTAGGAAACTGAACTCCAGTGAGAAAACATGCCTTGCCCAAGTAAAAAGTAAATGGCAGGATATTCAGGGTAGAGGCAGGTATTTGGGTTTCATGTTGAGCGCGTTTGTTTTTTCTACCATATACCCACCCAAACAAGCTGTGCTAACATTTCCGTGTGAACCAGAACGCCCTTTGATAAATATTAATTGAGTACCTGTCATGTGTCAGGCACTGTGCTAGGCACTTGGGATTCATCAGCGAACAAAAGCAGACCGACATTTCTGCTTCTGTGGGTCTCCAGACCCAGACTGAGTCAGGGCCCACCCAGCCTGAAAGCCTGAGTCGGAACACGTTGCTTCAGATGTGTGGTGCTTAATGAAAAAGTCTAACCCAGGGGTGTCCAAACTTTTGGCGTCTCTGGGCCACACTGGAAGAAGAAGAGTTGTCTTGGGCTACATATTAAATACACTGCAACATGTAATCACACACTCACAGTGTTTTAAGTAAATTTTACAGTTTTGTGTTGGGCCCCTTTCATAGCCATTCTGAGCTGCATGAGGCCCGCGGGCTGTGGGTGCCCTGTAGTGGGCAGTATTCTAGGAACTAGTTACTGTCAATCAAAGGTAGATTTTAGGCCAACTAACAACAAACATTCCCAATCCTTCAACAGTAGCTAATCACGGCAGACTCCACTAATTTTCATTTCTTTTTCTTTGTTTTGCCTTCCATTTAAAAATTGTAAACTTAAAACTCTGTTTATCATCTCAACACAAGAAATAAAGCCCAGATAAAACATTTTCCTCCTGGTTGCTCAGAAGAGGACTAACAAAACCAGACCAACAATTGAGACACCCAATGTCCCAGGACCAGCTCTGTCTTCTGTGGCCTTCCTGTCTTTTCCTTGGGCCTCAGCTTCCTCACCTGTAAAGCAAGTCTGGATGTTTCTGCGATCCTTCTCTGTCCTAAGATGCTATGGACGTCTGAGAGCTTAGAGAAAACCTCTCTACTTGCGAGGTGGTGAATATCAATGGTGAGAGAAAACTCGCTCTCAGACTTCATAGCTGCCTTGCTTGGCTCTGGACACCAAACAGTTCTTAGCTGAGTGGGCTGTAGGAAGCAGAAAGGATGAGAGACAGGATAAAAGCCGGGTTTGTCATCAGAGAAGGAGTAGGGTAGATCAGTGGGTCGGAGCAGTGAGTGCAGGATGCGGGGCTGCATTTCCTTCTGGAAAGCTCAGCGCCCTGCCAAGCCAGGGCTGCAACATGGCAGCCTTTTAAAAAGCAGGCAGCCTGGCTTATTTCACTTAGCATAATGCTCTCTGGTTCCATCCATGCTGCTGCGAAGGGTAGGAGCTCCTTCTTTCTTTCTGCTGCGTAGTGAGCCAGGTGGTGAAAGACAAATACCATGAGATCTTGTCTATAAGTGGAACCTAATCAACAAAACAAACAAGCAAGCAAAATAGAACCAGAGACACTGAAACAAAGAACAAACTGGTAGTAACCAGAGGGGAGGGAGAAGGGGGATAACAGGGGAAAGAAGGGGAAGGGTCATCAAGGAACATGTATAAAGGACCCATGGACAAAGACAAAGGCGGGGAGGATTGTGGGTGAGAGGTGGGGGTGGGTGGGGCAGGGGAGAGTGGTGAGGGGAAAATGAGACAACTGTACTTGAACAATAATAATAAAACAAAAACAAGCAAACAGACAGACAAACAAGCAGACAGCTGAAGAGGCTGCCACTGAGCATGAAAATGCGGAGCAAACTCAGATTCATGGTGCGTCAGAGCAGAACCTGGTCACATTGACACAATTCCTTTTTTCTACTTTACAGGTGGGGACACTGAGGCCCAGAGGGTGTGGCTGGGGGAGGTGACATGCTTAGGGTCACAGAGTCTGCCCTCAGTCGAGCCCAGGAACTTCTCATTGCTGCTTAAATGAAAGCGAATCTCGCCTTTGTTCTGTTTATTGCCACCTTTAATAAAACCGTTATTTTTCTTCCATGTGCTACTTGCTTCACATCTCTGAATAAAAAATATGCGGTAATAACAGGTATCCCTTCTTAACAGCATGGAATCTGACACTGAAAAATTGAAGGTGTGACTGACTCATTAAACTTCCAGGTTTGTTTTTAAGAGTTATTTTGCAAATGATTAGGTGTTTATAATGAGAGTTGATAAAATTATACCTATGGTTTGAATTTTAAATTTAAATACACTCTTCTTCATTCATTTTGCTCCTTGCTCTCCCCTAGTCCAAGTTCTCTCTCCAGTGAAAATATTAAGAGCCTCCTTCCCTGCTAATACTTAAAACATAGCATTGGAGTGTCATGACAGTCACTGGCCTCCACCCCATACAATGCCCTACCTTCCTGGGTTGATTTATGCACCATGCTCCTTTCTTACCAACTCTACCCTGATCTCCTGAAACATCCTTATTGGTTAAAGCAACCCAGGCAGGTCAACAGGTCTTTGCACCTTGAGAGCAAAGTAACCCTTGGGAAATGATTTAACCTCTCTGTGCCTGGTTCGATCTAGAAAATGGAGACAGAGATAATTCTCAATCTTAGATTATGGAAGGAAAATTAAAATAATACTCTTTCTACAATGCCTATTTGGTGCCAAAGCAAGCACTTTATAAATCTTATTTCATTTGCTTGTTGTAGTTGCTCTTATTACTACTTCCATTTTACAGGTGAGGAAACAGGGGGCAAATTGCCCAAGTGGAAGAACATTTGAATGACCAAGTCTGTCTAACTTGAACAATCACGCCCTTTTCTAGCACACCCTGTGAATGTACTCCTTACCATAGATGTTTGCAAGCTGGGTGACTTTGCTCCCCACCGCACATTCAGCAATGCCTGGAGACAACTTTGGTTTTGCAACTGTGGAAAGGCATTCCCGGCATCTAGTGGGTAGAGGCCAGAGATGTTGCTACGAAGACGCACAGGGCAGTCCCCCACAACCAGGACGTATCTGGCCCAAATATCAGTAGTGCTAAGATTGAGAAGCCCAGCTATGGTATAGCCCATTGTCTGAATTTAACATAATTCATTCTGCTAGATGGGCACAATAGGGTATTGCAAAGGGTCAAGCACATGGTAAACATTCATAAGTGCCAACTATCAACATTAATATTGACACTTCTAGACTTACCTCATACTTTGTTTCTCTTCTTCTGGAGTTATTCCTGATACCTGCAAGAGAAAAGAAGCATTTTCCTCACTTCAATAACCCTTTGCTTTCTCGAGTTATATGATACACTGTATTTATCACAGTTATATATTCTTTATCCTCTTTGGTAAGTTGCCAGTTTCCCAAGGGGAGCAGTTGTATTTACTTATTTTTTGTATCTGTCCATGTGTTTAGTACAGCGCCTGGCCCATTGAATTTGAGAAACAGCGATTTTCTGAGGAAAGGCAGGCAGGGACTACTATCCTATTTTACGAGGCGGGGGGAGCCCAAAACAGAATTATCTTCTGGAGGGTGGGCCCCTTGTAGTACAGACTTCCCCTGCCAGGTGAGTGTTCTAGGAACCCATCTGTATCAGCGTACCTGCCGGCATTGTTTTGAAGACTCTGTCAATGCATTTGCCCATTTTCATGATGAGAGATTTACGAGTGCACCTGCCCACACTGCACTGAGTGTTCAGCAGGTTTTGACCAAAACAGCATGACCCCTATGTCCCCCCCTCCTTATTCACCCCATGCCCCACCCTCCTTAGCTGGCCGGAGTAACTTTTTCATTTGTTTGTTTCCCTGGATGAAACAAGTCCTCAAAGGAAAACATGTGGTCCATGTGGAGGAGGTGAAACAAACTAACAAATGGCAGGAGCACTAAAAGGCATCAAAGCAGACCAGTTCAAAAACTGTTTTGAGCAGGGGAAAAAAAGGTCTCCATAGGTGTATTGCATCAAATAGAGAGCACTTTGAAGGTGACTGAAGTTTAAACATGTGAGAATAAATACACAATTTTTATAAATAAATTCCGGTTTTGGGTCCCCTCCTCATATGGCTGAGCAAACGGGCTCAGAGGGCTTCAGTCATTTAAGACTGCGTGACTTGTAAGCGGCAGAGTTCGTACTGGATTTCACCTCAGAGCCCAGCATTAGCTTGTTTTGCTGTTACTTATGTAATCAATTACAAACCACTGGCGCTGCAGCCCATTCTTTTAGAGAGACGTTACTAAGAGAACCTTTGTATTCAACCCACAAACTCACAAGGAAATTGGTTCAAACGTTCATCTGATCTGGAGATGTCTGTTGTGGAGTCCACAGAACACAGCTGAAGAGAGATGACCACGAAGGTCAACCCACTGAAGAAAATCATGGCAGGGAGTCCAGGTGCCTGGGTATGTAGCTGGAATTTCAATGAGCTAGTTGTGCAGTATTGGAAAAGATACGGTGCCTCTTTCCCCCTCACTTTTCTTATCTGTCAAACAGGGACCTAATGCCCATCCTAACAAGCCCACACGATTGCTAAGAGGAATTATCTGTCAAGTACAGTCCGTTCTCATTATTGACAGTGGTTATGTCCTATAAAATCAGTGCAAACTGAGGCTCTGATCACAACATTCTCATCAACCAATCAATATGTCAACTCGTTTTATGTGTGCTCCTTCTAAAGACACCTGGTTTAATATATAGTGTTGATTCATTAATATTAAACTTATGGCCAATAGCACTACAACTCATACATGAAAGAAGCTTATCTAACTCACTTATTTTCTCTGTAAGACATATTACAGTCTTCCTCAGCTTAGAAGGACTGGACAGCATTTCAGCCCTTTGCTTAGGCACCATTTAACAAGTGAAATCACCAACAAAAGCACAGAAATGCAACAAGCATGGCACCAAAGGTACCGCAAAAAGGAGGACACTTGTTTATAGTGTGAGAGCTGCAGGAAGAGGCAGAGCATCACTTTGTTTGATCTTGGGTGGGAGCATGCACATTGGAATAAAAGCTTTCACCATGCTGCACATGTTCGTGAAAAGAGTATCATGGAGTTCGTGAATAATGAGTATCAGCTGTCCATTTTAAGAACTGGGCGTTAATAAGAAAATAGTGATAGGGATCTCATGAAGGAAGATAAAAAAGGTCATGATTATCTGAAAATATGCTCGACACCACTGTTCATCAAGAAAATCAAAATTAAAACCAAAACGCAGGACCAGTAGACATTCACCCAAATGGCTAAAATGTAAAGGACCGATGATATAAAGGCAGACAGAAGTAAAAAGCAAATGGGACCTTAGGTACTGCTGACGGACATGTGTAGTTGGCACAAACACTTTGAAACCTCTTTGACAGAACATACTGAAGTTGCACAGATGACAATAGTATGATCCAATTTTACTTCTAGATATATACTGTGCGCTCTTCAACTGAAGAGACAGCTATGCTCAACAAGATGGAGGATTCTCATAAGTGTAATTGTGAGCCAAAGAAGCCAGACATAACTAAGAGTGAATGCTGTATAATTACATTAATTAAAATTCCAAAACAGGCAACACCTATGTACAATGTTAGAATGGAGAAAAGGGCTCATTCATGGGGCAACAGTGTCTGGGATGGGCACGAGGCTACCTCAAGGGGACTGGTGGCATTCTGTTACTTGATCAAAGCGTTGGGGATATTTCCTGAACATTTTACTGAGCTCGATTTCTGAACACTTACTGAGCTGCACACTTACGAACCTTGTACTTTACTCCATGTACTTTACACTTCAATAAAATAAAAATATATGTTTCAAGTGGAGGCAGAGACAAAACACTTAATGAACACCTACTATCTGTCAAACATTTTACTCAGAGACTCATTAATTCATAGACATAAACGTACTCACGATGGAGACACATGGTACAACTAAGTGAGTGAAAGCCACAACCTCCAGAGATCCGTTGGCCACCTAACCCTTGGCTTTTGGGTCCACAATTTTGTGAGGCGGATTCACCAGCTTTAACTTTAAGCTAGCTAGTTCAGCCCCACCCCCTCCTCCGGGGGGATCTTCACAGTGCAGACTTCATCATGTTTACTTACTGCTCCGGATGAAACACAAAGATGACAAAGCACTCTCGGTGCTCACGCAACCCCCCTTCCCTGGAAGATTCCTAGACAGATACAGGTGCTGAGCATTCAGCTACAGAAGTGGAAAATCAGCCAGACTTGCTGTTGCAAAAAATCAACTGCAGCCATTTTTTTTCTAACATTCTAGCTTTGCTCAAATATCCCAGTTTTGCTCTGAGCAATTTTGCTCCTAATCATTTAACTCACATGTGGTGGTGAAAGGTACATTAATCGATCATGTTTTAGATTCATTGATATTCAGCCCAAACATTCTGGCCTTGTAAAAACCGTCCAATTTTCCCATGCCTTTAGGGCAGTTGCTGAGCTGTTGCCCTGTGCTTCAGAGAGGGGAAAATCGCCCTTTTGTGCAGAAGATAGAAATGCCTAAATCAAGAGGGTGTGAAGGAGGGAGAGAAGGGAGAGAAAGAGGAGGAGGGGAGGGGCAGGAGTAGGAGTAAAAGAGGGAGGATGGGGAGGTGGGGAGAGAAGGAGGAAAAGGAGAGGAGAGCCCCAAACCCTACCAAAGTCAGGAAAGGGGAAAGAGGTATCATCTAGCCGAGGGGTGTGAAGACAAACGAAACTAGGGCAAGCTTTTCGTTAAGAGAGAGGGTGGCAGCTCTGGTAGGCAGCTCGGTTGGTTAGAGTGTCGTCCTGATACTACAAGGTGGTGGGTTTGATCCTTGGTCAGGGGACACACAGGAATCAACCAATGAAAGCATAAATAAGTAAAATAACAAAAATTGATGTTTTCTCTCTTTCCCTTCCTCTCTTTCTCTTTCTAAAATCAATGAGAGAGAGAGAGAGAGAGAGAGAGAGAGAGAGAGAGAGAGAGAGAGAGAGAGAAAGGAAGGAATGAACTAGACAGATTGAGATTTTAGGCCTGGTTCTGCCACTAATCTATTATGTCACTTTGGACAAGTTTCCTCACTTCTCAACTTCTCATTTTTCTCAGATATAAAATGGGGATAAATCTTGACCTTTCAAAGATTGCCATATGAATTATAGGAGATGTACCTAATATAGGTGCTAGTACATTGCTTAGCTTTCCATAAAAGACAACTAATGGTATTATTTAATTCTAGGTATTGAATAGATACAAGGGTTCAAAGGTAAGTAGGACATACACCAGGTCCTCCAGGTGCTCACTGCATAGGAAATGAGATGCGATGTTACCTGGTTATTTCAATAAAGCAAGATGATTATAAATCCAGGGTTGATTACGGAATCACAATTATTCCTGTCCTCCAAGTCAAAAGCTTTAGGTCACCTCAATTCTTTCTGCCTCTCTAACCCCATATGATTATTCACTGAGTCTAACAACTTTTATTGTTCTAATTAGTTTGATCCTGGCTTGTTAGTTTTTTCTTAATTGGTCTCTGATCTTTCTCCACTTTAATTCATTTTCCAATCAAGCTATCTTTTTGAAATAGCTCAAATTCTAACCAGTATTTGATTGTCCCATGTCATCTACTAAACAGGGTTTTATTGTTTGTCTCAATATTAGGATTGTTGATATTACGGTTCTGACCTCCCCTTATGCCACTGGTTCTCAAGTCGGGGTGATTTTGGCCCCCAGGGGACAGTTTTGGTTTTCACAGCTGGAAGGAGGGATGCTACCGGCATTTAGTGGGTCAAACCAAGGATGTTGCTTAACATTCCTCAGTGCACAGGACAGCCACCCACAACACAGAATTATGAGACCAAAAATATTAATAGTGCCAAGATTGAGAAGATTGCTTTGTAACTGCAGTAATCAGAGCAAGGCTGAAAACAAAAACTACGTGCCAAGTTGCTGTTTCTCGTCAATAGGTGTCAGCCAGGAGAAAGCAGGATGGATTGCAAGTCAAGAGGAGAAGTTCAAGACCGAGTATGCCCTTCTGTCATGTGATTTGCTCCAAAGTAGGAAATGAGCATGAAAGATAAAGGAGCTGGGCTGCACCGGATGGTGGGCACAGACTGGCCTTCAGCAGGAGAGGGGGGCGATGCCCTTGTGAGGGGGTCGGCTTGGGTAAAAAAGGACAGTTGCAGGTTCTCTAGGCCATCTCCACTTTTCTTTTCTGTTAAGAAAGCACATGTGGTAGTCACCCTTCCCAGAAGCAGGAACAGAGATTTGCTATAACTAAATGCAAAATTATATAAGACCATTTCTTGTATAATGGAACAGCAAATTTACAGCATTGAAATGTAAGATCAGATCAGTCCCAGCAACAGAAATTCAACAATAACAATGATGATAATACTAACAATTATGATAGTGGTTCAAGTAATATATCATCTTTAACCTGATGTGTTTGATGAAATAAAAGAATCCAAATTAAGTTTCTATAATAATATAAGGATTTATGTGATTAAAACCTTTAGTGATGCTATTTTCAGATAAAATATAATTTTCTAAAGTTCCAGATGCAAGGCAGTGGAAGGTATTTTTTTTTTCACAATAAGCCACTGAATACGAGATAATTTGGAAGGTGAATTTAATGATAAGATCAATGCAGTAAAGATACTAAGGGGCCACAGACACACATTTCCAAATATGTGAATAAGCAGGGCTGAATTTCTCAGGTTGCTATGGCTGATTTGTACTTGAATTAGGACCTCTGTTAGGTGACATGCATAATTAATCACAGATATTATTATTAATATCTCTTAACTTAGAAGATGGATCATTGTGTATCTAAATTGCACCCTGCCTGGGCTGTTACCTAATTAAAAAACTGAGACCAACGGTCAGAGAGAAATATTAATAGCATGCAATTTAGTTCACATCTTAGTTCACTAAGAGACCTCAGAAATAATTGTATGTTTAGCTATGAGGAATATCTGGTATGTAAAAACCATTTGAGGACCAATCCCCTTGCTCCTCAGATCGAATGCATGTCTGTTTCATATTAACATGTTCATTTGGTCTCAAGTTGTCAATGACTACCACAGAATATTTGGTTTTGGAGCCTGAGAAGAAACAGTAAAGACACAAGTATAAATTAAAGGATGAAATGAGGAATTTATTGTTAACATCATGGAGACTTGGACTTTAATGAGACATTACTTTAGGTCAGAAATGGAAGGTTTGCAGAAAGAAAAGAAATGTTGAATGTGATTACTAATCCAATCCTTTTTTTACAAGATGCTTGCTAAATAATGTGGCTTACATTCGGGTAATACGGAACAGTTTATGTGTGGAACACCTATATATGTGTTATTTAATCTGAAGTTCACTGCAACCTAGCCATCCATCAGGCAGGGCAGAAATTAACATCCCTATTTGACAGAATGGGGAACAACTCATTCAGAAAAGACCAGAGATGTCCTCAAAGTCACACAGTAAAATACCCTGTCCCTACCCAGTCTTATCTAAAGCAGGAAAAATATTTTTTTTTACTACATAAGTATTAGTCACTTCTAAACCCGGTATTTTAAAATAATGTTTAAAAAGTATCTTACATTTAAGAAAGTACTGTGTGGTTTATACACAGTTTCCTAATCTATTATTTCATTTGATCCACACCACAACCTTCCAAGCTAAGTATTATCATCTCTAATTTAAAGAGGAACACACTAATGCTCAAAATTTTCAGGGTCTTGCCCCAGGTCACCGTTTTGGGGCCATGCCTGACACTCAAACCCCATGCATTCTGAGCCCAAATTCAATATATGTTCCCATTGTTCTTATTCTGAAATGTAGCTCAAATGTCAACAGATGTCAAATTCCTAGAACTATTTGACTTCCATTATGACACTTGGAACTCCAATGCCGTGAAGAACCTGATAGTTGAATCTGCCACAGAAACTTCAGGTGCTTCCTGGGATGAGGGAAGGACTTGACTTTGGGCTGAGTTGCCTCTCTAAACGCCCTAAACCTTAGTGTGCGGGCGACTATCAACTGCGCTTAGAATATCTTGAGGGAAATATAGGCCAATCTGATTCCACTCTCCAAATGGCAAGACATACAAAACAAGTAAACATGCAAAACAAATGGCTAGTAAACCTTTCTTTTCTGGGAGACTGAAGCAGGCAGAGGCTATAAAAAAGTCATTTATCATTGTAAAGACGGCTGTATCCCTTTAAATGCAATCTGTAATGACTTATGACTCCAGTGACCCTTTTTGATTACTGCCTGTTGCCATTCATTATCACCATGGAAACAGCACTGTTGCCAGCTGTGTGCTTGGTGGTAGGGTGAAGGCGGTGCTTTTGACAGGGGACAAGAGGCTAGTGCATGTGAGACTGGATTTACAGGCTTTGTTGTTTTGGTTTTTTTTACAAGAAGAGAGAAATTATGGAGACATGGCTCCCTCCCTCCCACAGCAAGCCCCTTGCTGGAGAATAATCCAGATGGGAGCACCAGAACAGATGGTCTTAGTGCCCTTGTCTCTTTCTCGGAAGAAAATAAGATGAGATCAGAAACACTCCAGTCTGGATGATAATCCACCAGGCAGCAGAAGGTATGAGGAAGGGGCAAACTGTGTGCAAATTTCATTAACACAATTTCTCATGGAGCCTCTTCAAGCATGCGAGCCCATCTTCTCAGCTGCCTGGTTCCTAAGCCTCTAGTGCACTGCATCTCTAAGAGCAATCTGCAAATTCCATCCAGCCTCCCCCTACTGTCTTAGTCTTAATTTCACCCCATCTTCCTTCTAATTTGGTTTTCTGCTCCCCTCTTCACTCCTTTTTGTATATGCCCCTTAGCCTTGTATGCCTGCTTTTCTCTCATCTCTCCTTTCATATCTGATGAATGATCCTAGCAAGATAGACTAGGAAGGGAAGGAGACAATCTGTTTCCACCTCCTCCTCTTATTGACTTCCAAAGTGGTTTCAGGAACTCCCCAAAGCCACTCAGCAATCTCTTGACGGAGTCAACGCTAAAACCCAGGTCTCTGAATTCCCAACCCAGTGCTTCTTCTCTAACACATGGCATTGGTCTATCATATCTTCCCCTGAATTCTTGAGCTAATTCACTGCCATACAGGAGTATAGTCAAATCTTAACTCTAAGTCAATTATTATTTAGTGCAGAGTAATCCTCACTTTCTTTCTTTTTCTCCTCTTTTAAAAGTGTTATTCTATTACAGTTGTGCCAGTTTTACCCCGTTGCTCTCCTCTGCCCTGCCCACCCCACACCCCCACTACCACAGTCAATCCCCACCCTGTGGTCCATGTCCATGGGTCATTTATACCCATGTTTGTTGATTTGACCCTTCCCCTTCCTTGCTATCATAGAGCGCTGTCTGCAGAACTTGGTTTGCTCCAGAGACATTAGAAGATTCATTCTTATGACATATTCAAGGGGGAAGGGAGCAGGGTCAAGATGACTTAGTCATCGTTCTACTTTGTTTAGAGTGAGCACTAAAGTCTTAGGATAAGGAAGGGCTTTGAACGGGAATATTAAAAAAGTGCTAGAAAAATCAAAGTATGATACGATCACTCAGCACGGCTCAGCTCTGCTTGGGCCGCAGGCTGCTCTGGGAATGCGAGACACCAGCGCTGGGTTTGCTGCAAAAATGTTTCATACAAACATTGTTTGGTTAGCAAAGGGATTTTTCACACATGACATTACATTTGACTTCCCAGATCTCTGGAGAACACCCCCAGCGATGCCTGGTGTTAAGATAGAGGCAGGCTGGTAAAGTAAAAATTGCACAGAACTTGGAAACGGTGGATTTGCACCCTGTCCTGGCCCTGCAGCTGAGGTTGCAGGGAGGCTGGGATGAAGCTCCTTCTGCTCCTGGGCCTCTATGTCTTTGTAGCAATAGGATTTGAGCCAGGATTTTTGAACCTTAGAAACTGTAGAAAACCTTTTTCAGCCTCAGCCTAAAATTAATGATAATGACAGAGGTAGAAATTGCTACCCTATACTTAGCCCTACTGTGTACAGCAGGTCCTTGAATAACGTCACTTTGTTCAATGTTGCTTGTTATAATGTTGATGAGATGCCACAGGAACTTAATTCCTGATTATATCAATTAGCCTGTGGTAACACTGGTTTCTTTTAACATAATTTTTCAGCAGTTCCAAGAACCTATTGACAATGTTAAGTGAGGACTTACTCTATCTAGGACTTTGCAAGCATTAAAATCCAGTCAATTTTTACAACTTTTCACATAGGTAGGTATTGTTATCTTAACTCAGAAATAAGAAAATGGGTTCCAAGAGATTAAGACATTTGCCTTCTGTCATTAAATATTAATTTAAACAGCAGAGCTAAGATTCATGCCCAGGTCTGTAAGGCCAACCCACCTTTGCCATGATGGTATCTTTAAATGTTCTATGATTTTCTATTCTCTCTGACTTCTTAAAAGCCGTTCATTTGTTCATTCATTTATTCTTCAAGGATTTAATGAGCACCTAATATATACAACCATATTTTATTTGTAATGCTTTTATTTCAAACTTATACAAAGGAATGAATACTTTTACCACCTTTCTTGGTGGTCATTTGTCTCTCTTGATGCTCTGTGTGATATAAATATAGCCACTCCAGCTTTTTGATTAGCAGGGTATATCTGTCCTCATCCTTTTACTTGTAACGTGTGTCTTCTTATAGTTAAAGCTCATTTCTTGCAGACAGTACAGTAAATTCTCACTTAATGTTGTTGATAGGTTCTGCAATGTTAAGTGAAATGATGTGTAATGAAACCAGTTTTACCGGAGGCTAATTGATATAAGCAAGAATTAAGTTCCTATGGTAGCTCATCAACTTTATAATGAAACAGTGTTGAATAAAACAAAGTTAGTCGAGGGCCTGCTGTATATAGTTGGGTCTTATTATTTCATCTATTCTGAGAATCTTTACCTTTTAAATGGAATATTGAAACAACTTATATTTAATGTAATTAATAATATGATTTGGTTTAAAGCTACTGCTCGCTATTTGCTTAATACTTGCCCCAACTATTCTTTAATTCCCCCTTTCCTCTTTTGATTTCCTTTTGGCTAATTGAGCATTTTCCATGATTTTGTCTTATCTCTTTTGTTGGCTTATTGGATAAGGTTCTTTGCTATGTTATTTTAATGGTTATTTTAGGGTTTTTACTGTAACTTATTACAATCTACCTTCAAGTGACACACCAGGTCATGTACAGTATAAGAATCTTACAATAGTAAGCTTTCATGTCTCTTTCTTGATCTTTGTTGTAACTTTCTCATACATTTCACTCCTAATTATAAGCCCCCAAATGCATTATTATATCTGCTTTAAATGATCAATTATCTTTTAAAAATTTCAATTGTATTTATTTTTTAGAGCAGTTTTAGGTTCACAGCAAAACTGAGAGAAGAACAATATGCAATTTTTTACGGTGCCGGGAATACAGTGATGAACGAGATGAGACCTCTATTCTCCTGAAGTTCACAGTCTATTGTATACACGTAGTGAAGAAGTAATGAGATAAACATGCATGTAACCTCAGATAAAGATCAATGCTCTGAAGAAAACAAATAGTATTGTGAAGAAAAGCATGTTTAGATGCCTTCC
>CM052540.1:12707985-12748672 GCA_028533065.1 Trachops cirrhosus | reverse complement strand
AGAACAATATGCAATTTTTTACGGTGCCGGGAATACAGTGATGAACGAGATGAGACCTCTATTCTCCTGAAGTTCACAGTCTATTGTATACACGTAGTGAAGAAGTAATGAGATAAACATGCATGTAACCTCAGATAAAGATCAATGCTCTGAAGAAAACAAATAGTATTGTGAAGAAAAGCATGTTTAGATGCCTTCCCTAAAGGGTGACAACTAGGCTGGGAACTGAAACAGGAATGAATACGCCTGTTAAAGGACTGCGGGAGAAGGGTGTCAGGAACGGGGAAAAGAAAAAAAAGGACAGAGCTCTGAGCACTTGACGTGTCCAAGAAAGAGTAAGTGCAGTGGAGACAAGGGGACAATGAGTCTTAGAGAGCAAAGGAGAGGGTGGAAGGTGATCTGGCCAAAGGTGTAGACAGGAGCCAGCTTTGAAGACTGGCTGATAAGGTCACAGTGCTTCATTTGAAATGGAAAGAGACATCAAAAAAATTTAAACATCTGCGAGATCAATCCAGAAGGTATCCAGCCATGTAATATGAAAAATAGAGACATTTATTAAAGAAGATACAAGGTACAAGAAACTTTATACATAGGACAGTGATGCCTCAGTCCCGTTCAATTAAATAGGCACCTTGGGACCTTCACACAGTTCTCCCAATAGCCATCAGCTGCCCCATCGTATTTTCCTGAATCTCATCCATGGTCTGAAATCTCTTCCCTTTCAAAGGTGATTTTAGCTTTCAGAAAAGCCAGAAATCGCAGAGCACCAAATGTGGTCTGTAAGGGAGATGAGACACCTGGGTGATTTGATGTGTCACCAAAAAATTCTTCATGAGATGTGATGCATGAGCGGGTGTGTTGTCGTGATGAAGCTGCCAATCACTGGCTGCCCATAGCTGTGGCCTTCTGGATCATCCAAATAGTTTCCGTGGAGGAATGTTCAAGCTTAACGCAATTCGTTGCTCTACTCATTCAGTCATTTTGACTGGGACAGCCACACAGTACACATGCTCACTCAATGGCGTCTCCTGCTCTCACTGACTAGTACAATAAAGTCATCATTGTACACACATGCACATTCCAGTCCACTTGCCTTGGTTGCCAGGTTACATTGATGTTCTACAAACAGTTCTCTTTATATTAACAATGGCCAAACTCTGTCCAGACAGACCTCAGATAACATGCAAGTTATATGAATAGATAACTCACATAATATGCAAATATATGAATAGATACTCTTTTTAGTGTAAACATGAAATAGTTTTAATTCTGCCAACAACTGCCCCAACTATACTCTACAGAAGTCTCAGTAAAAACATCTTGGGCTTGTTCCTTTACTTCTGAGGCAGTTTTAGATATTAGAGCACTCTAGCTATTATATTCAATTCTTTTTTTAAAATTATTTTATTGTTGTTCAATTAGTTGTATAGAGTTGTATAGAGTAGCCCGCTACTCTTCTCCCACCCCAGCCATATTCAATTCTTATTCCCAGTTGCTTCGGTGTTAACCTCAAACTCTCTTTTGGATTTTTGTTTTCTCACTTTGCCAGTACAGACTAGACCTACCCAAGGCACTAGTGCAGAGGCCAGAAAAGCTTGTTTGTAAAGAGACAAAGTATAAACATTTTAGGCTTTGTAAGCCATATGTTCTCTGTTGCAGCTACTCAACTCTGCCGTCATGGTGTGAAAGCAGCCATAAACAATACATAAATGAATGAGTGTGGCTGTATTCCAATAACATTTATAGCCACTGAGATTTTGATTTTATATAATTTTCAGATGTCTTGAAATTAGATTCTTTTAAAAAATTTTTTTTTCTTCTAACCAGGGTCATGGGCCAAAATGGACACCAGCAGGGTTTGGCCCACTGGCCATAGTTTTTAGATCCCTGCCGTGTTGATTTGGAGTTAGAAGAGGTGGATGGAGAACATGGTCTACTTTTTACACAATCTATCCCTCCTGTTTCTATGTCTTCTGTCTGCTGAGCAGGGCCAAGGGAGATAGACATTTCCCATATGATGGCCCATGATCAGTTTGCAGTGTTTTCGCTGTTGGATGTTGCCATTCTTCAGGCTGACATTGAATGGGAGTAGCAGAAACTGTCAATGTCCATCCATATCTCCTTAGCCCATATTGTTTTCATTGAAACTGGCTGCCTTCCAACTGACAGCACCTATATCCCTTTGCTTGAGGGTTTTCCCTGGCTGCTGGAGCCAACCTATTCAGTAGTAGGTTGGAAGCAATGGAGAATTAATATTTCTCAAAAGCAACCCTCAAGCATTTCTCCAGCAATGACTGATAGCAGGGGGTGGATAAAAATCCCAGCTCCCTCTTTTCATGGCCAATCTTGAGGCGTGTGTTCCATATGGGCACCAGCTGGCTTTAGTGCTAACTTTTTTGTAAGTCATTTTTCAGTGGTTTTCTTCCTAACCTGGTTTCACTTCCTAAATCCCTTACACAGTTTTTTTTTTAGGATCACCTTTCTAATAAACTACTTGAACTTGAATCTCAAGATCTGGTTCTTGGGCAGTCTAAACCAAGATAATGGGTATTTACCCTCTGTATCAGCCAGTGTTCAGTGCTGGCCCCCTTTGGGATGTAGTGGAAGCTTTGGAAGTCTCCAGTGGGGTCTGTCTGTGAATGGTTAGAAGTGAATGTTGTCTTCAAATACATGAGATTTGTCAGAGGAAGGGAGAATTGGATTTAAACCCACATGGCTCTAAAGGAAAGAAATAGGAACATCAAACATTATAGAAGGTACAGCTCAGATAAATAGACAGTTTTCATAGTCATCACTACCATGAAGTAACTTGTTTATTTTATGAGTTAGTGAGCTCCTAATCAATGGAAAAATCCACATGACTGGTGACTTCTCAATAGGGATATTAAAGAGTATCCAATCCACTGACTGAGGTAAACGGGCATAAGCTTTAAGCCTCTTTCACATTCTTGTATCCTTGAATTTTGGGATTAAAAACAGAAATCCTAAAGTACTGGAAAAGGCAAAAAAACCAAATGTCAAGAATCCATGCTTCACAGAAAAGATTATTTAATAAAATTGTGATGACAAAGTTCAGGAAACTGTTCCTTATCAAAACCTCATAACTCATTTCACAAGATAGTATCCCAAGCATCCTAAAATCTCTGATGTGTAGAACAGTGACTCAGAGCCCAGTATGCTACCTCTTCACACCTGAAGAGAAATCTATCCAGTGTTGGACAACCATGATCTCCCCCAGAAAGAATTATGGCACCACTGTCTTGCCCTCCAATGTCCTTTTACTTTCCTACTTCCCAGGGGAAGTTGTAGGCAAAATATGAAATATTTTTTATTGCTTTCAAAATCATGTCAACTATTTATTGGGGTAATTCTTTAGTTGTCACCACAACGGCAAACCCTGGTCACGTTAAACATTTTATTAGGGTCACACTCATTGAAGAGACCCCCTCTAACTTGGGCCCTTGGATCGCACATCTTCCTCATTCCCAAGAGAATGGGATTTTAAAACTTCATGTGAAAACTGGCAAGAGTGATGGAGATTAGGGGTTGACCAAAAAGTACCTAAAGAAAATAAATCATTTCAGAGTCTTAAGCAATGGAGTTAGAAACATTTCAGAGAAAATCAGCGCTAAATCTTGTGCTTCGGTATTGAGGGATAGAAAAAGAATAGCACACAGGGCATGTGCCAGCTGACCAGCAAGCACTCTTGTCTCGGTTCTGGTCCTATTTCACTGAGTTGTCACAGGTAAGTCAGTTCCCTTCACTGAGTTTCAGTTTTCTCATCCGTGACATAAAGGGATTGGACCTAAGTTCTCTTCGGTTTTATAATTGTGTGATTGACAGCTACATCTCTTATTATCCCCTTCCAAAGTATTTTTCCTATATAGTCACTCAGTAATGTGAAATGAATACACACATGAGAAACATATATACGCACACAAATATATATGTATGTGTTTATACAAGGTCTGTCCAGGAAGGGTGCCATTGTTAATATAATGAGAATGGTTTGTGCAACATTGATATAACCTGGCAGCCAAGGAGAGTGAATAAATACATACCATAATTCCACTGATAGGCCAGAGCTAAGGGTTATAGAAGAGTTTTTGATTCAAGGTCACAAAGCTGATCAGGTACAGAACTCAGATTCAAATGCAGATGTGACTGACTTGAGACTTTATGATTTTATGCAATCTCTACACTGTCTTCCCTTTGATGAGTAGTTGGAGAGTGAATGGGAGAAGAGGGGAGGAGCACATGAATGCAGCAAGCATTCACTGGTCTTGCTAGAAATAGACTGATAAGGAAAGACACAGACTGGGTGATTAATAGAGAGTAACTGTAGGTCAGATTATTTCTTAAAGAGTACCTGAGACCTGAGCATGTTTATAGTACAAGGGGAAAAGATCCTAAAAAGGAAACGATTAAGTATAAAGATAAAGGGTACAATTGATTGATTACCTCAAAGTTGTGAAAGAGAGTAGTAGTTCAAAGGCACAGGGGGGTTTATTTGCTCTTGAAACTCAGCTTTCTCAACGGAAAAAATGTAGATGATAAAGCCACCACTGATAGGAGAGTTGTGCAGATAAAATGAAATAGAGCTCTGGCAGCAATTTGTAAACTGTTAATTGCCATACTAATTATTGGTTTGTTATCCTTACAAGAGTAGCCCGGGAGATGAATTGGTTGGAAAGGGACCACAAAGAAACTGGAAGACATCTATTCACGGGGATGACTAAGTTCTCTAAGCTGCAGATGGCAAGAGATAAATGGAGTGAGGGGATCTTAAATCACAGAAACTGCGTTTCTTAGGAAACTAAGTGGAGTTGCATTTTTCTTGCCTTCGCCTGTCTTTTCACAAGATATAAATTCGACACAGAGAAGTTTCAGCTGAGGACAGAGGGGCAGTATCAGCTTTTATAAACGGTATTTCCTCCCTATCCTAGATCCCCCAGTGGATGCCCGAAACTGCAGATAATACCACACCCTATGCATACAGATATATCTAGCAAGTCCTCACTTAACATCACCAACATCGTCTAGGAAACCGAGACTTAAGTGTAACAACGTGTAATGAAACCAATTTTGCCACTGACTAATGGATATAAATAAGAGTTAAGTTCCCAGAGCATATTTCTGCTCACAAAAACATTACTAAACTTCTAAATAAAGACCCCAAACACTTCTAATATTGAACATTGAAATAAATGTGAACTAGTGACCCATTTAAGAAAGACAGATAAAAACAAATAATATAATTATTTCCCAGCCCACTTATTCCGGTCGGGATTCACGGGTGTCTGGAGCCTCTCTCTGCAGCTCAGAGCACCAGGCAGGACCCACCCTGCACGGGGTGCCCTTCACCGCAGGGCCACTCACACACGGCCACGCTCACTCAGACAGGGACAGCTGAGCCATGGCAGGTCACCTCGCGGGTGCATCTCTGGGACGTGGGAGGGAACCTGAGTCCCTGGAGAAAACCCACAGGGGCATGGAGAACCTACGTACTCCACACGGACAGTGGACCCTGGCCTGGAATTGATTTTCTTCCCTCATCGATGTTATAGCAAAACGATGTTGAATGAAACAACGTTATTTGAGGGCCAGCTGTACACCTTTTACTTCATGTCCTGCACCTATAAATGTAATGCCTCTTTCCATCTTAATTAAGCACTTGTCACGTACTGTGGTCATAGCTTGTGCAGTTTGAGGTGTGATGGCGAAACATGCATGAAATTATTTTCCTTCACAATTTCAGGGATAGATTTGTTGTTATCATAGACCTTACCTCAGCATAGGATTTCTTTCTTTCCTTATTAAGTTGAGAATTTCCACCTGTTCTCTTACAGGAAGCGCGTTCCGGCTTCTCTCTGGCATATCTAAACTGACAGGCATCGCTACTCTTGTGCTCCGGAGACATTAGGGAGTGAACTAAGGGTGACTTGACCACAGGCACTGCTGTACCTCTGCGCTGAATCCGATCACCGAGATCGCGGCTGCTTCAGGGGCAGGGAGTGGCTACCGTGTGGAGACGCTGAGTAAAGCAAGTCACGTCCCAGGTCACGCGAGGTTTCATCATGCTTCTCAGAGCAGAGTGCAATTCAAAACTTACTGAGTTGTTTATTTCTAGAACTTCTAATTTACTATTTTCAGACCAGTTGACTGTGGGTAACTGAAATGTTGGAAAGTGGAACCCTGGATAAGGGGCGGGGGGTGGGGCACTACTGGATATGCTAGTGAGAAACAGGTTGGATCAGGTGTGCTGGGAAGTGTTCAGCAACTGGTTCCCCAGGTGGAAAAAGCCTTTACATAACATTTCCTGGTGTCCTAGGGAAATAACTCCCACCAGCGAGGATTTCAGCCTGCCAATCAGAAGTGGAGATGGGAATTGGTGGGCGAAATCAGCCTCCTGAGCCTGCAAGAGTAGCTCCAGCACTTGCTTTAGACAAAGTGTGGGGCTTAAAACTGTGTAACTTGATTCCCATTTTCAGAGATGGAAACAGGGGCTTAGCAGGATGGAATTTTAAACAGCCAGCCCATGGGGGAGCGAGGAGGTTAAAAACATGTGTAAATGCAAAACACTATGTGGCATATTTTATTTTGAGTCTTGATTCAAGTATTGAAGTTCCAAATCCCATATTCTTTCTGTTAATGTCTGTGTCTGATTATTTCTACTCCCCTTCCATGGAGACATAATCAGAAATTTCTGTTTTCAATATTCTCAGAGTCCAAGAAGACCTGAACGGTGTATAAAATCTTTCTTCCCAAAGGAGATTTTGGATTTAAGGTGGGGTTCAAAGCCTGAACTTCATTATAAAGTAGATATTAAGGAAATGGTTTGTGCTGCAAGGAAGTAGTCTTTCTAATGCTGACTCCAGGGTTAGACAAACACATACCAGTGACAGTGACACTGACATGACATTAGGCCAAGACAGGCCTCTCCTTGTTGAAACTCAGGGCACCGGAAGCTGAAAAGAACATGTCCGTATCGAAAGCAGTTTACTCACAAGTGGAAGATAGAGAAGGGGGGCTCCTTATACCCAGTTATTCTTTCCAAACTGAGCTGATAGGTCACTCCAATTCCTCCTGTATGGGAATTAGCCCCAATCTTTCTCAAATGCTTCCAAAAAATAGAGGAAAAGTATATTCCATGAGACCAAAGACATCACAAAAAAAGAGAGACCAGTATCCCTTATAAATATAGATGCAGAAATCCTCAACAAAATACTAGAAACCAAATTCAGCAGTGCATAGAAAGGTTTACACACAACAGTTACAGCCATGTGGGATTAATCCCAACAATGTAAGGGTGGTTCTACAGAGCTTGAAAACCAATCAACTTAATACACAAATTACTAGAATAAAGGAGAAAATTCACATGATCTCACCAGATACAGAAAAGAAGTATTTAACAAAATTTAACACCCCTTCCTGATAACAACACTCAACAAACTAGGGGAGAAAGGTCATGTGCAAAATGCAAATTTAGCTTATTTAACAGAGAAAGAAACAACAGAAATGGGGAAAAAGTCTCTCTTTTTTTAAAAAAAGTGCGAATTTTGTCAATCAGCTTGATTCTTTGATATCTGCTTGAAAAGGGCCACTGGGACATGGAAGTTGTTATGGTGGAAAAAATAGAGGGATCATTTTCAAAGCAGATCTGGGTAGGCTATATGGCATAACACAATTATACATGTTTTGTTTTTGAACTTTGAATTAGCTGTATGATGTTCAGGCATCCTAAGCTTTGTGAGACTCAGTTTTTTCATCTCAATTGTAGAACAATAATAGTAATTCTTATTTTCCAAGATTGTTACAGACTCAGGGTTAATACATGTGAAGAGTCTAGCATGGTGTCAAGTTCAGATGAGCTTCTCCATAATAGTTTTACTATCATTCATAGTTGTGGGAATCAGGTTGGTTAAGGGGACACCCACTTAAGAAAAATTGGATCAGTGTGTGAATAAACCCTAAGAAAATGATATCATGAGGTAGTGATATATGTGTGTGCATGCATAAGAGGTCTTTCCAGAAAGTATCCATCCATGTAATATGAAAAATAGAGACATTTATTGGAGAAGATATAAGAAACATTGTACATAGGACAATGATACTTCAGTCCCCTTCAAAGTAAGCACCTTGGGACCTCACAAATTTCTCCCAATTGCCATCAACTGCCTCACTATATTTTTCTGAATCTCATTGATGGTCTGAAATCTCTTCCTTTTCAAAGGTGATTTTATTTTTGGGAAAAGTCAGAAGTTGCAGGGCACAAAATATGGAGTGTAAGATGGGGCTGAGTCACCTGATGATATGATGGTTCACCAAAAAAACTCTGCACAAGACGTGATGGATGAGCAGGCGTGTTGTTGTGATGAAGCTGCCAATCCCCAGTTGCCCATAGCTGCAGCCTTCTGAATCATCCAAATAGTTTCTGTGGAGGAATGTCCAAGCTTAATGCAAAATTTGATGCAGATTTGTTGCTCTACTTGCTCAGTCATTATGAATGCAATGGCCATACAATACACATGCTCACTCAACAGTGTCTACCGCCCCCACTGACTGGTATAGTGAAGTCATCATTGTTCATGAATGCACATTCCAGTCCACTCTCCTTGGCTGCCAGGTTATATCAATGTCATGCAAATCATTCTTATTATTATTAACAATGACTGGACTATTTCCAAACAGACCTGAGAGAGAGAGAGATACATAATAGAATACTATTTAGCCATAAAAAAGAAATCCTGCCATTTGCAACAACATGAATAGACTTTGAGGGCATTTATGCTAAGTGAAGTATGTCAGAGAGAGAAAGACAAATACTGTATGATTTCACTTATTTGTGGAATCTAAAAAAGTCAAACTCATAGAAACAGAGGAAACTGATGGTTGCCAGGGGTTGAAGGGCAGGGAAAATGAGGAGATGTTGGTCAAAGGGTACAAACCTTTAATTATTAAATGAATAAGTTCTGGGGATTTAATGCACAGCATGGTGACTATAGTTAATAATACTGTGTTGTGTACTTGAAAGTTGCTAAGAGAGTAGATCTTAAATGTTCTTAACAACCACCATAACAAAAACAAAAAAAGTGATAATTATGTGAGGTAAAGTATATATTAACTAATCTTATGGTGGTAATCATTCTACAATATGTATGAGTATGTTTATTAAATCATCATGTTGTATACCTTATACTCACACAATCTTATGTCAATTATACTCAATAAAGCTGGGAAAAAGAGTGAGTAGAGTGGGACAGCACTCAAAAGAGAAAAAAGAAGTAGAAATTCTCTCCAGTTCATTCTATGATAGCTTGGGTAATCCCAGGTAAGTCACGAATCTGGTTCTGGCTTTCATTTCCCTCATCTGTAGAATGAAACAGGTGAGTTATGTGGGCTTTGTAATCTCTTCAAACTCTAAAATTCAGTGACTCTTAAAATTGGGAGATGGCAGTGAAGAGAGGTGGGACAATGCCAAGTGCAACCTTTGGAGTGTAATTTTAGACCTTGTTTGCTACAAGCCACAAAAGCCTTCCACCAAAGGTAATGAGAAAAGAACATCGACGTGACGACACACTCCTTCTTGGCTCTAACAGGCTTCCAGATTGTGTCTAATTTTAAACCACTTTCTGGAGGCCAATGAGGTGCCTGTGGACAGCTTGACGATAAATCTTCCGGCACACATAACTCTTCTCCTTGTCATGTTGGTGTGAGGAACGTGAGTACTTCAAGCTTCCTCCTCCAGAGTCGTCAATCTGGCTCCTGTCACCAGCATCTGATTCATTATAAAAACATTTAATTATTCCAAGATGAACTGGCAAAGTGTCCAAAGAGAGGGAATAAATGGCACAGGGGAGGTGGAAAAGGCTGTTTGCAGGGAGGCCTTCTGCTTGGCTTAAAATGCAACAGACATTTTAAGAGAAAAACCAAACTCAGTGGTTTCCTTTATCATCAATATGACTATCATCATTTTGGTAAAATTCGGTAGTAAAGTGAATAACCTATTGATCTAGCCTCACAGCTCTCTAAGATTGTCTGTGGTAGGGATCGTTACTAATTTTCAGTAGCCACACACAATCAAAGTCACGACTGAGGAACTGGTCATCTTGCAGAATTGTTTCCCTACCAATATGCCCAACATCAGATGCCTGTTTTCTAACTGCAACCTTGAAAGAAGTGTGCACACTTCCTACACATATAGGATAATGTTCAAAGGTCTTACTGTCAAAGATCAATTGCCATTTGCCTTCAACCTATTTTCCCTGCATTAATGTATTTTCATCACTCCAGAATAACCATGATCCCTGGCTTTATGTTCTTGTTGTTCTGTAATGTTTTAATTTAATGTCTCTATTTCAGAGTTTCTCAACGCCATGATTAATGACTTTGGAGCCAGATAATTCTTTGCTGTGAGAGCTGTTTGTGAGGTTTAGGATGTTTTGTGGCATCCCTGCCACACCCCAAGATGTGAAAAAGAAATACTTCTGGGAGAATGCCGTTTACTGAGAGCCCTTGCTCTACTTGAAAACTTCTAATCAACCTTCGATATCCAGTTCAAATGTCATCATTTTTGTGGCACCTTTTCTAACTTCTCTAGGGAAGCCAATTCATTTCGTCTCATACCTTTACTATGACTGTGGTCAGGCAGGCGATGCTGTAGTTATTTCTGTAGGCCCTGGTCTGCCCAACCTGTTTGCTCCTCTGGGGTAAGAACTTTGTCTTGTTCAGCACTGTAGTCTCATTCCCTAGCATGGTACCTCCAACTGAAACTAAGGTTAGTGATCAAAATCTATTCATTTATCTGCTATGTATATCACGCCTATGAGGTAGAAAGAGCAAATATTATTTTTTAATTAGGCAGAAAATTTTTTCACTGGGCAGCAATTGCAAGTGATAGGACTATAACTCAAAACAGTTTGGGAAAAAATAAGTCATATAATGGCTTGTGTGTTTAGAAATAAAAACTCAGATTTGGGCACCAGGCAGAGTTGGATTCAAGCGACTAGATCCTGGGTGGGAAAAACATGCACTGTTACAACAGATTAGGTGTACAGAAACCTGAGTACAGGAGGTAAACACGTTTCAGTGAACTAGCCCAAACTCAGGCGGGGACTGAGGATGGAAGCAAAATGACATGTGAATTTCCTTCAGGTATGCTTTAGCTTCCGTTCTCCGAAGGCCCCTGGAAGTAGAGCAATTGATGCATTTAAGATAAAGACACAGGTAACGTTTATCTCTGCTACATGTCATAGGAATGTGCTCAGGGTTCACTGACTACCACGTCCTGTGTCAAGTTCGATGTTTTCCAGGTCAAAGGAATCTCGAACTGTGTGATTTTATAGACCAAGCTATAGCAATCCCCAAGAATAACTTAATTTAGACAATAATTTTGCTATTCATCGATCCATGTCATCCAGACTTAGTGTCTGATTTCTGGGGGTTGAACTGCTTGCTGCACCAGCAATGAGTCATTCTTCTCTCTTTCACTGAAGGGTAGACCTAGAAATCTTTAACTTATGTCCTCTGAGGGATTTTCATGAGGGAACATCTAGCCATAGACTACATAGCAGAAGAGCTGGAACTTAAAGTCAGATCTCTTGACATGTGAAAAATGAGTTTTTTTAAATCAATATAGTATAAATTAAAGGTCCAATTGGAGGACAAGTATAAATGACCCATGGACATGGACAACAGGGTAGGGATTAACTGTGGGTGGGAGCTGGGGGTGGCCAGGGCGGGGAGAAGCAACAGGGGGAAATTGGGACCACTGTAATAAAAAAACAATAAAAAGAAAGAATTGTAAATTAAAATGAGGTAAACTTCGCAGCAAGAACAACCACTGATGGGGCAGGTAGGTGAATCCCTGGGACACAAATGAAATGAGGGTTTTCCAGGAATCTAGAAAAGGTTGCATTTTGGAGATAGCACGCAACAAACAAACAAACAAACAAAAACCCCCAACAAACAAAAAGCCATAAGGTACAAATCTCTGAGCTGAAAGAACCATATGAAGTAGAAATACCCAGACTGGGGGTGTGACAATGTAGACTTTTTCTACCTTGGTGGGACGTTCGTCAAGTCCCAGCATCACGCAATGGAACTAGAAGAGATTCTAACCATAAGTTGCAAGCCTCGTATTTGTAATAGCGTAGATACTGGCCTAGGGACCCACAGGGTCCGGGTCCAGCTGCAGTGTGGCAGAGTCGGAAGGAGAGCCAAGGCGCGCTAACCCTGCCCGTGTGCACCCGTATCTCCATTGACCTGCATCATGTTCCTGCTCTGAAGGCGGCATTGTCATTTTTTTCACTTACGAACAATACCGTTCATAGCCACGGTGACTTAACCACCCTTCTGTAGTTAAGATCAGGGTTGAAACTACAATATTGGAATTTGTCTCCTTGCTACAAGCTCAGAATTTTTTCAGGTCTACGGAACAAGACTTGAAGGCTGAGGGCTCTTCCTGTTCTAGGGTTGGTAACGGCTGCCTCTGTCTAATGAGCCCTTCCTCAGAAACCGTCCTGTGCATCACAGTGGGCTTCCCTGAACACAGTCCGCTGGGAGGGCCAAGCACATACACTCTGAAGAAGGAGCTTTGGGGGAAAGCAAGGAATGATCTAATAATAAGGGTGCACTGTGAATCCAAATGTGTTGTGCCTTTTAGTCGCATAGTCACATTTAATTATCACAACCATCCTCTGATTAGATTGTCTTGCTTTGCAAATGAAGAAACTGAGGCTCAGAGAGATGACAGAATCAGTTCAAGTTCACTGTGTTATTAAGTAGAAATTCAAATTGATAGCTATGTGGCCCCAAGTCTGCCCTCTCCCTATGCCACCACTAGGCTATGATTCCATTGAGAATAGCAGAGTAGGAACAAAGGTTACCTGATTTATTTTCCTATTAAAATTAAGATTAAACTCATACAGTTCTCTGACCACCCATTCACCTCTCATCTGCCTTACAGCCTCAGTGTCCTCAGTTTTTCACAGGAAGCTGAAATCAAACTGAAGCCCCATTCAGAGCACGACATTCATTTTTCTTCTCTGGACTCTAGTCGGTTTCTGCCAAATGGAATGGAAGGGACTCCTTATCTCTATCCCAGACTCAGCTGATAGGGGCTGGCTCTCTCATTTTCCAGAAGTGCGAGCCTTCTGATGGCTCCTTGACTTTTTAAAGTTACATATTTCAGAGGAGTTTTAGGGAAGGTGTAGGGAACATGTTTTTAATATAAAAATAAGTGATCGATCATAGCCAAATTGAAGTCATTTATAGTGTGTTAGAAAACAGAAACGATCTACAAATGAACTATACCTTCAGATACTTTGAGATTCTCTTTATTTCCTCATTTGGAAAAAGAGGACAATAGTAGTAACTCTACCTTTGGTATAATAATAATATAATTATTATTATTATAAATATACACCTTATGATACATTTTTCTTAAAGATTAAAAGATATAAAATAGATACATACTTAGTACTGACCCATAATATAACACAGTATTATATATTACATATCACTATATATGTATACATATTACATAACATAATATTATGCATATGATGTCTACCTGGAAAAAGTCCAACCATTGTTAATATAACGAGAATGAATTGCACGATATGGATGTAACTTGGCAGCCAAGGAGAGTGGAATGGAATGTGCATGCATGAACAATGATGAGTTCACTGTACTGATGCCACCCAGTAGCTGCCGCTGAGTGAGCATTTGTACTGTGTGGCCGTCGCATTAAAAATGACCGAGTGAGTAGAACAACGAATCTGCATCAAGTTTTGCATTATGTTTGAACATTCCTCTGTGGAAACCATTTGAATGATTCAGAAGGTCACGACAATGGGCAACTGGTGATTGGCAGCTTCATTACAGCAGTGTGTCTGCTCATGTGTCATGTCTCGTGCAGAATTTTTTGGTGAAACATCAAATCACCCAGGTGACTCAGCCGTCCTACAGCCCAGTATGACTCCCTGTGACTTCCAGCTTTTCCTAAAAATAAAATCACCTTTGAAAGGGAAGACATTTCAGACCATCGATGAGATTGAGGAAATAAAACAGGGCAAATGATGGCAATCGGGAGAACTGTGTGAGGTCCCAAGGTGCCTACTTTGAAGGGGACTGAGGCATCATTGCCCTGTGTACAATGTTTCTTGTATCTTCTTCAATAAATGTCTCTGTTTTTCATATTACATGGCTGGATGCCTTCTGGAAAGACTATATATATATACACACACACATATATATGTATATATGTACATATATATCACTACTAGGTGGGAAGGGTTACCATTTTCACATTCAGTTGTAAGCATCTGTAAAATATGGGTAATATTCTCTTGTGGGACTTCAGAGATAATCAAATGAGGTATATAAGAAAACACCTAGTATACTGCTAATGGGTGTTTGTGTGTATAAATTGCAAATACTAAGAAAAAGACAATTAAATTTATACATTTGTGTTTTATGTGCCTCCTTTTTCCTAACCTGTAGCCTGTATCCAATCCCTGAATGACCACATTGTTAGAAATGCCTGCAGTCGAGAAGCACTGGGATGAGGTCCCCGGGCAGAGGAAACTCAGCCACAGAGCTGGGGAGGGGAGTTTAAGTGCTACAACTCTCTATGGAAATGACTGGAGATGTGCATTTGTCTGATGATCACAGTGCTGTTTCAGTATTAAAATGTCATTAAAACCCACAATCTACCAGCAGAGAACTGTAAATTAAATTGTGAAATATCTACATAATTAAATCCTATACAGCCAATAAAAAGCATTTCGTGTCGGATGTTTGACAAACTTGTCTGATCATAGGAGTCTCTGGGGTAATTTATAAATGCATAGGCCCCACCCTAGACTTAATGAATCAAAATCTCCAGGAAAGCAGAGTGGAAAGATGTATTTTTATTGGGTGCCCCGAGTGATTTTTATAATCAGACAAATTTATGAAATTCTGTTATAGAAAATGTATTTTAATGTGAAAAGAAAAATATTATCAAATGATATGTACCACTCTTTAACATTTTTACAAAAAGATTAAAGAGAAATAAAGGCTGTTTCTCGGTGTTGAGATTACTTCTGCAGCATTAAGAGCATGTCATTTAATGTCAGAAGACCAGGTCCAAATCTCAAGACTGCTATTGACTAGCTATATATCACTAGGCAAGTACTGAAACCCACTGGGCCTTAGTGTCCTCATCTTTAAGACGGGGGACCCCTCCACGCTGCGCTTGGTGTCTTCCTCCACCTTCATGTCCCACTACCATACTGTGGGAGAGGCAGTGAAAGGCAGTGACAAGTTCGAAGGAATGGTGCCAGCACCCAAGAGAACCTGAAACGTGGTTACCTCCCTGGGGGAAGTCAAGAGCAGTGATAGGTAGGGAGAGTCCAGGAGGAACAGTGTGAGGATGGAAGAACCTTTGGGAAGAGGTCAGAGGCAGCAACATGAGAAGGGCACTGAGCAGGGAGAACGCATGGCGAAAAATGCAGAGAGGCACTTTTGAAGCCACATCCCCAGGAGAGTGGAGCAGGGTATGCCTGCCATGGACAAGGAAGGTGGGCACCTTTGGGAGAGTGTGTGTATGTGTGTAGAAGATGCTGAAGGTTCTGCAAATTTATTGATAAAGCACATACCATCCCTTCAACATCCCAAATCTTCAGCCTGGTTGAAGCCCATCTCCACAGTTTGCAGAGAGCTCTTGTGGACCTTGGGATATTGACCCCATAGTTACAAGCCTACATTATCCTTACAGCTTGAAACCTTAGGCAAAGAAAACATCTTTGTAGGTAATTCTGAAATAGTCCTAGGGAGTGCTATCATTAGCTGGGCTTGGGTCATGTGCTTATCTTTGAGCCCATCACAGTAGCCAGGAGGAGAAGAGCTAGGGTGTCACTAATTGTCCTGGCCTGGACCATGTCATCATCCTCTAGGCTTTGGTATGTAAAGATGTTCAGCCCCCATGTTCAAGTTACATGTCCAACATTACCCAATAGGCTTTGTTTACAATCTTTGGACCATTCTTTTGTATGCATCTAGGCTCACAAAGGTCCATGAGAGAATTTAGAACTTTAAAATTAAGTCTGAAAGAGCCTTGGGCAGCTCTGAAAAAGACCCAGGTAAGTGTAAACCAATAACTAGCAAATGCATTCACTCTCTGTACCATCTCACACACTAATAAACGGTCTCCTTTGGTCTGTCCATCCCCTCAGGGTCTGAGGGGGTTTGATTTGTATTGACTTTGTTTCCCCCCCCACCCCACAATTCTCTCATTCAGAGCCAGGAATATTACAGACAGGTAGACAAGTGCCAGCACAGCCTTAGGGAGACATGCTGATTGAAGGGACCTTCTCAGGTCTCACACCTGGACAGGGAGTGTTGGGTGACCTTAGGCCAGTCACTTAATCTCTCTGGTTTACTTGCTCTCTGCTTTTGAAGAAAAACTAATCCATTTTTTTCCTTCTGCCTGCATGTAGAGTCCAGAATAGAGAAATCTTAGGTGGCAGGGAGTCTGGCTATATGCCAGATGGACGATTTGCATACTCTTCAATGACTGTTTTTTTCACCTACACTTACCTAATGCTCTGATTCTCTCTTCCTTCTACTGTCCTTGGGTAAGGAGCTGCTGCTTTGGGCTCATGAAATATTTAGTGAAATAAATTCTCTCTGGGCTTATATGTGGATGGGGGTAGAAGGGTGGGAGAAAATTTGTGAAAACTGAAATAAAGGGAAATGCAATAAAGTCTTTGAAAAATGTTAAAGCTTCATTTTGGACAGCAGGTTTAACCCCAGCACCAACAAGAGAGTTTATTTATGTCCAGGGCTGCTAAGAAAATCTCACTGTGATTGGATTGAGCATCTGCTCTGTCATTCTCTGCTTAAAGAGACAAATTAACAGAGATAAGGTTCACATGAGAAAAAGTCAGGAATCTTTCTGGATGTTCTACAACTTGAATAATTTATCCCAAGGTTACTGAAAACAATTTTGATTTAAAATTTAAAAAGTCATTTGCTGCCTCCTAAAAAGTATTATTAACTAATGCATTCACCGGGCATTTACAGAGCAACCAGATGAAATCATTTACTCATTGAACAAATGTGTACATATTGAGTGCCTCGTATGAGCACTCTTCTAGCCCCTGGGAACATGGGGATGAGCAAAATGAAGACGTGTCATCCTGGAGGTGCTTGAAATCTAGTGAAAGTAGGTAAGTATAAGCACTGATCAGGTAAATGAAAGGATACATACTTTCAGACAGTGGTAAGTGATCTGCAGGAAATAAAACAGGTGAAAAGTGCCTGGAGTTGGAGCTGGTGTAGACATGGTGGTCATCTGATACCTTGCCAAAGAAACGGCTGTGAAATGAGAGTTGAAAGCTAAGGCACATTGAATTCGGAAAAAGAGCTGGGCAAGTGGGATAAAAAACTAATAAGTCATCTCAGTTTCTAGTCTATCTCTGTCGTTGAAATAATATTCTGTCCTGGCCTGTCCATCTCCCCAGAGCCTGGGTGAATTTGATTTTTATTAATTTTTCTTTCATATCTAACCTCTCATTCAGAGCTAGATCAACATCTGTCTACTGGATTTTGTGGAAATTTGGGGCACAGCTTTCCAATCAGGGGGAGCTTCAAAACAACAAGTGCAAAGACCTACGATGGAAAGAAGTTTACTTTCAGGAACAAAAGGAAGCCCAGTGTGTGAGGGTAAGGGTGAGAAGGGATGAGGCTGGAGGCCTAAAAGGGGTCAGATCGTGCAGGACCTGATGATGCCTGATGCTGTGGCGGGGAATTAGCATCTTATTGCAAGTTTGGGATGTTTTACATAGGAGAGTAGAATAATCTGATTTAGAAGCAGATTAGGCTGCTATGTGGGTACTGACTGCAAGATGAGAAGGAAAGGGGTCTTGAACTTTAGAAAGCTCATTCTCTCATAGGGGAGATCAACATTTCAACAGATGATCGTGTTACAGTGGGATCATTCAAAATATGCTAAATGAATTTTCCAGAACACAAAAAGGGGTGCACAATCTGACCCAATCTGTTTCCTGATACCTGGACCCTGAAAAGAGTTAAAGCTTGAGGGGAACAGACCTAGGTAGAGTATGTCCAAAGTGATGGGAGTAGCACAGAGGTAGGAGTGACAAGTTCTGCCTAGGGGAATGAACAACGGAATCCTAATAGACATGACATTCCTACTTTATCCTAAATAATAAATGGAATTTTGCCAATTAGATAGGAAAGGATGGACATATCAGTCAGAGAAGGCAATGCTAACAAAGGCCCAGAACCATGAAATATTAGAATATCAGAAAAGGTGATGAGAAGGATCTTTCTACAAAACTAAATGAGTACAGAATGGCTGGAAGTGAGTCTGGGAGGTGAACAGAGGTTGCGGTGTAGCAGGCTTCTTCGCCAGATCCTGGACCTTATTTGAAAGCACTGGAGAACAACTGAAGATTTTTGAACTGAGGAGTAACAGGGTACTGTATTGTATTTTCGAAGGATCATTCAGATGGTTCTGTGAAGGCTATATTCAGTGGGATCATAGTAGAAAACGGGAGCCTCATTCAAAATAGCTCAAAATAGGATGTGAGGGCAATCTGGCTGTGACATCTGTCACCCCATTGATCGCCAGGGTTGATTCGGCTGATCTGGCTGGCTAGGTGGGTGTCCCCTTCCTCTCTCACCGGTCCATGAGCATCCCTCCTGAACCTGCCCACTTGAAGACGACGACCTTCCCAACTAGAAGAGATGACTGGTCTTCAGTCAAGGGTATACGAGTAGCTGCATTCCCCTGCTAGAACCTCCAAACAAGCTCTCAGAATAGCTCAAAGTAGAGGTAAGGAAACCGTGAACTAGAACCCAGCCATGAAAACTAGAGGAAGAGAGAGAATGCAGAAAATTTCATGTGGTACAAGTGCCATTGGTTAATACCCAGTGAGACATAAATATTTTCCAGTGAGAGAGACCAGTGACAAGACAATTGTTTTCTGGACCGAATGGTCTTTGCTGCCTAAAAGAGTCCAGGTTAATGGGCATATGATGGCCAAATGTGAATAGTTCTCATATGAGAGGTCAATCTCAGACCAGGAGCTTGAATATCCAAGCACCCCACCATTTGTATTTGGGGTTGGAGTCTCTGTTTCCCCTTACTGAATGACCACTGAGGTCATTTTGCACTTCCTCCTTTCTCACTCCTGGCAGACATCACAAACACAACGCGATACTCTTTCCTACTGAACTTGAACTTTACCTGAGTCATATAAAAGATGCTGCTCCAGACAGCCACTAGCAATTAATTAGGATTAGTTTTAAACTTATTTCCCCTCCTGGATCACATGATCTCTAAGATACATTTTAGCTTTAAGTTCTGTGATTGTACATTTACTGGTGATGATTTTAGGAACTTTATTTAATCCAACTAAAATTCAGTGGAAGCTTATATTATGCTAAGCACTCTCTAGTTGCTGCACAAATAAAATATTTTCTAGAGTTTTATACTCATAGTCTGGTGGAAGTGATAGGCAAATACACAAGTAACTTAAGTGAAGTCTAGGTCAGGTGCCTAACAAAATGTTACATAAGAACAAAGGAGGCAGAAGTTGATGTTCACTGGGAATAAAGATGGTTCTATGCAAAGACAAACCTGGAATCCCTAGGGATAGTGTGGCACCTGAGCAGAGCTTCAGGTAGAAGAAATGAAGGAGATGTTTTCAGTGTTGGCCGCCACTTGAGAAATGGCAGTGAGGCATAGAGAGTTGAATGTGGCAGACTGGTAACTTCCTGAAAGCAGAGTGCAGAAATCTGCTCTAGACGTCATTATGGGTGGATAGATGCTAAATAGAAATGCAAACCTTGTATTGATTGAATCTTTTTTAATCGCAAGTTAAAAAAAGGAAATGATGCTCCTTCCTAGGAAGCTTGCAATTGAAAGGGAAGAAATATTTTAGGTATTAGAAAATCTGAGTCTAGATCTGATCCTAACTGCAACCAAGATCTCTGGTTCAGAGGTTAAAAATAGGTTGCCTTTTCCTAAGGGTCCATCAATAGACAAATAGATAAAGAAGATGTGGCATAAATAAACAATGGAATATCAGCCATAAAAAGGAATGAAGCCTTTCCATTTCCAACAACATGGATGGACCTAGAGGTTATTATGCTAAGTGAAATCAGACAAAGAAAGACAAATACCATACGTGGAATCTAAAAAACAAAACAAAACAGAAACTCATAGATACAGTGAACATTTTGATGGTTACCAGATGAGAGGGGAGTTGGGGGGATGGGGGAAAAGGGAAGGAATTAAGAATTACAAATTGCCAGTCATCAAAAACAGTCACGGGGATGTAAAGTACAGCGTAGGGAATACAGTCAATAATATTGTAATAACTATGTATGGTGTCAGGTGGGTACTAGACTTACCAGGGTGCTCACTTCCTAAGTTATATATAAATGTCTAATCACTATGTTGTGTAGCTGAAATTAATATACTGCAATAGTGTATTGTCAACTGTAATTGAAAAAAAGTTTGCCTCTTAACTGCCAACTCTGCTTAATGTGGAACAGTGTGTTGAGGAGATGCTTCAAGATATAAATGGCTTGATGGGCTTGCAGGTCTGCTGTGAGTAAAAGCTGAGAACAGGGCAATACCGGTGCCATGTGTTTGCCATCCCCTGATGAGTCCATCTCCTAGGTCCCTGTGAACTCCATGCTCCTAGGAGTCTACCACAACCTCTGGCCTCTAACTTGACCCAGAGACAGCAGGGCAATGAGATGAGATAATCCATCTCATTTCAATAGGAAAAGAAGCACATGCAATATTGGCAAGAAGAAAGGAAAACTCCTGGCTACTCTCTTTTATTTGGAGATACATTTTGAAAAATGCATGGCCTCAGTAGCCTCAGTTCCTGGCCATCGGCCACGGCAAAATCAGTTCCTTCTGGTCCATTACAAATTAAATAATCATAACCCTGTTTATCAGAAAAACATACGCAGAAGGGATGCATAAGCCAGTGATTAGTATTACGGCTTTAAGCCTTTCACTGACTAACTGAGGGCTTCACGGTGACTATTTCTCTTAAGACCATGCATATCCAGGCTTCTGGCTCTGTGCTTCCAGGGTAATGATTCCTCAAGTGGTTGCACTGGGAATAGATATCTGTCTAACCTCGTTCCCAGCTCATACTAGAATGTCTGATAGTATTTGCGGAAGGAAGAGTGCCAATAGGCCATTGTACTGCGCGACTTATTAAGCACACATAATATGCTTGGGCTGCTGCTAGGCATAGGACGAGGTCTCTGTGGACACCACTTGCGCTTTCCTGCTTTCCTGCTTTATTTTCCTGTGAAAATAAGAGGTTAGACCGGACTCTGTCTAACAATCTATGAAATAGGAGATGACCAACCACAGAATTCTGCTCGGGTTCCTGGTCACAGGAACAGGGTGACTTTTTCAGGTGGTATCCATTTGCATTACAGCTTGAGAGAGACTTCTGAAGTCAGGCTGGGAGTCGGGGGCTAGTAGTTGTTGTCCACTGCTCATGTCTGTCTTGTCATGCCTTCCCTGGCTGATCCTTGTTATGTCCCGAGGACCATCCTCCCCTTGCATCAGAGCCGGATTCTATTAGCTGGTCGTGTGACTTGCCCTTTAAGAGGCTTTGTCTGAAAGGTCTACAACAGTTCACATCAGCCATTGACACATTCTGTTGCAGCCTGCTTGTGTCAGGAGATAGAAAAGGCAAGCGCGATTGTGAATGGAGTTAGGCGATATTGGCTGTGCATATCCATTCTGTGGCCATTTTGCTTGTCTCATTGCAATTTGTTTTGTTTCCGAATACGTTCTTCCAGATATTTTTTGTGAGCTGAATCTGTGGAACCAAGTCCTTTGCCTGCGGGAGAGTGGGGAAAGATCGAAACCATGGTGCATTTTGTCTATTGCTTTGGCCAAAAAATCTGTTCAGTTTTTTCTGTAAAATAAAAGACACATTTTTTGTTTTCAACAATAACTCTATTGATTTGGATATTTTGAGTATGTTGGCTATCTCCCACATGGTATAATGTTGATTGTTCTCAGTTAATGTCTCGAGTTGATTCCTATCAATTTCAACTGGTCCACCTGGCCGTCCAGCATTGTCCAGAGAGAAATCTCTGGCACGAAAATTCACAAACCACTTTTGACGCATTTCATCAGTCACAGCATCTTTTCCATACACTGCACAAATCTTTTTATTTGCGTTTCATTTGTATTTTTATCTTTCTTGAAATATAAAGCATAATATGCTGAAAATGTTGCGTATTTTCTTCTATGTTCAATATTAAAATGGCCACACAAAAATTCACCAATTTTGATTAAAAAATGTAAGCTGGTTTGACAGCTTTCCCAATTCAATCAAAAAAATGGATTCAAATGAAGTTCAAGACAACTAAGCACTAGTAGAGCCATTGTATGAAAAAAAAAATAACACACAGACATTTTGGCCAACCCAATACACTTAAAGTCACTAGTTATGCCACAGGTTTGCTTAAAACTCTCCTGTCTTCTGCCTGAATAGGATCTTAGTGGTTTGTCTGAGTCAATCCGCCCTGTGCAGCTGGAAAAACCAAGACCGGGAGAGAGGGAAAGTGATGTGCCCAAGGACACAAAGCTCGTACAGGCAAAACCTGGCTCTGACTTCCAGTGCAGGGCTTCTTAGCTGTATCCTCCACGGCACTTGCACTGTGCTGGGAAGAGTAAAGACGGGGTCAGCAGGCAAGTCAGTGTGGGGTAGAGGAGGAATTAGTGAGTCATTTATTTACAGTATTTTCCCCTGCATTCGGTGTGCATTTAAAGATTTCCTACTATTTGCAAAGTGTGAAAAAACATGGACACTACCATCTGCCAGTTCACTGCCGGGCAGGGGAGAGAGATGCATGCACATTTAATCTCCTTGCAGTTTAGAATTTCGGTAAGTGCTACGATCACAGGAAGCGAAACCAAACAGGTGCCTGGAAGTTGGAGAGGTTAATTGTGCTTGGACGTATGAGCAAGTTTCTTGTGTGCGTGTAAGGACTCTGGCTGCCGGTGACCCTACAAATGAGTGACGTCCACAGTCAGCATCCTGTCCTCAGCAGCGCTGCTCAGCTCCTGTAGACTCATGCTTATGGCTTCTTCTATGGAGTCAATTCATCCATATTTGCCCTTCTTCCTTCTCGGCTGCCTTCTGATTCTCCCAGCCTTACTGTGTGTTCCCACAGAACCTCTGCCTTCTCAGATGAGCCCAACACCGGACAGCTTCAGTTTTGTCATCTGTGCCTCCAGCGATGACTCAGGCTTAATTCGCATTAGGACCCACCTCTTCATCGTTCTGGCAGTTAGGGTATCCACAGAGCTCTACCCCAATGCTATATCTAAATAAATCAAGCTTTTTCCCTCCCAGCCTTCTTGGCCGTCCATCTTCCACATCCATGCATAGTAATTGGGAATACGAGGGTGTGGCCGATCTTAGCCTTGGTCTGGAATGGCACATCTTTGCTCTTAATCACCTTCTCTAATTCTGCCACTGTTGCCCTTCTGAGTCTCAGCCTTCTCTTGATTGCTTGGCTGCAGTTTGCATCAGAATTAATACCGAAACAAGGTAAGCAAATTCTTTAACAATTTCGGTATCTTTATTGTCTGTGTTATAGGGCAGTACTTAGAGGAGACTGGGGGAGGCAGTCCATGAAAAGAGACTAGCGGATGGAAAGACACATAAAGCCATCCAAATACCTTTTTCAGGATATGCCAGAACTCCTTATAGGAACAGGAAGGTATCCCATGTAGCATCTGTTAGAGGTCAGCCCTGGTTTTCCTCCACATCACAGACTCACTCAAGCTGTCACTGGTTTTTGCAGTGTAAGTGGTTGCAGAGCTAGGCCACGCGATGGCAGTGCAGGGCCACAAAAGGGTTGAGCAGCCTCCTGCACTTTCAAAGGGCATGCTGGTAAAAAGGCCAGGAAACAAGCGTGCCCCAGACCAGAGGCCAGGGCTACTGGAATGGGCTTCTAGGAGACAACAGCAGCCTTCGGAGCTGGGAAGGCAGGTGCCATCATTCTAAATCTCTGGTCTGCTTGGAATCCTTAGAAATAATGTGGATGCTTTCTGAGGTGTAGCCAGTGAAGAAAGAAGCCCCTTTGAGTTATACCCATATTTAAAAATAAGAGGACTGACTTATCATACTCCACCCTCAGTGTCTCCAAATGTTTTCTGTGCAGACTGTGTCTGCAGTGGCTGAGTGGCAGTGGCTTGTTGCCACCGTGGGTGAAGAAGGAACAAGGTGATGGTGGAAAATACGGAAAAGCTGCCAGAGCCCCTAGGGGAACACACGACCGGGGAACCAGGGGAAGGGCACCAGCCCCCACCCTTTGGTCTGGGCTTGCCTCACTCAGGGCTCCTCCTCAGTGGTCTGCTCCTCTGACAAATCTATGAGGGGAGCCTGTGACCGTGTGTGAGATGGAGTGTGCGGCTGTGCGTGTGCGTGTGACTGTATGTGAGGCTGTGTCTGAGACTGTGAGTGAAAATTGTGAGTTTGATATTGTGAGGGTATGTGACAGGGTGTGTGTGCACGTGTACAGACGTGATAGTACTAAAGGTGGCGATGCTGGCACAGGCCATAGCTCAGGTCACTTCTCTGTGTGTGGGGTGTGGGTCAGAGAAAGGGGGAGAGAATTGGAGGGAGACAGAGAGGGAGAGAATGGATTCCCAGAATATTCCCAAGTTTAAGGAAATGCTTTCATTAGACTCATTGGTAAAAAGTGAGTTTCCAATTAGATTTTTTAAAGTCTTGATTTTCTCTGACTCCTAAATATCCATACCCCCCTCACATTGTCCCTGCATGTCTGTCTTGCTCTTTCCCTGTCTGAATAGTGCCCCCCTTCACCTTCCACCACCCTTAGTTCCCTTGGTCTCTGTTACTCTCCAATAGAAACTTGGTGGGAGAGGGAGGGACTAGGGTCTGAATGGGCAGTCCTCCCAAGAAGAGAAAGAAAAGCGTGCTGGAAGGGTCTGAGCTCTGTGTGCATGTTGTTGGGGGCAGAGGAGGGGGAAGCAATGTTGGAGCAGTGGGGGCGGGGTGGGAAGCCTAGATCTGCCCAAGTCCACGACACTGCCGTCCAGGGGAGAGCCTGCCTTACGGCTACAGAGGACAGAGCGGAGGTCCATGTGCAGGACACGGGAGTGGGGGGCCGAGGAGATGGGTGTTCGGGAGTGTGTGTGTGGGGGGGGGAATTGTAGCTATTCTTTTTTATTTTAAAAGACCAGAAGCTCTCATTTTTTAAGTCACAATCAATTTCTAGACATCATTTATTTCTTAACATTACCAGTCAAATTCCCCCATTCATTTCTGCTTTTAGAGTTTGAGTGAAATTGATTTGTGTTTTTAATGTTAAAGAAAAATAACATGTCCCTTTGGCTTGGAAATTCCGGGCATGGGTTTTCTCCCTCCTTCTCCCATTCTTTCTCTCTCCTCTGGTCCCCAGCTCTCTACCAGGGAGGGTCCCAGAGGTGGGGAGCCAAGGTAACCATTCCAATTTACTTTATTTTTCTTTTTACCATTGGCGATGCAACATAAGAAACATTTTCTCCAGACGTTGGTATTCATAAATAGCATTTTCAAAGAGACACAAGTAGGATAGGCTGTGTGGGTGGGATTTGAGAGTGTGTGGTGGGTGTGTTTTTTTATTAGCATTATTATTTACTAATCTTTTATTCAAGGACTATGGTGGAAGATCGACAAAACAACTCTCATCCTATAATCAATTACGGCCGGAAGATAATAAGCAGCTATTCAACGTTTCTTTGGTGTCTGGGAAAGAAGGATGGCACCCACTGCCTCTGAAGCTGGGGCCGTCCCTGGGACCCTGGGTGGGCTGGTATGATTGGCTCTTTTAATACAATAACCTCTGTGAGCTTGGCATAGATCCAGATCACAATAACAATGATAAAAACAATAATTTACTTTGGTGCTAGCTACTAGAATGTATAAAACAATGGCATAAGCACTGTGGAAGCGAATTCTCTGAAATGCTCTGCGAAGCACTTGTTATCACCCTCATCTGACTGCGGCTCAGACAGCCTGGGCTGAACGTGCAGCCCTCCCGCTACCTCCAACCAGATCAAGGGGCCCCCTGACCCATTCTCCTCCCACAGAGGTGGAGGCCAAGGTCAAGTGAGATGGAACTCCCTCACCCAGGAATGTGTTGAGACAGATACACAGTGTCTAGAGATGATGGTAAGCAGACCCAAAGTACAGAACCTTTTTAAAAATTGTAGTAAGAACATTTAACATGAGATGTAACTTTTAACAAATTTTCAAGGGTAAGGTACCGTTTAGTTAACTACAGGTACAGTGTGGTCCAGCTGGTCTCTAGGACTTATTACCATCTTCTGTAACTGAAACTTGACACTCGCTGAACAGCAACTCCCGATGTCCCCAGCCCCAGGCAAACGCCATGGTACTCTCTTCCTTTATGAGGCTGACCATTTTAGAAATCTCACAGAATAGAATCATACAGTTTCTGCCCTGTGACTAGCCTCTTTTCCCTAGTGTGTTGCCACCGAGGACCCATCCATGTTGTCCCATGTTGCAGGATTTCCTTCTTTTTTATGGCCTTAGAGAATTAACAGTAGAACTACCATATGATCCAGCGATTCTCACTCCTGGGTATCTATCCGAAATAATTGAAACTGTAACTGGAAAAGACACCGGCATTCAGGCTGCCTGTCACTACCAAACCCAGTAAGCAATGGCAGTGATTGAATCTTTATGGGAGCTTTATTCAGATGGCCACTGATCTGAGAAGATGGTGGGTTCACACCCTAACAGACCGTCTTCCCTTCTCTTTTTAGGCCAGTCCTTTTATAAGGGGGGGATGGATAATGGGGCTTTGAGATTCAGAAGCTGCAACATTCCTGCCCTGGGCAGTTAGCTATTTCTAGGGGAGGGTGGTTGTCTGCTCTCCCTGGAACACAAAGGCCCGGATGTCTCAGCTGTCCCCAGGAGGTCATCTCTAGCAGTGCCCCAGGAGGTCCGCTGCTTTCCCAGGAGCCAGGACAGGCCTTATCTGTAGTTTCTGAAACAAAAGCTTTAGCATACACATTACTTGCTAGACATAACTTTTTACCTTAAGCTAAAATTTTCCAAGTTTTGAGTCCCCTATCAAAACCAGGTTCTCAAAGAGGTGCCTGCACTCTCATGTTTATTGCAGCTCTGTTCACAATAACCGAGGTACAGAAATGTCCTAAATGTCCACAGACGGATGGATAAAGAAAAATGTGGCGTTAACATGCAGTGAACTAATACTTGGCTTTACAAATAGAGAGAATCCCTTTTGAAGCAACATGTTTCCTCAAGTTCTGACTTCACCCATATTAAATCAGAGGCCAAGGACCTACTACTCGACTTCTCTTAACCTTAGTTTCTTTGTCTGTGAAGAGGGAATGGTGGTGTCTGTCTCCTAAAAAGATGACGTGAAACTGTGCCAGTAAGTGCTTCGCACACAGGCGAACGTGCTGGTGGTGACTATATCCATGAGTATCCATGGGGACCCCCGTTTCCAGGTGCTCTTTAAACCATTATCAGACACAGGTGAGAGAGACTGTCTATTTATCTATTGTCACATAGCAACTTATCTCAAAATGTAGCGGCTTAAACAATAACTCTAAGTTTCTGTGGGCCAGAGTTTCAGGAAAGTTTTACGAGGGTGGTCCTGGCTCAGGGTCTCTCAGGAGGTTGTGGTCAAGATGTTGGCCTGGGCACTGTCATCTCACGGCCTGGCTGGGGCTGGAGGGTCTGACTCTAAGAGGGCTCTGCTGGTAGGCTGGTGCTGACTGTTGCAGGAGACCTCAGCTCCTAGCCACATGGATTTCTCCACGGGGCTGCCGGCTGCCGGAGTTCCCTCACAACACGGTGGCTGCCTTCCCCTGGAGAGAGCAACTCAGTGATGCCAGAGAGCAAGGTGGAGACCACGACGTCACTCACAGCTGGCCTTAGAAGTCACACTTTGCTGTTTCCATGATCACGGTTTCTCCACTAAGGGAGCAGGCTACACAGAAGCACAATGCAGGTAGATAGGGCCATTGGAGGCCACCTTGAAAACTGGCCACCCCTTCCTACCATTTGAGACTAGTAGTTTTGCACAGGAACCGTTTCAGGAAGGCCTCAGCCCTTGTCGTTAGGTGGGCATGATGAGGCAGCTACTGGCAAACAACCCTTCAGGACCCAGGGGTTCAACGTCAGAAAGCATTGCATGCAGCTCCCAGAGAAGGTGTAAAGCTGGCAAGGAAACCTCACAGACGGAGGCAGCAACAGCCCAACGAGTTCAAGGGACCCTAGTTAAGAGTTCTCCTAGGTTCTAACCTGGTTTCCTTCCGCTACCTTACCCTGACGATGTGGACATTCAGGCCGGCATTGCACCCCAACCTGTTACAAAATAGGAATTCAGCGTCCATCACCCAAGGCAGTGTTTCCCTGTCTTGATTGGTCCTCAGCCACAAGGGAGCACCTGACAAATTTAAAGATTCTCAGGTGCCTTGCGGAGAGATTTTGACTCAGGCTGGGGATGTAGGCTGGGAATCCATGTGTTTAGTAATCATTCCAGGTGACTTTTAATAGCAAAGTGGCAAGGTCTAAGGTACTTTATACTCAAGAGCTGATGGAGTCATAAGATACCGAAGTCCCTCCCCTGTCTCACCACGAGCACGGGAAATTGCTCACAACCCTGGATCTTTGGACACACACCTTTGGTGGCTTCACACACACTTCAGTTGCAGGCTCCTCTGCCTCTTGTCTTGCCTGTGTGCATTTCTGGACTTTGAATACTTCCCCCTCCTCTGCCAGCACCAAATTAACAACCCACAGAAACATACAGAATGTTTGTAGGTTGTGTCTGTTTGGACAGGCCGGGTGTTCCCTGGGCGTTTGAAGATAATTTCTTGGTTAAATTATATTCTTTTTATTTTCATGTTTTTTAAAAAAACAAATTGGCTTCTTTTCAGTTTCCTCCTCTCCTCCTCCTTATTTCCTGCTGTGGAAACAAATCTTCTACTTTTTTTTAAGTCCCCAATACACACATAATCAGTCTGCTTATAAACCAACATTTCTAGTCTAAATATTGCATAGAAGAAATGAGAGGCAGAAGCCTTTGTTTAACCGCAGAATATTTCCCTGGATTTATGCTGTTTAAGAGCGACCTCTGGAACATAAAAATGAATCCATCCACTCTGCAGAAACATTGTGAATTTTGGTTCTGGCCCACCATTTCAATGCTTTATATTTATTGAGTCCCTACTATGTATACCTTAAAAAATTAAACAGATAAAACTGATGTTGATTTGGCCCTCATCTAGTCTAGCAGGGGAAAGGGAAGAGGGACCTAATTTCAGAATAAGGAAGAATAACAACAGCATCTTAGAAGAAGTGAATGTAAGTGTCAAAGAATGCCCAAGGGCAGGAGCGCATTCTAGGGGCGATCACAGAAGGTTCTGCAGCATGAGACTCTGGGGTCCCATCCTCGGGTTCAAATCCCAGCTCCACCTCTTATTAGCTGTTTGATATGGGGCTAGTCCATCAACCTCTCATCCAATTGTCTCATCCATTAAGTGGGGATAATAATAGTACTCCCTCAGGTTTGATATGACAATTCAGTAAGTACAAAGCAGCCAGTCAGTGTCTAGTATGTAGCATGGACTCAAAAAAAGTTAACTGATATTAAGCTGGGCCTTGAAGGATGGGTGAGATTTGGACCTGTATAGATGGAGGAAGGCGGGGAGATCATTCTAGACTAAGGCGATGATAATAGAAAAAACAAAAGTTGGGGCAATTGTGAGACATTTATGGGATTAAGGGAGGTGCCCCTCAGCTGAAAACCAGGATGGGTGAGGAATGGAGGACGATCGAGTAGAAGGATGTCCCTCCTTTAGAGGGCCTGCTTGCTTCACTGTGACACTAACGTAGAGGATGTTAATTGCACGGTTCTGGTGAGGAGTCATTGGTGGTAAGTGCAATTATTTCAACTTTTCTTTTGGGAAGAAATAGTTATACTAAGACAGTCATCACTTATATTGTTCCCTTTCACTTTGCTAAATATTTCATCTCAGCAGCTGTTTCTGGTAAAATGCCCTCCAGCCCGACAACAAAAATAGTCCACAGCTACAAGGCATCGTTACCCCAGCAGCGTAGAGACTGCCTTTTCCAACATCTTGTGAGATTTAAATTTGGTAAGGAAGGCTATCTAATTCTTTTTTTCCCTCCTCATTTAGTTACAAGGAAGTTGTCTCTTCACATGAAACAGAGCGCATCCAGTGAAAGTTTATCAAGCCCATCTTTTCCCAAATCAAGTCCAGTCCATCCCATGCAAATGGGCAAGGTCTCAGCCTAGGGGGCTAGGATATTTCAAGGATCCCTTAGCGCATGGATCCCTTAGTTGTGACCTAGAAAGTTCAGGAATTTCTTTTGAGATGAAAAACACAGAAGACCGAGATGAGAACAAACAGCTGAGGACAGTGGAGAACAGAGAAGCCGTATCCGGTGGGATAGAGCAAGCAGGAGAGAACCCAGGAAACAAAGATTTGTGTGATAGAGATGTTAAGTAAGGTTATATTGCTATGGAACAAGTAACACTAATGCTTCACTCTGTTTTCACAGGAAAACCCAAGACTTTGTACAGTCTTAACAAAGAAAAATTCGAGTAATATTGGGTGTGACTGATTTCGGGAGGAAACACGAAGCAGGCGGAAAACACTGGCCCTGTGTGAGCAAGGGGGCGGCTTCATATCTAGTGTCAAAAACTGTGGCACTAAACAAAAACCCGGGGAGTAGGTGTAGGTTCTTCCCTGAAAGAGACGAGGCAACTGGGGATTAGAGGGTTAAGGTGACTTGCCTGTGATCACCTAGCTGACAAATCCCTCTGTACTGTGGGATGCTAAAGTCTGTGCCCTAGAAGCCTGTATAACCCTGATCCCCAACACAGAGGCCCTGGCGCAACCAACTCCGTATTCTCTAAGCTGAGTATGAAGCCTGGCACAGACTAGATTTTCAGTGCTTGCTTATCGAGAGAATGTCTCAAGGACTCCCTTGTCTCCTACGTGCAGCCTATAGATGGGTGGTTTAGTGAGAAAGCAACGAACTATTAATTAACACTAGCTCTGATTGGTGGACTGATGGGGCCACTGATGCACAGAGGGTGCATGATTCTAAGGAAAATCTCATGAGTGAGTGGTCCCTCTCCAAGGTATGGCAGTGGCCTTCACAAGCAGTTGAAGGGGTCATGGTATGAGGTCTAGCCATCTGCTCCAGAGCTATTTCCATGTGTCAAGTGCACATGGGGTGTCGATGGCCAGACCCTGTAATATAACGGCCCCGAGTAGAGTATGTCATAGCTGCACCTTCCAAGCAACTGGCTATCTTCACAAGCTGTGCACCTAATTAGACTCTGATAATCTGTATAAATTACCATTTGCTAGTGGTAAATATCACACACCAAACCTTAAATAATACATTAGACTTAATTGAATAAATGCATATCTTATGGCCTTCTAATGCATATTTGCCATAATGAGATATCTTTCATACATAAACAAAGAGCATTTCTCATTAATCGAGTGGGGTAACTGTGCTTTTAAAACTCCAGGTTCTCTGAGAAAGGTTTCAGTGTTGGTCAGGTGACAGAAAAAAATGTTTTCCTTGACTGGGTAAATGTCCTATCCTTAGGAAGTCTCCCATCTTTGAACCCCTGGGTTTTTGCAGTGACATCAAGGTCTATACTCCTTCCCCACTCCCAAAATTTGGGTTTGAACCTCAAGTCTGCTATTTACTAACTCCGTGACCTTGGATAAATCACTTTAATGGCTTGTGCACAATTGTCCCTATTGGTCAGAGGTGAATAATAGCATTCCTTGAGATGTTGCAGGCAGAGCATCCTACCTGTGACAAGCACATACAAGGTGCTTGGTAAGTGGAAGCTATTATCATTATGAAGCATTCAATAACAAACTGACTGTCTATCTCCTCATTCAGTCATGACAAGAAATATGTGGAGAAGGCAGAACAGATATTATTTTGTCCAGTTACAAAAATGAAAGACACCTTTCTAGAGATGAATTGACTTATTTGTTTATCCATTCCACTAATCTTGATCACACCACACCAAGAGTTGCAGATACAGAGATTAAAAAAAGCTAAACTAAAAACTAAATATACCTGGCCCCAACTTGCCTTGGTGAACTTACAGTGTAGTGGAGGGGGAAGAGAAGACATTAAGAAACTACCAATAATTATAATATCTCCATAATGAAAGTATACACCAAATGACAAAATCTAGGAAATAGCACCCAAGTCATTCTGTGAAAGGTCTCGAAAGATGGTCAGAGGTGGTGGAAATGTGGAGGAATGATTGTTTGACGCTTGCTTGGGACTGGGAAATGCTTCAAAGGAAGCATTATGACAGTCATAGCAGAGAGCTGGAGATGCCCAGCCAAGTCATGTTTGAGTAATTACAAGAAATTCAATGTGTCTGGCGTTGTGTTTCTCCCCTTCAGCGCTGCTGGCAGGTGGGTTAGTTGTGGGGACTGCCCTCTGGGGGCTGTGCTGTGTATTGCTGGCCTCATTCCTGACCTCTACTTACTAAATGCCAGTATATTTTCCACTCTCCCCCACCAGCTGTGACAATCAAATGGGTTTCCACACATTGCCAAATGTCCCGGAGGAGCAAACATCTCTTATAGCTGAGAACCACAGATCTAGAATGCAGACGGCAAGGGAAGGAGCCATGAAAGATGAGGCTGATGTGACAGCCAAATCATAGCGTGCTTCCTCTGCCATGCTAAAGCAATTTCTGTGTTTCTTTCAGGGGATCAGGAACAATCGCATTGTAAATACATGGGGGGGGGCCCTCTTATTATAATTTGCACAGAATGCACATTTCCCTACCTTCTCAGCCTGTGAATTTACTAACAGCAATAATTCACGTTGCAGTAGCTCCTGCATCCACCTGCTAACACAGAATCTGCAAAAATTTTCTCCTCCGGAAAAAAGTCTCTCCTTCCCTCCCCTGTTAAGTGTCTTGTTGCGGCTTTTGAGTCCCTGGAAATTTCTCACATATGCTCACGAACACATTTTCTGCAGCTTCCACTGCTCCATGAGGAACTGTGGCTCTGCCGGACAGCAGAATCACACTCCGAAGGTCAAAAAGACATTGCTGGGATGACACCATTGAAACCATGCCCTTCGTGGTCCAGTCTTCAAGCACCACAGGGGACAACAGGGTCCTGCCCCCCAAACACACGTCATCGTCTTTACTTGCAGTCCTCAAACACTGTGATAGCAAAGCTATGCATGGACCACACCCACACTCATTAAAATCCCCCCTTCCCCTCCTGGCCACATCTCTGACATCCTGTTCACCATCACAAAAAAACCCTTCTCCATCCCATTGCTGTGCAGCCTTGCTTTGAGCTTCAGGAGAACAGGTCTCCAGCACAGCCCACAACCTCTTGTCCTTCTTTTCTGCATGCCTCTGGTTTCTGTGGTTCTTTCTCTATTTTCTGTATCATAAAAATGTGAAGGACCAATAAAGCAATGACAAAGCAGTCCTTTGAGGGCAAGAATAAAGGGGTGAGCAAAGCCTGGATCCATACGTGGGCAGCCGGGAGGGCAAGGCTAAGAAGTCTGGCCCCACACAGATCTATAGTAGTCTACAGGACCACACTGTGACCGGTGGCCACCCTGCTTTATCACCATCTGCTGTGTGCCCCCTCCCCACCCCGTCCGCAATCTTTTCCAAGCAGTAGGGCTCTCCTGGGAGGGAATTCCTGCTCCTCTGTATACCATGCCCCATAGTTTCTCCCGATGATCTTCAGTTTCCTACACATGGTTACAATTGACCTGCCTGCCAAGTGTCACCATGCCATGACACTTGAGTCATCACAGAGCAAAAGATTCTTGGCAGCATGAGGTGAGTTGAAGGGGTTTTTAATTCCCCTCCCTCTTTGTGCTACATTCTGTCAGAGAGGACCCACAGCAGTGTACACTGTTCTGCCGGGCTTAACAGAATTAGTTGAATGAGAATCTGTATTGTTCACTTATAGCACTCCCACCTTGCCAGCTGGCTGGCTACGTGTGAGAAACAACCATAGTACTATAACTAAAATTGTCATTCTCTTTGGTGATTAGATTTCACTCTTGGGTCAGTTGACTTAGCTGTCCTTATCTTCCTGTAGAACAAATACACCACCCACGGTCTCCCTCCCCTACCACCGCCCCGTCCTTCCCATAGTGCTTCTTAGCACTTAGGTTATAGTTGGGCCACCTGTTTGCCAGACATGCCCACCATGACTGGCCCCTGCCTGCAAGCAGATATTTCCACTGAAACATATTCTTTGATCTTCATTTTTATTTCTCACTATCAGCTTGTATGTTTTTCCTGGAACCCTCTGTGGGATGAGTTAGGCAATAAAGAAAGACGTGAATGTACCCATACATCAGATGAGTGCATGAGGTGAATATGGAAAGCAGATAAGAACCAAGTGCAAATAGCACCCTGAGTAAAAAGCTTGGCTGACCTGCTGGACGGGAAAATAGGTGATTTGGGATTAGAGACATATAACCTCTGATCAAATGTAAAAGCAGACTGCAATGGGGAACACGTACAGGACCTTTATGGTCAATCTGGCATTTCCAGAAAATGAGGCATCTTACTTCCATGACGTTTTTCAAAACCTGAAGCTTAGTCCTTTCTAGAGAACACACTCTCCTTTTTAATAATTTTTATGGGAATCTCTCTAAATAGATGATTACCATCTTTCTGAGAGCTTCGGTAGCAATGGACAGATTTCCTTTTATCTTTGTGTGATGGTTTGAATTCAGCATGTGAGCATGCGCTCCGACACCATACCCTACCTACCCACAGTACTGCCCCTATTTCCTCACTCCCAGCATCTTTCAGTAGCTTCTATGTAGTGAGTGCTTACACCGCACCTGGCACTACGCTTAATGATCCCATCCATTATCTCATTGGATTCTCACGAGGGACACGCTATTGAGGCAGGCAGAGTTTCTGCCCTTTCACTGAATAGCTCCATTTATGTGGCTTCTTAAATCCCCATGCCTGCATTTTATGACTTGTCTGTCTCCTTGCTTACTGTCTGGAAATCACCTTTTACCCAGCTTCTAATTTTCTGCTTTTAATCTTCTACCTGTTACGAAACCTGGAAGCCACATTGCATGGGATTATATGCTAAGAAAGTTGGGGTCTAAATGAGAGTCTTCTGGTTGGATTGAACTAAAATGGGATACATGTCTGCAGATCGTACAGTCACTTGGGAGACCCCATTGAGCTGCTGATGGGGGCCAGGATGAGAAGGCCCGGTGCCCCCAGCCAGTCACAGTCCCCGGCCAGCCATCTCTTTGTGTTTAGAGTTTATCTGGCTTGGCTTTTATTTGATATCCTTTGCATGCACAAACTTCCAGTTATCGTGGGGAAAAAATGTTATAATTTTATATATGTTGACAAGGACAGATGGCGGGAAGGTAATCACTGCTTATTAGAATTAAATGTTTGAGCATTTAATGAATCTTTTAGAAATTAATTTTAGACTTTCAACAACATGTAAATCTATGCACATGTCATTTGTTTGAACTTAATATAGTGGCCGAAAAAACTTTCTATGGATTTTTTGTACCTCTGCACGTATCTTAATGAGAGACTTTTGCTAGAATTTGCTTAAACCTTATGAAAACTATATTTAGCCATAGCCTGATATGAGTTGTTCATTGGATTCATTAGGGATTACAACTGAGAATAAGGTTTATTGCACTCAAAATAAAATGTATACATGAAGAAATAAAATATTAATGCTTCCTAATAGCCATTAGGATCTCCTGGAATGACACATGCTACATGGATATGGCTGTTAGGATAGGACACTGAGTTTTCGGTTTCTTTTCGGCGTCTTTTGCACAGTTCTTTCTTTCTAGGTTGGCAGACATCGTGGTGAACCAACAAGGAGGAACTGTGACTATTTTTATAGAGGCCTTGAGTTTGAGGATGGCATCAGAATACTCACACGATAGTGTTATGTATGATGTTTATAGGTAAGGGCATATAAGATCATAAGATTTAGATTCTGGAATCTGGGTCATCTTTTTTTATTTGGACCTTAACCTGAAGACAATCTTCTCTCAATAAGCTATGATGCAGACATGATAATATAATATTAAAATATAGCTCTATTTTCAGTGTAGTGTCTTATCCTATACCTCTGGGGAATGGAAAACTCAGCATGTTATAAAAATAACAAAACATTGAAGAGGGGGCCCACGGGTCAGGTCCAGACCCCACCTCTGCCACTGACTAACTTCACAGTTTCTATCAAGTGACTTCCATTTCCATCTCTGCCTTGAAGGGGGTAGTAATGCCTCCCTCAGCATTGGGAGAGCCACATGCGATGATATGTGTCTGAGAAAAACATTTTGGAAACTTCAAAGTGCTGTATGTGCTTTTTCTTCATATCATTTAGGATTCTTTCGCCAAAATGTCGCCTCTTTTCCCATCTGCATCTGGATGTAGGTAAGAGTTAAGGTATGAATTTCTGAAGGGAATAAAGAGTCCCCTATAGAAGTTAGTGAACCTTTAATGGGGCCTCTCTGGAGTGAGACATCCACTTCCTTTACTATTTCTGGGTTGTCCTGAAGTAGATCATCTACAATCACATTGATCCTCCCCAGCCATACATGAGAAGACTTTGTTTCTGCTTCCTCTCTTTAAAAAACCCAGTGCACACTGTCTCTCAGGCATGCTAGCAGGGAGTCTGCCTCTCGGTCCTGTCCACCATTGGCCTACATTGCTGTTTCCACAGTTTCTCAGAATCTTTCTCTCTGTCACTGGAATGATCATACTACACACTAAGCACATTCTTCAGGAGGAAGGCAAAGAAGAACAGATCTATAAGTCTATGCATAGATATAGATGTTACAGCTAGTATGCTTAACATGTACGAGGACATTTCATGCTCCATCATAATTAGTCCTCAAAACTGACCTTGGGAAGAAGAGAGTACCATCCTATATCATGGCTGAGGGAGTTAATGCTCCTAAACTATTTACTTAACTATGCTGATGGTAAGGGTCAGAGATGCACCTGAACTTTTCCCTCTGGCATCAAAGTAGAGCTCGCTTTACTAGACCACAGAATGCTAGGAGGCAGATGGAACCTCCTGCTTCATGTTTAGGAAGGGCCAGAATATCCCACTGAGGGCACCATGAGACATGTATTACAGTATTTTTCATGCTCTTGAGGAAGTCAGATAACTTCTTTGGACCTGTTTTCCCTGCATTCTCCCAGCTTGCTGAGGATCAAATGGAATCAAGAAAGCAAAGTGCTTGCTAGGCTGTCGAGCACTATATCAATATTATCCTGGGACCTTCCCACATTCGTCTGATGCTTAAGGTGGTACAGATGAGAACATCACTCAGCTATTACTTCCCAAAGGAGAACTAGCTACTTGTGTTCTTGGCAGTGACTGGAACTAGTCAAATCTCCGTTAAAGTGGCCACTCATTTACCTGACTTGCACTGGATTCATGGTATAACCCGGTTTCAGTGGCAGCTCTTCCACCACTTTTGGTGCCTGGGCTTATTAAGACAGGGCTCATTCTTTCCATTTGTTAACTTCTTAATCTGGGCTGGCCACCATGAGATGCCTCTCATGCTTCCTTTAGGGCGACTATGAAGAGGATACAAGATGGGATGGCTTAGCATGGAGGTATTATTATTCTCAAGATTATTCAAATCATGTACAATAATAATGCCAGAGCTGGAAGGAAGAACATGCAGATCTGCTAGCCATTGTTTTGCTAATTTGTTTCACTCTAAACTTTGTAAGAACATCTGTGTGGCAGGCATCACGCTAGGGGAGACAAAAGGGGAAGAGCAGTGTTCCTGCTCTTCAAGGGCTCAACGTCAGGGGAAATAGTACACATTTAATATGTTTCATAAGTTGTTTAGTAAAGCCTGAATAATTTTTAGTGACCAGATCAAAGAAAACCAACTGGAGCATTCTAAGTCAGAATAATAATTCTACCTATTATCCAGTGATAATAGGTAGATTTTCTCCTCACTAACTCTTCGCACACATTTGAATAAACTCTTCTAAGGCTTGCATCCATGGTTAACATTTCAGACCAAGGTGTACTGTTACCTGTCAGCATTGTAATTGATGGCTTGTTGTGCATGTGTGTTTTGTGTGCATGTTGGGAGAAGACATGGTGAGTAGCATAGTGATGGGTATCTTGGCTTTGGAGTCATCTTCATCTGCCTGTATCAAATAGTTATATGAAGACTTGGGGAATTATTTAGTCTTGTAAAGCTCTGTTTTGCTTCTCTATAAATGGGAGTACAGATGGTCTCCAACTTACAATGATTTGACCTAACGATTTTTCGACTTTACGGTGGTGCAAAAGTGATACTAATAAATTCCTAGATGCCCAACACTTTATCATAAAGTAGGCTTTGTGTTGGATGACTTTGCCCAACTGTAGGCTAATGGACGTGTTCTGAGGCAGGACATGTTAAAGGCAACCTAGGCTAAGCTATGGTGTTTGGTAGGCGACATGTGTTAAATGCATTTTTGACTTAAATGATATTTTCAACTTAGGATGGGTTTATTGGGATGTAACCCCCATCACAAATAGAGGAGCATATGTACTGGTACCTACCTTATATGAAACTGGGAGGAGGATGAGAGGAAATAAAATGTATAAAGCTGGTAGTGAGTATCTGGCACAAAGTCAGTGTTCAAAATCCTAGTTGTCGTGACAATCTGCACATGTATACATGTCCCTGCAGTAGCCTGGGAAGAGCTCTAGCCCCATGCTGATTCTGACGCATGGTATCTGATCCTGAGAAAGATGCTTTGCTTCTCGAAGTCTCTGTTACTTTCTCCCTATAATGAAAATAATAATAACTATCCTTTGGGACTAGGGAGAGAATTTTCATTTATTTATACATTTTTTTCATATATCTATGTCAAGCCCTTATTATGCACCAGGAAATGTTCTAGCTACTGGAGAATCAGCAGTAAATAAGGTTATAACACACAAAATGCCTGGCAGATATTAGACACAATAAATAGAAACTAGCCACATGCTACCAATAATTATAGCAGATCAGTCATTGCTGTTCAATGAAACTTGGTTATGATTATAGTTAGCATTGATATTATATATTCAAAATTACCAAAATATATATTTCCTCCATTAGATATATTTATCAGCTTGTGCATGTGTAATTTTCAAATACTGACAGTCTGAACAGCCCTTTGCAGGTTGCAGGGGCCACTGGGACCAGACATTTGAATTTCTAGACATTAGCATGTATTTCATCTTCCATGGGACCTTGCATCTGACCTCAACTTCAGCCTCTAATTTCCATTAAATATGAAGCCGAGTGGAAAATCAGGCCTTCGTTCCTGGAAATCCTTTTATTTCCACCTGCATTTACAAAAATGGCAATGCCTTGCAATAAACTTCCTCCTCTCCCTGACTTCTCAAAATGTGTCTGAGGGACCAGCAATGATAATTTGGTTCTAAGCCCAACTCCCTCGATTTAAATGATTGCACAAGCAATTGTGAGTTTCATTTCCTTCCTAGGTCCATCTGCTTCCTGGTGTACTAGGTCTGTGTAATCGGTCTTGAGAAGCACTTCATTAGGCACTGAGGTGATACATTGCTTGGCCTGTCTCCGTTGTCCATGAATGCCTTAATGCTGTATTTGAGTGCTGGACCCACCCACAGATCTACTGTGTCCCAGCGTGAAGTGGCCTGCGAGTCACATGGTGTGAACATTCATTTGTTGACCCCTAAACTAGGTACAAGTGCACAGAACACCCTGATTTGTAACTGGTTTGTTCACTTGGTTCAGCTCAGGACAGGAGTCTAAGTTCAAGCCCCTCCCACCAGCCTCACACCCCAACTGACCCATGAAAGCAAGTGCGTCTAGGCCACTGGTTTTCAAACTACACCACTGTGGAGGTGACTACGGGTTGGACTGGGTAGAGTCCTGAAGTTCTTTGTGCTATTTCAGGCAGAACAGCTGTGCTTGTACGTGATATATATTTTGATTCTCTGTAAATTTTTTAAAGTATTCGTGGGTCCCCTTTTTTAATTTTTGGGAAGAACACTTCAATTGTTCCAATTCCTTCCCCTCTGAACCCTCACTTCCCCTCTTAAATATGGTGATTTTAGGGACTCCCCAGAGCTCTTTCGTGTATTGTTTCTAACGCAGAATTTATGTCCCCAGTGACTTGGATGAGGGTGGTATCCCTTCTCCTTAAGCTCTTTATTGCCCTTCCAAGCAACTCTGTTATATAAAGCCTGACCCAGGGCTTGTTCAGTTTTTTTTCAATATATTTTATTGATTATGCTAGTACAGTTGTCCCATTTCCCAGCTTTATTCCCCGCTGCCCTGCACACCCTCTCCCACCCACATTCCACCCCTTTAGTTCATGTCCGTAAGTTCTTTAGCTTCTACATTTCCCATACTATTCCTGCCCTCCCCCTGTCTATTTTCTACCTACCATCTGTGCTACTTAGTCTTCATACCTTTTCCCCCTCTCTTCTCCTCCTACTCCCCTGTTGCTAACCCTCTATGTGATCTCCATTTCTGTGGTTCTG